>JAUJYX010000003.1:0-1200000 GCA_030762825.1 Penicillium turbatum | reverse complement strand
ATGCTGGTAAGGGCTACGGATGAAGAGCTTTTTGAGAAGCTTATTGCCGTTCGTGGGTTGGGGAAGTGGTCGGTTGAGATGTTTGCTGTCTTTGCGCTGAAGCGGATTGATGTGTTTTCTACTGGGGATTTGGGTGTGCAGTAAGTTGCTTTCTTTCACAACTTTCTATGCAAGCTTTTGGCCTGATGGCCAGATAATGTTGTTTTCATGTCCTGGAGAGTCGTTCCACTGACACCATTGTAGAAGAGGATGCGCTGCTTTTATGGGTCGCGATGTGAGCAAGCTCAAAGGAAAAGGTGGTGGTAAGTTTAAGTATATGAGTGAAAAGGATATGTTAGAACTTGGTGCCAAGTTTGCACCATTTAGGTATGTCTGACCCTGTTCGTGACACCGATAAACATGCTCACTGTCAAATTAGAAGTCTGTTCATGTGGTACATGTGGCGGATCGAGAATGTCGATGTGGCCGTCCTTGGTGGTTGAGCAAAGTTAGAGATGCCTGCTGACCTAGATATTGGCCTCGACATGATGTGATTTCCAAACGGGTCGATCAAGCGTTCAAGGCCGCGCTGCATTATCAATGTTATCCTAGTGTACATCTTGAATCGTGGTTATGTTTGTCGCCAAGAATAATAGAACGTGTTATACCCATGCAGCCGCATCTTGTCGGCGGCTGGTGCCCAAGCTGACCAGCCACGACGACCAGTCATGACTATTCAGAGTCACCTCAAGACATATGCATCTAGCAGATTTAATCTCAAAAATAGACATTGCAATCCCACTTGCCGACTACAATTGACCACTGATCTAAAACGCAAAGAAAATCGATTTGTACAGTATCAGTACACTCAGGCTGCATAACCAAGCCATGGGTTGCCGACGACGACAGGCACCCATTTCATTACGAAGAGAGCACACCAGGCGTTTATTCAAGTCACAACCATGCTACCCCTCTCCCTTGTTTTCGGACTCTATTGAAAAAGCAGTATCGGCTTACTTGCGGACAACAAGGTTGTCGAGGTCCGCACGCTCCTTAACCTCCTTCTCGATCTCGCGGATGATGGGGCTGAGGTACTCGACGTCCTATTTGATTCATCTGGTTAGCATGGTGTTGTTCCCTGATGTAAGTGGATCGACATGGATGCCCCGGGACTGAGTCCAGGTGGATGTGACAAATCCGTGCAACAGGATTGGCCGATATGGAGACTAATGCGGGGAGAGTGAAATTTGGACGCTGGGGACTGACCTCCTCGGGCTTGATCTGCTCGTTGGCGGGAAGAAGAGTGTGGGAGATGGAGCACTGCGATTCACACATTGGTTAGACTCTGCGCGAATCGGATAGAGGAAGGGGGGTCGGTCGAACCTGGAATGCACGGCGAATACGGAAGACACGGTCATAGGCCTCCTTGGCCGGAAGACGCTTGATGGCCTTCTGGACGTTCTCGCTCTCCTCGGGGATCAGGTCGTCGAACCTAGTCGAGCGATTAGCAAGTGCTTCTGTCGAACCCTGTTGCGAGCGATATCTGCAGAGCCGGGGCGCCGGATAAATTCGACACGGCTGCGATCGCATTCAAGAGAAATGCCACCGATGCATGACGAATTGAACCAGACAATTCCCATACTTTGCCTCAATTGCTCATGGTCGGGTGGTATTCGATATGGGAAGGCAAGATTTACTTGAGCCCGAGTCTCCTGTAGCCGGCGGCATCGGTGTACCAGTGAGAGAGAGGGGTCATCCAGCGCTTGAGCCAGGGGCGCTTGACGATGTAACTGGCGAGCGAAGGGGCAGACATTTTGAATCCCGGGTATCCCAATTGACGTGGGTGTGGTGAAGGGTTGGAAAGGCTATCCGACTGGAACACGAGATGACCCGATGTTGCGAGGTTGTGCAAAACGGAGCTCGGAACGCTAGTCCTGAAACGGCATTCCCACGCCTAAGGCCACATACACGTGACTCCATATGCCTCAGGCGCCGGTGGATAGATGATGGGAATCAATCGGCGCACTTCACTCGCAAACGGGTTTTCTTATGTCATAGCCCTTCTCGATCTTATCGCTTGCTTTCGCAGCTTGTGCCTTTGTTGAGACCCAAAGCAATCATCTATTCCTGCGTCAACTGAGACGCTTGACCGTTCCGATAACCCCGCCCACCGACCGTCCTGCAAGATAATAGGACATTGCGCATCGAGCAGCCACACCGGCTTCGGTAACCATCGGCCCCAGAAACCCTCACACAATCCTCAGTCGTCACTCATCTCTTCTTCCTTACTCTATATCCGAACTCTGTTGATTTCGATAAGTTCACTTTCCTTTTCGGCTCGCTTTGAAATAGGTTCTTGGGTTCCGGATCGAGCACCCGATATGCTCGTGTCCGGGGGCCCTCGTTGATTCAGTACGGCCCGACAAGCTACGTGAGCGCTGGCCACAAAGATGACTCCAAATTCAAACGGCCGAAGCGCTCCGGGCAGCTCCCAAGACCGAACCCAGTCCATAAATACCGACAATATTTCACACGTGCTCGCTGTGCCGAGCTCTGATTTCAAAACCCGCCTTGAGATCTTCTCCACCAAGATTCCAAACTTCTATATAGCACCTTTCTGTGGAGCCAGCGCCGGCGTGGCCTCCGGTATTGTCACATGCCCTCTCGATGTCATCAAGACGAAGCTCCAAGCCCAGGGCGGGTTCCGGAGGGGAACAAAAGAAGTTGCATCGGCGCAATTGTATCGCGGGATGCTCGGCAGTGGAAGGAGAATCTGGCGTGACGATGGCATCCGCGGTCTCTACCAGGGATTAGGTCCGATGTTGCTGGGATATCTCCCCACGTGGGCTGTTTATCTGGCAGTCTATGACCGAACTCGTGAATATTTTTATGACCAGACAGGTTGGTACTATCCAAATCGAGGGATCGAATATACATCAGTGCTGACTCAATTACAGGAAGCTGGTGGTTATCCCGCGGCTATGCTTCGATTACAGCCGGTGCATGTTCAACAATTGTGACAAACCCGATTTGGGTTATCAAAACAAGACTCATGTCACAGAGCCTCAAACAAAATCACGAAGGAGCGCGAGCCCCATGGCGATACTCGGGCACTTGGGACGCCGCTCGTAAGATGTATCAAGTCGAGGGTCTTCGATCCTTCTACTCCGGTCTCACTCCAGCTCTGCTGGGACTGACCCACGTGGCCATCCAATTCCCACTGTACGAATATCTGAAGATGGCATTCACAGGCTATGGTATCGGTGAACACCCTGATACCGGTAGCTCACACTGGGTCGGTATCTCTCTTGCGACCTTCCTCAGCAAGGTTTGTGCAAGCACAGTCACATACCCCCACGAAGTCTTGCGCACTCGACTCCAAACACAGCAGCGGACTGTACCAGCAGCATCTCATGAAGAGATTGCGTTCCGTGGCGCATTGTCACATCCACATGACCGCGGACAGGCACAGGGTATCTCCTCGTCAGACGGAATGGCCAGCCGCCCACGCTATAATGGGATGGTGCGCACGTTCCAGAGAATCCTCCAGGAAGAGGGCTGGCGTGGCTTCTACTCCGGGATCGGCGTCAACCTGTTCCGGGCCGTCCCGGCTGCTATGACGACCATGCTCACTTATGAATACCTGCGGAAGCAGATCAATAAATTGCAGCATGAGGGTGCCCTGAAGCTTCGAATGGAAGAAGAGGCACGGGAATCCATCTAATACCCATGATCTAGCGACAAATAAAAGAACAACATCATCCTCAATTCACTCCACCTCGATATCCCCTCGTGGATATCGCACCCACCGCTTCTCGCTAAACTTTTCTCCTTTGTCACCAATTGTATAGACATGGGCGAGGCGGTCTGTTGTTCTTATTTCGTATCATTCTTTAGCGAGTGCATTACGGCCAGTTGCAGTCCGAAACCATACGAAGGTCTCGGCATAGATGTGTCCAGACTTCGAGGCCTTCACATGTGACACGGCATCACATGCCTTCACGTGCTTGCTTTATGGCAGCTGAAAGAACTCCCTGGAGCATGGCATCTTTCTTGTTTGCTTATTATTACCTTTGAATGTTGTCTACCATCTTCCTGGCGTCTACATGTTCTTTTTGTATATACATCGCCCATCCTACATGCTTGCCTATTCTAGTCAATACATTTACTTGATTAAACCGGTCTCTGATCTTTGATTCGAAACATGAAGGGACATCACTTGAACCGAAACTGTTCATTACAGATGCACGGGAGACAATCCGTCTTGCCCATTGGAATGCCTCCGAGACTCATTTAGAGGCACCCCGAAGACTTGTACTTTTGAAAATACTCATCATCTTCATAGCATTGATGTATCATGACCCTGATAATCTGAATCCCTTGGGTGATTTGAACATGTGATTTTTATCTCTTTGGTGCATCTGCCATGCGAAAAGCCAAGCCCGAGTCAAATGGATCGAGGTTTGTCGCCATCAAGATTAGGGATAACGAGGTTACAGGTAGTTCGAGGGGCAACTGATTACGTCGGGGTTTGCCTACATGATCTGATCAATCCTATCATCAGAATGAAGAGCCCTTCAGTTGTATTCATGCACATTGATAGGCTGATGGTTTCCTTTACTGGTAGGAGCTAAGCAATACCAATGGACGTAGAAACCCAAGAGAGCCTAGAGAGACTATAGATGTAACAAATAGTCAAGGGTTTTGGAATTGCAAGAATATCAAGGTATGTGGGAGGAGAACCAGGCAATGGAGAAGTCCAAACACTGATGCTGAGGGCATATCCATAACACGGTCTATCAAAATATGAAGTGAATTAGAGATTATTTGCCCACGTTGCCTTCATTGTAGTCAAACTGAATTGATGAGCGCTATTCAGGCTTACCAGCGCCACACAGGACATCCATGGATCTAAATGTAGAAGTATAGCACAGATATCGCAGAACAAGACACGTAGAGCAGCTTCGTTGCGTGTCTACCAGACTCGATTATCCTTTCAATCCCAGAGCTAAACTTCCAATCTGTCAAGTATAACTTATATTATTATCCGACAATGTAGACTACGATGGGAGAAGCGCTCTCAGTTGCGCTGGTCAACCAGGGTATGGGGTAACCACGTGACACGGTATTTAAATTTGCCGCGAATATTTTTTCCCTCTTTCCTTCCCACTTCACCCCGTTACGTTTTTCTTCTACGACAACTGTCGCCATACTGGGTGCTTGTTTCTCGGATGTTTAATGTCTACATCCCGATTCTCAATCACTCCAATGGTTTTGATTTAATCTCGAATCAGGCAGTCGGTTGTGTTGGTCAGGCTCACTCACTAACCACCTTACATCCTTGCTTTTCAAGCAATCCGTTCGAATGGATCTGTAGCCTTTTGATACTTCTCTCAAAGCACTCAGGGCTTTTTGTTTACTCCATCGTTACCTGCGGATATCCTCGTCAAGTCGACATCTTTCCTACCTATTCGCATGATGAACAATTTCAAGATTGAACTGGGTTGTCAACACACTTAGACTCCCGGGGCATGATCATTCATACACTGAAAATTCTGATTGAATACGGAGAGATGTTATCTTCAATGGTTTCTGTTTGTTTCTATCTTCATTATATACATAGCACCGAGTATATGAACAAACAATTATACGCATTCGCGAACTAAGTACCAAACACGGCCCGTGGCGGATTCAGTTAGAATTAGTATGCGCATATCGAATGCCTCCTTTCGTAGAGCTATCAAGGTCGTCCCTTTCCACTGTTCTGCGCCCGACTCTCATCCAGTGCTTGTTGAACCCAGGACTCGCCTTTCCTCTCAGATAGCGTAGCCCGTTGAGAAGGACCCGATCCCGGAGCTTGAGTCAGGGCATCTCGCCGCGCAGTGCGGATAGAGCTAAAACAGTATGAACATAGAATGACAGCCATAGTAAAGGCTGCAATAGGAGCGTGGAGAGACTGATCGAGATCAGTGTTAGAGAAAAGGTCATACAAATTATGAGGAGCATAAAGGCAGATGAGAAGCCTTAGAGCGTGGCTAAGAGATCAAATGGACGGGTGATATTGATGACTTTGCATCGCATGGCAGTACTTACCCCCTTTGGCTTGCCTAATGTTTTGGGACTTGGTTTTTGTTGGGTCATTGTGTGTGTCGCATCATCTGGACTTTGGCTTTCAAAGTGAACGCGAAGTTTGACGTAGTTTCAACTATATTGTTATGCTAGTCCCTCGCCACAAATTCATTGGATCAACTCTGAGAAGAAGAAGTAGAAGGTCAATGATCCTGTGGCTTTGACACAGTTGCAAGAGATAAAAACAGCTGACAGACAGGTAATAGTGAAAGCATTCGTGTCCGGGGGAGTGTAGAAACCCGTGATAGGAGAGGTGCAAACAAGTCAAACATCGTAATCAGCTGCCTTATCGCCGGCCGCCTTGCCGTCGCGCGCGTGGATGCGGTCGTCGACCGCCGGGGTGGCCGTCGACATTGACGATTTTAGGTCGTCGACACAACCCACCCCACGCAACTCTCACACCACCGCAACCATGGCCTCTGAACCCGGTCGTCCCAAAAAGGGAATGTCCCTGTATGCCGACTTACTTGCTCAACCTACTGATTCACCTGCCATAATCTCGCGTGCTCCTGTTGTCTTCAAGCAGAACTCGGAGAGTGAGCCGCAGCCCGGCGACACAGGCAAAAAGCCACTACTGAAAGATCGTATGTAGATCTTCTCGATTACTCTCATCTTGACTTATCTTTCTCTAAGTGGTCAATCTCACAACCATTTTTTTCTCTTAATAGCTGCTTTACGCTTTCAACCCACCCGACGCCCACAGCATTCAGCTCCTAAGTCAAAACCGAAACATCTACTTAAGGCAGCGCCGCAGCCGCAGCCCTCAGTCAAGCAAGCTTCGGTACCAGCAAAGAGCACCTTGGCCGACTGGACTGCCTTGGAAGATGACGATTACGGTTACACGCGTGAGAAACGGCCACGCGGCGGAAGAAAGAAGCGTAAGAAGAATCATGAAACGCAGGTTTACCAAAACTGGGATGATCTCTACGATCCCTCTCGACCGTCGAGTCATGAGCAATACCGAGAGAGTGACCAGAGATTTGGTCAACCGCGTGAATGGAAGGATTACATGTATGCGCATCGCAGCAAGCGCTCCCCCAGCAGAGATTCGGACAGCGATGACTATGACCGGTCGAAAATGCGTACGTTGGGCTCTTTTGCAGATCGCTACGGCACCATAGCTAAGAAAACACCATTAGGACAATTCGCGCCCCCAATCAACTTCGCACCGCCGCCAAATCTCAATGACGTGCCACCGACAGCCGTGGGCCCCGATGACCCAACTGGTGAGGATGAATTTGCTCGCCGCGCAGCCTTAGGACAGCGCACCAACAACGAATCTACCACCGATCACGCCCATCTCTCACCTCCTCCACTCGCCGAAACACACGCTCCAGTTCCCGATGGTCTCGCTGGTCAGGACGAATACATGCGGCGTCCACAGGGAGCCGAGAATCAATCATCTGGACAAAACATAGTACCCCCTCCACCAAACCAACCTCTGGATGCCTTCCAACCCAGCTCCGCCACAATCTCACGGGCTCCAGTTCGGTACAATCTCCCACCCCCGCCTGATGATATTCCAGCCTCACAGGCCGAACTTGACGCCGTGTTGGCTGATGAGCAACCGGCGGATAAGGAGGAAACTGATGACTCCGCACCACGGTCACTTCGTCCCGGTCAGCAAGGCTTCGCAGAACGACTACTTTCCAAGTATGGTTGGACGAAGGGATCTGGGCTTGGTGCTACCGGCTCCGGTATGGTGAAGCCCCTGCAAGTGAAGGTCGAGAAGCGAAAGAAACGACCGGATTCTGAGGGTGGCGGCTTTGTCACTCCCGCTGGACGGGGCAAGATCATCGGTTCCCACAAGAAAGGCGAATACGAGACCAGCAAGTTTGGCCCTATGGGCGAAGTTATCATTCTCCGGGGAATGCTGGATGGCATGGACCTGGATGCTGAGATGGAGGGAAGTCAGAATGGTGGCTTAATGCAGGAGATTGGAGAGGAATGTAATGAGAAGGTTTGCTTTCCTCTCTCGATGGTGATTAGGAGCTCTTGCTGACTTGATATGATTGTAGTATGGAACCGTCGAGCGAGTCTTCATCGCTCGCGACGCCGGAACACCTGTGCCAGTTTTCGTCAAGTTTACCAGTCCCTTGTCTGCTCTACGGGTAAGTTTTGAGAAATTCGAGTTTGTTCTTAATAACTCAGTGGGTCTCTAACATATACCTAGGCTGTGAATGCACTTGAAGGCCGCATTTTCAATGGAAACGCAATTGTGGCGCGGTTCTACAATCCTGAGAAATTCGAGCAAGGAATTTACACGGACTAATCTTCGTGTTCATATCTTTATTATATCGGTCAATGAAGTCTTGACTCATTGAACCATTGAACCTTGATGAAAACCTTTCAACCGCAAGGCGTTGAAGAGGGGTTACATGGACTAAATCTGTTCAAAACCTCTAATGTACGCTAATGATTATGTTCGAGTGTGGATATTGCTCGAAGGAAGCCTCAATGATACTCGATTCACAACACAAGGAGTGTGAGCTATGAAGTATCTAACACCAAACCATTCGATGTCTCATGCCCTGACTCCAAACACTGCTCTAACCAATAAGTCCCCTCCCGCTACTCCCACTTATTATCTATGCCCGCGGCACCATGCTTATAGGCAAGGGAATCCGAGACTGCCGGCTTGAGCACTTGCGAGTTCCAGACGTTCCCAGCAAAGGCTCTGCATCCGACATATCGTCATCAGAGACCAACTCCGAAAACGAAGGGCTCCGCCGTCCCCGCAGCAGCCTACTAGGAAGAGGAATCCAAGACCGCCAAGTCCGGCTCTTCTTACCCAGAGAGTCCTGCACCAAAGGCTCGATATCGGAATCTTCTTCATCATCAGCATATTCAACCAAAGCACTACAAAATGAGTAGGGCATCGCCGGCTGCACTAGTGTCGGTTTGCATGCTGGGTCCTTATGGAACGACACACCGTTCCTTGACGGCTCAGTGGGAGACCTACGAGACAAATTGGGAGATTGGGCCACCGGCGTTTTCAAGTCAGATTCCTCATCCTCGCTTTCATCGACAGACCAGTTGTCTTCGTGGTATCGGAAGGCGCCGTTCATTGCAGCCCAATAGCGCTGTCTCTTCCAATTGCGAATAATAGACTGGCGATGCGTCAGTGCATCGAGTTTGCATTTTAAACAGCGCCCTTTAAGTGAAAAGGGGATTTTCTCTTGGTGTTCTTCGATGCACTCATAGCCCTTCAGAAAGGCTTTTCTGCATCCGATGATAGAGGTAGCTTCCGGGTCAGGGTGCTGGCACCGGCCATAGTACCAAGAAATTGTGTGACACATGATGGTGATTATAAGAATATATTTGTTCTGTCTTTCATGGATATTGTTAGCAGGGGTCTGGTTGGTGGTAGGTGGTTGGTGGTTGAGGGTTGTGGAGTTGAGACGGGATGGATGGGAGGAAGAGTTTCTGAATGGGTGGATCTTCACTTATAAATAAATTGTCAGTAAAACTTGCCGAACTCGTAGGACTTTGCCGACAAACTTAGCCTTGGAAGACTCTGTCAAAGCTCATTGTCGAGGGTTTATCCTTGTCTTCGAACAAAGAGCCACTTTTGTTATTGTGTGGATTCGGCTGCCATTGTTTTTGGTAGAGGCCCTTCTAGAGTCACTTCGTTTCTTTGTGTTCAGTGCAAGCTCAGGGACGTCTTTGTTACAAGAGTTTGTTGGCTCTGCTCAAGGTCGTAGTGTCTCTTTTGGCTAGCTCTTCAAGATGGCAACTCTGAAGCAGATTGCAACATAACCTGGAGCAGCTAGACTCGATATAGAGTATAACTCAAGACAAGAAGGAAATGACGAATCAACCCAAAGTGCTCTATTTTGATGTTCGATGGGCAAGTATACATACGATCAGGTAGGTAGGACACAGCGTTGGAAGCTACCTAACATAATAATCAATGTTCAGCCACACCTCCTGTGAATAAAGTCTATAGAAATACAACTACCTATACCTACCAGTGTGCCCTTAGCTTTTAGATGTTTATATACGGCCTATGTGGTTCATACATGTACTACATATATATTGGAAAATGAGTAGTAACCAGTGTTCCACCCTCTTAGTTCTCAAAATAGATTACCTTGTACCTAGGTAGCAATAAGTTACAATAGTCGATCACTAACAACTACACCGTGAACAGCTCTACATGATAATTAGGTCGCTCAAGCGGACAAGAAATTATTAGGGTTAACGACATCAGACGCCAAGATACCAAGCCAAGCTACACAGTATAGAGCACCATAGAAAAAGAACTACAACCCCAGAGCACCAGTTGTGTTTGATATCTATTGCCCAACATAGAAGTGAGGCTCCTATCTATAGGCCCGGGGGGTTCCCAGGCGGGGCCCGGGACCGGGACCCATGCAGTATTACGTAATCAAGCTCATTGTCCTAGGATGGGAGAGGTCCATCGCAAACATCTCCATGGGCCTTTGACGATTGCCACCTCTAAGTTCTTCTCTCTGCTTACTTCCTCCTTCTCTCTTCTACTGTCACCACCCCTCCTTCTTAATCTGTACCTCATTTACCACTGAATCGCACCTTATTGCTGCTTTATCTTATTTCACCCCACGAATTAAGCCGTTCTACCAGCTTCTAATCTGCTGAACACTACCCGAGATGTCGCTGTGCCAGAACCGCCTCCAAGAGGAACGGTAAGAATACCCCTTTTCCTGAAGCCCTAGCGTTTCTGCGCATTCTATGCGCCTGGCCCTGAACCGGCGCTGACATTATGGCTTCACCAGAAAGCAGTGGCGCCGCGACCACCCATTTGGATTTGTCGCAAAGCCGGCACGCACTGCCGCGGGTGGCCTTGATCTGAAGAACTGGGAGTGTGCTATTCCAGGGAAGACTGGCACTCTTTGGGAGGGTGGTTTATTCAAAATGACACTTGCGTTCCCCGATGGTGAGCTGCGCAACACATTCCTCCTGGCCGATGATCCCTTTACTAATCAAATGGTCTTTTGTGCTTCTAGAATACCCTACCAAGCCTCCCAAATGTACGTGTCGCCTCTACGATAAGATCTTCGCACAAACATAGCATGAAGAAAGCTCTTGCTCGAAGCTTTCTCGATGACCTGGGAGGACATAATGCTAATACAAGGACTGTCTAGGCAAATTCACCCCGCCGCTTTTCCACCCAAACGTTTATCCTTCTGGAACTGTGTGCCTGTCAATTTTGAACGAGGAGGAGGATTGGCGACCTGCCATCACCATCAAGCAGCTCTTGCTTGGTATCCAGGATCTTTTGGACGATCCAAACCCTGAGTCGCCTGCACAGGCTGATGCCTACAACCTCTTTAAGAAGGACCGTCCTGCATACGAACGCAGGGTTCGCCTGGTCGTTCGCGAGAACCAGCCAAATTAGGCTCTGGGTTAACCAAGCGTAACCAGCAATGGCGTAGGATGGCTGAGTTACTTTGTCTGTTTCTTTCAGCATGGATACCGAGAAGATTGCGAGGAGATCATGCATTTCTTTTTAACGAGGCATGTTTTGCTTTAGTATCGCGAGCATGGAGTTTTCATATCAGCCAATGGACGGCGTTTTCTGGGCTTATTTCAATTAGAACAATGATATTTCATACATCCGTTGCTCCCTGGCAAGAGGCTTAGACTTGCCGTGTACCGAACCGAGTAAGGCTTAGCCTGTCAGGTACATACTTCTCTGCGCTAATGGTGTGAGCCTAAGAGCTATGCTCCCTTTGCAAATTGAGCTAACTTGAACCAAAAGCGACATTTGGTGAGTCAAATCAAGTTGGCCTTCCATATGGAACTACGGAATTTCAGGGTCTTCGGTGTGCTCCACTCTTCCATAAGCTACCTATTCCACTACGCCCGTTTCAAAACAGGATATCAAAGCTAGCACGAACTTGCATCTCCATCCGAAGATTGTATCACATTCCTTTACCAAAGAAGTGCTCATCAAGCAGATGCAGGCCTCCACAGTAGCGTTCTCTGGCCGGAGCAGTCAAGGGATCCTATAAACTCACAAACCGGTATCTAGGAAGTTGAATGAAGATGTAGAGTGGAACGTGATACGTAGAATGACTTTCGCCTCTTGGTCGTCCGTTGATCCTGGGACTCACATAAGGCAGGATTCGTCTTCCCGGTCTGGACCCGTGGAGATATATCGGCCAAATCCCGGACGGAAGCTCTATAACCATCTTAATTCCATCGAGGGTGTATAATAACTGATGACAAGAGTACACATGATTAGATTGCCATGGACAACCAGCATCTAAGCCCAAGACCGTTTGAGTGTAAATAGCGAGATGGATCGCTAGTATGTATACAACTTCGTCATGGGCGGGCTTGGCTAGGGCTTCAGTGCCCGTAGTGGGGGTATAAAGTAGTCACGTGACAACAAGGAGACCGATGTCACTTCACAATGTCACTTACGGGGAATCCTGTCAGCACACCAGGGTGAGACAGACTAACATGACGCTACATGGTAAGCGTGCATACTTATATAGTTCTAAACTGGATCTAGCCAGGCACAATAGTTGTATCTTCATCGGTTGAAGAGAATAGAATTAGGTTCTTATCTTATCGGTGACTCAAAGACTTGCCGACATCGCCCCTCGCCCCGCCGGGAGGGCACCGGGGCGAATTTGAAAAAAATCGCCGGGCCTTTCCCCATAGACCCAGATTAGTCAATTACCCTTCTTTCCTCTCTTTCCTCCCGAACGGATCTTCATCTTCATTCACATTTCTCAATCGCCCATCATGTGTGGAATTTTCGCGTGCCACCAGTGCGTCATGCCCCCCTCCCCTGATCCCCGCGGAAAATAGTGGGATACAAATATGGAGGGTAACTAACAAGAGTCCTATAGTCACCCCGATGTGCAAAAGTTCAAGCCCACGGCTTTGCGCATGGCCAAGGCGTAAGTGCTTCGACTGCTACTTCCCAATTGCTGCAAACTGCAGTCTGCAATCTATAGAATCGTCGCTAACTTGTGTCTTGATCACAGTGTGCGCCACCGCGGTCCCGATTGGAGTGAGTCACAGCTCGAGTTGCAACATCGCGCAGTATACACGAGGATCATAGGGTTAACAAATGTCTTTCAATAGGTGGAAACTTCTGCGCTGAGAGCACTAGTGAGTTTACCACGCGAGAAAAATGGTGCTGGCAAGGTATCCTAACGCGTGATTGATAGTCTTGGCACACGAGCGTCTGAGCATTGTCGGTGTCGGTATGTGTGGCCCATGTGAAGAAACGAAACCTCGATGAAGATCTGTTTGCTGACATCATTGCTAGACTCCGGTGCCCAGCCCCTCGTCAACGACGACAGCAGCCTCGCCCTCGCCGTCAACGGCGAGATCTACAACCACCGCCTCATCCGCAAGAACCTTCACCACAAGTACAACTTCAAGACACACTCTGATTGCGAAGTTATTATTCCCTTGGTAAGTCGGTTCAGATGCAAGAAAATCAGACTCGAAGTGCTAATTGGAATTTCAGTACGAGGAGTATGGCCTTGATGCCCCCAAGCACCTCGATGGCATGTTCTCTTGGGTTCTCTGGGATAAGAAGCAGGACCGCGTCGTGGCTGCCCGTGACCCCATTGGTATCACCAGCTTCTACCTTGGTCGTTCCTCAACGACCCCCGGTGCCGTCTACTTCGCCTCCGAGCTTAAGTGCCTGCACCCCGTCTGCGACAACATCATCGCATTCCCTCCCGGCCACATCTACGACTCCAAGACTGACAGCCTGACCCGCTACTTTGAGCCCAAGTGGTGGGACCCCGCCAACGTCCCCTCCACTCCCGTTGACTACAAGGTGATCCGCCACAGTCTCGAGAAGGCTGTCCGCAAGCGTCTGATGGCCGAGGTCCCCTACGGTGTCTTGCTGTCTGGTGGTTTGGACTCCAGTTTAGTCGCATCTATCGCTCAGCGCGAGACCTTGCGCATGGCCGAAGCTTCCCGCACCGCACCCCCTGCTCAGGACGGCGAGTTAGTCGGCATTGATGATGAGAACGAGCTATCGACCGTCACCACCTTCCAGCAGCTGCACTCCTTCTCCATCGGTCTTCCCGGTGCCCCCGATACCGCGGCTGCCCTTGAGGTCGCCAAGTTCCTCGGCACCAAGCACCACCCCTTCACTTTCACTGTCGAGGAAGGCCTTGATGCCCTCTCCGACGTGATCTTCCACCTCGAGACCTACGATGTGACCACCATCCGTGCCTCTACCCCTATGTACCTGCTCTCCCGCAAGATCAAGGCCATGGGTGTCAAGATGGTTCTCAGTGGTGAGGGTTCCGATGAGATTTTCGGTGGTTACCTCTACTTCCACGCTGCTCCCAACCGCGAGGAGCTCCACAAGGAGACTGTCCGCCGTGTCAAGAACTTGCACTTGGCTGACTGCCTGCGTGCCAACAAGTCCACCTCCGCATGGGGTCTTGAGGCCCGTGTGCCCTTCCTCGACAAGGAGTTCCTTGAGACCTGCATGGGTGTTGACCCCCAGGACAAGATGATCACCCCCGAGCGTATCGAGAAGCACATGCTGCGCAAGGCCTTCGATACTACCGATGAGCCTGAAACTAGCCCCTACCTGCCTGACAAGATCCTCTGGCGCCAGAAGGAGCAGTTCAGCGACGGTGTTGGCTACAGCTGGATCGATGGCCTGAAGGATGAGGCCGAGCGCCAGGTCACTGACGAGATGATGAAGAACCCCAAGCCTGAGTGGGGTACTGACATTCCCGACACCAAGGAGGCGTACTGGTACCGTACCATGTTCGATGAGCACTTCCCTCCCTACTGTGCCGGCACTGTCGAGCGCTGGACCCCTACCTGGTCTAAGCAGAGCGATCCCAGTGGACGGTAAGTCTTTTACTTCTCGATTTCCTTTGAATGATAACCTCTAACATTTATTCACAGAGCCATCGCCATCCACAACCAGAAGTATGACAAGACGGAGTAAAAAGTCACCTTGAGAACAAAAGCAAGAGGATCTGAGCTTTCTGATTTAGCATTTTCTTTGAGGATATAGTACCGGATAGATTATATATACCCTGATGTCGGTATATATCGGTATAATGTTATGATCTCAATTTCATTCTGTGTCTTGGATTATTGTACGTGTAGTTTGTCTGTATATAGAAAGAAAACATGGCAGTTTTCTTGGCACGTGACCTCACCTAACGCGAGCGGCGGGCTTTCCCGGTAACCGGGCGACCGCCAATCACCGCCCTCCCACTAACCCGTGCTAAGCCCCTAGCCTTCCCCCAACATCATCGCAACTCTTCTTCCCTTCCTCTCTCTTCATCTCTTCATAGAACCACTCTTCTCCTCCTTCATCTTTAGTTAGACTCCTCTCGTCAAAATGTCTGCCCCCGCTGCTTTCTCCGATATCGCCAAGGCGACCAACGATGTACGCAAACTGTTTGGGAGCAAAACTCAGTGCCCCGAGACTTGGGAAACTTGGCTAATACATTATCCAAATAGCTCCTGAACAAGGACTTCTACCACGCCGTTGCCGGTTTGTTCATCTATAAATGGCATTTGCGCCACTTTTGAAGCCTGATTAGCTGATTGAAAGCTCTTTAGCCAACCTCGAGGTTAAGTCCAAGGCCCCCAACGGTGTCACTTTCACCGTTAAGGGCAAGTCTGCTCACGAGGGCCCCATTGCTGGCCAGGTTCGTTAGACTTCGTTGCCATCTATACCTTAGACACATTGCTAACTAGTGCGCCTATAGCTCGAGGCCAAATACGTTGATGCGCCCACTGGTAAACGCCCCTCCCACAAAAAGCCACCCGATCCTGGCGCGCAGAAGGCTCGTACCATGCCATTGGTATTTGGATGCGGGCTTCCAATATCGCGCCGGGTGAATGTTTTTATTTTTTCGGATGCCGCGGTTCACAGGATTAGGCTAATGTGCTCACTCCGACCAGGCCTCACCCTCACCCAGGCTTGGACCACCGCCAACGCTCTCGACACCAAGCTCGAGCTCGACAACAACATTGCCAAGGGCCTCAAGGCTGAGATCCTGACCCAGTACCAGCCCGCCAAGCAGTCCAAGGGCGCCAAGCTCAACCTGTACTTCAAGCAGCCCAACCTGCACGCCCGTGCCTTCTTCGATCTCCTCAACGGCCCCTCCGCCAACTTCGACGCCGTTCTCGGCCACGAGGGCTTCCTCGTCGGTGCTGAGGGTGGTTACGACGTCACCAAGGCCGCCATCACCAAGTACTCCGCTGCCGTCGGCTACAGCGTTGCCCAGTACTCCGCTGCCATCACCGCCAGCAACAACCTGTCCCTCTTCTCCGCCAGCTACTACCACCGCGTCAACGCTCAGGTCGAGGCTGGTGCCAAGGCTTCTTGGGACTCCACCTCCGGCAACGCCGTCGGCCTCGAGGTCGCCAGCAAGTACCGCCTGGACCCCTCTTCCTTCGCCAAGGTATGTTTTCCGCGTTCGTAGGGCCTATATGGCTTCATATATGCATATTGAATCACGACTAATGACGCAATTTTCTCGCAATTTAGGCCAAGATCAACGACCGTGGTATTGCCGCTCTGGCTTACAACGTCCTGCTCCGCCCTGGTGTTACCCTCGGCCTCGGTGCTTCCTTTGATACCCAGAACCTGAACCAGGCTGCCCACAAGGTCGGCGCCAGCTTCACCTTCGAGGCTTAAGCGCTTGATCTTTTGAGACTTTAGGGCCATGAACGATAAGCTATACTCTTTTGTGGAAATTTCGTCAACTTCAGTTACTAGTTCACTCGTCTTACTGATGCGCCAGAACGGTGATTACGGTGGCGGAGGATTTCGTTCAAGATAATAACCATGTGTGTGCCGTAGATCTTTCTGCTCAATCACCCTTTGTACATCAAATACAACTGTTTCCTTTGTTGACCAAATATATCCATTCGTACGGGATAACCATAAACCACTAAAGGTGCGCGTGTAGCCATGGAAGAGTAGGAAGTACATCAGCCAGCAATGTACTTAACCATGAAATATGTACATATATGTAGAAGAAGCTATCTATTTTAAGGTTGACAGTCAACACTATGAAGAGGACACAACCTCCGTCTGCTTCCTCCCCTTCCTCCCCTCAACCTCTTTAGGAACTGACCTCCAAAAATTACCCACAACAAACGTAACAATCAAAATCCCCGAACAAAGAAAAAACTTCCCAACACTCTGATCCCTCACCGGCCCAGACCCAACCTCCTCCTCAAGCCGCCTACTCCCCTCCCTCCTCCTCCTCTCCCTCCTCCTCGCATCCTCCTTAACCTGCGTCCGAAAATGTCCCCGCGCATTGAAATGTTCCAGCGGATTCCGCCGAATAAAACCCTCCCAATCCTCCGGATCCGCGTTCTTCCCCCCGGCCTCACCCTCAGTCCCAGTCCCGGTCCCGGTTCCAGTCCCAGGGGCGAACCCCTGCGTCCGCCGCGCCGTCCCTCCATACCCACCCTGCTCATAGAAACTCGGCGGCGGCCCGTGGAACGCCGACCGCCGCTTGCTTAGTCCGCTGGCCGGCCGCGAGCCGGCATAGCTACTGTGGCTGCCTCGCGGGTTCTGGTGCGTATGCGTGGGTGCGGGCTTGTGGAAGCCGTGGTCGTGGTCGTAGGCTGCGCGTTTGGAGGCGTTGCCGAGGACGTTGTAGGCTGCTGAGATGCGGGCGAAGCGTTGGCTGGCATTTGGGTCTTCGCGGTTGCGATCTGGGTGGTGGCGCATTGAGAGGGCGTAGAATTGTCTGGGTGCATGCATCTGTTAGTTGTCGGGTTTGGATTGAATGTTGGGTGGATGTGTACGTACTTTTTTATTTCCGCTGCTGAGGCTGTTGGGGGGATGTCGAGGATTTCGTAGAAGTTTGGTTCGCGGGCGCGGGTTTGGGTGCTGCTTTTGAAGAAGCGGACTTTTGGGGTTCGGAGTCGTTGTGGTTGGTGGTGTGGTTTGGGTCGGAGAGGTTGGAATGAGATGCGACGGGATGGTAATTGGGGGGTGGCGGTTGTGTGTGGAGAGAGAAGAATTGCCGTCATTCGAGAGGGAGGCATTGCTGTATATATAGGGTGCGTTGCATCGAAAAGGAAGTGGTGAAGAGCGCAAGTGGTGGATTGTGAGGGGTGAGGAATGGGGGAGAGAAAGAAGCGGAGGAGGTGAAATCGGGGAATCTTGGAAGATCGCAGTGGCGTCACTGCTGCTGCTTGGTGGACGGTCGACAACCTTGATAGCTTGGCTCGACTGGCCGGAATTTAACATCGAGACTATATCCTTTGTTCTTGAATCTCTCTTGAATATGGAAATCAAATTCAGTTCGCTTTTCACAGCTTGGGCGTTGCGATTCCATCTTCATCTGCCTGGACAGCTGATGATCAGATTAGATAAGAGATTATCTTCCACGGTGCCCTTTCTGAGGTTATCTCAACGAGAACAGGCCTCTATGTTGAGCTTGAGATTGAAGTAGAAAGAAGGAAAAAAGGAAAGACAAGTTTCGCTCACACAAGCCATGGGTGGACCAGCAGCCGAGAGCCTGGATGTGAAGACACCTATCGGTTGGTGATTGACAGAGCTCGAGCGCTTAGAAGATCACACATCGTGATGAGTTCACTAAAGATATTGCATAGGCTCAGAACAAGCCCTAGAGTACGGATCACTGAAGTTGGATGCAGTCCATATTATTTTGTACATGTATTGGGCGCTGCTAATTGTCTAATATGAGCTTTATCTCTGAAGATGTGTCTTTTCTGTGGCATATCATCACATTATGAACATTGAGAAACCCGGCAGCTACAAGCTGACAATTCCATTTGTTCCCACCTGTGCAGAATAAGTCAAACACTGGCTTTCGCCTCACTACCTGAGACGTTATAAGAGACACTGCTCCAGAAATATCTCTTCTTTCGCATTTCTTAATATCCGGCTCAAACTCTTGCTACTCATATCAAACACCTCAACCTCAAACGACAGGCTCGGAGGCCATTCTTCCTCGCTGAATCTGGTAGTGTCCAGCGATGCTCTCTGCTGCGGGGCGCGCTTGCCAATCGCTTCGACGAATCTCACAAACTAGACCGAGCATGGATCTCTGTCCATTGAAACTGGCTGTTTTTTATGGCCGGACGAGAGCTGTCAGGCTGTTGCTTGAGCATGGTACTGACCCTCATAGCGAAACACATGGTATTCGACCGATAGATTTTGCTCTTGATAGAGGGCGTGATGACATTGCGAGGTTGCTGCGTGATAAGGGGGCAGGCGGGCGAGAGAGCTTCGTAAGGCTTGTCTGATGCATGAGAGACTCTCTGCTGGGTGGGGGGTCTGTTTAAAACAAGATATGCATATCCATGGATTATCATTGCCCAGGAATGGCATGTTTGTATTGACTCAAAATGTGACGGAGTGTGTATATATATGGTCCGGCTTGAATTTCTACCAGCGACAATCGAGAATGCAGCTATGTTCATTGGTTTCAGCACTTATTACCACTGTATATCTTGAGGTAGTGGACTAGTGGGAGGCTTCAATAATCTTCAGGCGCCGCAGGTGAGATCCAAGAACACCTCCAAGGCAGGAGCATTGGATAGTTATTAGTAGGGCAGCTCTGTGAATACCCATTCGTGTGGAAAGAAACCCAGTTGCGATGGGACTCCAACTCCATGATTGAGAAAAGGGCCAAAGACGGCCTCTTCTCAGAGGCCTGCGAGCTGGACTTAAGACTCGTCATTTGCAAATGCAATATGTTGGATTAGTGAACTCGAAGTATCAAGCCATGAGAGACTGTTTAAATAACTCCCATGTCATTTCGCGTTTCACAACGGAATAAGCAGCACCCTTTCAATAAGGTACTCTACGACATAATCGCAGTTTCGAGAAAGCGCATCGATCATAGGAAGGTAAGTAAACTTGCAAGTACTGTGTACATGTAGTTATACGTACATGTACCTGGAATCTGGGGCGGGGGGGCTTATCTTATCAGCAAAACTCTTTCCCCGAAACCCGACATTCCCCTCTTTCGCCTTGGACATACCTTTTGTGACCCCAATCTTTCAATATGGCGGCCCAGGCTACAGATAAGTTGGATCAGTTGGACTGTAAGTTCTCTGTCCTGGACTGCGGATCTATCCCATGTCATGTGTGACTGATAAGATACCAGTGAACGTCCAACCAAACCCCACGGAGAACCAGGTCCCCGCTGAAGCGGAGGACGACTCGGAAGACGGCGAGGATGCCGCAGAAGCTGGAGCTGCTGGAGGTATGATTTATCCGGAAATTTGTCTTTTTGACTGCCTTCCCCGAACCCCGCCCTACTGGAGCAGTTGGACTGACGGCTCGTTCAATTCTAGCCGACAAAAAGAAGAAGAAGCGAAAGCCCAGAAAGAAGAGCAAGAAGAAGGGTGGTGCTAAGGTTCAGAGCGAGCCACCGCGCGTGCCCGTATCCGACCTCTTCCCCAGCGGCGAGTATCCCGAGGGCGAGATCGTGGAATACTTGAACGACAATGCCTACCGCACCACCAATGAAGAGAAGCGATACCTCGATCGCATGAACAACGACTTCCTGAAGGAATACCGCCAAGGTGCTGAGGTTCACCGTCAAGTCCGCCAATACGCCCAGAAGAACATCAAGCCTGGCCAGACTTTGACTGAGATCGCGGAGGGTATCGAGGATGCAGTGCGCGCTCTGACAGGCCACTCAGGTCTGGAGGAGGGAGATAACCTCAAGGGTGGCATGGGCTTCCCTTGCGGTCTTAGCATCAACCACTGCGCTGCGCATTACACGCCCAATGCAGGCAACAAGATGGTTCTGAACCAAGGAGACGTGATGAAGGTCGACTTCGGTGCGCAGTTGAACGGTCGCATCGTGGACAGTGCTTTCACCATGACTTTCGATCCCGTGTATGATCCGCTTCTTGCCGCCGTCAAGGATGCCACCAACACAGGTATTCGGGTAAGTAACTTCACGCTTCTTAATTTGGGCAGAGCTGACGGTCCTTTAGGAAGCTGGAATTGATGTCCGTATGAGTGATATCGGTGCTGCCATTCAGGAAGCCATGGAGAGTTATGAAGTCGAAATCAATGGT
The DNA here is from genome assembly GCA_030762825.1 of Penicillium turbatum. Classification (NCBI taxonomy): domain Eukaryota; kingdom Fungi; phylum Ascomycota; class Eurotiomycetes; order Eurotiales; family Aspergillaceae; genus Penicillium; species Penicillium turbatum. The sequence goes on along the minus strand of JAUJYX010000003.1, from coordinate 1,178,865 downwards.
ACGATGCACCCTGTCAAGTGTATCCGCAACTTGAACGGCCACAACATCGAGCAACACGTCATTCACGGCGGAAAGAGTGTGCCTATTGTCAAGAGCACCGACCAAACCAAGATGGAAGAGGGCGAAGTTTTCGCCATCGAAACTTTCGGCAGTACTGGAAAGGGTTATGTGCGGGAGGAAGTAAGTTGATACCGCAATTATTTGGCTGAGAATCAATGCTAACCTAGCACTAGATGGAAACATCCCACTACGCTCTCGCTTCTGATGCTCCCAATGTCCCTCTGCGTCTTTCCTCGGCCAAGAATCTGTTGAATGTGATCAACAAGAACTTCGGCACCCTTCCCTTCTGTCGCCGTTACCTTGACCGTCTGGGTCAAGATAAGTACCTTCTTGGTGTAAGTTTTGAATGAAGTATATGAGAGGTATTCGAAGCTGATCTGAATTTAGTTGAACAACTTGGTTTCCTCTGGAATCGTCCAGGATTATCCTCCCCTTTGTGATATCAAGGGCTCGTACACTGCCCAATATGAACATGTATGTTTCTATTTTCGGAGTTCTCCACTCATACCGTTTACTAACTTGTTTTGCAGACGATTGTGTTGCGTCCGAATGTGAAGGAGGTTATCAGCCGTGGTGACGACTACTGAGGGTTGCTGAGATACATAAGTAAAAAAAATACCAAAAGCCTAGTTCAATCCTCATATCCATTAGCGATGTCCTAATTACTACACGTATCCATAACAAAAATCCCGACTTTAATCAGCCGATCTTTGCCAAGCCTCCCACCATCAAGTATGCCGTGTCGCCCCACGTGGAACAACCGTCTCCCGACATTTTAAATGGGCTTCTCCTATCTCTCATGGCTTTAGCTTCAACACACATCGACCAATTCTGAGAATGTCTGTGGTTGAAACATCATCGCCGCACCTCCGCGTGTCGGCAGTCAATGCCTCCGCGAAAACACAAAAACAACAACCATCCACCCGAATCCAGGCACCAGAGGCATTGGTCGACGACCATTTCTTCTGGACATACACTGAAGAGCCGCACCGATCGAGACGACAGGCAATTATCAAGGCTCACCCGGAGGTACGTGACACTGCTTTGTGGGCGCTTGTTTCTAGCACGGGCGTCGCCGACACCTCCATGCGGAGAATGTGCGGAGTTCCTGCGTACACCTGGCCACTTTTCCTGAGCGACCAACAGCCTCAACAAATGCAATTGCAATGCTAACTCATGCTGTTCTCTGTCTATATAGGTCACCAAGCTATGTGGTCCCGAGCCCCTCACAAAATGGGTCGTCCTCGGCGTCGTCTCTCTGCAACTTACCTGTGCCTACCTCCTCCGCAACACCTCAATGCTTGACTGGCGGTTCCTGGCCACAGCATACGTGATCGGTGCAACTTGCAACCAGAACCTTTTCCTCGCTATCCATGAGATCTCACACAATCTGGCATTCCGGTCCGCCTTCGCCAACCGGTTGCTTGCCATTTTTGCAAACCTCCCTATTGGACTGCCATACAGCGCAGCCTTCAGAGTATGTTTTGGCCCTTCACAGACGAATATGACCCAAGTCCCGCGAGAAGCCTCAAACTAACGAAATGCCACTAACAGCCCTACCACCTAACCCACCACAAATCCCTCGGAGTAACAGGTCTCGACACCGACCTGCCAACAGCAGTCGAAGCCTTCTTCCTCAACTCGCTCCTAGGCAAGACCTTCTTCTGCACCTTCCAAATCCTCTTCTACGCCGTCCGCCCAATGTTCATATACAGCCCCCCCTTCACCTACATCCACCTCCTAAACCTCAGCGTGCAACTAAGCTTCGACTACGCCCTCACAAACCTCTGCGGCTCCATCCAACCAGTCCTCTACTTCCTCCTGAGCTCCTTCCTAGCCGGATCCCTGCACCCATGCGCAGGCCACTTCATCGCCGAGCACTACTTCTTCTCGAACGTGAAGAACGGCGGCACAGAGTCTCTGAGTGAGCTGAAGAAGAGCGAGAAGTCAAAGACACCCCACCCGCTCGACTCTCTTCCTCCCCCGGAGACATACTCGTACTACGGTCCCCTCAACGTCCTGACATACAACGTCGGCTTGCATAACGAGCACCACGATTTCCCCGCTATCCCCTGGACCAGACTGCACAAGCTGCATGATATTGCGAGCGAGTTCTATGAGCCGTTGCCTTGTCACCGGAGCTGGGTCTGGGTTATCTATACCTTTATTCTGGATAAGAATGTTGGTCCGTGGTGCCGTGTGAAACGCGAGCAGGGCGGACGGATTGTTGGTGGTGGGAAGAAGGGGGATACATCTGCTGCGTCTAAGCAAGGGAATGGACGTAGTGGTGAGGGTATCTCTGCTGCGTCGGCGGGTCCGGACGGCGAGGAGGGTGATGGGTGGAAGGAGAGTGAGCTCCAATGTTAGCTCTTCGTTCTGCTCTTGAGTTTGTACCGTATCTGGTGTGAACTTCAGTGACTCAGTTAGATGCTTCGCATACACTACTGGGAGGCGTTTTGGTTTTCTTTAGGTATTTATTCACAATCAAATAAGCCATCGTTCCGTGGCTCTACATATATGCCGCATGCCGGGCAGTGTCTATCTGCCTGTATGGTAGCTCACCATATATCATACAGGATTGGTCGAAGCCGCTGCGTAGGACTCCATTTTAGCCAACCCAACACTTCGAAACTGTCAAACAGGCTATGTCGAAATTGATGAGCAAGGGCATAACCATTCCTTTAAGCCCACCAGGACCCTATGTCCCTGTGAAAGATCACACAGAACACCCGAAATACAGCCGGAGTGAGCACAACTGAACAATTACAAGACGAAATGAGTAGAAGCGACTTGGTTACGACATGGACTCGGTTGAGATAGCAATATGAAAGGTCCCGAGCTCGAGAAAGGGTTGAAACAAAAAAAAACCAAATCAAGAAGCTGGATCGGTTTCATCGTAGTGTGATATTAGACAAGACAGAAAGGGAAGTTAACAAAGGGAAGTGGCTACAAAGAGGAATGAGACAGACGGATGTCAAGCCTCATGGGAGATTCGGGGGCGCAGAAAGACAGCATGAAAGTAACAATTGATACCCTTAAGAAAAATAATCAGAGTAGAGGCAGTAAAAGGCTGATGCTGGAACACATAGAAAAGGGCATGCTCGTCAAGTAGCAAAGAGTAGATGGGAATTTGAAAGAGGCGTCAGCGACGTTAGACCGGGGGCACGATCACGCGGAAAGAAAGCGCGATGAAGCCGGATAGACCGTGAGAAAGCGACAAACAGAAGACCGGCTTAGAAGAAGAAGTAGGCAATCAGGAAGCTGAGCAGGCAGAGAAATGCGACAGCCTGGATTGAAACCCCGCTGGCCGTAGGCGCATGTGATTGCTGCATGGTGGCGGGAACGGCTGTGCCGGTAGTCTCTGTGCCGGTCTTGCGCTGCCTCAATCCTTGGTCTGCGAGTCGGTCCTTTAGTCGCTGAATTTGTGCGTTGGCTTCGGCCAGCTGGGACTTCAATTCGTCGGTGGAAGGCAGAGCGTTGGCGACGGCAGACCTGGCACTTGCGATGACAGATGTGGGCTCACGCTGCGGAGTCTCAGACTTGATCTTCTCGGAGAAATTGGGGGCAGGAATCGGGGAGGCTTCATCGGAGTCGATCTTCTTGGGAGCCGGGGTCTGGAAGTTTCCACCAGGAGAGGTGTAGGAAGGAGCTTCCTCGTCATGGATCTGGTGAGAGTTAGATTGTGTGCATGAAGGGGTTATCGCCGAAGTGCATACCGAATCGGGGCCCTTCTCGGAAGACGCATCTGTAGCTAGGTAGACAACTCGGATCTTGCGTTCAACAACATCGGACTTCGGGGTTTGATCAAACTGGATATATACGTCAGACACTGGTTTTGATGTTCGCGATTCAACGTAGACGTACGATCTGGCCAACACTCGCATCCTCCAGGCCACTGGAGACCGAGACGGCCTGGACCAAGAACTTGTCCTTGCATTTGGCACCCGGGGCGGGATCCTCCTTCATGGCCTGAAGCAGAACTATCGAGAACAATCAGTATGGCGTGCACATGTTTATGCGTGACCGATAGTCGACCAACCTTGAACCTCAACAGTCTTGCCCGGCTGGATGTGACCAGAGTTCGGGCGCACACAGTAACTGGGATATGGTCAGATAACACGAATCGAATAAAACTGATGCGCAAGCGATCGCCGGGACGTACTGCTTAGGAGCGGTGGTTTTGACCTAGTGCGCCGAGAAGATACGTCAGTACTTGTATTCCGCGACAAAGGCCGAGGGGGATGTCACACATACCTTGAAGACAACACCCTCTTGGTTGGGATTGGTCAGGCGAAGAACTTGGCAGACTTCATGGGTGAAGGGACCTATTATCAAGAGATGAGCCTTTGAACCAAGGAAGGTCTAAGACAGGCTCGGGATCTGGCACTCACGCTTGAAGCCCAACTCGGAGGGCTCGATTTGAATAGTCATGGCGTGCGTTGTCGGAATAAAAGAGGTGGGAAAAGAGAGGAAAGGGAAAGGTAGTACAGGTGACTGCACGCAATCAGGCTGCGATTTGGAAACAAAAGCGTGGGATGGTTATCAGGTCCCAACTGACGCCTCAGGAGTTTGATTACTGTCCACTTTGGGGAAATTAGCTGAGTCAGCAGTCAGGTGATGTCACTGTTGACAATCCGGGGTGCAACTAAAACATTTTGTATTTCTTTGTTCGCTCTTTGTATTAAACATTATTTACTTCTGTTGCTTGGGGCACTGTTTCTGAGACTGTCCATGGCTGTCTATTCTGATCAGCATTCCTCATGGCTTTAGCCGGTCATGCCTCGCACCCTCGGGTGATGATGACCTCCTTTCTCCACTGCATGTGATGCTCACAGTGGGGTCAATTATCCCCAGTTTATGTCCTCATTATTCTGGTATAAGATCTAGAACGAACAGGAAAGTATGACCAGCAGAAGAGATCAAAATGAACCTACCTAATTGCATGTGCACGTCCTTCAAGGGGCTATATAGTTCCCTCACCTGTTGATAGTTCGGCTTGAAGGTCATTTAGATGGCATACTATGATCCCCATATTTAAGCAAGTAATAGGATTTATTAGTGGTGGCATGGTCTTTGCTTAGACCCTCATGAACAATATAGAGAACCCAAGCCTCGATTATCGACTTTTTGTTTCTTAAGAAAATAGGAACTAGAGCGGTATCACAATATCACCTTCCACCAAGCAATGAGCTATTCTCATGCGCATCTAGGCCAACGCAGCACTCACTGCTACGCCACAGCACCTGCCCTCCTTGACCACATAATCTTTGACCGGGTCTTGGTGCATGTACCGTCGAGGACTTCCGTGATCCCCAGAGCTTGGATCCTCTCTGGATTGAGCCAGGTCCTGCTACCATATAGCCCCTCGAATGCCACCATTCTTGTCGAGCAAAATTGGGGTTTAGTTCAATGTCCATCAGCTCTGTTGTTTGATCAATCCCTACGTTTCTTTATGCTAATATACCCCGAGAAACTGCTCGAGGGCAGTATATCCGCGTATAGGAGACCCGGTGGACATTTCATCGTGATGTCATTCGATATAGCGAAGCTCTTGGGCTCTCCAAGATTACATCTAGACGGACTGGCATTTGAGATGGCAGAACTGTCTGTGTAAAGGCTGGTCTATATGTCTTCACCACAAAATTGTTAGAGACCGAAGAAAACACGTACGAGATCCTGCATTTTTAATCACTTGAATAGGCGGTAATACATATGGAGATACCAAGACAGATCCAAGATCTCCTAGTCCAGCCTGAAGCTGTGACATCGGAATATGCTATCATATCACCCTTTTCAGGTCGTGCCGTTCTTGATAGTAAGTTGGCGCTTTTGCTGTCTTGTCCCAATGTTTTTTTTTCGTTGTGCACTGTCGTGGCCATGAGGATGATCAAGAAGACGCTCTACCGAACTTGTGATTTCGGCATTGCAGAACACTCTCTTCAAGTTGCGTGCTTCCCTGGCTCCATGAGCGACACACCCACCGATGTACATGAGTGGGGGACGTATACGTGAGTAGGGAGAGTTGATAATAATAGCCGTAAAGGCAATTGACTCTGTTAGCTTCTTGATACCATGTCAAAGAGCACACACTTGTGATATTTTCCCTTATAGACGCCATCGGAGGCCATAGAAACCCGGGGAAGCCAAGTGGGCCTTATCGCTCGCCGCCTTGCTGATACGTCACCCACCGCATTCTCGCGACCTCGCTCACCTCTTCACATCTTCACCACCTTCTGATTCTTGAATCTCGAAAAAGCGCGCTTATTTTTCGGATTCGACTCATTTCACTCCCAATATCACAACCTAACATTCACTATGGCGTCAGATCTGGACCAACTCATTGAAATGGGCTTTGACAAAGAGCGCGCCCAGCTCGCAGTAACAAAGACCGGCGGCTGTAAGTTTCTGCACCCTTTCCAACGCATAACGAGACATCTTCTAATATAATGGACAGTGCAAGGTGCCCTACAGTGGCTTGAGGATAACCAAGACAAGTCGTTGGAGGAGATTCAGGTACAAACTCAGCAGACAACAGACGAGGAGAACCCCGCGCTCCAACCAGGCGAGCAACCACGCAGCTTAGTTTGCAACGATTGTGGCAAAAAATTCCGAGGCCAGTCACAGGCTGAGTTCCACGCATCGAAGTCGGGACACGTTGACTTCGCAGAGTCCACGGAGGAGATCGCTCCGTTGACCGAGGAGCAGAAGAAGGAGAGACTGCAAGAGCTGCGGGAGAAGCTTGCGGCGAAGCGCGCAGGGCTATCGGAGCAAGACAAGATTGACAAGAAGAAGAATGAAGTGTGTATTCATACTTAGGTCCCTTCTGATCGGAAGTAACTTGCTGATTTTAGTTTTCTTCAACTAGGAAATCCGACGGAAGAGCACCAAGGAGAGTCAAGATGCAAAGGAGCAACTTGAGCGCAAGCAACAAATGAAGGAGGCAGCACAGAAGAAGAAGGAAAAGCAAGATGAAATCGATGCCAAGAAGCGCATTAAGGCTAAGATCGAGGCCGACAAGGAAGAGCGTCGATTGAAGGCCGAGAAGCAGCGCGCTGAGCGTGCTGGCCTGGCTCCTCCCCAGCCTACTGCTGCCGCGGGGCCTACCTCATCCGGTCCCACTACTTCGAAGCCTGCTTCTGCTTACACGGAGACACGTTTACGATTCCAGTCATCCCAGGGCAATATCATGAAGACCCTGCCCGTGGAAACCACTTTGTTCGAGGTTGCCGCCGCCTTGAGGGAGCAGGATGGAATTGAGGTCCAGAGCTTCGTGCAGAATTACCCGAAGAAAATATTCAACAACGAGTTCTTCGGGGAGACCTTGAAGGAGCTGGGACTTGTGCCTAGCGCCAGTCTCGTTATTCAATGATCGATGCCAAATCCTTGGTTTGAGTATTGTTAGCTTATCCAAAAGAACGAGACATGAAATCAGACCTTGCATTGCGACTGAGATGAATGAGAAATTGTATTGGTGCATTATAAACAGGTTCTATAGATATTTCATACATATTGACTCAAATATTCCTTAGACTTGCCTTCCAGTTGACTCGAATTTGCGAAGCTTTAACTCTTATCTTATCTCCTTATCGTCATGTGATGTCGCGCTGAGCCGCGTCTCGGTGCCTGGGCCAACGCGCTCGACACGCCGTCATCACATCTTAACTATCAAACCAGCCACTAATTGTCTGATATTATGCCAGCGTGAGACCCAATACCCAGGACCTGGAATTTTATGTTACCCATGGAATCGACAGCTGATAGTGATACTCTCAGCGTTGGCGACCAGCATCGCGGTGGTGCGGGATCCATCATGATGCCGAACGCTACAGGTGCCGCCACAGCAAACCCCTTCGAGGAGCCCCAACGCCGGATCAGCGAATACACTGCACAGGAAATTGCAACACTCCAAGCCCGCCTTGACAAGAAATTGGGACCCGAATACATCTCTGCGCGCCCCGGTGCTGCGGGGCAGAAAGTGCACTATCTATCCGCGGACAAATGTATCAACCTCGCGAATGAAGTGTTTGGATTCAATGGCTGGTCCAGTTCAATCCAGACCATCCAGATTGATTTTGTGCGTCTATTATGCGTTTATTGACCACTGGGATTTACTGACACCCATCAATCAGGTCGAGGAGAACCAAAACACAGGCAAGATCAGCTTGGGTCTTTCAGTCATTATGAGAGTCACACTACGAGATGGAACCTTCCATGAGGTGAGGCGTTCTCTTCGAGAAATGAACTCCGCCTGTATTAACTTCGGTTCTAGGATATTGGCTACGGGCATATCGAGAATTGCAAGGGCAAGGCCGCAGCTTTTGAGAAGGCGAAGAAAGAAGGCACAACAGACGCATTGAAACGTGCATTGAGAAACTTTGGTAATGTGTTGGGTAACTGCATCTATGATAAAGATTATGTGTCCAAGGTGACCAAAGTCAAGGCAGCACCTGTAAGGTCCCCGAGTCTCCCAGCGTGTCATGCGTTGTGCTAACTATCGGGATAGGGAAGATGGGATGTTGACGATCTACACCGTCACCCTGACTTTGCACCCCAGGTTAAAAAGCAGCTGCCCCCACCACCCAAGCGTGCACCTGAAGATGATGAGCTACCTCCACTTCGTCCTATACACCAAGCAAGAAACAATGCTCCAGGGGGTAATGTTTCGTTAGAAGGAGATGGAGAGTTTGGCAGTATGTTTGGACAAATACAGTGTCGAACCTTGGCTAACGCTACTTCTAGGCGACGTCTTCGATGAAGCCGATTTTGGGGTAGCCGAGACAGAAGCAGGCAACCCTGATGAGATTGTGATAGACACAGAGACCAGTCGAGAAAATCAGCCCTCTGTGGCAACGAATGGCCCAGCGCCTCAACGAGGACCGCCTGTCCGCGCAGGATTTAATCCTGCTGTTGTTACACCCTCAAAACCAGAGCGGTGGAACGGTGCCGGTGCGGCAGGGCGACCTAATCCAGTGATTACGCGACAGATTCCATCAGCCATTCCGCCTCCAGCTGCAGCACAAGGTCGACCGATGAACGCACAAGGCCCTTCTCAGAATCTCGCAAACCCTAGACAGTCAGTTCCACCACAGCAAATGGGTGGTCAGAATGCCCCACAAAACAACATTGCTCAGCTGCCAATCAAGAGGGAAAGTGCCCCCGGGGGCTTCCAGGGAAACCAAGACATGAATCCGCCACAGGGCACCCCGTCAGGGTTTTTATTCCGCCAGAGCAGTCGATCTTCTCCGTGAAAATCCCAATGCCCTCCCTGCGGGAGCACCTCAGTTCGACCCGCACGCTGAGAGTCCATCAATCCGCAAGACAGCTGGTGTGGACCACTCTAAGAGCGTTCCTATTGCCAGACCTATGCTGTCGAATGGCAGTGCCTCTCCAGCACCCACCATCAATGTCAACAACAACGCGCGCGATTATGTCAATCCCTCAACTGATCTGCAGCGCCGAGTCGGCGCTCCTGGCGGTGCAGTCGGCAGTCCCATCAGCAGAGGCCCTTCCGTCTCATCATATCGACCATTAACTCGACCCAACCCCGAGCAAAGGAGCGTTTCCAACCCGGCCGCCATAAACCGAGGCGGTGTTCCACCCCAACAGAATCTTAACGGCAAAAGACCTCCGTTAGTTGATGTCACCAATGCCGATGCTGCTCCTGGCGCATATCCTGGAGTGCAGGCACCCGGTCCGAATGACCCTAAACGTCCCCGAATGTCGGATGTTGACTCCTCTGGAGCTTCCTCTGGCCCTCGTGCGCCGACCCAATAACGAACATGATCAGATTTGTGTTAATCAGGAGGGTGCATTGACATGCACTTCTCAAGTACAAGCGTTGTCATTTCGTCCAACCTACGTCTTCTTTTGCTTTTCTGTTCATATCCCTACTCACAGCGTCATTTCATGGTTACCACAGTGAGGAAGGCTCGCAGGCGTTTCGTTATCTTTGATGCAATGATCCACAGGATCTCAGCGGGGGAAAACATATGGTCTTACTGAGTTCTTCCATTTGGCATAGGTTACTTCTGTTATTCTATGGAGCATGCTGGACTCCAGGAGCATCATGGCGGGAATACTTTTATCATGACTGAGTTGCAGCTTAATTAATCATGTCAAGAATGAATCTAGTCAATGACTCAACCAACTACTCGCGAGAACTGGTACATCCTTAGCTGAGTACTTCGACATCATGTCCAAGTCAAAAATGAATATGACATACTCGATACTAAGGCCAGGAGCAATTAAAGCAAGGCAAACACCCGCCTAGACACCTCTTACCCCTACGGTCTCTTACCTCTTATTTAGAAAAACAAAGTAAAGTCAAAAAGTACGTAAAAAAAAGGAAAGAACCAAGGAACCAACGAACGGCAGGAACGGCCCGAACGGGGGTTGTGTTTCCCAGGAACAGGTTACATAGTTCAATGTTTACTTCTAATGTTTCCACTATCAAGGGAAGGAAACATCGATGTTATAGTTTATTGTAAGGAGAAAGATTAACCAGAAAACGCCCAGGGCTGTGGAAAAAGGGTTGTTTTAGGGCATCATTGTATTAACTGACATAACTATAGCATAGTGTAACCAGGCACCGATGAAACCCAGCGTGTTTAGTGCGTAATTAGTTTTTGCGGGTATATAAACTCGTTCCTTCACGCAGTAACTCTACTTCTTCATCACCTCACTCCTCCCTCCCCAACAGAGTGATGGGAAGCAGATCACCTAACAACACATAGCGATGCGAAGCGGCTCGGATGAGATCTGATCTGATTCGCATCGCGTCCAGATCTGCTTCAGATCGCATTCAGATCTGCTTGGCATCTTGAGACACTGCAGCTCTTCACCAGGTACAACACCACGATGGATCGCTCTCTACTAGACCCGCCGAACCAAAAGCTTGTCAAGGACCACGAGAAGCTCCTCGAAGGGCGCGGCAAGGTTTACTTTGCTCCAGATTGCGGAGCACTTCTTTGCGAAGCACTTCTAAAAGACTTCGAAATTCGGCAGGCAATGAACGAGGAACGAGGACTATCCTCACGAGGAAGCCAATCCTGGCGGCATGATTGTGGTTTTCACTACGCCTATGTATCAGAGGAAATATATATATATACGTTGTATACATTTTCGTGATCATTAACTTGATTGAACAAATTAAGCTGTGTGACATCCCGACATCCCGGATGTAGGTATCAATTCCGGTAGTATCCATTGTAGGGTACTTTTGTACATGTAGATAAAAATAAAAACTCTGTAGCTGCCCGCTGCCCCTGTACTTCCCCGAACTGCCCTGACAGGGGTATGTATACGATGTCAAACCGCCCATGATCTCATCGACGCAATATCGTAATGCCCGTTAAAAGGATGGATCGTAGGTATACCTGCATGTACAGCTTTGATACGGCAGTGTGATGTATCATATTTGCGCTATCCTTTCACGTTTCTCCTAATCCTACTTGAATCGTTCCTTTCTTTCTATCATGCTTGCTTTTTCTTCGTGACTCGGTAAAAAGTAGATTGGAGCCTACCCTTGTGTCTTGCCGACTTGGATCGAGACCAAGGCAGACGAGCCTCCGGATTTGAGACACGGCATAGAAAACCCTATATACTGACTACTTCTATGACATGAATCGGGGATAAAAAAAACTGGTTGTTCACATTGTGAAAAATTCTGGCTAATCATACAAAGCCTGTCTTGAACGATCATTGATCCTTTGTTTTTTGATAGTTGACCAACTGTAAACAGGAGATCAACCGGTGAGTAACAAAGCACCTCAAAGCTCTCAAGGCCAGAAGAGAAGATGAAACTAAAATCCGAACCATAAACATTCGAATTTTCGCCCAAAACGGTAAACCAAATCCTTTGAAAGCTCCGGCGCTGTAATTTTGATCTCGTTCACTTACGTGGTTGGAAAGGGGGCGGACCTAGAGTCTTCACTTTGGGCTGGGAAAGCGTGGCGGCATCAGGCATAGAGAAAATTCGACCTCTTTGCTGAGAGGACTGATTCTCACCTGAGGCGGTAGACCTGTAAGGCGGAGGGCCGATTACGCGAACACCACGTGGCTTATCATCCTCTTGCTTGGGAACATTCGGATGGTTCGCGCTCAATGCCTGGGTGGTGGCCTGGGTTCGCCCCGCATGAGCGCCAATGGTACTGGCCTTAGAAGAGACAGAGGCCTTGGACGAAGGCGCAGGACCTGCATGGATGGATTCATGCAGAGAAAGAGATTTCTTGCTGAGCTCCTCCCGAGAACGTGGCGTCGGAGAACGTGGCGTCGAAGTAGGCTTCACAGGGATATCGGCATCCAAGGTCGACGGTCTCTTGGAAACTTCAATGGGCTTAGGACTAGGAACAAGAGTCGCATTAGTAGCACGCTGCGGTTGTAGAGGAGCTGCAAGTTTGTCCGAGACTTGAAGTGATTCTAACCGGGTGATGATATCGGAATCCTCGCTTCCAGCAGGCGAGAGACCAGGCGAGAGACCAGGCACGCGTGGCTTGGACTTCCGCTTCTCCGCAGATGGAGGCGAGTTTGAGTCGGACGAAGAAGGGGGCGGCGGGGATCGGTGCCGCTCGAACGGGGTAACGTCGCGCTTTGCAGCCGAAGAAGCCCCAAGTGGCTCATGCGCAAGCACCATCTCACGAATCTTCGATTCAACGATCTTTTCGAGATCGTGAGCATCGGGCGGGCGCATGGCCTTTCCGAGATTACGAAGTTCTTCCAGGATCTGTAGGCCGTACTTGTCGAAAATCGCAGACTGTGGAACATCTTCATCGCGGTCAGATTGCGCTCGCAAGACTGATTTGCCCAGTTTCTCTTTGCTTGATGGCTGGGTCGTAGGTGTCAAAACAATTGGTTGATCCATCAAGTTGGTCGAAATGATTTCGTCAATAGTCTTAGCTGGCTTCGACTCCACCGGCCTTTCCATGAACTTGAGACCAGCCAATTGTGCAGCACCCGGGCTAGCGATAGCCTTCGCCTTCGAACGAGATGGAGCTACTGGACTCTCGCCAATGGTTGGGAAACAAGCAGAAGGTGGGTCCAGATCAAGAAGATGTTCAGGCGGAGCGGTCTGCTTGGACTTGGCCAATCCTGCAGCAGCTGGAGCAGCGGAAGCACCAAAGGGATCCATGTCTCCAACCAAATTCGCTTGCGCTTTGGTAGCCTTCGCTTTCGCCTTAAAATGAGAAGGAGCGGCCGGACCCTCGCCAACGGTAGAGACACCAGCAGAAGATGGACTCACATCGAGAAGAGGCTCAGGCGGAGCGTTCTGCTTAGACTTTGTCTTCTCCTTTGTCTTCTGACTACTAGCTGGAGTAATCTGCTTGCTATCTTTGGCTGGGAGGCCGCTGGTGACTGGTGGCTTTTTGCTCTCGAAAGGAGGCATAGAGGGGCCCGATGGCCTTTTCTTGCTTGGAGTAGACCCAGCCTGTTTTCGTGGCTCCTCATTGGGCGATATCTTCCATGAAAGCTTTTCCACGGGCACTCCTGCTGTAATTTGCTGGAGAGGACCGAGTGCAGCCGCTGTCGCCTTCGATGACTTACTAGACACCGGGCCTTTAGCGACAGGAGCAGAAGGCGGTGACTTTGGGGGTGTCTGCACTAGGTATGGTCCAATATGCGATTCAGATGCCTTGAGTTTGGTAGCCGGGATATTGGTGGCCTTGGTCGATGCCTTCTTCTCAACATGGATGGCACGAGATGGTCGTATGGCGGCCTCCACTGGAGGGAATGAAGGTTTAGAAGGTAGAATTGCAGTCTTCTCTGCCTTTTTCTCTTTATTGCCGCTGGACGGGACCTTGACCTCTGGCTTCCTGGGAAGAACTGGTCCCTGAGCAGGTTTGATCTCCTGAGTTGGTGGCTTTTGGGGCTCGGTCACGCGACGAGACTGAATCAGGGACATGAAGTCTGCAGGCTGAGTGATCCTTGCAGAGAAATCGACGCTGGTCAAGAAGTCAGATAGGCATCGCATGGGACGGTGAACCACTTACGTTGGAGGCGGGCGTTTGGATCTAATGGAGACGGGCGGAGCTGGTTCATCTGATAAATTTGTCAGCTGTAGATTCTTTTTGTGACCGAGGTAGTTACTCACTGTGAACCGGTTCTTGGGCTCTGCCCCTGCCTCTGCCACGGGCGCGGCTTCGGCCTTTTCCCCGGTCACGAGCATCACTGTCGTCGTTGTTGCGGTTGAGTGCGGGATCCAAACCGACGCCCGAAGACACTGTAACGGAACGAGCGTGCTGTCCTGGGCCACCTGGGCTACCTCTTACACTGCTCAAGGCCCTACAATTACTCTTGTAAGCTGTATTCTTTCTAGCTGAGAGTCACCAAGTTTCGTACCTTGGAGAAGCAGGCGTGACACTAGCATGTCGTGGAGCGGGAGAGGGAGGGATGTCAGGACGTCCTCTCATCCTCATAGAGCCACCACCACGAGCTGCAAGGGGAAGGTTAATAGGGAGATTGCTGTAGGTGTTGGGCTGAGTTCCATTGGGATGCAACATGGCATGCAGATTAGCTCGATGAGACTGGCCAGCGGCTATGTCATCGAGCCCTTCCATTGCGCCAGTGTCTCCAATCACATTGTGCAAATCTGCGACAGACGTTAGTTGAATTTGAAAGAGAATTCGGAGGGCTATCTTCCAGTACGTACTTGCCCACTTGTTCAGCTGAGATTGATCTCGCCGATCGATTTGTCTCTGAGACTCAATCGCGCTAAGCTGCACTTGAGCCTGCTTGCGTTCGTCACTAGTAGTTATCTTTTCACGGCGGGCAGTTCCTAGATCGGCCTATTGAATATCCCAGTTAGTAATGTCATAGACGAAGCACGAGGATGGGGACGTACCATCTGCAAAAGCTGCAGCCTACGAAGCTGCTCCGCGGATTCGCTCATTTTGTCGTTGTGTTTCGCGCAGAGGGTGAAGCGCCGATGATGATAAAATGTGTGTGGTTGAAGGAGTGGTGTTAGATGTTGTTGTCAATATGTGTGTCGGTACAAGACGTGTCACTGGGTTGAGAATGCGCTTTGGTTGACCAAAACGCGCAAAAGTGACGGTCAACTGACGGGAAAGAAGAAGGGTCTGAGATATTATTCTCAACGTGTGTGTTGGTACCCAGACCTGTTGCTGGGATGGGAGTCCACGCAAGGGCGACTGTCAACTGACGGGAAAGGAAAGGGAAGCAACACAAGCGGGTTAAAACGATTGTAGAGTCAAGGAGATACGGTCTCCTAAGGAAATCGGGTTGAAGGTCGAGACGGCCTCGAACAAATGGCCCTTCCGAGGAAGGATTGTCCAGGGGAGGCCCGAAAATAACAGGCTAGAGGGGCAGACAACGAGTTGAGCCGTGTCTCCTAAGGGAATGTGGTTCAAGGTCTGGATGACCTCGAACGAAGGGCCCTTCCGAGGATAGCTCCGCAGGAAGGTCCGAAAATATCTGGGTCGTTGGGCCGACAAGTTGACTCCGAAATCAGCAATTCTGCAAACAAAAGGGAGAAGAACGAATAGCAGTTCCTGCAAAGCACGGTACTGGAGTTTTGGCGAAGTACCGTGCTTTGCCTGAACGGGAAGCACTTTGATATTGATCACACAGCAAACGAATATTCACAGGAAAACCAGCAGTGGGTGGAGGATGAAATGAAAGAAAGAGAAGAAAACGAGGGTGAAGAGAAAAGGAAAACAATCCATCTCAGACCACGGACGCCACCCATATACGCGTTCGGATGCAAAGTCAACCTGGGAAGTCGTGGCCTGGGGAAAGGACGACCCGGGGGCCAATCCAACGTTCCTTCCACTCTCGAGGGTTTGGTGACTTCGGGTGGATATGCCCACGTGTGACCCACGTGCTATTCGAACCCTGGATATAAGAATTTAAGTGATGGCGAAGTCCTACGGGCAGGGGGCTAAGAAGCATTGGTGATAATGTTCGAGGCTTGGGTTGGGTAGGTAGAGGATAGGGAAGAATGGGGTTCGATATTGGAAACATCGACGCCGAACTCGCTATCCTCGCGTGCCTTAATTGCTATCTTCAGGACGGTGACCACTATCCTTCCCACTTCTTATGATTTAGCTATAAACTTGGGCACGAAGTACACATGGCGTCCCTAACCTCACCTTGAGATGCGCAGCGACGGTCATTAAGCATGTTACCCGACTTGATCGTGGCAATATACATGTATACAAAGACCATGGTATATAGTGACTCCCAACTCTGAAGATTGTACGTGTTTTAGTATTTGTTCAATAGGGTAAACTACGTAAATACGTTGTGAGAACCTCGAAGAAGACCCAGGGGCATTGCTAGTATAAACATAACCAATGCCCTCAAGAAAAACATAAAAATAGTTCCCTAAGCTGCATTGCAACTATGGGAGTCGCCGTCACCTGCGAACAACAACCTCTATGTTAGTATCTGCAGGGAAGGTGTGGCCAACTGACAGGACAGGCTTACTTCGGATGATCTTGACTATCGCCTGCACAACGCTGACAAGCATGACGGCTATCCCAAAGGCAATACATAGGTAAGCAGGGATCTTCTCTCGCCGCGTAGCACTGCTCAGCTTGATCCAACACAGAGGAGGGAAGATATAGGCTAGAGCAGCAGCGCTGGTTGCGCCAATGAGTTCAAATACACTTCCCAGATCGCAGGTTATCAAGGATAAGCCCATTGACGTTAGAACCAGCGCCGTTGTGAATATGATGTGGCGAGCGGGGTTATGCGGTTCGTCGGGAAAGTAGTAAGTCGTCATGACGGAGCGGCAGACGAAAGCCTCAAGTGGTAGAGTGGTCAGCATGTTCAGACCGAAACAACTTGTCAAAGTCAGCAAATGAACCTGTATCAAGGACAATGTGGGGAGTATACAATCGTGCGATATTGACAACAACATTGTCGGATGGAAAGTTGTTCAGAACATTGCCCTGTGTCTTAGACCCGAAGGACAAGAACCCTGCGATGCCCATTGCTAGACACATCGCTAAGGAGACACCTGTCGAGTAATGCGTGACGCGGGTAAAACGGTCGAGTGTGGGTCTTTTCAACGAGCCGTAGATCAAAAGGCTGTTGTGATCTATAGAAATTAGCGATTTTCACATACACAAATCGAGAGACAACATACGGCAAACGAATGCTGAATGTTTGTTAGCAAGCTGCTTTTCAATAATTGACCGGAACGGCTGAGACTCACCAAAAGAGATAACACCAACAGCTTGGAAAAAGCCTGTGTTGAATATGAGATGACTTTTAATCTCCCCGCGCGACTCAGGCGGAACCCGAAAGCCTTGGGTAATAACCGCGACGACAATGACCGTCATGCTGACCAGGGCCAAGGCGGATGCTTTTGCCAGCTATCTGTCCGTTAGTCTTTGCCGCGCAGCAAAGAAAGAATGATCTCACCTTAGCGATATCTCTATACAGGGACAATGGGTACGAGATTCCCGCAACAAAGATGATGATGACAGCCCGACGGTCTGTGAGAAGCCATAGAAAGGACATGTCCCGCAGAGACGGGAACAAAGCTCCGAGAACATGCGGAATGGTGTCGCCAACGATAATGCAGAATGCGACCATGCCGCCAAATGCAAATGCCCACTGCGCAATCGAGATCGCAATGAGTCCACTTTTCCCGAAGCAATACTGCATAGTCGCTTGAAATGAATCCGCCCCACTCAGCTTGGAGTTGACCACGATTAGCCGGATGGTCCAGTCCACCGTGATGGTCAAAGCAGTCAAGAGCA
This sequence comes from Penicillium turbatum, assembly GCA_030762825.1. Lineage (NCBI taxonomy): Eukaryota > Fungi > Ascomycota > Eurotiomycetes > Eurotiales > Aspergillaceae > Penicillium > Penicillium turbatum. Next base: position 1,161,082 of record JAUJYX010000003.1, on the reverse strand, counting down.
GAATTCCCATTGTCATGCCTGCTTGGCGAAGCGCATAAGGTTGGCCTATAATTCCGGCTCCGATAATGCTGTTGGCCATGTTCATAAACGCCATCTTCATTCCACTCCGAGGCCGCGCCTCTTCAAGATGCTCTTCAGGAAAGAAGTCATCCGATGTCGCAAGTGTCACACTAGGCGCTTCAATGTTTGTGAGAAGAGGAACAGATTGGCCACTGTGATGCGCTCCTGGGCCCAGATTCCCAGGTTCAAAGTCCTCGGCATCCAGCCATTGTGTTTCGTCTGGGCTGGGAGACCGGTCAGTCGAAGTGCGATTGGGGTCTTCGTGCTCTTCTTGCAGGTCAAATCGAACTCGGTTCATGGTGCGGGGTGTGCGACGCTGTCCATCGGGCGCAGGTCGAGAGATTGAAGAGTTGTGCTTGCTGTTTGTCGCATTGCGTGTGGGGATCGGCGACGGGGTAGAGTCCGGAAGGAATGCCAAGTCCTGCTCCTCGAATGAGGCTGAAATCAGTGATTGAGCTTCATGGCCATCCTGGGCATACAGGTGATCCACTGGCTCCTCATCCCCTGCCATCGCTGACCGAAGTAGATGGTTAGAAGTGCGACAGCTGCTTTCAGGCCACCTGTATGGGGGCCACACGTGATAGCTTATCGATACGAGGCTCTTTGTGCGATAAGCGATAACGGTTGAGATACCTCGGAGGTGTTGTGCCGATGGCAAGTATGGAAGACACAAGATGAAGGACTAGATTATGATGATGATGAAGAATGTACCAGGGCGAGATTCAAACGTTGCGTCAGTTATCGATGGGAAATCTTCTCGAAGAGGATATTCTATTCAGACCAACAGCCGCCAACTTCGCCCCCTTCTTTGGTGTCCTCTTGAGTACCGATGCCAATTGGACATTGTGAGATCTTCTTTTGAAGGCTTACTTATTTGCACAGTGATAGGCTGAGATAAAAGACGAAAACGAGCAGCCAGCGCTGTGGATGTGAATGTTGCCTTCTAATGTTTGTCCTAGTGGCCACTTATCGAACTTCCCAGCAACCCAGAACAAAGCTCATATTGACGCAAATATGACGACTGACTACTCATGGAGGACAACTTCTATGATACTGCGAACAGGTTCTTCCAGACCAAAGATATTCTCGATCCGAAAGCCGGTCCCTTCCAGAAGAGCATGCCATTGCTTCACGCTGCGCTCTTTACCAGCCATGAAAAACATATTAATATCATAAAGAACTTTCTGGGGATCTGGCTTGGTATCTGATAGCACAATGTCGCAAATGAGAAGCTTTGATTTGTAACCTCTCATCGCCGGTGCCAAGTTTCGGAGAATCGTCCTGCATTCAGCATCTTGCCAGTCATGCAATATGAGCTTTAGAAGGTATGCCGCAGCGCCTAGATTCAACAATTCAGCCATCACCACAAAAGAGTTCTGGGGTTTGTCTATTTACCTTTTACAGGTTGCACTTCTTCGAAGAAGTTGTATGATTGCACTTCGACCTCGGGCGGACAGACTCTATCTCCAGCCGCGATGACCGTTGGAAGATCCTGGAGGATGTATCTGCCCTTCAGGTTCGGGTAAGAAGATTGTATGCTTTGAATGCTTTGGCCTTTTCCTCCGCCGATATCGACCAAGACCACTCCATCGCTCTCCACTTGGAGGCTGCTGAAGTCATATACATCACCCAAAGGGTCCTTGAAACTTGTCATTGCTTCGTTGAAGGTTGTGGCAGCCTTGGGACCCTGTTGCAGCAGGCTGAAGAAGTCTATATCCTTGGCTCCTCTTGCAAATGCAAATGGCGTATTCATTCGGTCACAGGGGCTCACGAAACCCGTGGCGCTGAAAAACTCGATGTATGAAGACATTGGTCTGAACACATTGTCCCACGAGTGTCTAGTATACGATTGCATGAGCTTGCTATCCCATTCCGGAGATAGCGCGGTCTGCTTGAATGTATTCTCTCCCACTTCTTCGAAAATGTGCAATGCTGCTAAGGCACGGACGATGCGCCCTGTAAACTCCAAGTCGGTTCCTGCTCTCTTCGCCAGATGTTCAACTGTAAAATGAGTCGAGACTGGCAAGTTGTCGAATAGGCCCATCTCAATGGCAAGCCTCGCGCAAAGGACCCTATGGGGTTGGAAATGAAATGCCATTAGAGCCCGTCTTGGCTCCACGACGCATTGGGAAAGCTTCTGTGAGGTCTGGTCGATCTTTTGCAGGGCTGATTTCCTCTCGGGCTCTGACACCGCTTGGGAATAGCGCAAGATTGCTTCATTGATCGTGGATACGAGTGAGGCGAGCTTGACAGGTGAGGGCTCAGAGAATATCATTTCGACGGCCATCTTGGCAAAGTATGATGTCTCCGATATAGTTCCGGACGTCACTGCGACGGAAGGATGTAGCAGTAATGATATATCAACATTATCTCAACAATACCAAAGTAGGTACATGGCTTCTGGGCTCTAGAGCTGGCAGTTGCCACTCTGAATCTATCGTGCTGTAGAGTCTTTTACAATGTTGCCGATGGGAATGTCCCAAGCCGAAGACTCACCACTAGGGATTATCATGCTCATGGCGTACCTAGTTGATGCACATATGCAGTATCCACCAGCCTGAGTAGGGAATGGCAGTACTTTCCCAGGGCTGCTTTGATCTGCTGACATTCTTTCAGGACGGTGGTGGCTGAGTGAGCTGAATCAAATCAGTAGGTGTAGAAAGGCTATGTGATGTACCTTGACTTGCATATATGTATTCAAATCGGTGAAATGGACCGAGAGCTCGACGCCTGGGACCCGTCCCCATTGTCGGCTGACCTGGCCCTGACTGAACCTGGACTTAGCTGATGTGGAGGTTGCATCTTGGAATAGCTGGCTATAGTGTCTAGCCAGCTTGGCACAGCATATGGGGGCGCGTGTCGCAGTTATGCCGTAACTGATCATTTGAGTATACTCATACTGAGATCTTCTCTAATAGCGACAGTCTAAATATAATTGTCAGTGCAATGGCATGAGGTCTTCCCATGGCTGGTGGCGGTTTCGCCTATAAACATTACCTCAAGATCAGAACCCTCCATACGTTCAGGCCTTTTCAAGAGCAAGATCCTGGAGCAGATCTCTTGCAGGTGCTTACCTTGGCAAAGGAATTCACCGATACAAACTGGAAACTGCACAGATATGCTCCGGTGGTTCGTTTTTGTCTCTTTTTGCCGATTAGCACCACGTCAGCCTAATGGACCTTGAGGAAATATGCGAGCGATCGGTAGGGGATCGGACATCAGCGAATCCCTATCTAAACATTACTTGAGCCTTGTATAGAGAGTTTATCAAGGAAAACCATGTGGTCATTCCCTCAAGTAGAACGCATATCAACCCCGCGTGCGATAGTGTTATTCTGACAATCTGCCTTGAGCATCAGATAATTGTCCGCCCATTCTTTGAAATGACTCAGGCGCATGCCCCCAAAAAGGACTACTGGTCTACCGAAGTTCGTGATCGTGAGGTCTGGCCTGTGTTCTTTGCGCTGATCAAATCAAGACCTATGCAGCAGCGGCCTCTTTTGTTCCTCACTTCGCCGACACCCTCGTCCAAAGCATAGAATTCAATCCGACGGATTGAGTACTAGATATCATCGGATGTGGGGATGGCAAATACACGACCAGCTTTGCCCCGTTGGTCAAATACGTTCTCGGCGTTGACTCTTCTCCGTCGATGATCAACACGGCCAGGACATTAGACTACGGTGGAGCGGCGACGGACTTCCGCGTTGTCGACTGCCGGCATCTCGAAGATGATGCAGAAGCATTGAATGGAAACTGGGATAAAGTGTTAGTGGTCCTCTACCAACTTATGCCAACCTTTCTGACGCACTGCCAGCACCTCCAACGCAGCATTCCACTGGATCATGAAAGATCCATTGACACGCATATCCACATTAGAGAACATCTTCCATTCAATGAAGCCCGGTGGAACTTTCTTCTTTGAGATGTGTGGGCATGGAAACGCACCAGAAAAGGTCACAGCGTTCATGTTCGCTCTTGTCAACCATGGCGTCCCAATCGAGACAGCGGAGGCTATGTGTCCTTGGTTCTATCCATCCGACGTATATATGAAGAAGATCCTCGAGATCGTTGGATTTCAGGTCAAGATGATTGAACTCAATCCGCAGTCGCTGGAATTGACCACGTCTGACAAAGGTGGGCTCGAGGGATTCATGAGGTTGATCGGTGCTCAAATGCTGGATATATTGGATAACGAGGAGAAGAAGAACAGTGCGATAGAACAGATCTGTCGAATGCTGCGTTATGGCACGACAAGAGAACATGGAAGTCAGTGGATCACATATGCCAGCTTACGATGTGTCGCTGTTAAGCCGTCGTGAAAGCCCAGAGACAACAGGAGTCTCGCTTTGTGGCTTAGCCAATACTCTCAGACAATGTCAGTAGTAAGATTCAACTGATGATTGACAGTCAAATGTTATCAGATTGATGTTCCTGATCATGTGCGCTACCAATATCTAACCTTAGGTATCGAACTAAATCATGTGTCATTTCTCCAACCGTGGGCACCATGTCCATGACTTTGCAACTGCAACACCCCTTTTGATTACTCGATGTTCAGATCACATATATCTTGAGATACGCAGAGCAATTATACCATATCCTAGTGACAGCCGCTATACGCAATGGCACAAGAGCTCGACTTGGGTCACTCTATCCTCCGAACCCGATATTCAAATCTTCAGCTTTGCCTAGCTGCATCAGCTCTCTTCAGCCACCCAATGAGCAATGGAGCCCCTCAAATACCCATAAACCTATCACAGATTGCGAATCTTGATGACATTTGGATCACAGAGGCACCAGAGTTGAGGTTGCGTTTCTTTGTTTTGGGCGACTGCGATCCGGATGATTCGGTGACATTTGTCTCAACATTGAGCGCCAAACTTTGCGACATGAAGGTGTGTCCAATATCTGAGACCGGAAGTCAGATCGAAAGCTGACTATCCCACGAACTAGATTTGGTCGGAGCTTGGATTCTCAGCGGATACTACGACAGGTGAAGATGAAGAGAACATCGATACTGCTGATTTTCACTGCTTCGAGATTGGTCTGCGCAGGGATTATCAGATGCGGAGCTCTATAAATAGCCGAACTTTGCCCGATTCAATGATCAATCCTCCAGACCATTGTCCTCCGCCGGATGTACCGGTGGCTATCTTGACTTCAATTGACATCCAACTGGAGTATCAATTATGCGGGGAGAGCACACCACAGACCCAAGGCTTCTGTTTCTTTGGTCTTGATACTCTCGAACAAGAACCAAGCATACCGTGCGAACAACGTCTCCGACTGTTGGAGATTGGTATCCAAAGGCTGTTTATCTCCAGCTCGATCAAAGACCCCGCGATTCGTGTCTCAAAACAAGCCTCAAGCAAAAGCCTCACAGATATGTTTCCCGCGGTGTTCAGTCCCAGATATCGAGATGTGAGTTCCCATCCCAGTAATACAAGCTATGGTCTAACGCCACAATCCTCACACAGGTGATCAGTCAGCGTGGAACCACCATACCCGCATTGACGAAAGCCATGTCTTCTATGCTATTAGGTAGCACTAATCCATCGGTCAAAGCTCAGTTTGCGAACTTGCTACAGCTCAACCGCTCCTCGCATATAGATGAGACAACAGTACAACCGGAAGTTCCACGACTTAGGTCAGCAGTCCACGCCTCACTTTGGCGCGCTGCCCTGAAGAATGTGCCCAGGCCAAAACACCCAAAAAGCCTAGGGTCAGTGATCTCCACCAGTAGCCGGTCAAACAGAGTGGCCGAACAAGAGAATGCTGTGACTCGCTTTTCGATGGATCAGCAATCCGAAAATGAAACACTTGAGCTGCTTGATCCCTTGGAAAACCAGGTATATCCTAGACACGAAGAAAGCGACGAGTGTCTGTTGAACAGTGAACCTGAGTCTGAAGGCCAGCTTTTCGACAATGTCAGCGACATAGGCTTCACAGACACTGGAGAGTCGACCCAGACATCCCTCGATACGTTGTTTTCGACCCAAGCGTCTTCTCGGAATTTTGATGATGACCATGAGGCCATGATGCTCTCGAGCCCTGATGGATTGGCAGATTATGAGGAAGACTTCGTTGGGGATTATGATGCTTGTGGGGATATGGAGAGCTATGATACCGATATGATAATGGCTGATAACTTTTGAATCCCGTATATGATAATTCCGTTGTGATATATAACGACACAAGGTGTTTAAGATCTTTATTAAAATTCGAACTATTTTTCAGGTGATAACATGGCTCTGAGAAGCCCTCATATAAGCATAAGCTACATAGTATATCCGGCATGACTCTATCATCAACTGACAGTCAAAACACCAGTCAAGGCGACTCTTCGCCCAGCCCAAACATTCTGATAGAGTTGTTCCAAGCCCTGGCGCGACAACAGAGTTAGCACAACTGTGAAGTGAGGACCAAGACAAAGTGGCAACTTACGCTTCACAAACTTCCTCCACAGTGATACCCTTGACGCTGGCAATAACATGCGCAACACGAGCGATAGCGATAGGCTCATTTCGGCCCTTCACCATATACCCCTTCTGCCATTTCTCTTTCTTCACGGCCTTGGGCAGATCCGGTGCGCCCTGCAGGTGCTTTGCAGACGCGTGAGAAGGGCGAATTTCACACTGGGAAAAGAGTTAGTCGGTGGCTATCTAGTCGGAATCCAGAGTAGGTTACATACCCAAGGCCCATCAGTTTCGATCTGGAGCCGGTCTAACGGAATAGCTTTGACAACTTCAAGATTCTCCTCCGTCTTCATACTGCACCCATTGACACCAACATCGAGACCCAGAGCTATCATCCGCTCCATTTCCTCCATCGTCCCCGTGAAACTGTGCACAAGTCCACGCTTGGGAAGCTTAGCCAACCTGGGCGCGATGAGTCTCTCGAAGTCCTCGCTTGCAGCGCGCGAGTGGAGGAATAGAGGGAGTTGGATCTCAACAGCAAGGTCCAATTGGGCTTCAAAATACTTTAGTTGCGGTTCTTTGGCACTGAGGAAGAGTCTGTCATAATCAAGACCGATTTCACCGAACGCGACGGCGTGACCAGCTTGCGCAGACTCAATTGCCAGAGCACGGAGCTCCTCCAGCATTTTTGATGGACCACCTGGATATTCATCAAAGTGCTTTGCTTGGCATGGGTGCACACCGACAGTTGCATAACAGAAGCCCGCTGCAAGATCCCGCCGTCAGCAAGAGCAAGGAACGTTCTGGCAGGTTCGACACTTACGGTATTTAGTAGCGATGTCGACGGCGTGCTTCGATTCTACGAGATCTGAGCCTGTGACCATGAATTTGGAACAGCCTACGTCCCGAGCGCGCTGGACGACGTCATCGAGATCGTCTTCGTGGGCCTGCTTTCCGTGGTATTCACCGCGGAAGACAGGGTCGCTCAGGTTGATACCAATCTGGTATCTCAGGGTTAGCTGTGAGCTGGGTTGGCTTCTTGCAAGGGGAAGCGACTCACGTCGACATATCGGAGAGGTTTGGACTCAGCCATATTTGATGTGATATGTCTCCTTCTAGTCGTGGAGATTGTTCTGTGGTTCCTAGCAGATGTGGGATGTACAAGACTGAGCCCAGCCAACCTGCACCCCTTGTTGAAGCCTGCAATAAACGTGTCAGTTCAAGCTTTTCATTGACCAGGCGGTCCCTGCATATATTGACTATGTATGCATTTGAATAGGAGACAGACCTAACGAGGCAGATCTATCGATCCCTACCGAGCTCAAACTTGGGCTAAAATTGCGACCGAAAAGTTTCAAGATACAGCCAGTTGCAGAGTTGACTTGCATCAGATCAACAGCGTTGGAACAGTCGTTATTGTGTTGTCGGATGACTGTCACCTCTGTCGAGTACAAACGTTTTGTGTTGACTCACGGTCGGATGTGCCCAGCCACACTAGGGCTGAGGCTTGATCCGTGGCTGGTGCATTTTTATGCCTGACAATAAAGGCCGCAACTTCCAAGGAATTGTTCGGAAAGAAGTCCGCTGTCCAGTCGGTGCTCGGCCGATTCCAGACACTTTAAAGTTTGGATGGATTCTCAAGCGCAAAGAAATTGGTAGTTGGCTCAGACTGCAAGCTAATTTTCTGTGCTGCCTTTTCGCCATCATAGGTCTGCTACCTTTCCGACAAAGGAGTGTTGAGAGAATGTCCTAGGAAGAACACATTGGCAAATGTGGTATGCAGGATCACTTGGGCTGATTTAAGAACGTCAATCCTGAAGCTCTCCAGTTATAAACACACAATGAGGAAGGATCGGGTGAATTGGAGAACAGAAAGCTCGGGGTACTTTGGCCCGTGCAGTCTGGGGTAGGTTCGGGGACATTGCCGAAGGCCCTTCCCGCCTGAACCCTTGCTGAATATTTAAGTCTCAGTGTAAAGCTGCCTCGTCTCTATCCCTTCATCTTTATTTTTGCTTCACGATTCAATTCGCAGAGCCTGTATTAGAATCAACCTCCCCGGCTGATCGCAGACTCCGCACCAGTGAATAGAAATGGCAGACCAGAAACTGTTGGCTGCCCAGCAGATCTCAAAGCACAAAACACCTGAAGACTGCTGGATTGTGGTCGACAAGCAGGTGTGGGACGTGACCGACTTCTTAGAAGAGCATCCTGGGGGATCTTCAAGTACGCACGTTGACAAATGCATCATCAATGGATGAGATCTAATCTTTTACGCGAATAGTTATCCTCAAATATGCAGGAAGTGATGCGACCAAAGCATATTCAGAAGTCCATGCACCCAGCTTATTGAAGAACAATCTGAACCCAGAAAAGTTCAAAGGTGTCCTTGATGAGTCGACAATTGACGCCGAATGGGCTAAACCCCCTCCGGGAGAGAGTCCAAAGGTGATACTCGAAAATGAGAAACCCCCGTTGCACACCTTGATCAATTCGCACGACTTTCAGCTTGTGGCCTCGAAAACAGCCAGCAAAAAGACGTGGGCCTTCTACTCTAGTGCAGCTACAGATTTGATCACACGGGACGCCAACAAATCATGCTTTGACCGGATATGGTTCCGGCCCCGAGTCTTGCGAAACGTTCGTACAGTAGACGCCCGGACCAACATCCTCGGCGGAAGTTACAAGATGCCCTTGTTCGTGAGCCCGGCAGCAATGGCCAAGCTCATCCACCCGGATGGAGAGTGCGCCATTGCCAAAGCCTGCGCCAACAAAGGAATCATGCAAGGAGTGAGTTTATAGGGTGTGTTGCTATCGCCAGCTGCTATGCTTACAATGTGGTCAGATTTCGAACAACTCATCGTACACTATGGATGAGCTGCGTACGACAGCGCCTTCTGGCGCCTTCTTCTTCCAGTTATACGTCAACCGGCAGCGAGAAAAGTCCGCTGAGCTACTGCGCCAATGCTCAGCGAATCCAAACATCAAAGCTGTTTTCGTCACCGTTGACGCCGCCTGGCCCGGTAAGCGCGAAGCCGACGAGCGCGTCAAGGCAGACGAGAGCCTATCGGTGCCCATGGCGCCGGCCAAGGCCCATAACGACAAGAAAGGCGGCGGCCTTGGCCGTGTCATGGCCGGGTTCATTGATCCCGGGCTGACATGGGAGGATTTGAAATGGGTGAAACAGCACACGCATAAGCCGGTGTGTCTGAAAGGCGTGATGTCAGCGGATGATGCCCTGCTAGCCATGAAAGCGGGGCTGGATGGTATCTTGATCAGCAACCACGGCGGCCGCAACCTTGATACTACTCCGCCGTCGATTATTACACTTCTGGAGATCCACAAACGCTGCCCTGAGATCTTCGACCACATGGAGGTTTATGTTGACAGCGGTATTCGACGTGGAACCGACATTCTCAAGGCTGTGTGTTTGGGTGCAACAGCCGTGGGTATGGGCCGAAGCATGCTCTTCGCTACTAACTATGGCCAGGAGGGAGTCGAGCATCTGATTGACAGTAAGTGACAGCCCAACATCTTGATTTTATAGTTTGCTAATTTGAGTTCTTTGCAGTTATGCAAGATGAGCTGGAGACAGCCATGCGGAACATTGGCATCACATCACTGGCGGAAGCGTCCCCGGATCTCGTGCACACAGGGGATATCGACCATCTGGTTCCGTCGTCCCGCTCCCACCCGTACGCTCAGGCCATAGCTAAAGGACGGCGACAAGGGCCATCTAAGCTTTAATCATACAAGTACATAGACATAGAAAACGAGAGAATGCGGGGAATTGCAGTGTTGAGTGATTGATTCGAAAGCGCAGGTCATGTGAGCAATCCATAATATTTCGAGAGCACGGCACGCCGCATGCATCGTGCATCGTTCGCTTTCCCTACCTACCCTAGATCGAAGGTTGCCTTCCTAGTCAATTAGTGACGAGCGATCAATTCGATCTTTACCCAGTATAGAGCTCAACAAAACGCAAAATTCCCGCGCCACTCATATATCCAGGGATGGACTACAGGGGAAGAATTCAGCCAAAAAAAAAGAGATTCTTGCCAAGATTCATTGACACTCGTCCAAGCTGGGCCCTTACAGCTATCGACTTGTCCCACGCCAGGTCCTGGGCACAAAACCAATAAGCACAGCCACCTATAAGGTCGGCTGATCTCGATACGATCCTTTCGCTTCGGACCATCCGGGTAAAATAGGCGACTGCGGGGTCTGCAGAGATGTTCACGAATCTCGACAATATGTTACGTACCCACGGAACACGTAGCACTCTAAATCCAGTAGCATGTACAAGACGTACATAGGTGACAGTGTATACCGTGTAGAGCAGAGAATCGAGTGCATCGCAGTAGATCATTCGGAAGGCGGAGCCAATTCCGACTCACACCGCTCCACTTAATTGACATACCCTAATTTCCTTCTCTTCTTATTCTTAGAATCTATCTTATAAGCTCCACTAGCAGGTCATGGGATCCCCCAACAGTTGAGGATCAGCGATCAACCGGGGCGTCCTCCAAATTCGAGTTTCCATCCTTCTCCGAAGTGGCTTACGTGCCTCCAGGGTCTGGTGCAGACCGACTCTCCCATTGAGGGGGGAGAAGGGGGTGGGAGCCACTTAGGATCAAGGGATTATGGGTTGATGTGCATCAATGTACATAACACAACAGTTTCTGCAGGCATATCCGACCGGATACCTCTCCCCGCTATTTTACTAAGAGGATTAAAGAGGGGTTATCGTCGATGTATACGTGTTAAAGCATATTGTAGGCCAAGGTAGATTTACGATTCCTTGACAGATTGCAACATTGTACATTAGCGGGCGGGAAGTCATCCAATAATGGCCGAAGTGTGTGCTGGTAAATATTCGATTGGATGATCGTCAGCTAAGAAGAGGTAGTGATCACCCAGTTTCAGGAGAGGAGGAGGCAGTACCATCATGGGGGAAACTGATGTACTGGGTACATCTAGTCACTCCGTGTTCTGGTGGGTACGGGGTAGTCTGCAGTCCCGACGATGGGGTACCTGGTACATACGCCGTAGATCTCCGTCCGAAGGGAACTGTTGAACTCGGAGATGCAGTCATACAGTCATACTGAACAAAGTGTATATAAGGGCAACCTTGATTTCCCCTCATTCAGTCAGCTTATCTTTTGGAATACCTCAGTCATCTTGAGTTTAAGCAAATTTACGACCAAAATCACCCACTACTACCTATATCCCCAGTGTTGACGTCTTCTACGTACTTTTCGACTCCACGACACTATCGATAACGGTCCAGACCGCCAAGAACTGGTCTCATAGCTCTCCCCAACCGTTCTCGTTCTCAGTTCTATTAAAGCTCTCTGTTGTCGTCCACTTCCGATACTTTCTCATTACCCTTTTTTCTTCCGTTTTGTACCATTACTTGGAAAATTCTCCTCCGTCGCTCCTTGCATTGCATTATAGCCCTACCACCCAGCTATAGCTCTATACACCTCACACCATCACAATGGCGGCTGCTCGTTCATCATCTATCCGCGCTCTTCGCGCCCTTTCTCAACAGCCCGTGGCCCCTTCTGCTCGCCGCGGCCTTCACATCACCGGAGTCCAAGCCGCTCAATCCGCCAATGCCGGTGAGAAGGCCCTCTCCAACCATGAAGTCCTCCAATCCCGTGCCATGAACATTGCCCTGCGCAGAATCAACGGCAGTGCATTCTCAGAGTATGTTCCATCTACCTATTCTATATCCAGTTCCTCTTTCTATACCTACACCTAGATGTCTCACATCTACTTCTACATTCTACACCTTCATCTCCACACCTAAAAATTGAACACCCAAACTGACTCAAAACCAGCTCCCCCTCCCGCCAATTCAACACCTCCCGCGCCTCAAAAGCCCTCAACGATAACTCTACCGTTGACTTCGTCTACATGCCGACAATGGCAGACCTCGATGCCGCCCCTCTGCAATGGGGCATCCAAGTCCCGGTCCTTTCCGAGCTCCCCTCCATCCGGGAGCGCCAAACCCCATCCGCCCCACCCATGAAGCCCCAGATCTACACCGTGGCCGGCACCGGCGCTGACGTCGCCGCCAGCGCCATGAGCGAAGTCGTCGACAACCACGCCGTCGATCTGGACCCATTCTCACTTACCGAGGCCGTCAGTCGCTCGCGTGTCGGAGAGGAGATCCAGCGCCAGTCGAATGGTGCCTCCCAGCCTGGGGCTATCCGCGAGCTGTGGACTGGCTTCCTTGACGATGTGATGGGTCCTAAGGAGAGTGCTCAGAGGAAGTAGGGTCTTTGGATTCATGCTGGTTTATTCTTGTTGCTTTCATTCCCGTTGAACGGGTTCTCCGATGAAACGAATTCTCTTGTCTGATACGTTGTTCGGGCTTTTACTTTTTTTGGGTTTGGGTTTATTGGATTGTTTGAGATACTAGCGTTTTTGTATTATCTTTTTCCCTTGGAGTGAATGTATTCCTCCATGTTGTCAGCCGATCATTGGCTTTTTCTTTTCTACTTACTTTTTACTCTACATCTCAATGTCCAACTGTGGCTACCATTGAATACCAGTCATACCCGTCTAACTTCCATTGAGATATTTCATCATAATCCTTCTTTGTGCACTAGTGCAGTATCTTGAGAAAGCCACTAGATCACTCATTTCCGCAGATGACTCAATCAAGTCACATCCGAACAGCCGCCAACAACTACGATTTCGTTGTGCCTCGGCAGTAGATCCCTACCCACCATGATCTGCAACACGCGAAAGCAGATCCAACAACCAAAATTATCTCCGACGTTGATCCAAACAGTCCGAGTTCAACCCGAGGTCACCAGACTCGGACAGCAGGTGAGTCATTGTTGCATCTCTAACCCGTTTCCCCCATCCACGGGCGACACGCATGCGATACCACAATAGCAATACACCGTGCGTGCATGTACCTTTAAGCAATGGATGGTCCCTCACAGGTAGGTAGTTCTTACCACTTAGAATAGAATCCAGCGCACCCTTCCGATCCCGACACCATCCGTTCGGCACGAATGACGTGAGCTCGGCACGTTCTTATCGGAACCCGACCTGACTCCCGTACCGGATCACGAGACTCAAGCAGAAGCAGCCCACTTGTTATTCCTTTCTTCTAGCGCGTGGGTAATCTCTTTGCAGTTCCGAGGCTTTGGGGATATTTGCCGTGTGGATGGGGTGCGGGTTTTCGTGGGGAGGATCGGAGGCCCGCTCGGGCTGTTTCGGGGGAGTCTGGGGGTTGATTATCTGATTGATTTAGCAATTGGGTTTTGGGTGTGGGATTGGAGTTGGGATTGGGGGTTTGCTGGACGTAGGTTGTGTCATTGGGGGTTCCTGAGGTCTTCGCTTGTTTACGCTTTGGTCTTGAGGGTGGGTGTGGCTGGTGCTTGTTTACCGCAAGGGGTTCGTGGCTGGATCTTGCAACTACTGACGGTCCGCCTCTGTTTGTTCGACATTTTTTGCGTAGAGGTAGGGATTGTTGGGCTTGCAGTTTGCATTTGTCCGTTCCACTGTCTGTAATGTGGCTTGGGATACTCTGGGTTATGTTCATTCTGGGACGGCTGGAGCTTATTGTGACTTACGAGCATTGTCCCTAGCGCCTTTCTCGATGGATCTGGTGGCTGGCTTGGAGATTGACACTGGACTATGTATGCACATATTTACGGTCTCTGTGGCCTTGGAATCAACACTGCCGAAATCTTGCGATTTCTTATGGAATCAGCACCAATCTCTACAACAAGCGTAAACTGGGAGGTACAATTTCACAGAAGCAGTAACAAAAACAGCAATTCCGTCATCGATTCGAGACACAGTCAGCCTTTGCTCGAGTTTCAAATACCTTCCGAGGCAATATTCTTCTAAATTTGTGTGCAACTGTTACGGGAGCCCTCCGTGGATGTTGTACTGCGCCGAAGTAGCTCGTGATACAGTTGGTAGACGCCTTTGATTCGTAATGCGTGTATACTCTCCATCTTGATACATACATAATGAGCGCCTGCAGTTGGAAGGGAATCCATAAGCTGACTCAGTTGTATATATCTCTTCTGGTGATACGTTCGACTCTCGTATCACTGGCTTCGGTCTATACAATCTGGACTATTCTGAGTAGGGTGATGTCCGTCTAACTTGCGATATGTATGCAACTACGTAGCTATGCAGAGCTTTGGATGTATTCAATATGATCATTCAGAATTCGTGGGGCGTTTGAGAGGAGCATGATCTGCACCTACATGGATGATAGATCTATCAATGTCAAATTTCCCACTGCTAGTTACATCGTACACTTACATGTAGGTTGCAGTACACCCACTATTTCCTATCGTTGGCTCCGGCACGACCTGATGGTGATGACTGGGGGGTTGACCGGGAATTCAATCTCGCATAGAATCAAATAAGTTGACCAAGTATAGAGACAAGCCCATGTCTAGATTCTGCATAAAAAAGTGGTCCCTGTCAGACGAACGTTCTCGACCAAAGTGGAGGCCCAGGCCCGGCGAGTCTAGACCGCTGATGCTCGCTGCATACCTCATGGCTTCAGTGCCGGTCACATTTCTTTGCCGAATTCGCTGGTGGTGCATGCCACGGATTCAAGTGAGCTGTCTCAAGTGGTTGTTGTTGCATTGAGGTTTGGTTGCCTTTCAGGGGTTGCATGAAAAGACTTCAACACTTGGCGAGGAAATACCGCGCATTGAATAGAGGAGGCAGGGAAGACCATACTTCCCAAATATAGCTGCCAAAAGAAGTAATTCTCATCAATAGTACATAGTATCAAAATAGTAAGAAATTTAGATTCCTATCCTTGAGCAATATCGCATGGCGCTATGGTCCCGTCGAATACAAGTTTTGGTTGGCGCTATGAATTAGAGCGGGCATTGAGCTCTAGCGCCCAGTTAGCTTCGACAAATAAGCCGATCAGGGCTTGAAAGAGCGTTAGACAAGTGGAAGATAGTTCCTGCGGTGGGAGAGCTAAGACCATCCCAGTTTAGAGGCAAACTGGAGTCTTGTCAGGGGTTTTTTTCTGTATCCACGGGTGGAGCACTCCATGTCCGCCACCTTAAACCCCCCTCACATCTTCCATGAGGTTGTATCTCTCCAACCTCCTCACCTTCTTTAAATCTCAGTCATTCATTGCTGGATCGTATTTCTTTTCCTTATTTATTTTTACTTCATTTCATAGTCTTGCATTTCGTTCTATCGCTTAATTCGGTTCTTCAACCTGTCGAGGCATCTCAATCCGTCAGCTCCACCTTTACGCAGCATTGTGAAACAGCATCCAACAGTTATTTTTGAAAAGAGAGACACTCGATTGATTCTGTCTTCAGTTCACTAGATGCAGCCTACGACTTATTGCGCTTAGATTCCCCAGGGATCATGCATCTCTCATCATGTCTGGTCTTGGTTGCCGGCATCTCAGGCGTACATGCCTTTTACCCGTGGGAATTGCGATTGCGGGCAGAACTATCCGCCGACAAAACAATCGAACGTCGCTTTATGCCATGGGATTTGATTGAACCCAAATCCGAGGATAGCAGCACCGGCAAACCCGACAGCTCCGACAGCTCCGACTCAAAACCTTTCACTCTCGACGTGAAGAAGATACCCGTTCGTCGTGACAACGGATACAAGATCGTCGAGGCCTATATGCCGTCGGTGGAAAACAGTGCGCAGTTGAACCAGGACGGGACGGATTATTCATACTTCTCTCCAGTCCAGATAGGTTCCGAAAAGCAACTCATATGGATGCAAGTCGATACCGGAGCACCCAGTACCTGGGTCTACGACTCGCAATGCAACAAACCTGTTTGCCAAAATCACCGCACTTTCAACACATCTAAATCTACCAGCTACGAAAAACACTCTTCGTCGGGATTCAGTATCTTTTACGGCAGTGGCAACATTGATGGAAAGCTGGGGAAAGACACTATCTCAATCGCAGGCCTCGAGGTCTCGCAAACTTTCGGCCAAGCCAACAACGCCTCCGAACGTTTCGAGAGCTATCCATTCGACGGAATTCTTGGTCTGGGGCGATCGAATACAAATGGGTGGAAACTGCCATCCTTCATGGATGTTGTCGCCGACGCAAAACTCCTCAAGTCAAACTTGATTGGGTTTAGTCTTTCTCGCGCGGCAAATGATGCGAAGGATGGACAGATCAACTTTGGTGGCGTCGATACGACCAAATTTGATGGCACCATCTCCTACACCCCTACCAACAGCGAGGTCTGGAGCATCCCCGTGGATGATGCTTATGTGAATGGGCAAAAATGCAACTTTTCCGGAAAATCCGCTACCCTTGATACCGGAACCACCTATATTCTGATTCCTCCTGAGGACGCCAAAACTCTCTTCTCTCTTGTCCCTGATTCCTCCCAACAGCCGGACAACCCGAACAACTATTTGGTGCCGTGTAACTCGAATGCAACCATTGAATTCGAGTTCTCGGGTGTCAAATATAACATCTCTCCCAAGGATTACATCGGCAGCAAAGAATCCGACGGTTCGGATCACTGCATTTCGACCATTGTCAGCTATGCACACAACGGTGAAACCTGGCTTGTGGGCGATGTGTTCTTGAAAAACGTATACACGGTGTTTGATTTCGACAATGGGCAAATTGGCCTGGGGGCGCTTGCCTCTTCCTCAGCCGAGGCCCAGAACGCGACCTTGGAGTCAACTTCAAACTCCTCTTCCTCATCCCCGTCGTCGGTTCCGGCTGAGGGCAATGGGACATTCACTGCACCCCCAGTCACTAAAACTGCTGCGTCTGCTGCGGAATCGACGTCATCATCGGCGGTTTCAGCCGCATCACACTTCACTCGTGGCATTAGCTGGTCTATGCTCACTGTCATCATTGGCGCATTTGCTGTCTGAAGTGCATTTTAGCCCATTTTTTCCATTCTCAGCGGTTTTGATTTGGCGACAATCATCTTTCTGCTCCTGTATTACTTACTGTACACTCACTCATCACCTTTCCGTGCATATTGTCTTGCGTTGCCCATGCATATCCCTTCGCTTTGTTAATACACCAGGGTCTACATATCACCCAACCATTCCAGCATATGTTGGCGGCAATTTGTCTGTTGAGTATTTTCTTTTCATCACTCGTTTGATGTCAAAATCCCTCCATAGCTTGGATTGGACATGATTTGCTGGAGTTTCGTCTAGATGAACAAAATTCTACAATTTCACTGGCGAGATGCCGAGATTTCACAAGCAATAGTTTCATAACACAATCAAGTCCAATGCATGTATAAACTTCCAAACCTCTTCCACTTACAACGTCTCTACGGGATCAGCGTATAGTTCTTCGGATCCGACTCTATA
This sequence comes from Penicillium turbatum, assembly GCA_030762825.1. Classification (NCBI taxonomy): domain Eukaryota; kingdom Fungi; phylum Ascomycota; class Eurotiomycetes; order Eurotiales; family Aspergillaceae; genus Penicillium; species Penicillium turbatum. Next base: position 1,143,266 of record JAUJYX010000003.1, on the reverse strand, counting down.
TTCCAAGTTAGCCCCATCCTCACACCACAACAGCAAGACTTACCCAGAATATCCCGATTAAAATCCTCAACCGCATTGAACCCAGCAACCCCCATCAAAATATCCAAATCCGCCAGCAAAGACTTCATAACATGCCTCACCCCCTCCTCACCATGAATACTCAACCCCCAAATCCAAAGCCTTCCAATAAACACAAACCTTGCCCCAAGCGCTAAAGCCTTAACAACATCACTCGCCCCCCTAACTCCAGAATCAAACATAACATAAATCTTCTCCCCAACCGCCTCCGCAATCTTCTCCAAAGCATCAAGACTAGCAACCGCCCCATCAACCTGCCTCCCAGCGTGATTACTCACAACAATCCCGTCAACCCCAAGCTCAACACACCTCCTCGCATCCGCCACCGACTGAATGCCCTTAATAGCAAACGGCCGCCCCCCACTAATCTGTTTCCAAGTCTCCATCAACCATGGAATCTTACTCCACCCCCAAGCCCGTCCATGCCAAACCGAATCAACCCACTTAATCGACGCCTTCACAACATCAACATCGGGATCAATTCCGTCTGCAAGACACCTCTTCCGGAAAACCGGATCCGCAAGCCCCATCTCCGCGCCGAAACCACGATAAAACGCATAGTTCGACGTCGAAACATCGTCATGTCTCCACCCCAGCTGCCAGGTATCCGTCGTGAGGATCAGTGCATCGAACCCGTTTTCCCAAGCACGCGTCAAGAGCGAGATCGTCAGCTCATCGTCGTGCGGCATGTAGAGCTGGAAAAAGCGTGGTCCGGACCCGTTTGCGGCGGCGACGTTCTCAATGGAGGTGCTTGCTGCTGTGGAGAGGCAGTAAGGGAGGTTGAGTTCGGCGGCGACGGTCGAGACGGCGGATTCGCCGGAAGGGTGGTAGATTTTGTTTATGCCGATGGGCGCGAAGCCGATGGGGGCCGAGACGGAGTGGTTGAAGATTGTTGTTTTTGTGGAGCGGGTGTTTGTGTCGACTAGTTGGTTTGGGATTAGACGGTGGCGGTGGAAGGCTTGTCGGTTTGCGAGGTGGGTGGTTGACATTCCGGCGTTGGAGGAGGCGTAGTACCTGGTTTGTGTTAGTAGTTGTATATGGGGCTTGGGGGATGGGGATGGGTACCAGCCGCCCTCGCTCAGCTTCTCTTTGGCTCTTTCTTCCATCTTTCGGGGGTCTGTGTTGAATAGCGGCATCTGCCCTTCATTTTGTTTTAAAAAGTTCTCTCGCTGGTAGAGAGCCCATTGAGGCGTGTCACGCTCTTTGATATGCGGGTTCGTTGGGTCACTCATCTTGGAGATAGGTGATATAGGGTCTCAGGTTGTTTGGGGTTATGAATACTAGTTTATACAGATATGGCAGGAATCTCCGTCTCAAAGTCAATTGCGCGAGATAATCTGGTTCTTATAGATATCTACAAAGTATGCGACGTTGTAGATCAAGTTATTATCCCGATGACTTCATCTTGACGCTATTCGGCCGTTCTTGGACGATGAACTAATTTCGGTCCGGATGAGCTTGGTCGAGGTTAATTGAACTTCATTCGAGGAGTCGTTGTTTATAGAGTCCACCTAGGCTGATAGACAAGGGTCATACGCAGGGTGAGGGGTCCAGATTATCGAGAATCGGAAGTCCTTTGGCTGAAGTAGCTAAACTTATAGATATACATTGAAGGAAATTCCGATAGAAGTATAGCACTCAGTTCGATATATTCCATTGTGGGTGGTATAAGTCCTTCGCTGATGACACTGGCTAACTACCTAGCATTTCAAGCTGAAGCTTCTATACCAACCTGCAAATGGCCATGCATCAATTTAGAACATAGAATATTCATACCCCAGCTTCCCCATTACCAAATTACCCTAACCTTGGAACATTTTCGGGAGCGATGTCATCGCTCGGGATTGATTTACGTTTCCGAGCCGAGATTTTCCGCCGGCTAACCAGATCGGGTAGCTTCTACAATTCATTTTAGCGGCCACGAAAGACTGAACATATAGGTTCTCGACTTACTTGTGTCAAAGAGTTAAGACCTGCAGAAGTATGTCAGTCTCCTATCAAGTGCAAAAGGCCCCCCTCAAACCAACCACCTTCACCACTGCCTTATCAGTGAAAATTGAGGAATCTTGAACTGTCACCTAGGCGGTAGCTACTTTCTGCCAGACTATACACGGATTTAAGTCCCACGTGGTCGCTGTTGTACTCCGTATACATCAAATCCTCGGGTGTCGTCACTCCAAGTACAAATCAACCTTTCTATCCCATTATCGACTCCCCAAACACCTGAAATCACAATAAAATGTTTGGTCTCGCAGGTAGAAGATCAGCGCTCGCGCGCTCCAAACGATTGGCGACAGCGCTGCCTGCTCGAGCTGCAGTCGGAGCTCAGCACTCCTACATCAACACCCAGGATTTTCACTCCACACCGGCGCAAGCTGATTCCAGACCGACATGGATGCCCATGCGCGTCAAGACGCCGTGGATTGATGCGCTTACCCAAGCCCGGGAATCCCAGGATGCCGGAGCGCAGGAGCCTGCCGGGAAGAGCATTGAGCGCGATCTCTCGCCGAAGAAGATGTCGGATAGCTATTACAGTGCCGTATGTATCATATCCTCTGTTTTGTGCAGCAAATTGTGAATATGTTCACTCACCATTTCTAGATCCTACCTTTGGCCCAGGATAAATGGCTTCTAGATTCTTACCTCAACTCATCTGGACATATCAGGTACGTTCTTGATACCTTCTCAAAGAGCATCGACTAATCATCCTGACTAGATTGGGCTCCCTGCTGATGGACCTTGATGCCCTGGCTGGCATAGTTGCCTACCGTCACACAGGCGACGGAGTATCCACGGTCACTGCGGCCTGTGATCGAATTACTATTGAGAACCCACTGATGGAGATCTGCGACCTTGAGCTCAGTGGTCAGTGTACCTACTCTACAGGGCGATCGAGCATGGAAATCTCTCTTCAGGTCACCAAGGCTCGTCCGGAAGGAGAAGAGGGAAAACCCGAAGACGTGCTGATTACTTGTGCTTTCACGATGGTCTCACTGGATCCGGCTACTAAGACGTATGTCCCTCTCGATGGTCCAATAATGAACACAAACTAACACCAACCAACCAGACCCGTCCCTGTAGCCCCTCTCATCGTCGAAACCGAAGAGGAAAAACGCCTCTTCCGAAAGGGCGAAGAAAACTACCAAGCCAAAAAAGCCCTCCGCACCCGCAGTCTCCTCGAAAAAGCCCCCGACGCCGAAGAAAGCAATCTAATCCACTCAATGTGGACAAAAGAGATGTCTTACCTAAGTAAGCCCCAGTCCCGTGCCATCCCAACCCCCAACCCACACCCCCAGCAGCCCACCTGACAAACCCAAGAATCCAAAGTCCCCCGCCCACCAACCCAAGTCTTCATGAGCGACACCGTCCTAAAATCCGCCATGATAATGCAACCCCAATACCGCAACCGCCACAACTTCATGATCTTCGGCGGCTTCCTGCTCAAACAAACCTTCGAGCTAGCCTTCTGCTGCGCCGCCTCCTTCGCCCACGCGCGACCCAACTTCGTCGCACTAGACCCAAGCACCTTCGAGAACCCCGTGCCCGTCGGCAGCGTGCTGTATCTTCGCGCGACGGTCGCCTACACGGAGCCCGAGGAGCGCGAGGGCGATAGTACTAAGTACACGAAAGTGCAGGTGCGCGTTGACTCCAAGGTGAGGGATGTTGAGCATGGGACGAAGAAATCGACTGGTATGTTCAATTATACGTTCTTGGTTGAGAAGGATGTGCAGGTTATGCCGAAGGGGTATGGGGAGTTTATGCTTTGGGCTGATGCTCGGAGGAGAGCGTTGAGTGCTGCTGCTATTGATCCGGCGCATAATGCGCTGCGGGGGATTAAGGATAGTGTTACTGAGTAGCGGGTATGGGTCTGGTACATGTGGGATTGGTTTGATCTGATGGTGATGGATTGTTTTCTCGTGTATTTGGATATCTGCGCTTGCTTTCTCCTTTTCTACTGCTCTTTCTAACCGCATATGGTGTTTCCTTGTATATCAATGCATCTAATATCGAAAAATTTACATGGCAGATTGGAACGTACAGATCAAGACCTTGACATTCACAGAGCACATCAATTGAAGGCTACCATGCAAAAGAAAAAAAAAGAAATCTATATACAACGCCCACCCCAATCGCCTCAAATTCCATATGTATAAATAGGGTGAAAAAAAGAGTATATATAAGATCAGAAGAAAAGTAGAAGAAAAGTAGAAGAAAAGAAAAAGACGCAAATATTTCCAGTAAGATTCCAATCCACCCCAGCATGAACAATATGAACCCGACTCCACCGATGTAATATAAAAAGAGATGAGAAATAAAAAATGTAAGGAATCCGAATCCTCCCAGCATCATTGCAATACAACCGGGGGTATACACAAGTTTGATCCGATGGTTTGAAAGAGATCCCAAGGCCGATTTGTATAACTCCCTTTTGCTCCTTTCCTTCTTTCTGTGGAAAAAGAATTGATATAATGTTCGTTTCGGATCGTGAGGTTGCCGGGCGGTTTTTGGTCCGGGGGGCTTTTTGAAGTGGGTTTCTTGCACTTCGTTTTTTTTTTCTAGTTTGCATGTGACGAGATGTTTTGTTCTTTTTGTTTATGTTTATGAGATTTTGGTCGCCCCATGTTGTAAGTGTGGTGTGTGAGTTGGGATGATGCGGTTTTTGATGACAACTTTGTGTTGTATAGAGTCGATTTTGGACTCGTCGATTGATGTTTCGAAGCGAGTCGAGAGTATCGAAACTCTGATTCATGCATAATGACCGGCACACAAACACAATCAACAGTATAACTTGGTTTGCTGGTGATCATATAGCGCCGGGAGAGGAAGACCACCAGCCAGAGCGAATTTCCCATCAAGGGAGACAGAGACACACGCTGATTGTCATTGCTCGCCAAGAACCTCCGAGATGGTGTTGGATGTCAACGACCCCCCAGTCTGGGAACCAGTAGCAGTCGAAAGCATATCTCTAGGCTCCCTCGGCTCCCTCGGCTCAGGCGGCTGCTCCTCTTTCATGCAAGCATTCTCCAGAATATTAGTCCACTTCCCACTGGTACCAGCATGACTATGCTTCAGGTGCTGGCGGAAATGATCCGCGCGGAAGAACTTCTTGGCATTGTTGCACTCGCCGAACTTGTGCACTGTAGTCAAGTGCTCGAACCGACGGTCCCAGTCTGGCTGCGGGAAGTTGGGGAATTCCTCGCCGCAGTAGCCGCATGTGTCGTGGGAGGCTCCAGTGTTTGTCTGGCATGTCTGTGCGCCTGAGGAGTGGAATGCGGCTTGATAACTGACGAGGGCGGCGCAGGACCATGAGTGGCGGCGGAGGTGGAGGGAGTTTTGGTGGCGCTCAGCTTCGTTTTTGTTTTTGAAGCGGTTGCTGCAGTAGGCGCAGGCGTACTGCTTCTCCATCTCGTGTGCCCTGGTAACTAAATCAATATGGATTATGCCGTTGATAGACGGAATCGTCAACTTACCGGAGATCCTCTGGGTTGTCGAATTTCTTGGGCTTCTTTGGACAGCAATCGCAGATGAAAAGTCCGCCGATCTTTAGCGCGGCGGGTTTCGGCACGTTCATGATGGTGGTTGGTACGGACATTTTGCCTGTGGCATCTGTTGCGGGTGGTTCTAAAGAGGCAGGCCCTGGAAGCCTTGCGAGTAATACAGGCTGGGCTAGCGCGACTGGAGAGCATGGGTTGAGAATTGATTTTTCGTGGTAGGTGTCGAGATCCGAGCTTGGTGAAAGACCACCTGGAGATGGGCGGTCGTACGGGGAAAGACTGGTCATACTGCTGCCCCCAATAGAAAGCGTCGACGAATACGATCCGGTCCGGATGCTCAAGGATGAGGCGGCAGAAAGAGTCCGTTGACTGGTGGCGTAGTTAGGATTCACCGCTAGTGAATTCGTCGACGGATGCCCGCTCAGCCTTCGCTGGGATAGGTCTCCGTTACTCGTAGTGACGTGCAGCGTATGCCTATCATCACATATCGGCTCGCGCGGAGGCGAAGATGCCCGTCGTTTCATGCCAAGTCTCGAAGGATCCGGGTACGGCGGAGTAGGTTCTCGAAGAATAAATTGTCGCGGGGCTGCCGGCTCGTCGGTCGAGAATTCGCCCTCAATATCTGAAAACACTCCCTGATCGTAGCTTCCACGGTTCGATCGGCTCGGTAGACTGATGCTGTCTTCTCGCTGTGGCGTTGTTCCACGGTGACGGCGACGGCCTAACGATCCTTGGTCGTAATCCAGTGCTGACGACGGTGCATTGCTTTCTACACTTGGGCTGCGGCCTTCGGCACGCTCTCTCCAGCTGATCTTGGTCCTAGGAGAAACGCCCCCAGACTGAGGGCTGTTGTACCATTTCACGTCGAGTGTCGATCCTTCCGAAGGACCAGGTGATGGCAGATTGCTGGGATTTCGTGGTGGGACGGTAAGCGCAGTGAGTGAATTTCGGTGGTCTGTTCCACTGACAGACCCCCTGGGGGAAACAGGTTTTGCTATTTGAGGCTTTCCAATCTTGGATAGCAGATGTTGGTCGTATGCATTTGATGAGTCTTTGACACTCCGCAGTGAAAAGTCGCGCTCGCCACTCAAGCTATCAATAGTTTAGCAATGGAATCAATATGGTAAAAAAAGCGCGGTACTGCGAGCCCAAAAGCCGCTCGTAGCCCTTGCGCATCATGCGCGCTTACATTGAACCGGCCGGATTCGGGTTGACCGACATGGAATTTGAGAATCCGTCTGTGACTGCCCGCGGGGGCTCAATCTGGATCTGAGTTTTGGGACTGCCCGAGACGGGGGCACCGCTGTGTCGCCCTTCTAACTCGTCTATTTGCATTGGATCACCTTGAGACGCCATTTCAGGCCGTCGATGACCTCCGAATAAGCTCGAGCTCGGGTTTATTGGCGGAAGAGAAGTTGAAGATTGAGAATTCGCGTGTTGCCAACCAGCGTCATGACCGATCTCCAGATCGCGAATTCTTGGTGGGGGCGGCAGTGGTGGAGGAGCAGTGTTCATGATAGTTCGAGAAGCTATAGGTAATGGGCCGTGAGATGAGAATGCCAGCTCGGGCATGGCGTGTTGGGAGATTCCGGCAAAAGTGCGCCTGTGCTCTCTGTAGTCATGGAAACTTGGCGAGTGGGAGAATCTAAGGTCCATTCTAGAACCAAAACATAGGGCCAGAATCGCAATCAAGACGGGCTGATGCGTAGTCTCATGAACACAGGCTGAGATCGGGAAAGAAACCTAGACAACTCAAAAATGTTGAGCTTGATGGAAATCGAAATGATGCGCAGGTCGAATCACGATCTCAATGTTGCAGCAATAGCCCAATCCAGTTGAGTGCAAACGTCGGTCGTGAAACCAGCTCCGATTCTCAAGCGGACCGTTAGCCAGTTGAACACTCCGCCTTCGATGAAGAGTCGTTCAGAAGGTCCAGCTTCTGCTTACTTCCAAGTGTGGAAGGCGATAGGTATAGAGGATAGCGCAACAATGAAGAACTTCATGCAGTGTAAGTCTACTTTGGACGTCAGTTCATTTGAAAGCGGAACTTGACCTGATAATAAAAGACCGGGGTCTTGCAGGAAAAAAGAGTAGGGCTGAACAAGACCTACCTCGGCACCCTTGTTCGGCGATTCGCCTCATAAGATGAAACGTTTCCCGGTAAGTGACACACGGAGAGCTCTCTGTGTCCCATAGAACTTGGCCACTGCAACTCAATGGAAGCGAGGCACACACATGCTTAATGAAAATAGAATAGGGAAAGATAAAACAAGATAAGAGCTAATGTAGTGTGGTTAGAAGCAATATAGAAGAGTATAAAAAGCAATACACACTTGTTTCAACCAAGCGCCCCGCCACTAGCTGAAGTCTGATAGACAGGTTAAACAAAGGAATGAAAGATCGAAAGCCGAAGCTGTTTGGAAGAGGGGGTAGCTGGAAGGCTGTAGCTGAAGATCAAATAGAACAAGAAGGGGAAATAAGGATTGAAATGCCCGAAGTGCCAGAAGTGCCAGAAATGCCAGATCGGAGAATCAGTGCAAGTTCTAACTTAGGCACAGAGAGGGGGCAAGTTGGGGGTGATCTCATACTCAAGAAAGGGAGGAGAAATATGGAAAAAGGCTCAACTAATCAGAGGCAAAGAGGCAAAAAAAAAGAGGAAATTGAAACATACCAAGTCTCGGGCTGGAAGTTCTTTGGGTGACGTGGGAAAGCCGTATATGTATGTATCGTGTGTATATGGGTCACGCTCATTACATACCACATTACAGGGGCAACATAATAATACGATTTATTTAGAAGTTTTTTTGTATTATTTTCTTTTTCTTTTTTTTTTTACTCTTTTCTCTCAAGTCATGAAACAATTAATCTCAAGTTTAATTCAACCTAAAATAAATCCAAATGGATCTCCGCGTGGAAAAGAGCCACGTTTGAAATGACAAAACCGTCTTAGGGCACAAGGCTAGAATCTAACCTTGACGGGCGCTTCAGCCTTAACGGGCGCGCCGGTAATTTTCCCTTCCCACAGCCGTGGTTCAATTGTCTCCCGGACTTGGGACTTGGTTTGTATTTCACCAGGAACTGATCTGAATCTTGTCCACCTGGAACAAAAAGCCCTGAAGTAAGGCAATTAAACTGAACTGGTCCAGATTTCCCAAAAGGTCCCGCTGATCCATGTGACGCAGTCTACCCCATATGGAGTCTTCACGTTAGTGACGGGATCATGGAAGCCAACCAGAACATCGCAGAACAACCGTGCGGTCAACCACCTAGTGGTGGGGACTCGTATACAAGATATGTATTGGACGCCTCGCAAATGCCGACCCAGATGGGAATCTCCCATTATGTACCGTAGCACATAGTAGTATGTGTACCTCTGTCTATTAAGGTGGTCGCATATGCCTCATTCCCATTAGAAGTCACATATCCATCTATATTTAAATGCCAATGAGTAAATAGTCCTTGTTTCTGTTGTGCGTTTCCCAGCCAAGTAAAGAAGAATAAAGCTTAAGATTGTTGGCAGAGCCACGTTCGCTCCTCGAGGAACCATGGTTTATGCTTTAGAGCTAGATCTGGCGACTTGTTGACCTGCAATCAAATGTCCAGAGAGGGGCATATCCCGCGGAGTTAGGCTTTATTAGGAGAATGAAGTATAGATTGGCAGGGTCTTGAGCAGATTCACAACCAGTGGTAATATGCACCGGATGGCTTGGAAATCTTGGCATTTAGGCTTAATATTTTCCGGGGGCCGTGGACGATATTGAGCATTCTGATACTAAATTGGGTTGGGCTCTTGAACTCTGGACTGCAGGAAAACCAATGCACAAGGCAATCTCGTAGAACCATAGGGCGATGACTAGGTAGTAAATATACGAGAACCCAGGGAGATCTTGTGCTGCGTCGGAGGTTTCGGGCCCTACATTCATTAGAGAACATTCTTTTGCCTCCACTTGAAAAGGCGGACAATGCTGAGTCGTGGGACATTGACCCCACTGATTTGCTAGCGCGCTCCACTTGGCGTCTAGCATTGCAGGCACTGCCACACTGCCGGTCCGTCTGTCATTTGGGCGCAGGGGGTGTGAACCTTGACTTAGGTAGTGTGGTCAAACTTTCGAAGTCGAATCAGACATAGTAGACCGCATTTTCTTGAGAAATTTTGCAGCAAATGGCGTGGACTTTGGCGATAGATGTGTGGGAAGCAAAGGAGAACGTTGGAACAAACCCTCCAGGGCTGCAGGGAACATAGCTGAGTAATCCGACCGATGCTCCAGGGCTCCACATCAGCTTCGAGAACAAAAATCTGAGTGATTTTCTTCCCTCTGGATGGTTCGACAAATCAGCTCCTTCGGGTGACATTCAACACGTTGAACTAGTGTGACTGTATACTTTTGTCCACCTGGGCAGTACATGTATGGATGTATGTATGGACATTGTATATGGTAACTAAGTACCACAGTAATACGTTATACAGTATGAAGTTTCAACCCTTCGAGGCAGACCCTATGGATACATTAAGCCCTATCAGATGCATGACTTCATACCGATACACCATATCAGATCGTCTGGCATCTGACCCGATCAGTCTATTCCGATGTACAACTATAATGATTGACATTTATTTCTACCTTTCTCAGCAGTTAGGCTATTTACCCCGTACGAAGGCCTAAATTGACTGTATGCCAATAGTTTACAGTAGCTTCGCCAAGCAAAACAGTCCCCAGTAGTTTGTCATTGCTAAATGGCAATTATCCCCTAAGTGGAGATTTCTATCACACTCATTGCTTCATCACTTGTGGCGGATGCCAATAAAGTTTCCCACCTGCATTGCGCATGGATATCTCGGTGATCATGACCATCCCAATTTGGAGTTTTAGTACCTACCTAGGCACCCTTGACTCCTTTAGGAAGTATCCCGGATACAAAGTACATAGTATAGCGCTGTTGGGCGGACACTATGTACATCGATGTACAACGTACCCAGCCTCAAGGCTGTCAGCAAAAAGTAAGCCCTGAAAGAGCACGGGTGTATGGCTGCGTTGTAGGTAATCCGTACCCCCTGAGGCGCAGCTAGCCTTAAGCCTTAGAGCGCTGCAGCCTGGAAGCGCGTGTCACACTTTCAATGTGACGGGAGGCGAATCAGCCTTTTATTTGCCATGTACACAGTATATACAACATACGTTGTACTCCGTGGAGTGATTAGCCCGCACGATCTAGTCCCGTGCACCAGTCGATAGTTACTCCAAGTCTGGTCTCAAGTTGGTCTTCCCCCGCGGTAAGCCTGACCCCGAGGTAATCCCGACTAAGCCTAAGGTTAAAAGAGCTAAGCCTAAAACTACCTAGCTTCACCTTTCGCTGCCCCGTGAGCAAACCCCTTGCTCTTGACTGTCGCCAATCAGATCGTCGGCTGACAAGGTTGACTATTTGAGCTTCGTGGGAAGTAGTTACCTAGATCGCTATGAACATGTTGGCTAGGTTCTGTCGGCTATACTTCTCTTCTACAGCATATATCACTTGTATGTAAATGTACAAAGTACAAAGAAAGACTCAGTAGCTTATTACATACCCCTAACTTTGTACAAGTACAACGCGAACCATGCCTATGTAGGCTGGTTGGTGTATCGAGGACCGTGTACGTCGCCTTGGAGAATGCTTAGATCATTTCATTTAGTAAAGTTAAACACCAAACGATCTATAACACAGTCTGTGCATTGTAAGCAGAGTGCCTAGAAAGCACTAACCCCGGAGTGGGGAGATCCTCATGCAGCGGGCGACCGCCAGAGCTGTACGCCGAACGGATCACCCGGTCGTACACACTTGGCATATTCAATATGTGGGTATTGGAGGTTATCGATTAAGACGTGAAATCAATTGGTGAGGAGTCTCAGTCACTTGCTCCGGAGCCTGTGAAATATGCAAATAGAAGTCCGGAACAATGATTTTAATGCCTAAGGCAGCAAGGTCACCTGCTTTGCCATACCCTTGCCCTATCAGACTTTTTGAGTTTGGCAGCGCCGAGGCTTAACCTCCGGCCTCTGCGATCTAAGAGGGAGCGAGTCAAGTTACAGACTTACATTTCGGTTGAGCTCCTGACATCCGTATCTTCCCTCAACTACAGCACTGAAGAAATCTCTGTTGCTGCCCAGCTGCAGCCACCCTATCTCAAAATGGCCATGAATCAAATAAAAGGCCACAATATCTATGTCGGAGGGTTGGTCTCACTTCACTAACCTACATCCTGTCGGGGTGTCGCTGAAATGGAACTGGAGTTGGAGATTGACACTGCCAGTTCCTAATTCGGGGATTTTTCATCATTGCTAACCCGCCATTTGTAGCATATTTAGCCTCAAAAACAAAGCAGCACTGGCACGCGCAGATATCTCGCATGTTCTCTCGGTGCTACGTCTCAGTCAAACCGAGCAACTGAAGACTTTCGCACCATATCAACATCTTTCCATAGATGTTGACGATGTTGAGGATGACAATTTATTGGAGCACTTCCCTTCCGCCATCAAGTTTATCCAGTCCGGTCTTGACGGCGGTGGAGGCGTACTTGTGCACTGGTATGTCAAAATACAATATCTCCTGTTTAATTGCCCAGTTTATCCCTTGGGCCCCCAGCTGCCCACCATTTCCTCTTGTGGGATGCACAGCTTTGAGCGGCTTCAGGCCTCCTACGTCATCGAGTATTCCTCAATTGCGATTTACACGTGGACGTCATCGAGTAATCTCAATTGCGATTTACACGTGGCTGGAGGTCCCCGAAAACCCCGCTGATGCATGCTGGACCCTTTTCTGGAGATTGACAAGCCCGTACCTGGATTAGCTTGGCCTAGAAAGATGTACAGTTGCTGATCTGGCGATCTAGTGCGATGGGGAAGTCCCGCTCGGCGACTATTTGCATCGCCTACTTGCTCCACCGGCAGCCGGGGGCACTCACACCGCAATCTGCCCTTGCGCTGGTCCGTGAGAGCAGACCCTTGTGTGAGCCAAATTACGGCTTCATGCAGCAGCTGGAGCTGTACCATGAGATGGGCTGTCCAGATGATGTCACCGACCACCCAATGTACAAGCGCTGGCTTTATCAGCGGGACGTTGAAGAAAGTGTGGCTTGTGGCCGTGCTCCAGAGCTTAAATCGGTGCGCTTCGAAGATGAACAGCCTTTACAGTCTCAAACGGCCACCGGTCCAACGCTCGAGATCAGATGTCGCAAATGCAGGTCAGTCTAGGTCCATACTCCCGAGAAGTGAGTTCAACCTTGCTAAACCCACACAGAACCAAATTGGCAACGAGTCCATTTATTATTCCCCACGAAGAAGAAAAGCAAAATACTGCCAAGTCCTCAGCCACTGCCGAATGCGGTCATGTCTTTCTCCACCCCCTGACCTGGATGCGCCCAAGTCTCTTCCCATCCGAGGACGGGGCCGAAGATAGCCCGGGTGCGACATATGGTGCGCACCCGGATGAAGCTCCCCTTTCTGGACGTCTCACTTGCCCCAACGCCATCTGCGGGTCCAACGTTGGCAAATTTGCATGGCAGGGTCTGCGATGCAGCTGCGGTGGATGGGTTGTGCCCGCCATCGGTCTCACCAAAGCTCGTGTCGATATTGCGAAACAGGTCAGCTTAACCCCGAGAGCTAATCCCGCCATCCGTCTTCCTCCGGGGATGCGAGTTCCGGAGGTCGATAGTTCTGGACGTGGCAATCTTTGAGATGACGGTGATGAATACCATGCATACATACATAGTTTTACGAGTCATGAAAGCCTAACGGTCTAAGTTACGTACATTACTTCGCCTCTTCTTTATGGGTTCCGCTTTTGTTTGTTTTCAGATGATCATGTGCCTACCGGGGGTTCACCGAGCTTGTTGTCATATTGATGTCTTACATCTTAGCTCGAACGTGAGAGCCACATCAAAGCCCACCCTTCATGCACAGCCGGGTCATTATCGAGGCAACTGCTTTCTTCGGGGAAGGCCATGGGCCCAGGCGAGGGAGCATAATCATGATCGTCTTGCCTGTACCGTTCCAATAGTGATGGTACATCAATGTACAGGCAGCGACACTAGCCGCCAGGTCCATAGTGATGCTCGAGAACACCGCCTCCGAACCTTCCAGACAAGTCACCAAATCTGACATGATATTCCTCCGTTCTCCATCCCATGACCCACGAAAACAAGACACACTCTAAACAGAACGCCAGACGCCATGCCCCTGTTGATCCGTACTGCCTTTGTGGTATCAATCCAACCTAATATACACAGTATTCAAGCCGTCATTTCTCCGAGAGCAACCTAGGCAACTTTGCAACAATCTTGTGATTCAAACCCAACGCGTCCCCGCTGGTCAACCCCAACAAACCATGTCCCACAAGCCAAGACCTGCATCTTACGCAAACTCGACGAGATATAGAAAGTTGTTGTAATACAGCATCGGCGACATGAGACAGAAGCCAAAGCCCCCATTTCGAATCGTACATAGTACTTAAAATCCAAGCCAGAACCAGGCCTTACCCTACCCTAGGGCTGCACCGCATCCAACATGGACAACCCGACTCGTGGCCCTGCTCCAGCCCAGTCCAGCCCTAGTATTACCTTGTTTTTGTTTCCCCCCTTTCTCCCGGGTACGATCCCGTCGAATGGAGTAATGCAGCTCCAACGACAAACCACAAGGAAGATACCCACGGCACTTAGTCGCGCGCCAAGACGCGCTGAGTTTCCCAGCAAGCCCACAAAAGCTACGGTAGATCCACCACGCAAACGCATACTCCACTCTTCTTCTTGTGATTTTCCTTCCCTCTTTGCTTTCTCTACTGTTGTAAGGTTTGCAGCGCTGTCATTTGAATGTTTCAAGGATCAGCGTAACGCCAATGACGCTGGGATTGACCGAATTCATTTCCCCCCTTCTGTCGACTTCCAAGGTTTGAAGCAGAAGGAGGCTGTGCAAAAGCGGGTCTGTTTCCTATGTTTCCCGATTGGCTGTGCGTATGTGTATTGGTATTACCGGTATTTATGGAGTTTCTGTTTGTTACGGTATCTTTCCCTGAGAGGCATACAACATACAGTAACTATATGGATCTCCCTTTCTCTACATCTGCTTTCTCACTACCTTGATCGTTGGTCTTCTATATTAATTGGGCAGTCATGCTAGTGCTTAATTCCCTTAGCCCTGGCATAGGCACCACAATCAGCCCTTGTACCCGCTAATTTGACGGGAAACCACTATAAGCACTCACACACTCGCCAGATCCATATGTGATTGGCAAGAAGCCTTTCCTAGTGGGGGTGGGGCAGTGCACGCTGCCTTGCAGGGGGAGCTCCTGGTGGAGTTCTCATCTGGTCTGGCCTGAGAGACCAAACAATAAAGGCTGCTATCGTTGGTCTTTTCCGCATGCATCATCGTTACATAGTTTACCAATAGATTCGGTCTTGATCGCCTTGCGTCGATCACCGATGTTTAGCGTTGTTTCAGCTTTGTCTGGAATTTGGTTTCTCAATATGGTAGGTAGTATTGTATATGGCTTGATAGTATATCACTACAACGAATTGAGTCGACGGTTAAGGAGTAAGAATACCTAGAGCTAGACTTGCGAATCCGTCACTTTGACAGTCTACCTTGTAGTTACATCAGGTCTCTACATGTAGCTACATACTTTTGTCTAAAAATATATATAGTGTAAAGCCGTCTGCTGTATACAACGTAGTCTTCGCGCATCTATAGAACCCGTGCTTCGTCGACATCTCTTGTCAACCAAATAGCCACCAGATACCTAGGTATATGTTGTAGCCTACCAATTACTTGTAAAAATAGAACTGAGCAGGTCACACTCGCTCCAAAGCTCGAGCAAAACACGCATACCATTCACGACATAATCGTTCAAGTCAACAACGGAACACGAAATAGTATCATGTCTGCCTTCGCTCGTCGTGTTAGCGTGGAGCTAATGGCTTTCCAGTTCTACCTAATCTACAACAGAGTAACTATCATACAGCATGTCGAATATGTAGCAGCAGAAATTGCTCGTATCTATGGAATTTCCTACATGCTAGTTGTAACTACTATCAACGCCTAAAATCTGATTCGCATACTCCCCAAAGAAACAAAAGTAGAACTACATGTAGTACTCGTATCAATCAGAAGATAATTGTGATTGTACAAAGAATGAACTGGAACAAAAGCACCAGACACAGCACTGAGAAAACAAGTATCTAACTGCAAGTTATACTACTACCTAATTACCTACTACATTGCAACTGTCATCCATTCAAGGTCTAAAACAAGGATACCTCCAAAGGCCGCCGCCCACGACCTACGTTCCTGTACTAGTCACTCCGCCAACACATCATCAAACCCAGTAAGCACCCACTGGGGCTGATGTAGCCTTTCATGAGGGTGCTCTTTAGTTATAAACAAGGCGCCCCAACTAAATGGTACTTATCGTATCTCCCACCGACGGGGCTAAAGTCAGGCAACGCGGAAGGGTGTCGCGAGATCGAGCTATTTAGGGCAGGAGATAGAAAACTAGGAGGCTCCATCGGTTGGATTTGGTTATTCTCACCCTTGTAGTGTCTCGCGGGGTTTTACGGTGTTCAACATATCTACATGTGTTTTCTCGATGCACCGAGTTTTGGGAAACTTGTTCGCTGACATGGGCTGCCTCGTAGGTTCGGATAGAAGTCGTTCATTTAAGATCATTTGAGAGGATCTGCCACTGGGTTGCACTAGCTGCCGACTTAATGGCCTTTGACAGAATCCACACATGGGTGATGACTGACTCGTCTTCTTGGTTTCCACCCTCGTGTTGCAAGTGACGTTCAGTATCCTCTGCTACATCCGTTTTGGCAAGTTTCGTCGCCGGGGTTCCGCTACCATGAATGGATTGTAAGGTCCATGCGCCACCCTTCAGTCCGGTTAAATTTCATACCCCCAGGGTTATACGTGGGTGCCCGAGAAAAGCTGGCTGCTGTTCCGCCTGGAAGATGGACCATCGTCGGGCGCCTCGTATACAGATGTGTACTAAGAGCAAGCGGGAGGTATACGAATCATCGGCTCGAAATCCTCTAGCGTGCTGCATCCTGCAGGATCTGAAATCAGCTCATTTAAGTGATAAATGGAGCCTATTGTATTCTCTGTAGGAATGTCCTTCAATCGAGCGCGCCCCGCGCAGGGAGCCAAACCATGCGTTGACTTTGAGCCGCTAGCTTTCCGCTGGGGATGCTATGGTATTATGATAGGCGCGCTAACAGTTTTACAACAGGAGAAGTGCCCAGGAAGTTTGGAGTATGAAGCTTCCATGACAACATTTGCGTATAGAAGAGTCTGCTCTTGTCATCTCGGAGTAAAAGGTAAGACGGGATTCAAGAGAGCACCAAGCACGTAAAGCGACATGAGAACCGTCTCAGATCAACCGTGTCTTCTCTAATGTGCAATATCTCCCTGTTCGTCCGGCGACTCAATGTGCCAAGTCGGCAAGTAATGATGGCTAAGCAAAAACGACTATTATATCTCGAACCATGCCGAATTCCGGGAAACATCAAGCGGATACACCCTAAGGATTCCCTGACGGCACAGTGGGAAACAATGACGGGTTCTTTAATCTCTCTTGGTTCCGTCTCGCCATCTCAATGTTCCGAAGCCTGTCGATGCGCATTTGGTAGAAATTCCTATCATACTGTTAGAGATCATTGTTCAACAACCGTGGCACATATGACATACTTATGCAAGGAGAATACTCGAGGTGAATCATCCGACTTCGTCTCTGACTCAGAGCCTTTCCGAATAGAAGCGATCTAGCAGGAGGTATCATCAGTCATGGAACGTTCCATGTTCAATCTCCTTCGCCAACGGAAGACACGAACCTTATCATCTCTGTCTTTCTCGTCATTGTTATTCGGTTCAGATGAATCTTTGTTTTTGTCCTTGGACTCATCCTTGGCCTTATCTTTCTTGTCTTTATCGTCTTTGCTTGACGCCTTTTCGCGCTCTTTCTTACGTCGCTGTTTTTCTTCATATTCTCTTTTGACAATTTCAATCTCTTTGGCCATCGCTTCCTCTTTGAGGCGCTTTGCTTGGCCTTCTGTGTCGACTATTGGAGAGCAGAAGTGCCGGTCTTGCAGATGTGCGGGGCACACATAGAAGAAGTCCTGGAAAGGTGTTAGCAACTCGATGTGCAAGGGAAGTCAGGTTTGGTATAAAAGCATAGTTCATTTCACTATGGGGTATATATCCAACATCACTCTGCATACCTTGTTATCGGGTGTGATCATCACAGTGGTTGATGGTTTGTAGCAAATCAAACATGCTTTTGCAGAGGTATCTGCGACCCGACGAGCATGGTAGACATTTGTCAGTGCCATGATTATCAATTCAAGATGACTGCTATTTGGTATAGTAAAGGGTTCCCGGCCACTGAAGCTGTTCGTGGTCTCTCTTTAAGAATATGTGTAGATGGACTTGAGACTGGTGCTGATCGAGAAATGGCCGTCATGTGACCCATACTTCCAAGAGCACCAGATCTATATTAAGGTTACGCTTCTCTACTGATTCTAAGTCAAGATAATGTGATAGATGGAATATAGCATTCATTCACTGGACTTGGCATTTATATTCCAACAAGCACATATCATGCCCATCCTATTAGAACGCCGAACCATGCATTTGTCCAATGAGGTGGAACCCGAGGGGACTGAAAATAACGATACATAAGAGTTTTGTGAAAAGACATCATGAGATACTGAGCGTTAGAAAACCAAAAGCAAAGAGACCATCATAGCTCGTCAAGACGCCTCCTCCCCGTCAATTCCAGCTGCCTCTTTTGCTAACCTCAGATCCTTACCCGCTATGCCGATATCCCGCAAGTAAGGCCTGAAGGCCACCAACAAATCTTTGAGACCACCGCGGAGGGTAGTAAGCAATATTTCAACATCTGGGACCCGACGGGCATTTTCTTGGGCCTTGGGATCGCTCGTTGGGGGGAAGTAAATATCTGTCCAGTGAGCGTCCAAGCCACCCTGGTGGGCGAACGCGTCCAGGGCAAGGGTCGTTTGAGTAAGAAGTCGCACGGCGGATGGTACATCGGCCTGCACTTTGCCATACGGGTCTTCAGCCAAACTGGCAACGAGGAGTCGGGTCAAGGACTTCACAGCATCCACAATCATGGGAAGCGAGGACTCGGGCGTGCCAAGCACAATGGAAGAGAGTCGTTGAGCGTATGTTTGACGAAGAGGTTGGCCGATAGGTGAACGAAGAATCTGTGCAACCATTGGGTTGACATCCTCGGGCTTGTAAGTTATGGGGGTACCACCGGTAAGTAGCTTGAACTTCTGAGGAGAACCGAGAAGCTTTTGTTTCTGCTCAGGGCTAAGCATAGCGGACGATGCGCGGTCGAAAACATCACGAACTCGGGCTCGCGCAGTTGGAGTCCAGTCTTCCGACTGACCGAAGGATTTAGCAGTGGAGCTAAAGGCCTCGCCAAACTTGTCCTGGCGTGAAGTAGCCTTTGGGGCGGTAGTAAAGATGTTGCCATCTTTGATAGGTTCTGTAAGTCGCGGGAGAGTTTGAAGTACGGGTTCGGGTTTCTCAGCACGCGGCAAAGGCTTGGAAACTGGCGCAGGGCTTTTGCTTTCCTCAATGCGAGTGTTGATCGCCTTGATCACATCAGTCGTGCAAGCAAGAACCTGAGACCAAGCGGAGCCGCCCTCGCGATCAATTTCACTGAAAATTGCCTTTCGGCGGTCAGGAACGCGCTGGCTAATGAGACTGAGTTCCCAGAGTGCAAAGGTCTTGACCACATTCTTTTTCGCCTTGAGGCCATTGAGAAGACTGCCATTTGGATCTTTAGCTTCTGTTGTGAGTGGCTGACCCCGCTTCAAGGGCTCCTTGCCCAAGAATACGGAATAGAAGAGGTTGGCCGTTTGCCAGCTGAGGACAAGCAGAACTCCAGGGAGTAAAGTCCTGAGGAAAAAGTAAGGGAAAATTGAAGGAACGAAGCTCTGAGGCTCGGCAGCAGATCTCGGGAAGCTGAAGAAGAGCTTGGCAAAGTACAAAGACCAGCTCCACGCGAAGCGTCTGAAGAAGATGGGGTAGAGAACGACAGTCGCTGCAGCCACGCTGAGGCCTCTGAGTGCTCCAGTTGCCAATTCTTTTGGCAAAGTGGCCTGTAGATGCTTGGATGTCGGTGGAACCGGATGGATTCGCTCGTCATCTGCTTTGATGCTTCGCTCTGCGATGGGCACTGGAACTTGGTCGTAATCGTAATAGAGATGGAACACTGCTTGCACGCATGCTAGGAGTGCATGGAAGGAATGGAGGTAAATTGGTCGCTCGTTCAAAGTCGGTCGCTCGTGTGGCCTAAGCTTTGTTAGTCTAAAGCCAAAGCCAAGCGGAGGGCACATCATCTGGGAACGCACCTGCCCCGTTTCACAAGCTCGAGGTTGGAATCACCCGAGGACGACCACACATAAATTACGGTGAACCACCAGGCCGAAAAGATGTACCAGCCAAAGGTTTGCGCGATTTGAAATAGAGATAAGGATTTCAAAGTGCCAAGCGAGCAGCTAGCTGTTCTCGAGCCAATGTGCATTTGACTGACGCGAAGGACGAAGATGGTGAGGGAGGATATGAAAAGTAACACGGTTCGGACACCGCAAGTACCAAAGGGGAACCATAACCAGAAGACTGCAATGCGCACGTTTATTAGCTGTTTGTGCTTTCAGGACGTGAAAAGTGTATATTCGAGACTTGAATCGACAAGGTTGCGAGGGACTCACAGGATGACTTATCCCCGATCGCAATTGCGATAACGTAAGATACCAGAAGCGAAAGTGCGGAAGCATGAACAAATCGTCGGTGCAGAGCCGAAGTCAAGATTCGCCGGTAGGGCCTAGTTTGTATAGCGGCCATGATGCAAGCTTGGGAGTGGGATGCGCTCGTGTAAGAGAAAGGAATAGTTGAAAGGTTAGAGCATGATCAGAATGACCGTCATAAAAAGGGCCGCGGAAGCTGTGGGACGTAATTGGCGGACCAGAGGCAGTGTTGGCGACTGGTCAAGGCTGACAGCTGGTTGCGTTGAGCTGATCGGATGGAAACAATTGACGGCGATGTCCACCTAGGAATATTTTGAGTTATCAAAACACACCAGCCGCATGCTGTCATGTGATACGTGGCTGGTATGAGAGTTGCGCCACGGAAACTAAGCCACATGGAGACTAGTTAATGCATGGTACGTCATGTGAGGGCGGTCTGTACCCCGAGCGTCCACACCGTTATCGAAGGCAGCAGGGACCTGCAGATAACCCGTTTGATGTCCCAGTCTTCTTCTACTTTCACTTTAAGCACTCATTTATTGCTTTTTGAATACCTATACAGCACATACAATGTCTTTTGACAGGCTAAGCTCGCTGGAGGCCCAGCCTACCACTATGCGCAGGGATGAAGACCCGCAGTACCGCGACGATCCGGACTTCGATCATCTCGCCGAGCAGCTCTCGGATCAGTTGTTTACGTTGACTTCAAACATCTCTCGCCTCTCCAACCAAATTGCTCTTCTCGGCACAAAGCGAGATACAGAGCGCGTGCGCGAACGAGTGCATAATCTCCTCGAGGAAACCCGTACTGGGTTTAGGGATGTAGGAGAAGGTATCAAGCACATCCAGACATGGGAGGACGTGAACGTATGTTTCTTCGATCTCATTTGTCGCCGAGTATCCTTGCTAACGTCCAACCTTACAGCCCTCCCAGAAATGGACACAGCAAAAGCTATCGTCTGAATTCAAGGCCACCTTGGATGAGTTTCAAACTATCCAGCGTCGCGCCCTCGAGAAACAGCGTGCTTCTGCAGTTGCTGCACGTACGGCATTTGAAGAAGCTGAGCAACCCACCACGGATAACGATGTCTTGTTACAAGAGCAGCAGCTGGAAGAGCAGCATCGTATGGCCAACCAGAGCGAAGTGGACTTCCAGGAGTCCCTAATCATTGAGCGCGAGGCAGAGATCCGCAATATCGAACAGAGCGTGGGAGAGCTGAACGAGCTCTTCCGGGATGTTGCGCACATCGTTACAGAACAAGGAGGACAGTTGGATATCATTAGCGAGAATGTCCAAAACGTTACCCAGGATACCCGAGGCGCCAATGTCGAATTGCGCAGTGCCAGCCGATATCAAAAAAATGCGCGCAACAGGGCTTGCTGTCTCTTCGTAATTCTTGCTGTTATCCTTGCTATCATTGTGCTCGCGATTGTCCTCGGATAGATGTGTTTTTGAACTGCCTTTCTCGCACTTGTTGTTTGGTTACTGTCACTGCGGTCTTCGTCTTTTGGTCTTGTTATGTATGCGCTCGATATCCCTCTTGCATGATTTCACTTTTCATCAGTGAAGCATCTCACCTTTTTGCTACGTTTCATCGTCTTCTGGTTTGGGAATAGATGAGCGACTTCTCGATGTATATGGAATGGAGAATATTTATTCCTGGCTTTCTCTCAACACTGTAGTACTCTATCGTACAAAATATGTTATACATGCAAGACACACCTAATTAGGTCCCAAATCATGCCCGTGCTTCGTTGTCGCCTTTCTATGTGCAGTGGGAGAATCCAATCCTCAATGGTGCCTTATAGGCCCGTGAAGCGGTTGAACCTCAGCCTCCAGCCTTCATAACTGTTTAACTTTGGTCGAACATCCAGGAAGAAACTGAGCTTCCCGGGGTGGGAATTGGCAGCCAGACCTGCTGGATTATTTCCATTGACTGCTGACGGCTTGCCCTGATAGAAGTCGATAACATATTCAACCTTCTCACCACCACAGCGTTCAACGACCCAATCGTGTCGATCGAATGGGTGTTGGTAGCCAAGCCACCCATTCAACCGCGCACGCGGGCTCAGATACTGTGGATCGACTCCTAATCCTCGGAACGAATATAATTTAGGACCTCCGCACTTCTTGCTCCCTGGGTCTGTTGAGGGGCCCTTTTTCTCCCACTCAAGGATCTGAGCCCATGCACGCTCATTGACCGCATTGTGAATTGGAATGATGGAAGCTACAGAAGTGGCAAGCTCGGAGGCCGAGGATGTCGACCCGGGAGTGTTGCCCTTGCGCATTAGGGCTTCGAAGAACTGCTTCTCGGACGGGTAGATCCAGTTGCCGGTAGCTTCATCACGGCCAGTCTCGGTTTCGGCATTGGATGGGGTACCATGTGATGCGGCGTATGGGGATGGGGCGCCCTTGTTGGCTTCGGGGCAGGTACTCGCTGCGCTGAAATCACCGGCTCGAGGAATATTGCTCACTTCGCGGTCTGTTGACAGTGGTCGTTGTGATTTGGCACGTGGCTGTTCTTGTTCGGCAGGGACAGCGGGAGCCCCGGGATGAGGTGTGCTCTTATTTTGTTGCAACCAGATCTCGCGGGTTTTGTGGTCAACGGGACATGCTGCTGCTGGCTCCGTGGAGGCAGAGGGTTTACTTGCTCCAGCACCCATGGTTGAATAATTGGGAATCAATGACTGGAGAAGATCGGCGCATCGATTGGGGACTAGAGATATTTTTGCCCTCACCGCCTGGACAAAAACAAGACTACCCAACAAGGAAGTCTCCCCCTTTGAATCAAATAGTTCTCTGGAAATTTATTGAGAATTATCTTCTTTCTGTTCATCTGAAGCAAAATGGCGTCTACCTCGAACCAATCTGTTTATCGTGCGACCACCACCGCTCCGGTGAACATTGCTGTTATCAAGTACGCCAGCCTTGGGATTACCCCTCATCCCCTTTATACACAAAGTTCCTTTTTTGACTGAAATACTCTAGATATTGGGGCAAGCGCGATACTATCCTTAACCTCCCGACTAATTCCTCCCTCTCGGTCACTCTCTCCCAACGCTCTCTCCGTACATTGACCACTGCCTCCTGCTCTGCCGACTACCCAACTGCGGACACCCTGAACCTGAATGGCAACCCGCAGGACATCCAGTCTTCCAAGCGGACACTTGCTTGTATCTCTAGCCTCCGTGCTCACCGCAAGGCCCTTGAGGATGGCGACTCTTCCCTCCCTAAGCTCTCCACCCTTCCCCTCCGGATCGTCTCCGAGAACAACTTCCCCACCGCCGCCGGTCTAGCCAGCTCTGCCGCTGGCTTCGCAGCCCTGGTCCGCGCCATTGCTGACCTCTACCAACTGCCTCAGTCCCCTAAGGAGCTGAGCCGCATCGCGCGCCAAGGATCCGGATCTGCCTGCCGCTCTCTGATGGGCGGATATGTTGCGTGGCGCACGGGCGAGCTTGCCGATGGCAGCGACAGCCTGGCTGAGGAAGTTGCCCCTGCATCCCACTGGCCTGAGATGCGGGCTATTGTTCTGGTCGTCAGCGCCGAGAAAAAGGATGTCCCTAGTACCGAGGGCATGCAGACTACTGTGGCCACCTCCGCTCTCTTCGCTGAGCGCGCCCAGCACGTTGTTCCCGTGCGCATGACCGCCATTGAGAAAGCCATCCAGAACCGCAACTTCCACGACTTCGCGGAGATTACCATGCGCGACTCGAACACCTTCCACGCCACTTGCCTCGATTCGTGGCCTCCTATCTTCTACATGAACGACGTCTCCCGCGCTGCCGTCCGCCTTGTGCACGACATCAACCGTGTTGTTGGCCGGACAGTCTGTGCCTACACTTTTGATGCTGGCCCAAATGCTGTCATCTACTACGAGGACAAGGACTCTGAGCTTGTGGCTGGTACTGTCAAGGCTATTCTTGGCCCTAACACCGAAGGTTGGGATGGTGCGTTCTACGAGCGACTGGCCAATGTCACTGCCCCGGGTGTCTCATTGGATCAGCTCGACTCTCGCGCCGTCGAGGTCTTGAAGGATGGTGTCAGCCGTGTCATCTTGACCGGTGTCGGTGAAGGCCCTGTCAAGGTTGAGAACCACCTTGTCAGCGAGACTGGTGAGATCCTCAGCACCCTATAAAGGGACCGGAAAAGAGCTACTGGTTTAGCCACCTTGACCAACTTTGAGAGGTTGGACGACTGAAAGATACCCCTACCCACCGTTCTTCTTTGCATGGGACCAATTCAACTTGGCCATGCTAGCTTGATGCAGATATTTCTTCCACTGTATCTTCTTGGCTCCCTCGCGGATAATCTAGAACATAATAATTAAATGGCAGCGTGATTTCGGTTTACAACACAACCACTTATCTGGTTCTGTTTCTGATAGATAACACATTTGTCGCCAAACACAAATACTGGCATATGACTCCATGGAATGTCTGCTTTCGAGTCCAAGTTCAGCCTTGCTATACCTTGCGCCAAAGCGTCACCACCTCTCAGCATGCGCGACAGTCATCACAACGCCTAAATCCAAATCCAAGCGTCTGACACGATTCAATAAACCGAGCTTGTTCATGGTCGGCATAAACACAGCAACCAGCAAATCCACACCCATGGTCATTAAAGGCACCGCCTACACGATTACAGGCGGACTGAGAATACTCAGTGATACCATCACAAGCGCATTTGATAGCCCTAGCTTGGCCTTGGCCTTGGGTCACCGCGATCATGCCCAAGCCCAAGAGGAGAGGGAGATATTTGGAGACAGAGAGGCGCATGGTCTGCCGATGGGTATTAGAACGATGACACCCATGGGAGGTAGCCAAATGGCTAGTGACTTACATTCTTGAATGGGAATTGGCCTTGCTTAGGGCCTTTTCGGAGTATCCTTTCTCGGCCGCGGTCCTGGCGTCCAGACGCGGGATATGGCCGATCCTTAAATCCCCCATTCTACAATCGTTCCAATGACTTGAAAAGAAAAGTCCTGCGGGGAGACACGAGATCAGTTGTCATTTTTGTGACATCCAGTGAACCAATGGTTTCCGCTGTACCACTCTATCTCGACCAATGCAGTATATGTTGTATACGACTTGGTTGCTTCGGTGTCAGGATATTCCCCGCAATCCATATAGTGTCCCTCGCGGTTCTTTTTATATAATTGGTCATGAGTTGTCATGTAACATAGAGTAGCAATCAACGATTTTGGCGGTCTCTGGAAGACCTGTGTTAGGAAGAGCCCGCAGCCAAATACAACTTCAGAGCTTGAGATCATCCTATCTCCCAATAGAGAGACAAGCTTCAGCTGATGCTATAGGTTCGCAGATTTAAATTCCTCTGGAATCATGTCCATATAGGAACCCCACAATCAGAGATAGAAGACGAGAAAATACAACTTCAGGACAATAGCGATCCCACACGACCTGTTGCACCCCGAGTGTACCACGTCATGTTTGACGAGAACAGCCCAGGTGAGACTCAATCTTCTGTCAATCTTGCTCACGCCCACTGGTGGGCAATGTCCAGGCGCGGACTCCGCACTTTGTGTACGCAAGTCCGTAGGACACAGCCTGGGGAACCATTGATTGGTGCAGTCACCTTGCAGACTGCTGCTACGGAGTTATGTAGATCATTGCGGTAAGTTGAGA
Source organism: Penicillium turbatum (assembly GCA_030762825.1). NCBI lineage: Eukaryota > Fungi > Ascomycota > Eurotiomycetes > Eurotiales > Aspergillaceae > Penicillium > Penicillium turbatum. The sequence goes on along the minus strand of JAUJYX010000003.1, from coordinate 1,117,253 downwards.
CAGGGTTTGATTGTGTAACGTCTATCAAGGAAGTATTGTGTTTCTTTCGTTCAGGAAGAGAACATGTGCTTCCTGGAACTCATCCTTAGACATAGACGTGATATAGTCGATGGGGCGCGGAAAGCCCCGAACCAGCAGGGCAGAGGAACCCGCCCAAGGCATAGACAGCTGTCGTACCAGGTGTTTGATGCAGTCTATAGGGAACAAGTAGTGCGAGCTCCTATTTGGACCTGAGTGAAATAAGTTATAAGTCCATGCCCGAAGAAATCATCAGAATTTCCTCTGCTCGAGGTGACTCAAGCCCTATGAGCAGGCATTGGATGTTGTATGTTACCCTTCCAGGCTACCTACTTATTTTGTGGTTGAAACAGTGGAACTGGAATAACTTTTTTTCATTTCATCGTCTTGAATACTTGATATTTGGGATGCCTCGTGTTGCCACCAACGGCTTCAAGCCAACAGAGACGACTTCTTCATCTCCTTGACAACAGGGATCTCCTTGACGCGAGCAGCACCACCGCCCTCCACAATAGCTATACTTTCCATCAAGACACTGGTACTCCGACCCCCATACATAGGCGGGATAGCAGGCTCATCAGCATTCTCTTCGTCCTCCTGGTCTTCGTTCTTCTCCGGAGCAGCAGGAACTTCGAAGACCTCGTCTCGAGAATCCGCGCACATAGTTAAGACTTCGTACAAAGCCTTCTCGACGGCAGAAGCACGCTCGCGCATACCCCGACGCAACAAAGCGTCAACGAGAGTCTCAGCCTCCGCTACGCTAGAATTGACTCGTTCGATGAGACGTCGAATACTGTTGACGAGATACTCCTCTTCGTAAACTGTGCCCTTCTTACCACGAGCGCGCTTGCGTTCCTCGCGCCGACGAGTCTTCGATGTGTGCCGTGACATTCCTGTCTTTCCGGTCTTCCCGGTGTTCCCGGTGTAACGGGTGAACATGGACCGCCCAGCAAGCGTGGATGCATCTGTCGGAGCCAGCGAGACGTTGTCGGGAATGTCGACGCCCGCATCGCCAGCGGTGGGGTCACCACCGTAGAAAGCAAGCGGATCGGCAGCGCGAAGCTGGCGGAGTTCGCGGAGTCGTGGGACTTGGGCATTAAGCTGAGATCGGCAGTCGGCAAGCAGGTCGGTCATGTTGCCCATTGCTTCAGCCAGGCCAGAGTCGACAATTTCGGCAACCTGGCTCTGTTTGCCGTGGAGCGTTAGGAGACGAGCTGCATCGGCGAACTTCGATCCTCGGCAGAGAAGTCGTGCGGCTGTGATGACGTCGTGCAAGTGGTCGGCGTAGATCGTTGCGGCCGAAATATAGTCTTTCTGTTCGTCGACCAGGGTAGTGACCAGACCGTCAATGTGGGCCGCCAAATCTTCCTCAGAGAGAGATGCCATCATGGCACAGTACAACGACTCGCGCCATTTGTGTGCCAAGTTGTAGCACTTGTAAGCACTCTCATAAAGCTCGAGAGACTCGTACGCTGGGATTGGAAATTAGTAGGTTGTCAATGCGATGTTATGCCTGGCTCGCTTACCAATTGCTGCGTCTTTGTATTTCGACTGATCCTGGAGATGATCGGCATATAGCTCGGTGATTTCCCGCTGCTGCTCAGTTTGGTACTTGTAGAGCTCGAGTGCTTCCTTGTACAAGACATGTCTGACGACATAAGTGCGAATTTCATCGTGAGCATTGAGAGCATGCAGATGTCTCAAAGCCTTTTCGAAGCGAGATAGATGGTTGTCAATCTCGAATTGACGTCGAGTTTCTGGTAGCTGTTGTAGCTTACGCAGGAAAGGTAGGTACTCGCGAGGGTCCTGTGATTATATTAGTGAATATACAACCAAAGCCTCTACCTGATTGTCTTACCATCTGAGCTTGTTGAGCAACCAACAAGGTAAGCTCAAGATCATATATACCCAATGCGTGAGAGTAAAGCCGGTGGGCATCAGTCAGGAAACACATGTGAGAAATCGCATCTTCGGCCTGTTCAGGGTTTTGTGCTGGAATACGTTTAGTTGTTATCCAAGCGTTGTAAGATAAAAAACAGCAAAGCGCTTACCTCTTAGGCCTGCAGCAAGACCCAGTCCTGCTTCCATGTCAGGGGGTGACTTGCAAACATGCGCTGTGATCAGATTCTGCAAATTGGTCTCGATACGATTTTGAAGTGTCGACAGGAATGCATCACAGATTTTGTTAATTTTGCTCTCCTTTTTGCCAGGTTTGGGTATCGACGGGGCTGCTGGAGCGTTCGGCCGGGCGACGGCTGCCGATACGTTCTCGGATATTTTCAATGTATCTTTATAGAGTGTCTGTGATACATCGTCCTCCCTATACAGCATTAGCAAAGGGTTTTGATGCAAGCTTGATGGTGTTAACATACGACAGGCGCGAAATGAAGTCATCGATGTATTCGATCTTCTTCACTTGATCAACGAATAGAGCGATATTCTCCATGAATTGCTCGGGGGCATAATCATGAAGAATATTCAGATCAACCATCTGACTACGGCATGCAAGGAATGCAGACCGGTATTTCTTCTGATCGATGAAGGTACGAATTCCAGCCAATACGAGAGCGCGAGGGAAGATAGTCTCAATGTTTCCTCGGGGAGCTTGGAGAACAACCGCGAAGATCGACGGGATCACCGAAACCAATCGAGAACCACGTTCAATACTTCTGCACCGTTCATCGGTTTCTGGTGTATCTTCTGGAACTTCCATATCTATCGTAACCAATTAGCACATAGACATATTAGCGCTATCAAGACGTCATCTTACCATCCACACGATTGAGATGGATAAACTTCAAAAGATGTTGCGATGTGGTGAACAAAAGGTGCGAAGGGGTCACGAGGAAAGAGGTGCAGTTCCTCGCAAGTACCCGCTTGTTGGCATACAGGGTGCCGGTTCTCGTCAGGGCAATCAGGAGGCGCTAGTAGAGTCAGTGGCAGTCTCCGGATACAATTTGAATGGAATCTTACCTCGTCCTCGGAGATAGAGACAACACGAGCCCAGTGGCTGTCAGCATTAGGGCTCTCAGTCCAAGGAGCGATATCAAGGCCCCCTGACGATGACACTTCAATGCTGGAGTAGCTGACAGGCCGAGTAGGTTGGCGGGCATGTGATAGCCATAAGGCTTGGTGACCAATGCCGGCGAAGATCGATGCCAGTTGCTCCGAGTCTGCAGCCTGATACACAGATTCAGTCGTTCGGGTGTCCAGAATTGTCCGCTCAATGTGGCTCGAGTTCGGCCCGCTGTCCTTGAGTACAAATATCTCATTATCGTTCAAGAAGGCAATCTGCCGCGGCCGACTGGCGGAGTCTGACAACGGGTAGCTTGACTCAAGGATAGGAGTGGGAACTGGTCGGCTCTTTAGAGACCAAAGGTAGACAGAAAATCTGTTGCTCATCAACACAGCAATGCGGCTACCCGACTTGCTGAATGCAACATCAATGGCGTTGGACTCCAAAGTCAGCTCGTTGTGCGCCATTGGGGGCGGTACTCCAGCTAATCGCAAGGGAGTCAACTTGAGGGTGTCTGGACATTGAATTAGTAATGCTTCCAAATAGCTTTCGTGAGGAGACTTACTTCCGTCGATGACCGCGACAGCTCCAACGTCATCAGGAATAGAGGTAGACCCATGATTGATATCGAACACATAATCCACATCCAGTATAGACCCTATTCTGATCAGTCATTATTCGGGTTTTGCTTCAACGGCAAAGCTAACTTACCTGAGGAACCGGCAACCAATCTCAGCGCTTTCTCTTGGTGCCATTCCAGGGTGAATGGAAGTGAAGAGTTTGGATCAATCGTGACAGGAATCTCCTGCTTCAAATACCAGTGGTAGTTTCCAGTTGTCCAAAATTGTACACGGTCCTGAAACTTGACAGCAAGTACAGTGGAATCAATGTTCCAGGCAAGATGGATGCGAGAACCCCAAGATTGCATCTCGGCCTCGGATAGACGCAAAGAAAATTCACCATGACGAAGTCCATTCCTTTCGAAAAACACGACATCGATCCGATTGTCGAGCCGTTGGATACCGGCAATAAGGCTGCCAGACGGCCGCCAACTCAAGGCACCTTCTAGTCCATCAACAGGTTCGCTCACGCTGGCCAATGTGCCCTCTCGAGAGTACACGCGGATCACACGACGAATGCCTGTTTCGACACTGTTCACAGCAACATATGCTCCGTCTCCTCGCCAGCTGATAGTAGTGCTCGCATCATCGTAGCTGCTCAGGATTCCTTGGTCGACTTTTTCTGGGACAGTCGGGTCTCGGAGAGCCTTGGCTCTTTTCCCTTGGAACTGAGTCTCTTTCTTACCCCATCCGACTGACACATGTTGTGATGATTGCAGATCGCTGGGAGCGAAGGTGATGTCGGCCACATTCTCGAAGTCTCTAGTCATGTACAAGAATGTCTGGGCTCTAGTAGTAAGGGCCAGCAGTTCCTCATCCGGTGACCATGCGGCAGCGGTGATTCCTACATCGACTGAACCGACAATTTCGATCTTATCTTCACCCGGAAGAGGCTCTTCACGGACAACGACAATATCTCCTCCTTCCAGCACCAGACAGGTTGTCAGGTTGTCTGCAAAGTAATGTAGAGAGAGTACACGGTCACATGCCAAATCTGGCAGGGGGCATGGAGCATCCCATGAAGCAATGCATTCGAATACCTCAGGAGAGAGGGGATCCGTTGAAGTGATCTCAGGGCGCTTCCGCCTCACCTCAAGGATTGCACTGTCCTTAGTGGGACCAAAGGTGCACACCACTGAATCTGAAGCAGTGTCCCATGCTGTGGCAGTCAGAGGCAATTCACCCTCAATTTGCGTCTCAGCGAGACGAACATTTCTCAAGTTGCGCATCGTCCAGGTATGGGTGGGTAACTTTTTTTCTATGCTTCTTTTTTTTTACCCCGCCATGAAGCGATCAGGGATGTTGGTGTATGGAATTCCAAGAGGATGTAAAGAAAAATGGACTCCAACGACCAGCCTTTCTTCCCTCTCAAAATCAGTAGTCCCGTTTTGTGGGAGTTGTGGTGTTCGTGAGAACTGATATCTGAATCTCGCCGACCCAGAGTTTTTTTTGGTTTTCCACAGCGGCTCAGCCAATGACTTCATCCATATTTCAACGTCCTTTCAAGCTACACAATTCCAACATTTACACATCTACAATGGAGTTGGTAACAGACGGATCCAATTGAAAATAACAACCTCTAGCTTTATACACGATATCCGCCTCTGCTTCGAACCCAACCCATGTTTTCGACCACATAGTCACCCACACTGCTATCGCAAGAAAAGTACAGTATAAAGGGCAATTTATTTGGTCTTGTAGGTTTGCCAAACTGAAAGTAAGAGGTATTAGAGTATGCTCATAGCGTGCGATCAAAGGGAGGATGCATAACTCACCAGCAATGGCGAAGGGAGTACCGAATCCGGTAACTAGATGATGCGCGAGTTAGTCATAAGCACCGCGGATATGTCCGCTTAAGATCACTAACTCATGAAGGCCCAGTAGCGCCAGAAAAAGTGCTTGGTCAGAGGGTTGAAGGGAATATTGGTGCGAGGACCCTCAGCGTAGTGGTAGGGGCTGCCAAGCTGGGTGCGAGTGGTGGAGAAGCCACGGCGGGCAGCGAAAGAGGTGGCCATTCTGGCGCGGATAGCGGAGGAGTACATCTGGAGATAGAGATTGATTTGAGCAAAGGCAATAGTTTCAATTACAACAGCAGGTACTAACCTTGAGAGACAGAGAGGAGAGAGTGGACGATCGGAAAGGGACGGACGGAGCCAAAGCGAACATCGCGAGGTGCGGAATGGGATGATCTTGCATCACGTGACCTGCGTTACCAAACTCAGTTAGCGTCCTTTGCTCGGGATCCCCCACCGCTTGCCCCATGTAGAACTTTTAAATTTCTCAACCAGAAAAAAAAGTCCAGACCGGTTATTGTCGCCGCTCATTCTTGTCCTGTGGTTGATTTCTGAATTCCAACCGCTGGAGATGGATGAGCTCTTTGACGTCTTCGAGGACCGACCTCAGGCGGTGAAGCCGTCGGAGGGTCCTTCTAAACGCCCAAAAAAGGATAAGAGCAAGAAACGACAGGTGAATGGGGACGTGAAGAAACCCGCAGATGTCGAGACTCAGCAACAAGAGGATACTGTGATGTCAGAGGCACCTGCTGCGAAAGCTGAATCAACAGGCGCCGAGGCCCCCGCGATACCAGCCGAACAAGAACAACCCGACTCGAAGCGACCTCGATTGGACCAGGAAGCCGAGCCAGTAGTTGCTGATTCTTTCGAAACCGAACAAGAACGGGAGATCGCGGGATCTGGAGGACTTTCAGGCAACGCTTCTGCAGTTGTTGTGTCGCACCAAGTGCGTCATCAGGTCGCGATTCCGCCAAACTACCCTTATGTTCCTATCTCCGAACACAAGCCGCCAGCGAACCCAGCAAAGACATGGCCGTTCAAGCTCGACCCTTTCCAGCAAGTTGCAGTTTCCTCGATTCAGCGCGAGGAGAGTGTGCTGGTGTCAGCTCATACCAGTGCCGGAAAAACTGTGGTGGCAGAATATGCGATTGCGCAAAGTTTGAAACAAAATCAAAGAGTGATCTACACGAGTCCGATCAAGGCGCTCAGCAATCAGAAGTACCGTGAATTCGCTGCTGAATTTGGTGATGTCGGTTTGATGACTGGTGATGTGACTATCAACCCCACCGCTACCTGTCTTGTCATGACTACAGAGATTCTTCGTTCTATGTTGTACCGTGGTTCTGAGATTATGCGCGAAGTTCAGTGGGTAATCTTCGATGAGATTCACTACATGCGCGACTTGAGCCGTGGTGTTGTCTGGGAAGAGACCATCATTCTTTTGCCTGATAAGGTCCGCTATGTCTTCCTGTCCGCCACTATTCCGAATGCTATGCAATTTGCCGAGTGGATTGTCAAGATGCATAATCAGCCCTGTCACGTTGTCTACACCAACTATCGTCCGACCCCCCTTCAGAACTATTTCTTCCCTGCCGGTGGAGATGGAATCCACCTTATTGTGGATGAGAAGGGAACCTTCCGCGAGGAGAATTTCCAGAAAGCAATGAGTTCTATCTCCGACAAGAAGGGCGACGATCCGGCTGATGCCTTGGCCAAACGCAAGGGCAGGGGTAAGGATAAGCAGTTGAACAAGGGTGGCACCAAAGGCCCATCAGATATCTACAAGATCGTGAAAATGATCATGCTCAAGAACTACAACCCCGTCATTGTCTTCAGTTTCAGCAAGCGAGAGTGTGAGGCAGGTGCTTTACAGATGAGCAGACTGACTTTCAACGATGATTCCGAAAAGAGCATGGTGACCAAGGTTTTCGAGAGCGCTATCGAAATGCTGTCTCCTGAGGATCGTCAATTGCAACAAATCACAAACATTCTTCCGCTTCTACAACAAGGTATCGGTGTTCATCACTCGGGACTGCTGCCAATCCTCAAGGAAACCATTGAGATCCTTTTCCAAGAGGGTCTTATCAAAGTACTATTCGCGACTGAGACCTTCTCCATCGGTCTCAACATGCCTGCGAAGACTGTGGTTTTCACTAGTGTTCGGAAGTTCGATGGAAAAAGCCAGCGCTGGGTCAGCCCATCTGAATTCATCCAGATGTCTGGTCGTGCTGGTCGTCGAGGTCTTGATGACCGAGGAATTGTGATCATGATGGTCGGAGAGGAAATGGATCCTGCCGTCGCGAAGGAGATCGTGCGTGGTGAACAAGACTCACTTAACTCTGCATTCCACCTTGGCTACAACATGATTCTCAATTTGATGCGTGTGGAGGGTATTTCGCCCGAATACATGCTCGAGCGATGCTTCAAGCAGTTCCAGAACACTGGAAGCGTTGCAGGCTTGGAGAAACAGCTCGCGGATCTCGAGCAGACACGTACCAACATGGTTATTTCAGACGAAGGAACCATCCGCGAATATTATGACCTCCGGAAGCAACTCGACGCTTATGCCGACGACGTCCAACATGTCATAACCCACCCGAATTACTGTATGGATTTCATTCACACTGGCCGACTCATCCATGCCAAGTACAAGGATGCGGATTACGGCTGGGGGGTGGTGATCAACCAGAAGAAACGCAAACAACCTAATAACGAGAATGACAAATACCCTCCTCATCAATCATATATTGTTGATGTCTTGTTGCAGATATCGGAAGGGTCATCGGTTGGCACCAAAACTTTCGAAGATATTCCGGCTGGACTCAGCCCCCCGAAAGAAGGAGAGACCCCTCGCAATGAGGTTGTCCCCATGGTGTTGAGCTGCATCAAGGATATTTCTCATCTGCGGATCATGGTTCCAAAGGATCTCACCTCACCTGAGTCCCGGAGTGGAGTTATGAAGACTATCAACGAAGTGAAAAGGCGATTCCCCGACGGCATTCCCCTGCTCGACCCGATTGAGAACATGAATATCAAGGATGACAACTTCAAGAAGCTCCTTCGGGTAAGGAGAACCCTTTTCATTCCACTATGCGATTCAGTCTGCTAACAATCACACAGAAAATCGAGGTTCTCGAGTCTCGCCTACTCAGCAATCCTCTCCACAACTCACCTCGGTTGGCCGAACTGTACGCGCAATATGCCAGCAAGGTGGATTTGACCGCAAAGATCAAGGCGATCAAGAAGGAGATCACCGACGCCATGTCCGTCCTGCAGCTTGATGAGCTCAAGTGTCGCAAGCGTGTACTTCGTCGTTTCGGTTTCATCAATGAAGCCGAAGTTGTGCAATTAAAGGCTCGGGTTGCTTGTGAGATTAGCACGGGTGATGAGCTGATGCTGAGCGAGCTGCTATTCAATGGTTTCTTCAACAACTTGACTTCGGAGCAAGTCGCGGCTGTAATGAGTTGTTTCGTGTTCGAGGAGAAGGTCAAGGAAGCGCCTCCTTTGGCCAAGGATGAGTTGGCGAAGCCACTGAGGGAGATCCAAACCCAGGCCCGCACCATTGCCAAGGTGTCGCAGGAGTCTAAGATGGCCCTTAACGAGGATGAGTATGTTCAGAGCTTCCACTGGGAGCTGATGGAGGTAGTCTATGATTGGACTCAGGGCAAGTCGTTTGCGGACATCTGGTAAGCATCTTCCCCCCGAATCCCCAGCTACCAACTTTACTAATTATCCTAGCAAAATGACCGATGTCTACGAGGGTAGCTTGATCCGTGTCTTCCGCCGGTTGGAAGAGGCTTTGCGACAGATGGCGCAAGCTGCCAAGGTGATGGGCAGCGAAGACTTGGAGAGCAAGTTCGAGGAGGCCCTAGGCAAGGTCCGCCGCGACATTGTTGCTGCCCAGTCCTTGTACTTGTAGATACGATATCCCTTTCATGTTCCCTCACTTCCTGGTGCTAAAAGATTCCTTATGATTACCAATTCCACACGTCTGCAGTTTCGTGTCATTTTACTTTTTTACTTTTTCTTTTTTCGTGACATGTTGGAATGTAGATGATGCGGGTATCGTATTGCTCTGCACGAAAACAGTGGAGTCTTCTACCTGACACATTTAACTGGATTTTATAAGATACCCAAAGTACTGATGACGCAGAAATATAAGAATTCAATATTGATAATTATTCTCATTCTAATAATTCAGTTAATATACACATAAAACCCTTTTAACAAGGCAGATCCCCTTAAAAGCTGCGCACAGGGAGTGCGTTGCCACCTGCAACGCCTTTTTCTCCACCGCTTCCTTTCACTACCTTTCTCTCCCCACCTCAAACCCTTTAAACCTTTTCTCCTCCTACCTTGCTTCTCGGTGCCTTCTCTCTCTCTCTCTTCTCTGGATCGTCAAGTCTTCAGGACTATCACGACTTATACTTTGGCATCCGGTTGTCACCATGAACAGCCTGGTGGCCACGCCTCCTGTTCCTCCTCACTTCTACGAGAACCCCCGATTCTCTCCCTCCCGTATGAGTAAGAGCACCCCTTCCCCTTCAAGTACTCCGGAAAAGTGTATTCTTTTTGTTCTGATATGAGACCATCATATCTCGTGCGTTCATATACTTACAAGCTTGCCAGTGTCTACACCCTCGTCGTCGTATTCCAACCGTAAACGGAAAGCCGACGACGACAACGATCATGATGGACGCATGTCTGCATCACCCACCAACTCTCCCGCCTTTACTCCTCGCCAACTCCCTCACAATTACCGTAACATCAAACGTTCCCGACCGAATGTTTCGGGCCGACCTCTCTCGCTCCCACGTCTGCTAGAGACCCTTGACACAGATGCTCTGCGGACGGTGGTACGGACCATGTGTGAGCGTCACCCTCAACTCGCCGACGAGGTAGTGCACACATCCCCACGCCCGAATGTTTCTTCGACCCTCCAAGTTCTTCGAAACTACCAAGCTACCCTCCAGTCATCGTTCCCGTTGGGTGGCAATACTGAGTCGGACTACGCCTACAACCGAGTCCGCCAGCCGCTCACCAACCTACTTGATGCCTTGAGTGATTTCACACCCAACTTCCTTCCTCCAAACGAAACTCAAGCCTCCACATCTTTGAGCTATCTAGATGGGGCAACTGACATCATCCATGCCTTGCCACGATGGAGCACCCCACAGAACAACATCGAACGAGACTCAGCCTATGATGAGATGTGCAAGGCGTGGGTCCTGGTGATCCGGGAAGCGGCAAAGCGAGGTGGTGGCATTCAGTTGCAATACGGAGGTTGGGACCAGAAGCTGGCCAAGCACAACCAAACTTCGGGGGGAAAGCTACAAGGAGCTGTCAACGAACTCGGCTTGAGTTTGGGATGGATGAACGGACCCGACACACCCTCTCATGGAGCTAGTGGCGACATGGGATCCATACGCGACCAGCTCTTCTCTGGAACTTACGGGCTGGGAACACCAGTCAAGGTCGGACCCTGGTGAGACATGAACTTACTCCGACCTCTTTATGAACGACCAACATCAAATATACACCTCTTCCGCTTGCCGGCCTCGCGTTTCCCATCCGTGCCGAATCGCATTTGAGCTTGACCGACGGCCTATACCCCTTTGACCGAGCAATTTTCGACGTATGTCACGATCACGATACCTGCTGCATGACCCTAGATTCGACATGGTCTCAGACGGCGTTATAGTACTCAAGGCGAACAACCTGACAGCTTTCTCTTTTTTTTCCCACATCTCCTCGTTTTATAGGCTGGTACCCTAGGAAATGAGCTTTGTGATAACTCGTTTGTTTCCAAATTCTTCAATCAAATTTACTAAAAATCCTTCCCATTTCCTTAGGTTTCTCTTCTTGCTTATTCACCTTTGTCGTATTCCGAATGTGTACGCATGAACTTTCTTTTCTTTTCTTTCCTATCATGTGTGGATCTCGAATCCTTTAACCTCTGTACCTCTCTTTCCATATCCCTTGGCGCCCTGGAGTCGCATACATCATTCTCTGTCATCCCCATTTCTTTCCAAGGTTGTCTTCGCTTTCTCCTTCTTCTCTTCTTTCACACTGTCGTCGGTTGTTCTTGTCCGTCTCACTTCTGAGTTTTGAGACATTGCTTGTTGTCTTTGTCTTTTCGTCACTAAAGATGCCTCACTGGCCTATTACGACGAGGATTGCCAACACGGCTACTCCTCTTTCCTGGGGCATTTAGCCCAGTCCGTGTGCGTTTCGGCTTTGGAAAACTCGGCGGGAGATCTGCATCAATTCTATAAACTAGAAGGGGATGTCTCGCCAATCACCCCGGTCTGCGTCATACGTTCTGTTCCTGTCATCTGGCGCAACATACCACAGATATGTTATGAGTTGATAGGACTCCCTTGTCCGCGCTAGCTTGTTCCATTGAAAATCAATCAATCATTTCACTACAGCCTTTTGGTCATTAAGTAGATACTCCCAATGTCTTAGAACAGACAGATTGCCATATACCCGTGAGAGTTGTGCTTGGCCGTGTACATGTAGTTGTTAGAGCCAGCTGGATATAAATTTCGAATAACAAAGCTGACAGATAAAGCAAGCAAATCAACAACTTATTTACAGACAAACTTCAAATCAAAAACATCACTCAATGCAATTCATAATTCATACCAACGCCCGCTTCATCACACGGAGCAACCACCTAGCATCTTCCCACCCACCCTGAGTCCCCGGCTTCTCAATAGAAGTAGAACGAGCACTAGAGCCCTCCCCATCACGGGAAGAATTCCCATCATCAGACAACTCTCCATCCCCAGAAGCAAGCGAAACCACATCCTCACCCCGCTCAGCCACCAAAACAGGCTCCTCAAACGTAACAGTAGTAGTCGTAGTCGCCGCGCCAATCCGAGAAGAACCCGCCGCAGGCACAGCAGCCGGCAACTCATCAACCCCGAAAAGCGTCCATCCAACCACCCGATCAAGCCAAGAACCCAGGCCAAACCCGCGCTCACGCGTCAGCTGCTGCAGGTCGGCTTCGTCAAAGTCATCGGGCGTCGCATCTGAGCCATACGAGTACTCAGACGAGGACTCATCATCCTCCGAGCGCGCACCGTCCCAAAACACCGAGTCCTCGACCTCAAACCGACGGTTCTGCAACGAAGCCATTTCTGCACGGATACGCTCATCCACGAAATCGGGGAGTAGCACGCTACGGCCGCCTTCCTCGGGGCTCGCCGTGCCGGTAGCCGTGCCCGTTCCCGGGCCCGGGCTGACGAGCGCTCTCTCAGCGGTAGAGGAATACGGCCCAGTCGGGAGGGCGGTCATCGTCAGACCTGCTCGACTGCCTCGTCTACTGCTGCGCCTGCTTGCAGCACGGGAGAACGCACCGCCAGGCGTTGACGCGCCGGAGCGAGACTTCCGTGACGAAGCGCCTGATTTCGTGCGCTTGTGGTGGCGTGTTGCTGTTTCGTCAAAGGGCGGGTCTGGGACGAGGCTGGTGGATGTTTCGCGCTTGGTGAGCCAGCTTTGGCCTTTTTCCTCGCGCGTGGAGGAGGCTAGCGCTATTCCTGCGCGGAGCATCCATTCTGCGTCGGATTTGGGGCGCTGCGGTGTATCTGGGGGTTGGCGGCGGCCTTGGGTGAATGAGATGCTGGGCTGTTTCTTGTGGGTACTTGCGGCGTGGTGCAAGGGGTGGGTTAGGTCCTGGGTGTGTAGGTTTGTGTCGCTGGCTGCCCCTGCCCGGGTTGAGCTCTTGCTGCGTGCGTGGCGGGTGCGGGAGTTGCTGCGGGAGTGGGAGAGGATTGGGGGTGTGCTAGGGACTGAGACGCTGGATAGATATGATGTCGCGGGGGGTGTGCGGGTTCCGCTGCCTGGGGAGTTATTTTCCCGGTGGCTGAAGTAGTCTATTGCGTCTGTGTCGTCGTCGTCGATGGGGAATCGTGGGGTTAAGGGTGCTAGAGAGACGTGGTTGAGGGATGGATATGAGCGACGGGACCCGAAGCCGCCCGAGGTGCTGGTGAACTATACATGTTGTGTTAGATCTGAAAATGGTGTCTTCGTCCGGATTGGGCCTGATGTTGTATTATTTACCTCCATTATGGATTTTCCAGCTGATATTCAGGTGGAATCAAAGGTAAAGAGGTCGAGACCGGGGGAAATGCGGAGTTGTTGCACGTGCAGTTGGCATGTGAAAGAGCTCCGGCAATTCGATTGATGAGGTTATCATGTCTGAGTATATGGATTCCAGCAATCAATTGTTGTCCAGTGTGGAGGAAGCTGTTGCGAATTTGGAAAAATGTAAGGGGAGTGTCTTATTGCTGATCTGAATCGTCCCATGTTGAGAGACCCGAGGAAGCTACATACACAGTCCGATCATACGATGATATGGTTATGCTACTATTAGGGGGGACTATTGTGGCGTGATTCTTGCTCGAACCCATACAATCGAACTAAATTTATAAACAAAATCATATCAGAAATTCATGCCTGATTCATTAACCAAGGGCTCTTTTTCATCTGGATGAGGGCCAACATTGTATCTTAACCGCTCACAGACGTGAACCTTCTAAATCCAAATAGCCCTGACCCTTGGCCCGCAAGTTTTCTAGAACATTGTACTCCATAATCCACCTCATGCGCTCCGTCAATGCTTCAGGGTTGAAATTATTGGACATCTGGTCGGGCGAGTCCGAGCTAGCCAGCTTTCCAGCTTCGTAGCTGGTCTGCGTGACCCTGTCTGTCCGGGGTTTGCGAAGGTCTTGGTAGAACTTGAACGCAGCCTCCAAATCGTCTGTCTTCCAATGCCGGAGAATCGTTGCAAGGGCAAGGCCGGATTCAATAGCCATGCATGTTCCTTGGCCTACAAAAGACTGTTAATCACGACGTGCAAACAAACCTGCATGTGGACATAGATAGATTGGTACATACCTTGATGGGGAAGAGTCGAATGCGCCGAGTCGCCAAGCAGAATAATGCCAGCATCCTTCTCTCCATCCTTCATCTCAAACCATTTGTCGATAGGGTCGCGCACATACAGCGCCTGCTTGAGCATCTTGCCGTCCCCCGAGCTCTTCCGCAAACCAGCAATAATATGCTGTACCTCCGGGCACCAGTCACGGACATGCTCCTGCAGACTATCAATATCCGATCGGGACATCCAGCTCTCCGAGTCCCACGCCTCAAGTGGCTCAGACATGAATCCGATAACGGCAGCACGGTCAGTCCCCGTCTCCTGGTTCCCAATAGGCAGGATCAGGACATGACGCTTGGGGCCACGGAAGTTGACAGTCTTGCGCAGCAGCTGCGCTGTCTCAGTGGGCAGATCCTTGTAGTCAACGAATCCACGGTAGACCACCTGGCCAGAGTAGATCGGGTCATCTCCCAGCCCCATATCCCGGCGAACATTAGACTTGATCCCGTCACAGCCAATGATGATGTCCGCCTCGGCAGTGCTACCATCTTGGAAATGAAGAATATACGGCGCAGCACCGACAGCAGTATTGCGCTCGATAGATACCAGATGTTTACCGAGGTTGAGGCTCGATTCTGGTACGCGCTCCTTTAGCGAGTCCAGCAGATGGGCGCGGTGCAGCAAGCGCGCGTGTGGCTGCGAGAATTCACCAATGTGGCCGACGTAGTCTCCGGTCTTGTAATTGTGGTATTCCATATAGCAAGGCAGTTTACGCGAGGATCTGCGCATCATGCTCTCTTGCAAGCCGAAGGCGTCCAGAACGCGATTGGCGTTGGAGGTGATGTTCACGCCGGCGCCGACTTCGCCGAATTGCGCTGCTTGCTCGTATAGTTGCACATTCTTCAGGCCGGTGTATAGTGCGGCATTGAGGAAGGACATGCCTCCCAGGCCACCGCCAATTATGGCGACTCGTTTGTCTTCGAAGCCCATTGTGAGGGTGCGGGGTATATTGATCGGGCAATGCAGGAAGATGTAGTAGTACTCGAGAGAGGGTATATTGTTGAGAGGAAGACAAATGTTTCGTTCCCAGGCTAGCTATATGTACATTCTTCTTCGTTTTCCGCCCTGAAGAGATACTGTTCCGAGTAAGCGTGCTGGAGATGTCTTTTCGGAGCGTGGAGTAAGTGTGGGGTTGAATGTCAAGCCGAGAACCGACTCGAAAATCCCGAGTTCCAACAGAGGCAAGTCGTCCCAGGCCTATGTACCGATTTTGAGAGAGCATATCTGGGAATATGCAGTCATTAAGGCTTTTGCCAAACTGCATATGCTAGCTAGTATCCTAGGTATTCACTTCAGGTAGGCTGGATTTGGGCATCCGAAAGAATACGAACCAATATATACTTCATCGTCGCCCGCTTGTTATAGATATGTGAGCCTTTGGTCGTGCTCCAAACCTCAGGTAGGTACTCAATAACGAATTGAATGTAAACGGCAGTCGGAATAATGTGCACGAAGCAGGGTAGAGTAATCTATAGATGGAGCATATACGCCATCTGTCGGAAGCCCCCGCGTTCCACCATCCGAACCCATCACGTGACAACGGAAGTGCAAACCTTATCCTCACCAGAAGCCGGGGAAAAGCCCTTTAGCCTGAGGTGAGACTGTGTGGTCCACTAATTCAAATAGCCACGCTGTTATTGGCCACAGGTAGATTGAAGAGCTTGAAGGGCTGAAAAGTCGAAGATAACGAAATATATCCGAATTGGTTCCGAAATAGAGAAAAAAAAGCCATACATATATACAGGGATATACTTTCATGCAAAGACTCCGTGAATAGCACTTTTTACTCCACAATTTTACCCTTGTTCACAACGAAGCCCTCCAATGCGGCAATGGCCGCCCACAAGCGGTTCTCGGCCTCAGGGAAGACCAGGGAGCGCGGGCTGTAGAAGACCTCGTCGTCAACTTCCTCGGGGTGGCGGGGCAGGCAGTGCATGAACTTCCAGCCCTCCTTAGCACCGCCACGCTTGGCCAAGTCAGCAGTGATCTGGAAGCCCTCGAAGGCCTTCATGCGCTTCTTAGCCTCCTCCTCCTGGCCCATGGAGACCCAAGTATCAGTGACCAAAATGTCAGCATTCTTAACGGCTTCCTCGGGAACGTTGGTCTGGGTGAGCTTTCCGGGGTTGGCGACACCCTCACCAGCGCGCTGGATGATCTCAATCATATGCGCGGGGATCTCGTAGCCCTTAGGGGTGGCAACGGCCATGTCCACACCCATCTTAGCAGCGCCAATAGCCAGGTCGAATAGAACATTGTTCGCATCGCCAATCCAGGCGATCTTGAGACCCTCAACACCCAGGCTGGAGAGCTTGTGTGCCTGATGCGGGAAGGACTCGTAGATAGTCAAGAAGTCGGCGATGATCTGAAGGGGATGGAATGAGTCGCACAGGGCGTTGATCACAGGCACAGTGGAGTGCTTGGCCAGACCTGCGACGTCCTCGTGCTTGGCGACACGTGCAACAACGCACGAGACCATCGAGGAAATTACAACGGAGGTATCGTATAGTGACTCATTGACACCGAGCTGGATGTCGTCCTTTCCGAGGAACATGGGGTGACCGCCCATCTGGACGGTTGCGGCTTCCGTTGATACGCGGGTGCGAGTACTGCGCTTGTTGAACATCATGGCCACGGTCTTGCCGGAGAGGGATCCCAGAAGGCTTTCGGGGATGGCACCGGATTTGATGGCACGCTTGTGCGACGCAGCATTGCGGACCAGGGTTGCGAATTCCGTAGGGGTCAGGTCTGCAATGGAGAGAAGGTGACGGGGGGCGAAAGGTGAGGTAGGTGGTGTGGTCTGTGTCTGGTGGGCAAATCGTCGGATTCCATTAGCCTGGAGTGTTCGACGCAAAGAAGAGGTGGAGCCGGCCAATTGGTTTACACTTTGAGCACCATAACGGGCGGCAGCTGTGAGACCACTAGCCATGATGGACTGAGAGGGATATTGAAGTAATTGGGGGTGTTTCGGGAGGAAGAGGAGGAACAGTGTAGCTGTAAAGGTGAAGAAGCGTGACTCAATAAAATAAGTCGGGTGGATGTGCGATGATCTTTGTGCCTTGCCGCCCAATACTTCAGGTGTCAAGGCTTCAAGGCGCCGATCTCTCCACAGATCCGTTATCATCGATCGGCTTATCGTCATCGAGCGCCTCTTGCGTACAGCCCTCTCGCTCTCATTCTCACTCTTTTCCCTTGTTATTCAAGGTTATGACCATATGATTCATCCATAAACCGCGAGAATTATCAAACTACAAATCACTCATTCTATGCTTTTTCATTTATAGATTTTGAGACCACGATGGCTGACGAGGCAAACCGGCCTCAGTTAGATGGGGGGCCCAACGCTGAGAGAGCATCCGATGACCCGCCCTGGCCGTCATATCAATTATCAACAGAGTCATCGCTTCCACACCACTCTGAAGATGACTTGACGGTTTATAGCACTGAGCAGAGATTATCGCGATCCTATTCAGGCGGGATGCGGAGTAACCATACTCAAACTATCGGTGCCGACGGCCAGCCTCTACTGAACGCAACATCTAATCTCTCCGAACGTCCCCCAGAAAGGGTGTCTGTCGACCAATCTAGACTACCATATGAACTATCATCGGAATCAACACCCTTATTACATCGTCGTGAAGATGGCTTGATATATGGGACCGACCAACGATCATCGCGATCCTCTTCAGTCGCATCGCACACCTCACTTGATGGTGGCGCCAATAACAAGCGGAGCCGCATACCATGGCCGACTGTCATATCACTCTCCATTTTAACGCTCAGTGTCTTGGCGATACTAGTACTTGCCTTTGCTGCCCCAGCAGCGGTAAAAGAATATGCGCAACAAGCTGCTGTCTTCAAACCGACCACAGTCTCCATCAATTCTACAACAGCCGGCGGCGTTCGAGCCCGTATTCAAGGCGAATTTGTGATGGATTCCGGCCGGGTAAAGAATAAGTCGGTTCGGAGCATTGGTCGATTGGCCACATGGATTGCCCGGGAGGTGGAGACGGGCCCATCGGATGTTGAAGTGTACCTTCCAGAATATGGGAATGTGCTCGTTGGAACCGCAGCACTGCCATCCATCAAAGTGGACATTCGTAACGGCCATCATACTCTTATCGACTTCCTCACCGACCTAGAGGCTGGAGATGTACGAGGAATCCATGCGGTAGCTATTGACTGGATTGAGGGAAGGCTAGGCCGCCTCAATGTCAAGGGCAAAGCAACAATACATCTCAAGTCTGGCTTGATTGCTTTGGGAACTCAGGTGCTGACGGACAATATCATCTTTGAAGGTATAGTACTTTTGCATAGTTCGATACTGTGACATGAGCTAAGTTCTTTTCAGAAAATGATTTCCCGGCTCTGCCGATTGTTAACATTCTCAAGCTGAATATGCATGATGCAAGCCGTGGGGCTATGGCAGTAGACGTTCTACTTACGTCTTTGATTGATTCTCCTATCGCCCTCACCATTCCTGTGCTCGGCTTCGATATTCTGGTTCCAAATTGCTCACCCGGAGATCCTTACATATTGGTCGCCAATGCAAAGACGAGCACAATTGATGTACAACCGGATAAAGCAACTCCGATTGGCGTCAAGGGTCTTATTCAACAGCTACCCGATGAATTGACCGCAAACTGTCCTGGGCAGAAAGGCTCCCCTCTGGACCTTTTGGTCTCAAGCTTCATGCAGGGCCATGAAACAACTATATACGTCCGTGGATCTGATGCACCGTCACCAGATAGCCCAGCATGGCTAGTTGACCTGCTGCGCAGTGTGACAGTGCCTTTGCCATTCACGGGACATGCGCTGGACAACCTTGTAAAGAATTTCACGATGTCCGACACTCATTTCTCTCTCCCCAATCCCTTCGCCGAGCCAGGCTCCCCAGACTCCCAACCCACGGTGTCTGCTTTGGTGGAGGTTCTCATTGCATTGCCAGAAGAGATGAACTTCCAAGTCGATGTTCCGCAAGTTCGTGCCCTTGCAGACGTCTACTACAAGGAAGAGAAGCTTGGTGTTTTGGACATCAGCCAATGGCAAGACGCCAACTCCACAATGGTGGATGATCGAGATGGCTCTACTGCACTCCTTGTGGAGTTTGCAATGAAGGACGCACCCTTGCAAGTCACCGATGAAGGTCTTTTGGCAGAGGTGATCCAGACGATGCTGTTCGGCAGCGGCACAATCGTGTTACGGGTTGCTGCCACTGTAGATACCAAGGTCGCAACCGGCTTGGGCCGCTTTGCCGTGCGAGGGATTCCTGCGGAAGGGAGAGTACCTGTGAAGGGTATGTTTTCATAGAATATCTTAGTGTCAATCAAGAACATTTTGGTCATTGACCCTGCCATAGCTTCCATCGGCGACTCCCTTGATCACCTGAATCCGCGCGTGGTATCACTGCGACTGGGAGACACGACCGAATCTTCGATGTTGGTATATACGCAAATGAATTTCACCAATCCAACAGAGTACTCGGCTACAATCTCCTTCATTGACCTTCTCATACTATACAATGACACTGCCGTGGCACATGCCACCGCTCAGAACATCTCTGTTATGCCTGGTAATAATAGCAACGTGCCCATTACTTTATTTTGGTGCCCATTGGACGCAGATGGAGAAGATGGCGTCGAGGCAGGACGGGCATTGCTTTCATCTTACGTATCAGGTTGGTTTGTTCTAGCCACGGCGAGTTTAAGTAGTGGACCATACTAATACTGTTACATAGGTCTGCATACAATAATTGCTATTAAGAGCCACCGAGACACGATTCCATCTCTACCAAATTTGGGCGAAGCATTATCAGTTCTCAACATTACACTTCCGGTCCCTCGTATCTCCACCCCAGGCTCCCCGGACAGTGAAAATGATGACGGAAAGCCCCATTTCATCCAAGATGCAACGGTACTGCCCCTCTTGCTGATACAACAGTCACACGCAGCCCCTTAAGAAACGTATCGGATAAAGAGGCTCTGTACACTAACATCATAACTCTAGTTCTACCTATGGTCCTCCACGGCAGAATTCACTCTCTCCTCGCCCTTAAAAGATGACAGCATCCTGATCACGTCAATCGACGCAATAGCTTTCTACGAGGAGAAGGAGCCAATTGGTCGAATCAACAGGCGCGATCCCTTCCGAGTGCTGCCTGGTATATCGAAGTCCCCACGCTTGCCGGTCGATCTTGACATGGGTGGAGTTGGCTATGACGCCTTGCGCAAGGCACTTGGTCAGTCGTTGGATGTGGATGCTGTAGCCAAGGTTGGAGTGCAGATTGGGAACTATGGGGATATCGTTTTCTATCATGGGAAGGGCATTGGGACTAAGGTTAGGATTTAGACATATTGGTGTTGCTTATGTAGCTCTACGTAACATCCATATGTATTTCCTATACAGATATTTGCTCTCGAGGTGTCAAAACTGTGCACTGCAATATGCATGCACTACCTGATTAAGGCTAGTGTTGAAGTACCTCGTCGTTCAAATAACTCTTGCTGTGCCAACCTTACATTCTTTTCAAGCCATTCGATCATTTTCGCACGAGCTCCTTTGACCCCGGCCTAGCATTGAAGGAAGATCATGGACTCTATGTATTGAAAGACGGACATCCAGCATGATTATTCGATACCTACGATCGACTGGACAGCTCTCGCTAAATATGCTCTCAAACCCAGAAACGCCCAGTGCATGGACGCTTCAAATGTTCGAACATGTCATATTCCCCCTTCATGCCACATGGGTGGACTCTACCTAGTGAGAGCCCTCAAAACTGAGGACGGTATAAGTGTGTTGTACGCATTCAGTTACAGCAGTCCACGAGCGACTCCGAAAGACGCTTGCTCCACGAAGCTCATACGCTCCCTTTGCTCCGTGAGCGAACAACATCCCTGTACCCGAAGTTCTTGGGTATGAGACCAATAGAAATACAATCGGCCGTTCCTTCATGATCATGGAAATGATTCTAGGCAGCACTGCGATCAATGCTTTGGAGACTAGGAAGTGCACAACGGTAAAACCCCACCCATATATGCAGCGTTCTGCCACAGTATTGCAGCGATACAGGTAAGTTCACGGAAGAAGTTTTGATGAAACGTAGACTGATGGACAGGCTGCCATGTCCGAAATTCGATTTCCCAGAATCGGTATGGTCATAAGACATGCAGATGGTTCATACGATGTCGATGCAATACGTGCTGTAGGAGGCCCCTTCGCAACTGCATCCGCATATTATACCGCATGGAGCAACAGCGTCAGGTTTCCAAAGCGAGAAACTAATATCAGATCCAGTATACCAAGTCATTTGCAAGATGAATATTTGGCATCAATTGGAGGGTTTCCTGACAAAATCAAGGCAAACCTGCAAAGGATATCTGTTGGGACCGAAGGCCCTTTCCCCCTCTTTCACCCTGATTTTCAGCAGAGCAATGTGATCATCGACAGTGATCACAACATCCCGTCTATTATTGATTGGGATAACGCGAGCACGGTCCCGTTGGTGGGGGGGGGGGGGGGGGGGGGGGGGGGTCGATTTTCCACTGTTCTTGGATGTTTTAGGTCCTCCGATGGGTTTACCAACAGATTATGGGACCGAGGGAAACTCCGTCGATGAACAGATGCGAATGTTGCGCAAGGAGCGGAACGATTATGTGCAAAGTGTGAAAGCGTTCGAGAAGGCGAAAGGCTGTAGAGATAACATTTTTACGATTATGGCCTCGTCATATACCCAAAACATTGCGACGGCTCTGGGGCTCTACAAAAATGGAAAGCTTGGGTTTAATTGTAAACTTCTATGATCATTAGGGATCTACATAAGTATTCGGGTTTGCAACAGCAAGATATATGGATAAACGCGAGAGGAAGAATATTCGTATCATTTTACATACAATGGATAGGCCATTTGTTTTCGGAATTAAACCAACTCCACAGGAACAGCTAGAAGAAACGCAAAGCTAGGAAACCAATCCGACCCTATTCGGGTATGTATATTGTTGAGTTCGGATTCGGTATACAGCTTAGCCGGGGGGCAAAGTGCTGGCGTCGACAACATCGGCAGCTTCCTTCTCGATTTCCTCGCTGTGCTCACCAAGAGGGGACCGGGGAAGGGCCATCAAACCGGTGCGGGTAGACTCAAGGATACCGAAAGGACCGATCAGCTTGAGGAAAGAGTCGATACGAGTAGGCTTGGCAGAACTATGGGAAACCGAATGAGTCAATTGTGGTCAAAAGTCATGGGTCAGAAGAAAGAGAAGACTTACACCTCGACGATACAGTTGTTGGTGCTGATATCCAAGACCTTACCACCGAACTGGTGAGTGAGGCGGGTAATGGCATCCAAGTGCTCGTGCTTGTGACGCAGGGCCTGGCTCTGGGGAAGGTGGCGGGGGTGGTATTGCTGGGTGGAGTGGCTGTGCTGAGAGTGCTTGTGGTCCAGGGAATCCGGCGAGGTGGTGATCTCGCGGTGGTGCTGGAGCAGCTCCTCGAAGAACTCAGGGCCAAGGATGGATACCTTAGCCAGGAGCAGCTCACGCTGCACAAGAGCAGACTCGGTGTAGTCCAACACAGCCCAGACGGGGACGAGATCATCCAGCTGGCGGCGAGCCTGCTCGACAACGCCATCCTGGCCCTGTAGCACGATGGTCATGCGCGAGAGATCCTCGACCTCGGTGTTGCATACCACCAGACTGTCAATGTTGAAGCCACGGGCAGCCAAGATACCTGACACACGGGACAGCACACCGGGCTCGTTCTGCACGAGGCAGTTCAGGATGTGCCGCTTGGGTGGGTTGCTGGGAGCCACAGGAGTCTCATAGAGAATAGACGAGACAGCTGTAGGAGCATCCCATTGAGGGGAAGCATCGGATACCGGCAACGGCAGGGGAGACCGACGGTGCAATGCCTTGTAGGCAAGAGCTGAGGTTGAGCTCGATGATGCACGAATAGAGGTGAATCGAGGGAGCGCAGAGCTGCGGGTACGAGCAGTAGCTGCCACAGATGATAGCAGCGACGCTGACCCGGCGGACAGCGTCAATGGACGCCTAAAAGCCATGGGAAGTTCGAGTGATCTGGAAAGTTGTGCGATGATTCACTCTAGATTCGCCCCGGGGGATATTCTTTTTGGTTGGCCGACCTCGGCGACCGCTCGCTGACTCAGAAAATGCTAGTCCCAATGTGGCTTAGTCCAGCTTCCAGTACATAAATCACGTGAAATCTTTCCACGTGACCCCTTTTCTTTCGACGCGGCCGCGGCAATCGTTGTACAATTAGATGAGCTATTCGAAACGAGAGTGTTCTCATTTCACAAACTCTGCTCATACTCATTGTCTTTCTAGCGCAAGCAATATCGACTATTTTCGTCAGTAGTGGCTTTGCTCCATTGGCCGCTCGGTCTTCGCCAAAACTCCTTCCCGCAATCGAGATCTGGGCCTTTCGAGCTTCTTTTCCCCGACCGTTTCTCTCTGTTTCTCGTCACTTTACCCCACGTTTGACGATGGCGGACGACGAACATCGCGTCAAGCGCTCTCGCTTTGACCAAACAGAACCTGAACTGCGGCGATCCCGATTTGACCGACGCTCTCGATCTCCGTCCAACCGCCAGTCGGAGCCGGCCCGTACTCGCAGCCCGCTGAGTCGCCCGCTGAGTCGCAGCTCTGGCGCAGACGCCCCAGCAAAGCCATCTGACCCGGCCGCCGCTGCAGGTATGCGATCCCCAGGCTTAGGGCCGTCATAATCAATGTCATTTGGCTAACCATCATGGTCTTTATAGCGGCGGCAGCAGCCAAGATTAATGCACAACTCCAGGCGAAAAAGGGCATCCAACATGTCGATGTCCCGCCGATCCGATCCGTTAGTACCCGTTCACATCTTGATTCGCTCTGCTCAACGTCTAACATCCTTGGACAGGGTGATAATGCGACAGAAAAGTCCGAATCGCCCGCCAACGCCGAGGGCGCGACCAAGTTGAACGCCGAAATCTACGTCGCAGATGGAGACTACATCAAGGACATTGAGATCAATGATCTACGCAATCGTTATACTCTGACAAAGGGGTCGACTCAGAAGATGGTAAATATTCCCTTGTCTCTTACTGACACTCCAGTCATGTTCCTCACAGAATATTGGAGGACCCTGGAATATGCTTCTCAGCGTTCTGCTCATTTCTTGTCGGACTGGATGAAGCTTACCCTTTGCTAAAACATAGCATCCCATTTACCCTCTGTTGCATCTGCTGACCTCCGCTGCGTGACAGATTCAAGATGAAACCGGCGCCGGTACGCCTTCCTCTTATATTTTGATAACTTAGGCAAAGAATCTCTCGCTCACTTTTTTTTCTCTCTCAAGATGTGACAACCCGAGGCAACTATTATCCGGACAAAAACATGGCGACTGCTGCTGTAAGGATTTCGCTCCAGACATTCTTCGGGTCAAATGCTAATCAACTTGATACAGAGCCCTCCCCTTTATCTACATGTGACCAGCACCAATAAGGAAGGACTCGAGAAAGCAGTTGCTATGATTAATGATCTGATGCAGAAAGAACTCCCGAATCTGGTCGACGAGCGACGATTCCGCCGCCGCGAGCCCGAGCAGCAGGTTGAGCGGGATGAATATGGCCGTGTAAGAGCCCGTCCCATTCCCACTTGTCTAGTCTAAAAGGTTTGCTAATTTGGCACAGCGCAAATGGCCCGATGCGCGCATCCCCATCGACCTGGAGCCAATCCCCGGTTTCAACTTGCGAGCTCAGGTTGTGGGTCAGGGTGGTGCTTATGTGAAGCACATTCAACAGCAAACTCGATGCCGCGTTCAGATTAAGGGCCGTAATTCTGGCTTCATTGAACAGGCGACCGGCCGTGAAAGTGATGAAGCGATGTTCCTTCATGTGGCGTAAGTGATCTCTACTTAACTTTTTTCCTCAGAGTCATCCACTGACATCTTTGAAGTGGTCCTGATGCCGCTGATGTGGAAAAAGCGAAGGAGCTGTGCGAGGACCTTCTCAACAATGTTAAGGAGCAGTACCAACGTTTCAAAGAGAATCCACCCCAGCATAACTATGGTGGATACGGCAACCGCGGCGGTGACCGTGGCGATCGCTACCAGGGCGATCGCTACCAAGGCGGTGGAGGAGGAGGAGGAGGTGGTGGTGGTGGATACGGTGGCGGCTACAACAATCGCCAGCAGTATAATAACCCTTCTCCTAGCCCTGCAGGTCAGGCCGCTGCTGCCTCCCCGGCTGCTACCACACCCACTGCCGCCGCCGACTACAGCGCCCAGTATGCCCAGTACTACGGCACTGCTGACCCGTACGCTGCCTACGGTGGATACCAGAACTACGTCGCCTACTACCAGTACTATCAGCAAATGGCTGCGGCCCAGCAGCAGGCAGATGGCACTGCTCCACCCCCTCCCCCAGCCAGCGAGGCCGCTCCTCCACCTCCAGGCTCGGGATCGCCACCCCCTCCACCCCCGGGCGGTAATGGGTACAGCGCGGTAGGTTCATTGCCTACCTTTCTTCCTACTGATGGTTACTGATAAACGAACTGTAGGTCCCTCCCCCTCCTGGTCTCTGAATGAGAAACGGTAGAAGCGGCGTAACGTGATGCTTTTTCAGCTCGGTTGGGATTCTCATTCACTTTCAATGGCAAGCAAAAGTACCTTTGGGTCTGGTTCAAGAGAAAGGTAATAGCGCAATTTGAAATTAGCAATATTATTGTGATATGTCTGTCTACGCTAAAATAAGTCTAGGAGTTTGCTTTCTATTTCTAACCCATCTACCTTGCTTATCACCATGCGTGCTAAATGTCGATCATTTTGTCCATAATAATAGGCTTCTTTATTGACAGTGCATTCCTTGTTGCAGTTGTATCCATTAGAAATAAGTCGATGATTGAGGGCTGTGGACGCCCGTAGGTATATGCATAAGACGACATAGAAAGAGAAAGGTTCCCTGCGCCATTCATGCTTTTAACGCCTTGAACATGCAAGTGAACGCCTGACAAGAGTGACAAGATGACAAAAAGTGGAGGGAATGGAGGAAAAGCTAAATGACACAGCTTGATAGAGCACAAGATGATTACTTCAATCAAAATCAGCGTACAGAAGAGCCATCTGGGTTTCAGACGCCATCTTCTCTCGACGTTTTGCCAGCCCCCCACGACCCTCTTTGCAAAAGTCGCAGGCGAAATCACACGGTGACGAACTGGCAACATGCCCACCCTCTTTGGCTGGCAGTTGTGATCCCATTTCTTCCAGTTCGAAATCACCAAAGAACTCTTTGATCAATTCGTGTCTGCACCGCGTGATACTTTCACAATACCGAATGACCTTGCCAAAGCTCTCGAGCTTGGATTCTCTGTTCTCAGGGCCATTTGCACGATGGGACTCAGTATCCCGGTGTATCATGGTCTCAATGAAGTTCCTCTCTTGAATACCATAGTAAACAAGCGAAGCAGCGGCACGACCGTCTCGCCCTGCACGTCCAGATTCTTGGACGAAGCTTTCGAAGCTACGTGGTGGCGTCCAATGCACAACAAAGCGGACGTCTGGATTGTCGATTCCCATACCGAAGGCGTTGGTGGCGACGATGATCGCGAAAGCAGGTGTCTTTCTACCCTCCGCTGCCTGGACTGGTCGTGACGACTTCCAAGTTGATTGGATTTGTGACCTTTTGGTGGCTTCCACGCCGGCGTGGTACGCAACTGCTGTGACTGTGTCGTCCGAGGATTGGGAAATTCGGCTGGCAAGATGTTCGGCCATGGCCCGGGTGCCCACATATACAATTCCTGACATTGGAGGGAGACGTGCTCTCTCCTCGCAGCCAATCCGGGCCTCTCGTCGAGTTTGGATGGCCCTGAGCCAATTGAGTAGGTTCTTCAGCTGGCTATCTTCTGCGCTACTGTTGTCTCCAGCAAAGTCGGCGAGATACCGGACCTCATAGTGTATGTTTGGCCTGTCTGAGGGCGTGTTAAAGAGTCGAAGGTTATCAAGGTCCAGCCCCAAGATGTTGATCATATCTGAGCGGACTCGGGGTGTGGCAGTCGCTGTCAGGGCAGTGATTGGTACAGTCGGGCTGACAAGGTTTTTCCTAAACCACCCTAACTCCTTATATGCGGGACGAAAGTCGTGGCCCCATTCGCTGATACAATGTGCTTCGTCAATTGCAATCCGAATGAGTTGGCCTTGCTTGTGAACTGTAAGTAGGCGGCGGCGGAAGTTATCTGTCTGGCATAACTCCGGGGTGACATATAGAAGACGTGTGCATGGGTGGCCACATAGCATATCCTCGAACACTCGCTGTCTCTCATCATGAGTGGTGTTGGAGTTTATCGTCGCAACTGACACGCCAAGAGATTTGAGGGTGCTCACTTGATCAGTCTGCTAGACATTAGCTGCGGAGTCACAAAATTATATAGCTTATACACACCATCAGTGATAGCAGTGGGCAAATAACGACAGTCACTGAATAGATTGAAGTCAATTAGTCAGTTCTTGAATATCATTGGGTATAAGGGTCGATAAAAGCTCACACCCCCAATCTTTCAACACAGCAGGAAGCTGATAACATAGACTCTTGCCAAACGAAGTCGATGCTTGGAGGAATACATCGTGCCCTTCGATGACAGAAGAAATCACTTCCCGTTGAAGTGGACTACATAGTGGAGCGTAATGTAAGTCAATAATCCAGGTCCCGACTTATGATACTCAGTTCGTTGACTGACCGAAAATCATGTTTCTTGAAGGTACTTTTCAAGACCCATCGCATATTAGCTACTTGGCGTGTAACTGCCAGATTCCGATCCATCATCCTTCATAGCAGACATGGAATATGCTAAGTCGGGAAGTGAAAGTGCACAGAAAATGAAAAGAATCAAGTCAATCGCGTTCTCTGACGCGGTGTCACGTGCCAGTCAGTTACTTCCTCTTTGGGACTGATTAGACTTCAAATTGCTTTTACAGAAAGACTCGTGTTATTGTGTAGGAAATACAGATCAAGTGTCAGAATAGAGTGCAGGTTAGAAGATGAAAACTATCTGCGCGGAAGACACGATATAAATTGGGTCGGTAGATGGAAGCTCTATATGCACTAGGGGCTTTCCGATTTGAGCTGCCGCTTTTTTATGTACAGTTGGCCAATATGATCGAAGTCCAGCAAGGCAATTGTTTTCACTGAACATCGGTCTACATAATACATAGTGGAACAAAAGCGGCCAGAGTGAGCACTAAAACGGTAAGGGAAAGGTATATATGGAAAATAATGTACAGATGCTGATTCCTAATGTTCAGCTGCTTCTTCTGCTCAGCGATTCCGATGCGGATCCCGAGACATCTGCTTGTCAAGCTCTTCCTTGACAGCAAGGACATCAACTGCTTTGCGCTGCTGCGGATGCCAAAGCCGCTCAAGCTGCAACCAAACCTCCAGGACTTCTTTGGGCCCACAGCACGTTCCAAATGCTTGCAAAATAATAGTGATCATCCGACGTCCAACAAAAAGACCATTTGTGAGACGCTGATCGGGGTCCCAGGGTTCCTGCTCTGCTTCGACCGGGAACTGCGAGCGAGGGTTGAACACCTCGTCTACGCCAAATTCCGCTATTTCGGTGGACTCATCATCTTCTTCATCCACCACAGGCCTCGAGTCTTGAGCCTTGCTTGGTGAACCATGGGCGGGGAAGGTCTCGGGGGTTTCTTCGGAGCTCTGTGGGCTCTTGATCGTACCCGCTGTTGGCAAAGCCATGTACAGACCGTTGGGAGAATCGGTCACTGGTAGCTCCTCCAAATCGATGCTCACGCTTTTCGCCAGTGGGTTCTCCCATGTCATCTTTCGTTTGTTCAGATTCAACCCACGGAGTCTTGCATTCGAGTCGCGCAGAGCCCGGATGTATGCGTGCCATGTCAATCGAAGATTTTCCGGGCTCCATTGCTTTTTCTTCCGACCATGAAGAGCGAACCCTTCAAAGAGAAACAGATAGATGATTGCACGTGGTGGCACGACAAAAGTCCTCTCCATGTCATGCATCACAGCTATGAAACTATCGAGCTGGCCGGTGTTATAAGCGTAGTGTCGTAGGAAGAGATAGAAAGTTCGTGTGTCAGGTGTCATCGAGAGGGAATCCTGGAGAGCACGGTGGTATGCTGGGAACTTGTCCTTGAGTGCTGATGACTTCTTCAATACGCGGCCAAGCTTTCGGGATCTCTCTCGATACTCAGGCATGTCATAGCTTAGATTCGAGCCGCCAATGTGAAAGTGACATGCATCCTCGGGATGCGAAAGGCGTTTGTTCTTGCTTGATTGTTTTTCCAGCATGCGCGCGTATAGCTGCTCCGCAGTTTGGGTCTCGCCTGCCCGGAGGAAGGAGGCAATGAGGCAATTCATGACGACTGTGTCGACAATCTCTCCGGATTCCACAAAATCATCAAATGTCTCTCGAATGCCTTCAACGTCCCTGATCATCCCGTAATAATAAATCTTGGAAACTTTTCCGCATCGGGAGAAACTAAGGCCTCGCTCAGTCATTTCCTCTTCCAGACGATCCGCAACTTTGAATGCGCCCGCTTTGATTGCAATGTCGAATAGAATATTGAAGACCACCTCGTCAGCCTTAACCCCAGCGACGTGTTCCATCTTCTGCCACATTCCAACTGCTCGAAGAAGATCACGTTTCAGGACCTTGCCATTGGCTCGGCCAGCAAGATGAATCGCCGAAGACCAGAGTGACCTCGAAACAGGGAGTTGAGCAGTTACCATGTCGTCCACCAAAGCCAAGTAGCGACGGGCATCTACCCATCGTCGGTCTCGAGGATGCGCAAACAACCGCAAAAGAGCTCCACGGGTACGTTGCGAGAGCAATGCAACCCCTGGCGCAGGAAGATCTCTGTATAGTCGGAACAGGTATTGAGTAGATGGGGTTGGCTGTTCCCACAGTGTTGTGACAAGCTTCTCGACCGAGTGGATTTCCATTTGATCGCGCGACGTGTCTTTGCGCACTTTGTTGTGGCGCGAAGATGGCGCTACAGCGTTCACTGCCTCCTCCCAGTCATGATTTACCAATGATCGTTGATACAGTTTGGAGGTAAAAAAACGTTTCTCCTCCTGGGGATCCACCCATGTCGGTAAGGATTTGTGAACATATTTGTCTGGCGATTTGGGGTCAATGTCGGTTTTCGTGTATGTTGTTATATCTAGTCTCTGGTTGATGTGTTGTGTAAAGTCGAATCTCTCACGGCGGCTTCGCGATTCCACGTCCGCAGTGTCTGAGGGCCACAAGGGTATATAGTCGTCGTCTGTCTCCTTTTGTTCTTGTGACTCGGGGTCAATATTAAAATCCTCTGTATTATCGTCGTTCGTGCGTGCCAATCCACTGCTGATCAATCTTCTGGGCCGCGACAGATGCAAGTTTGAGCTTGAATACTCTAATTGACGCCGGGGTGGTAGGACTCTGCGACCAGCCGTTCCTTTGCTCCGATATTTTTGTAAATTATGATCGGAGGAAGCCCAGGCTAACGTCGAAAGCCCTCGGCGGTTCGGTGAGTGTTCATGGCAAAAGCTTGCGAGGACCAGCGAGCCGACAAAAATATCTGCTATTGACGCGACTGACGGGCGAGGGCGACGAGAACAGAGTCTTCGAACGGAGGGATTGTGAGACGAAGATTTCGAGGGAGGCATTGAGGGTTGTCGAGAGAGAGGAAGCTCATCCAAAGCCTGCTTGGGGTGATTTCGCAGGCTCGGCGAGCTGGGAGACCTATTTGGATGAGGCATGAGATGACAGACATCGTGGCATTAGGCAGGCCGCATCCAAGAGTGTGCCCTTTGCCACTCGCACAAGAAAGAGCCACCTACGTCTAGGCGCAAAAGACAGACAAAGAAGGGAGGGGGGCAAGATTTGAGAGACGTAGGAGTGTTTTTCTGAAGATGAACGGCCTGCACTTTCTGGCCTGGCGGAGCCCGCCTTCGACCAATCGGAGCCGCGCTTTGCCAATCCCATCTTTTTCGCTCCCGCATCAACCACCTCGTCCCTACAGCGCATATCTTTGCCTCTTCTTTAATTTACTGGGCCCCGTCGCGTCTCAGTTTCTTCCGCTTAGATTTTTTTACAGTCATCGGTTGTGTGCAACCGTCATGGGCAAAATAAACCTCACAGCCCTTCGGGTGCGACAGACAGCGCTCAACCAATTCGCCAGTGGAAAGACCAGCAAACTGCCCCAATGGGTCGGTGTGGTCGGCGAGATTCCTCCTGCTGAAACCCTTATTCGTACCCGTCCGCCTCAGCATCAGCTCGTTCACCAGCGGGTTAAGACCATCGCCGGGTCATCGAAGCCGCAGGTCGTCTTCCAAGTTCAGGAAAAGCGCATAAAACCCAAGAAGGCCAGTCGATTGTTCCAGCCTGTGGAGCTCAAATATGAGGAAGATCAATTGCGAAGCCAGTTCTTCCGGGACCACCCCTGGGAACTTGCTCGGCCCCGTGTGCTTCTTGAGAGCACCGGCAAGGACTTTGAACACTACGATTGGAGCCGCCTTCAACAGCCAGGAAAGCGGTTAGATGGTGAGAGGTACGTATTCTATTACCCCCTTTGTTCTTCTCGCGTGGAGTACGCCCCTGTACTAACGTATCGACTTTCTCGCATTAGTGTTGTCCAGCGACAGCTGTGGCTTTTGAATAACGTCCCTGATATGACCGAGAGCACCGCCTACGATATTGCTCGTCGAGAATTCTACAGACTGCGATTGCAAGAGGATATTCAGCGTCGGGTCGCAGCGGAAGAAGCCGAGGCGTATGGTGCGGAGTTCGGACCGTCATACATGGAGATTGGTATGAAACTGGAGAACGAGCAGTACGACAAATGGGTCACTTGGGCCCGGTCGGCATCTCAGGTTCAGGACCAGCGGAAAGCAGCTCTTACGGGTGCCCCGGATTTGGGCGAGAGTGCTGCTGACGCAAGTGAGCTTGACGTCGAAGAACCAGAGGCGGTTCCTGCCTAAGGGTCGGAGATGCTGGAGTGAACTCAATCGCCATCATGCTATTTCTTCTTTTTCAATAGTCCTTTTTCTTCAAATTGAAGGCCTATGTATATTATTTGATCTGTTTTGCTGGATGTTATACTCCCCAGCTTTATTCACGCGATAGCACATGCATTCTTGGTCACTTTACTTGTTGTTGCTATAGATATATACAAATACGTATCTATCTCTAAATATGACTAGAAGTATATCTCAATTGCGTAGTGACACAGGCAAAGTGAAGGCGCAAAGTCGCGGAGGTCCGGGGTTTGGACGTGTCTCACCCAATGAAATTATTTCCAGCCTCGCCAACTTGAGTCCCCCGATCCTTTTCAAGACCTCAGACTTGACTTTGTAGTGACTTCTTTCAAAAGTTTCGTTTGGTGATTGACCGCTCTGCACCTGGGCCTTGTTTGCATCGATAACAGCATTCTTCGACCTGCCAGATCTCCATCGTCGCCAATCGCTTTATCGCGCCCGCGATTGTCAACCTCCGTACTCGACTTTCATTGCACCAGTTTCCCCGGCCTTGGAACAAGCCCGCTTCGAATTCGACAGCTTACTCCCTGCCGATCTGCCATTTGGCGACTCCGATCGCTCTTCCTCCGCCCTGACTCCACTCTAACGGGCGTTTCGAGCTCCGTTCCCCATCCAACGTCCAGACATCCCGCCGCCCCTCCGAAATATCACAGCCAACAATGCTTTGCGCAGGTGTCCGGGGTATATTTATTCGTTAATGGTAGATTCGCCTGGCACATATTCCAGACTCTAGCAGCAAAATTGAACCTTCAACGCACCTGTCGCCTTGTGGTGTATGTAATAGACAACCCTGGGCTTGTCTAAAGCATGACATCCGCAATGGCTCATCCCGAGGACACAGCACAAGCGCCACGCTTAAATGGCGGCGAGACAGACGAAGATGAGATGGAAATTGGAAACCCTGAATTGGGTGATGTCCCGCCGGCACCGAAGGACGACTCTCCATACCCCGACGAAGATGAAAGTCGACCAGGCACTGCTTTGGGAGATGCATCGGAGGGTGCTAGCAAGCAACCGGCCGTAACGAAAACGCTTAGCCCGGAAGAAACCATTGAACTCGCTCGACAAGCTGTTGAAATCGGGATCCAAGAGACCAAACGTTCCCTGGCAGGCAGCGAGGCTGTCACGGATGTGGTGAAGCCAAAGCTCACCATTGATCTCGGTCATTCACACATTGCCCGCATTCCGGAGCCAGTCGTTGACTTGATCAAAGATGAGGTTGAACGGTACGTCGGAGCCTTGTCATAAACCACCATGTTCCAGTCCTGCGTTGCCTGTAGCTAGGCAGCGCACTGCTTTACTGATCACTATAAAGGCTGTCGTTGTCAAACAACCAACTCTTCCATATTCCCTATCGATTTGCAGAATGCTCCCATCTACGGTACCTCAACATCAGAGCAAACAACTTCCGTGAATTTCCCAAAGGAGTATGTGAATGATGACCTTGAGTCGGGCTTGCTCTGTGCTGATTATGCTAGGTTTACAAACTGCCTCTACTCGAGATTCTTGATTTAAGTCGGAACAAAATCAAGGAACTGCCCAACGAGATCAGCAAGTTGAAGTCATTGCGAGTTCTATCTGTGATGCAAAATCGCCTCACTGATCTTCCAGTGAGCCTCGCCGAAATGCACAAGCTTCAGATCTTCAAGTGTGCTGGAAATCGTCTGCGAGATCCTCTGCGGGCAATTCTGGGGGAAGATGAGGACCAAGCGACTCCCTCCGGGATGACCGACAACGAGAGAGAAGTTGCAGCGACAACGAAACTCAAGAGATGGTTCCTCAACTGTCGACGAACCGCAGAGTCTCCTGAGCCAGAGCCTCCTGTTTATTTAGTGTAAGTTTGCCTCGTGGCTTAGAGGTCGATATAAGCTAACAAGTCGGCATTAACTCAGTGATGGTGGTTCCGACGCAAAAGTGGCACCAACACCGATACCTTCGAAACGGAACTTGAGTGGCCGATTTCCAGTGATTCCTAGCACTGGTGATGGCTCAGCAAGTTCGTCCCGGTCCCCGTCGATATCTCGGCCTGTACCACCACCGAAATCACACCATCGAATGGCCTCTGGGCAACAAGGCGCTACTTACCATATGCCTGGTCTTCAAAGACCTGGTGTAGCGCCCCATTCTATCAACGAGCGCAATCGAAGTAATAGCGAGGGCATCATTCAAGGCTCATCTGCTGCTCGTAACAAACGAATGGGAGTGGTCACTCGCAAGAATAATGACTTGGACACATTGGATGAAACGCGCCCATATCGAAACAGCCATCTACGAGGTCTCAGTTATGGGTCTGTGCTTCGGACGCGTTCGCCTGTGCCGCCAATAGCTACCAAAGACACCAATGCTCCCAGTCCCAGTAGCCCAAGAGAGCGTCGGCGTCCACGAGAGGGTTGGGTGAATCGGATGTCCAGTTTGCCCGAACACAAGGGTGAACGTGGCTCTGATCTACCGATTATGAAGAGTGCAAAGGGCATATTATTTGCTCTTGCTCAAGTTCATAACCATATCAATACATTGATCAACGTGATCAAACATGATGACACTAGACGTCACAGCCTCGAGCTTGTCTTTTACAACGCTTCCTCACACGTGGACCAACTCAATGATACCATTGACAAAGCCTCAAACACTTTGCTCACTGACCCAGAGTCGACCGCCTCTGTCACAGAAACAATCAAACGTGAATGCGAGACGTGCATCGGTGCCTATATCCACGTCGGCACGCAGCTACGTAACAATGCTGGCAAGATCGTTTCTAACGGTGATCCACGCTATGTACGATCACTGATGTTGACGCTGTTTGGCAGCATGGTCGAGCTGCGAAATGCTTGCGCTGTTCTCAATGTTCCGCTCCGGGCCATCAACAAACCTGGCTTTCCTCCAAAGCGCTTGATTGGTCCAAGTGATCCTCTTCCCTCGGTCCCTGACCGATCTCAACGCTCGTTGGTTACACCGACAAGAGAACCCATTCCGCCCACACGACGGCTGCGAAGCGACACGACAATCCGGCACCCGCAATATCCCATGACTATGAACTCCGGTCAAATTGGCACCAGCTCCCCTGTTTATTCTACGCCGTACTCACGCAGTCGCTCGGGCAGCAGCTCAAACATGGCTAACATGCCTCACTCGCTGGCAACCCCTCGCTCAGGCGAAAGTTTCCCACCTATGCCAGCTCCAGCGGCTCCCCGAGTCAATACACTGACTGGGCTGGACGAGAATGATGAAGAGCGAATATTCGAAAAGATCTTCCGACAGCTTACCTGCGCATATCAAGCCGCATATGCGGCACTTCCACAGGCCCATGGACAATTTTTCAAGTGTCTCGAGGCGGCCCAGCAGTCAAGAGATCCAGAAGGGATTCAACTCCTCTGGAACAATCTCATCCGTCGATGCCAAGGCTGCCTGGAAGCCACAGATGCTCTAGGGCAGCGCCTTGCCTCCATGAAAGTCAAAGAACCGGGCGGCGGCCTCCGCAACCAGCGCGAGTTCTGGCTACTATGCAAATCCTTTATGCACTCGTTCGTCGACCTAGTGAACGATATGCGCGAGATCAGAAGTATGCGCCTCCTTGCTCCTGACATCATCGTCCTCCTGCGTCCAGTCCAGCAAGCAAGCCGCGAAGCAGGCCGCTTGATCGAGGTATCTCCCTGGGCCTTCCTCGCAGACCCAGACCGCCACCCGCCTCCTAGAAACCTGTACGGCCCCCCGCTCCTAATCCCACACCCGCAACATCAAACATCCGTCTCGACGTCCGTCCTTAACAACCCCCACCATTACCACCTCAACATGCCGATGCCCCCACAATCGGCCACCGTTCCTGCCACCCCGCTGAGTGCGGCGCTCGGCCCTGCTGCGCAGGCCACTGTTCCTTCCACGCCGGCGAGTGCATACAGCGACAAGTTCTTCGAAGGCGATGTCTTCCAGCGTGCTGACGCGCTTCTCTCGTCGAACCAAGCTCCATTCTTCCGTCGCTAAGCGATGTTCAACGATTTTCCTTGTGCTCCGTCTCAGAGAAATCCTTTTCTCTACGCGTCATGATTGTCCTGCATGCCCATCTTACTCGCATCTAATGATTATGACTATGAGCACTCTATCGTGCATGCCATCGAGGATACTTCGATGAATCCTTGTATCATCATTGCCCATTGGGGCTATTGGACCCTCGGGTCCGTATTGTATTTTCTCGACATGAATTAGCGGATCGATCTCTTCTGAAAGAATTCATCTCCGAGCAATGAATTGTGCATGTCTTCTGAGATGCCTCACTAGACTTATGTCTTGGTGTCTGGCAACTAGATCCTTGATATGTATTTTCTGCCTTTTTTTTTCTGTGCATCAGCGGGTGATATTATGGATTTATGCGAGGATCTGATTCCAATACAGTATTACGTATTAGTCAAGTCTTCACCGAAATAGCCTCTTCATTCAATTCCGCTCACACACTAGAGTTCAGCTTCGCTCAAATTCAATTGCTGTATCTGTTACGAAGATTAATCTGAACTATTACACGATAGGAGACATCTAAGAAATATTATGATATGAAATTGGATGTCTAGAATAACACAGCTAGACCACCCATGATCTGCGAATCGTCCTTCCTATCCACGGTTCTACTCCACAGGAATATCAAGGAGGACAAAAACCGATCGCTCCTCAGAGAGCCTTGAACTTGCCCAGGACTAAAGAGTAACAAATGTCAGTCCCAAACTCAACATCATAGAATCCACAATACATACTCTTAGAATGAGCCAACTCCGCCCGCGTATGCGCCTGCACATGGAGACTAATATCAAGGAGAGCATAGAACAAATGATCCTTGTTCGAAGTGTAGTACGACTTGTCATGAATACTCGCACCCTCAGGCACCCTAACCACATCACCAACAATCAGCAACCGACAAGTAAAACGTACAAGATCAGACCAGAACGCCCTTGCCAAAGGGCGGGGTCAAACAAAGCCACAACACAACCTACCACGTGATGAAAACAAGCTTGCTCCGCTGCCCGTCGCCAGCCGGCGAATTGTACTTGAAGTCTACGACAGCATAGCGTGGGGTATCGTCCTTGAAATGGGCGAGGAACTCGTCGTAGTTCTCGTACTTTCCGGACTCAGCGACGGTGATCTTCTTGTCGTGTGCGGAGGCTTCGTAGATGACGTAATCGAGGTTATTGGTGCCTTTGACTTCGTCAAAGACGACCTCGCATTCGGGCGTGATGGTTGCGTGGGCTTTTGTCATTGTTCCGAGTTTGGGGGGTGGTTGTGTAAGGGGAGAGGTAGAAATGAGGGGAAGAAAAGAGGAAAAGGAGGTCAGAGGAATAGCTGAAGTACACAGTACTTAATGGAGGGAGAAGGTACATAAGTCATCATTTGACCAGGATTAACGTGGAACCTTAGGCGGTTTATGCGGGGAAGTTATACATTAGTGAGACTTTAGACTTTGATGGATGATGGTCCTGTAATAACTACCCCGGACTGGATCCACTTTGGCTAGTCATGACGTAGGACGATCATGGTGCTTTGCTGAAAGGAGTATCCTCTACTTACATACATTATTGCGGAGTGAGCGAAGCGAGCGAAGCAATAAATATAGCACCCCTGACCATACGGTCAACTTCCAGAGCTCTGATTGGTACGATACGAGCATCAATTTGAATTTAATCAGCTTATCGATAAGTGCACCGCCATAGATTCTGCCGCCCCCCAAAAAAAGTTTCTGGCGTCCCCCCAAAAATTTCACGCCGATTCATTATATTCTGCCTATTAGAAATTCATTTCTCCTCCCTTACCCCCTCTAAGCTTCCTTATCTATTAGTCCTTAAAAATACTATACTAAAGCGGCTCGAAGTTCGGCCACCCAACACTTCGTCTTGCGTCCGCAGGCCGGGGGGGGTCTCAGGGGGGGGTACCCCCCCTGATTAGTTAGAATCAGTCCTCTTTACCACACCGAAGCGGCTCGAAGTTCGGCCACCCAACACGACGTCTTAGATCCGTAGGCTCGCTGGGAGACTCGCTGGGAGACTCGCTGGGAGACTCGATGGGAGACTCGATGGGAGAGACGATGGGAGAGACCATGGGAGAGACCCAGAGAGAGACTCAGAGAGAGACCCATGGGAGAGACCCAAAGAGAGACTCAGAGAGAGACTCAGAGAGAGACTCAGAGAGAGACCCAGAGAGAGACTCAGCGAGAGACCCAGAGAGAGACTCAGCGAGAGACTCAGCGAGAGACTCAGAGACAGACTCAGAGAGCTATCCAGCGAGAGACTCAGCGAGAGACTCAGCGAGAGACTCAGAGAGAGACTCAGCGAGAGACTCAGAGAGAGACTCAGAGAGAGACTCAGAGACAGACTCAGAGAGCTATCCAGCGAGAGACTCAGAGAGAGACTCAGACAGAGAATCAGACAGAGACTCAGACAGAGACTCAGCGAGAGACTCAGCGAGAGACTCAGTGAGATAGAATCAGTCCTCTTTACCACACCGAAGCGGCTCGAAGTTCGGCCACCCAATACATCGTCTTGCGTCCGCAGGCCGGGGGGGGTCTCAGGGGGGGGTACCCCCCCTGATTAGTTAGAATCAGTCCTCTATACCACACCGAAGCGGCTCGAAGTTCGGCCACCCAACACGACGTCTTAGATCCGCAGGCCGGGGGGGGGGGTCTCAGGGGGGGGTACCCCCCCTGATTAGTGAGAATCAGTCCTTAAAAATTACTACCTATACCACGCCGAAGCCGCTCGAAGTTCTCCTAAAAATACTACTACCTTACAGCGTGACGGACTCGCTTAGCTCTCGCTCACTCCGCAAAATTGCGTGCGACCGATCCTTTAGGGTCACCGCCCGCCCCTAGTTTATGATCTGAGATATGTATACTGACTGCTTCCTTGGTATATGTAGAAATGAAGGTGACATTGAGTTTCTCCGAAGGTTTTGGTCAACAATAATAAGCTTCGTATATCGTCCCGGCTAAATGTAAAGTTAAATGCCCATCGCCTTGGGAAAATATAAACAGCAACAACAGCAGGATACTTTGCATGGAAACGGTGATATAAGCCTCCTTTGTAACCCACTCATCATCATATTTGTGATACATGACATCCATTCGCTGCTCCCGAGATCCTGATGACCACCTATTCATGTATTTGGACTAACTGAGCATGCATTAGGTAAGCTTGACTCAATATCGTGCTTCATGCACACAATTTCTATTATCAGGAAACTATATGTATTTTTATAGATAGATGTCACTCAGTTGCGGAGATCAGTGGTAAGATTTTGGGTTATGTGGGCCAGGTACAGCATGCAAGGTTTAGGACAATATCGGAGTGAATATATAAGTGATATGAGATTGTTATTCTCTTCTCTAGACAAACTATGAATAGTGTAGAGATAGTCTTGAAATATAGCTAGAGAATATAATTAAAAAATTAAAGGGCTGACTATATTGAATGAAAATGGTGTTATATATCTGTTTGTGTGGCCAGATTTACACAAATATATAGTCAAATTTCGATCCCACCAAAAAAGAGGCAAAAGATGAAAGACACCCTCCTGAATCTAGAGAACCTATGGCTTTAGGTAATTCTTCTCAGCGAGGCTACATTCTTATGGACATTTTCCGAAAGGTTGGGTCCCCAGACAGACTGTCTCTGGAGAGCCCTCCTCAGCCTAGACGTCACGGTTACGGAGATGCCAGATCCAGGCAAGTAAACAAAGACAAGACAAAGAGTGCATTAGAACGAGAATATCGAAGGAAAGGAGGGGAGAGAAAGAAAGAGGAAGAAGAAGTGGGAGATATGAGCCTTGAAGTAGTTCCCACTGCTGCAAACCATGCGAACGTGTCTCGCCCCAAGGACTCCCATCAATCCTGTCGAGTCACCAACATAACAGCAAATATGTCAGAAGTGTGACGATTACTGTCTATCTAGGTAGATACATGTAGTTACCTGCGGGACACCCTTATCTCATCACAGGGCTGGCAGGTTGGGAGGGGAAGGGAAGAGGGGAAGTGAAAAAGTTCCTCGGAATTTATAGATCACGTCTGGAGTGCCCCACTTCAGACTGAACATTAGCATCCAGTCCAGGTCGAGACATCACTGTCTAGTTACCTGCGGGAGGGCCTCATAGAACTGGCAGGTTGGGAAGTGAGTGAAGATGGAAGACGGTCCTCAGAATGTGTTGACCGCTTCTGCAGACAGAATGCGCGTCTCGAGTACTGGTTCCCGGGTAACCGAAGAGGTCTCGTATCATCATGGGCCTGGTTGGTTGGGAGGGGAGAGAGAGGGGGGCAAGGTGCAGGAAGGGGAGGGAGTTGGGAGTTGGGAAGGGGACTAGAAAAGAAGAACTACGCAAAAGGTGGAGAAGAGGTGCAGATGGGAGAAAGAAGAAGAGAAAAGGTTGGAGAGGAGGAGGGTATTTATACACTCGGGATGGGGGTGGACGTGACTGAAAGGGAAGGCACCATACCATCTGCACCAAAAGGGAAGGCATCTTGCATTCAACCTAGCAACATGGCCTATTGTGCTCTTCCTTCTTATTCTCGGACAATCATGCCTTTCCTTACTATTACTATCACTAACTCAGTAGGTAGATCACTCGAAAGCGCGTTGGCACTGACTGTATTTTCTTTTTCTAAACGCGACTAGAAACAAAACCTGAGCTGCAATCGAAAGACATAGAAAATGAACCAAACTCCGAAGTAGATGACGCCCAAACCCAAGATACGCCAGGCCCAACTCTCCAAGTATCTGTCAATGATAAGCCCTCGGAGCAACCACCACGTCACGGACATAGGCAAACATCTCGAGCGGCTTATTCACGAACACACTATGACCAGCACCACGGAAGAAGTGATACGACACACCACGCTCCATAGCCCACGTACCAGCAATAGCAACACCAGCAGGAGGAGTCGGAGTGACAGGCACGAGGGTAGTAGCTGCCGGCTTAGGCCTGGACTTTGCCTTCTTTGTTACCGATGGCGCAGCATCATTAGCAAAGAACCACTGGCTCGGCTTCTGGGAAAAGCCCTGCGCACCCCGCCACGTCATGTTCTGCAGCGACAGCTCCGCGCCGAAGTGGTTGATCAGCATATCCCACTCGCCCGCATAGATGTGGAGCGAGACATTGTGCTTGGTGACCAGAGACGGGAGGATGGAGTACTCTGGTGGCTCGGGAGAGGGTACTGAAAGGAGGGTGCCTAAGATAGTGGAGTTGCAGGCATTGTAGATTCCGCTGTTCGCGACATGCAGGGCGGCCTGGACGTCCGGGCGGCTAAAATACTCTGCCAATAGTGGCTGCTCTGAGACAGCGCTGCAGTCGTGGGAAATGTCGTAGATGTCGAAGCAGCCGCGGGTTGTGCTGTTGGCAGAGATGGTTGTCATGTAGTCGCTTGCTGTAGAGAAGACGGCGCAAGGGCCGTAGCAGGTTGAGTTGAAGATTGAGGTGCGGACTTCTGCAGGTGTTGTGGGAGAGATGTTGCATGTGCCGTTGGCAGCATCTGAAAGACCTCGGCGCCGGAGGTTGAAGGACTCTTCGTCTCGACGTCGGAGATTAAAGTACTCGGAGTTTCCGGGGATGGGAATTTTACCCTGAGGAGGATAGATGCCGGCTTGTGCTAGCACGCCGTCGAAGCCACATATTGCGTCTGCTTCGGCGAAGACAGATAATACGTCTTCTGGGATTTGGAGCAAGTCCCGCTGTGACTTGAGGTATTTGCCCATGGCAACGGATGCCATTGCTGCTGCGTTTCCCCAAGAGCCATCACCGAGAGACATCGAGCGTATGTTGAGCGGCGGTGAATGGTTGTCTTCGAGAAGCTCATTTGCAAAGTACGGTATGTAAATGCCTGCATACGACTCACCCATAAGATGAATCTGCTTCGACTGCAAATGTGGGAAGTACTCAAAGAAGCCACGCAACCATCGGGTAAAGTCGCTCGTCACCCGTACATTGTCCTTCACTGGGTAGGGGAAGCTGGCCGTGGAAAAACCAGTGCCGACGGGTTGATCAACGTAAAGCACATTTCCCAACTTTGTCCATGAGTGGGGATTGCGAGTGAACCGAGTCGAGTTACCATCGAAGGTGATGGGTCCATTGCCGGTTGTGAGACCTATCAAAGATGAGCAGCCCGGGCCGCCATTAAACCAGACTATACATCATTAGCAACCATGTGTGCCATGCTCGAACTTGATCTTTCTCATCAAGACTTACTGATGAGGTTATCATCATACTTCCGCTGCTCCGCTTCGAACAACCAGAAGAATATCTCATTCCCATTCTGTGTCCCCGGAACCGGAATTCGACCAGCCCAGCTAGATGGCAAGTCCGTAACTCCCGGCAAGGAATGTACTTTGAACTGGGAAGTATGGTGTGAGCCAATACCCCGAGAAAAGACAAAACCCGACGCTGCCCATAGAGCATGGACGAAGTATAGCAATGCAGAGAGATTCATTATCAACGCTCGTGCTGTCTTGGAGAGCTATGATGTTGTTGCTTCTCTTTAGCTGATGAAGGATGCCAGCTTCGAACCTGCATGTGCAGTAAAAGCTAGAATGGTCCTGCAAAACAGATTCCACGTGGAATTCATGTTTCCTTTTTATCCCTTTGTTCTTAGACATGGTGGTAATTATGGGGTTATTGAGCGGGCGGTTATTGAGTCTGAATAGAACGCTGTTGAGCCCGATTAGGGCGTCAATAAGGACAGCGGGGTATCGAGCCCAAAGACATAGCCAATTGATTTGGCAGTTCGCCAGGCTTATACCCCTCTATAGACTGTGAATACGTCCTACATTATACAAATCTTATTGAGATCCGAACCGGGCGTTAGGGCTAATTAGACATGAGGTTAATTAACTAACAATTAGAGACTTTGTGCCTCAGGCAACAAGACAAAACAGAAATTCAGGCATCAAGGCCCCAAGGCCTCAAGGCACGCAGAACCGAAAACA
Organism: Penicillium turbatum; assembly: GCA_030762825.1. Lineage (NCBI taxonomy): Eukaryota > Fungi > Ascomycota > Eurotiomycetes > Eurotiales > Aspergillaceae > Penicillium > Penicillium turbatum. The sequence continues at coordinate 1,073,882 of JAUJYX010000003.1, read as the reverse complement.
TTCCGACCCCAACGAGGGGACCGAGTGCTTCATCTCCTCCCCCCAACCATACCGTTAGAGGGGATGCTCTCAAAGGTACATCCTGATTACCATCATGTAGCTGGTCATCCACAAACCGACTGCATCCAGTGGTTCCCCGACAAAAGAGGGAGACTCACGTGGCCAATGCTGGTTTCAAAGTTCAAAGTGAGGCGGATTTTCCCCTTCCCCCCTTTCCCCAGAATTCAATGGAATCACTTCAGATATGCAGATGCAGATGCAAGATGTGACAGCTCGCATCGCAAATGGAAGATGTTACAAAGATCAAAAGTCGAGGGCTCTGCTCGCGGGTAGCAGCAGAGGAATGCCTGCTTGCGTCCACCCGAATCCGGTGTAGATCTGGATACACTCACTATATCAGTTCACCCCGGTCGCTTTGCCAATGGTTTCCTTTTCTTTTCTTTTTGCTTTTCGCTTTGCATTTGTTAATCTGTACCCTTTTACACCTTTGCACATCTGCACCTCGACATTTGGGCTTGTTTGCTCGGAGAGAGTATACACTGAAATCCCCACCCCCAGATTCTTCGTATTGGAAGACATTCAGACTCCTAATACATGAACCCTCTTTGTGTTGATTTTTCTGGGATTTTTCTTCTTTATCCTTTTTATTATCATTATACTCTTGTTTACCTCAAATTTTGCTTAATATTCTAATTTCCACCCCTTTTACCTCCTCCATAATATTCGCACCCCTGATCGGGAACCACGAGGCGATCGACGCAGATCCAAGCAATCCTCGGCTCCACAACAATTGACAGCTCACTTGCATCACTTTTCGGTGACTGCGGATTGGCTGCCTGCCTGAGGCAAACAGGGGGTCATTTATTTGTGAGTTCCATAGGGGCATATTCGCCTTGTTCGGTGCCCAGGTGCATGGCGTGGTCTGGCCATTGCTATCCCCATATCTTCCTTTGACTGACAACCCTGAGTAGGGGACGTTCAGATATATCGTCTTGAGCGATGGATCTACAGGGTACCAAAGAAGCCCGAACGCAGGAGGAGGGTGCCGAAGGCTCTCTCGAGGCGTATGGTGCTGGAGGTGGTCGCTCCAAAAAGTATCACAAGAACGAGGGGCGAGACTCTCGTAACCATGATGACCGAACTTCCATTCATCCTTTGCGCCGTCGCCAGCAACCTTTCGCCTATCCCCACGGAGCTCAACGACCTGCATCGTCGGTGCCGGCAGTCCTAGCTAGGTCTCGAGAGCCCTCACCGTCACCGGAAGCCATCAGTATACCGCAAAATTTAGGGCTCAGTTTTCGCGATCAACGCCTATTGCGCAAGGCTCGGCGGTATCCACCGGTTACGAAGAAAACGCTCAGCGAGCTCGATTTGCCATGTATCATGAGCAATATAAACCTCCGCATGGACGCCAACTTCGATCGCGACCTTCACTTCAAGCCTGACCTGGAGGGGGAGAAAGGTCAACGTAAACGGAAGGAAGCTGCGGATTATTGGAACTCATTGGCCACGGAGATCAATATTTACTCGTTCCGTGCCGCAACTGCCGATAGCATCACCGAGGAAGTCGAGTCGAGTGATGGTACTCGACGTACCTTCGATCCCCGTTTGCCCGCCTTATTCGAGACATTGCAGGACGTCATCAAGACCCTTGTCCCGGAACGTGATCATCCGACTGTGATGCAGAACCTAGAGGTTCCATTGCTCATGCAACAAATACGCAAAGGCGTTCTCGACATGGTCACACTGGCGACATGGCTGGCAACACTCTTGAAGACACATTGTGCTCCGATGCGAGACGAGTGGGCAGATCATATGGTCGAGCAAGTGCAAAAGGGCTCACAATCCCAAGATTCCACGGAGATCGTCAGCGGTCTGCAGACGTTGTTCAACATTCTGGAGGCGATGAAGTTGGTATGTCATATCTATGCCCTTATCTGCCCCAATGCTTCCCCAACTAATACATAACTCTAGGACGTCGCCAACCACCAGATCCGAGCATTCCGTGCTCTCCTCATCGAAGACACAGTCCCCTTCCTACAGGAATACTTCCAAGGCAAAATGAACCGCGGCAGTTTCCAAGTCGAGCCCGCCCGAGACTGGTACCTATCCGTGCGCGAACAAGCCCGCCAAGACGACGCAAGCGCAAACACTCAAAAATCATCATCAACACCGGAAACGGAGGACTCCCTCAAACCGCTTGAAGCCCTATTCCGCGGAATCTCCGACCAACTCCTCCAATTCCTCCCACCCGCCGACTTCCCCGAGACCTTCTTGTTTGACTCCGAGCGCCTCTGGCAACTCCGCTCAACAATCCAAAACCTGATCAACCTCGACATCGCCTGGTACATCTTCGAGTCTTACGTCAACAAGCACAAGCGGTACCTCTCCGCCCCGGAAGAAACCTACTCCACCTTCCGCTTGCGCATCTGGTCCCTGATGGAAAACGGCATGGACTTGGAGAACCGCATTGCCGGGAACCCAGACAACAACGACGACGATCCCGACCACCGCGGTGGAAAGCGCTGGACGCAGAATATGCGCTGTATCGCACTCGAGATCGCCCGCTTTGCCTGTGCAGCGCTGCAGCTCGACCCTGTCGTTGCAGACGAGGTCATTGTTCCCATCGAAGAGGCGCTTGAGTGGCATCTCTCAAATGAGACCGATCTCTTTGCCTTCTTCCAAAACAGCATGCGTAGCAAGATCCTTACTGCGACGCTGACTTCGGCTCGTCGATACTTGCCTCTCTCGCCGTTGGCGATCTGTGAGTCGCAGCGGCTCCCACTGTCTGCAACAACGGGTCTTGCTGCGTCACAGGCTGCAAGCTCGAGTGCGACTGGGCCTGCTTCGTCGCAGACTTTGAATGCACAGCAGTTGGATATCGAGCGCATTGGGATGCGTCTTGCTCATATTGGTGTGCTGCACTGGCGGGTTTGGGCTCCTTTGTTGTACCTCCGAGATGAGATTGCAATGGCGGAGCTTGAGCAGTCGGCGTTGGTATAGTTTGCCGTTTTGGTTCTTGTTTGAGTCGAGCTTCGAGTTTCCTATTGCTTGTTGTAGATTGCCTTTTGTCTTCTATATCTTTTTGGTTTTCTTTTCTCGCTTGATTTGCCTTTCAGCGCCTTGCATTTACTGCGTCTTATCCTCGGGGGAGTTCTCATTATTTAAAACAGGCGTTTACCGACACAAAGGTGTTGTCAATTTTCTGGGCTATAGAAGGCGCATATATTTTATCTATCTAGTTATTTCCACTATTCGCGAAATATAATCGAATTAGACTATACTCTTCATTTCTACATCTTTTACATCTCAACATCAAATCCAAGCCCATGGAACTCAATCCGACCCAGTCCCACGGTAGACGCGAACGTCAAAGGCCCGTGCGCCGATCAGCGCGATCAACATTCCATCCTCAAGGAGACCCAATCCCCTCAAGATTCTAAAAATATTCACCATGTCTCCAAACTAGAGCTACCAATACAATTGATAGAATCCCGCGATCAGCCTGAATTTGGGCGTGCCGCGCTTGCACCCATGATCGCCAATCTTCGACCCAATCCCAAGCATAGCACAAACAAAAGCACAAGCACAAGCACAAGCAGCTTTCCCAATGCGTCTCTCTGCAGCGCTGTACTCCCCCCACCACCCCTGGCTCGCATGCTTGAAATCAGCGCAGTTGCAGCGCATAGCGCGCGCAACAGGTATCCAGTCGTCCGGCACGAAGGGTATTCTCATTGAGCGCATTGCGACGGAGTTGACGTTGCAGTCGCAGTCGCAGTCGCAGTCGCAGTCGCAGTCGCAGTCGCAGTTACCAGCACGTGGAGACAGCGCCGTAGATAGAGTCGCCGCGTATGGTACCTCTGGTACCACTCTAGCTCAAGATCGACAGGACGATCCTGGGTCGTTGTCAACGGGAATCAACGCCCGTTCAAGGAAAAGCATAGCCGAGCACAAGAGCAAGTCCGCAAATCCGCCATGGAGCATCCTCAGCATCGACATGGGAATCCAGAACCTCGCATTCGCGCATCTGCTCGTGCCACGCTCTGAATCCAAGGGAATAGACGCCCCGCCAGCACTGGAGTTAACAGCCTGGCACCGGCTCGCCGTGTCCGAGATATCGACGTTGAATTTATCCGGCTCTGATGATAACGGTATTTTCAAACCCGTTGTCACGGATCCGTTTAAAGGAACTATCCCAGGACCAGAACCAGAAAAAGAAAAACCAGGCAAATCCCCCAAAAACGAAAAGGAAAAACCTTCCTTCTCCCCAGACCTCTACGCCGCAAACGCTTATACCCTAATCTCATCCCTCCTCAGCGCTTACCGCCCAACACACGTCCTAATCGAGCGCCAGCGCTTCCGCTCCGGCGGCGGCAGCGCCGTGCAAGAATGGACGCTGCGCGTTGGCGTGCTGGAGGGTATGCTGTATGCTGTTTTGCATACGCTGCGGCAGGAGAGGGGGGATGTTGCGGATGTGGTGGTTAGGGGTGTTGAGCCGAGGCGGGTAGTTAGGTATTGGCTTGAGGGCGCACAGGAGAAGGAGGATGCAGGCGAAAAGGCAGAAGAGAAGGGGAAAAGACTTACTGCACGGGACGTCAAAAAGGCTAAGATCGATCTTGTTGGACGGTGGATTTCTGCTGCGATGCAGCATGCAGATGTTTCTAAAGGGCTGGAGCCCGGTGTTGATCCTGCTAATAAGATTGTTCTTGCGGATAAGACTGGGTGTCCTGTTGTGCATGGTGTTGCGGATGCGTATTTGCGGAAATGGCAGGGCCGGACGCTGATGAAGATCAAGGGGAAGGGGTCTCGTGCTTCGAAGACTTCTTCTTCTTCGTCGGGAGTATCATTTGGTTCTGCTGTCAATGATGAGATTATTCCCGTTGATCCCGGGAAACTGGATGATTTGGCGGATTGTTTGTTGCAGGGTGTGACGTGGGTTGAATGGCAGGTTATGCGGGACCGCCTCGCGAGGGCAGGGGTTGCGGCGTTGGACTCGATACCATAACAAGGACGTATATAGTTTTGTTCGACGGTTCGGTCGAGCTGATGAGGCTTGTTGGTGATGCTATGAAGAGAGATCTATCCCGAACCGAGTCTCCATGGAGGAGGTTGAGTGTTCGACTTTTTGTATAGGTAACAATCATCATAGCTGATGTACATTAGCATCGTGGAATGCATAAATAATAAGAGACGTCAATAGCAAGTACTATAACTACATAGGCTACCACCTTGGAAGTCTACTTGTGTTGTGCGTGATATTCAAAGGCGAAGAATTTCACGACAAGTCCCTACTCTCCCACTTACTATGCGGGACATAGTACATGTATACTACACTAAGTGTTTGATCCATACAATACGCGAGAACAGTTATTGTTTTAACAAGAAGCAAGTGCTTCTCGCCATGTCAATTCAGGTTCTTTCATTAGGATACCGATATCAATCTCACCCATCGGCCTTCCACATGGAAAGAACGGAAGACGTAAAATAAAACGCATCACGTGGAGATCATCTGCGAAATGAAGATCGTAAAAATCAGAGAAGATAATGCTTTGGTTCAAAACAACACGAAGAAGGGAATATCCGGTCCTCAAAGTAGACGTGCCACCACCCGCCCAGATGATTAGAGAGAAAACGTTCCTAGCCCAATGGAGGCCGGTCGTATGATGGATCAATTTCATATTGGTAGGTAAGAACGTATCGCGAGGAAATGTCATGCCATAGATTGTGGAGTTTGGGGGCTGTCGTCCAGGGTTAAGGTTAGCAGCCTGCAACACGCAACACGCAGGCAGAGAGACAACATATTCCCAAGAACGACTAAGCACGACACAACCCCTGTAAGAATAGAACAACTCGAAAGGAGGAAAAATGGCAAAAGATGGATCGTAGATAAGAAGTGAAATTGAAACCAATTGTACCGGAACTTGGCGAAAATAGGTACAGTACCAGCGCGTCTTTACGCGAGTGGAAGGAAATCAGAACCTTTCTTTCAAATCATCGACAGGCGCGCAACTCGCTACCATGAGGTGGAGTTCCCCCTCATTAGCAGTGTATTGTTTAGATGAAGTGGCGGCGCCAGTTGCCAAAACGAGGTTTGACACTAGGAGTGCCGCTCGGCGAAGGCTGGGCACTGGGGGTAGGGGTCGGCCTGAAGCTGACGGTGCCAGAAGGAGTCCGGGTAGCGAATCCGCTGGAGATAGTAGGAGTGCGGGTGTGAGGAATGCGGGTATAGGAGGAAGTGTGAGGGCGGGTGGTCGCGCCGGCAGTTCTAGTGACAGTGTTGTGTGCACCATCGCCATGGCCATTGCCGGATCCGTTTCCATTGTCATGGTCCTGGCTATCTCCCTGGTGGTTGTCGTGGCCAGCAGCGGCAGTTTCAGTGGGGAGCTGGAGAAATGAAGAGTCAGCAATCTGTTTTAAGGTCAGCGGAATAGGTAGCACATACAGCAGTAACAGTCTCAGTAACAGTAGCCGTGACGGTAACGGGATGGCAAGCATCCGAGCCATTGCCAGCATCGTTCCCAGAACCAGCCTCATTGTTTCCAGAGCCAGCCTTGTTGTTTCCAGAGCCAGCTTCACCAGAGGCAGTAGGAATTTCAACGAGTGTGACAGTCTCGGTGTGAGTGGAGTGCAGAGTAGAGGTCAAATAGTTGGTGGTGTCCCCAGCGGGATTGGTGACCTGGGCATCAGAGCCAGTCTATATCAGAGTTAGCTCTGAGATCTAAATCATACAATATCCGGGGAAGCACATACAGCAGTGACGGTGTGGTCCGCAGTGACGGTCTTTGTCTTGTAAATAGTAGTGGTCATCACGGTGGTCGAAGTGCCAGAACCAACGGTGTAAGTCAGAGTCACGGCGCTGGTGGTGACAGACACATCACCCGGAATGCCAGTGCCAGTGGGAGCAGACACAGTGCTGTCCGCGTCCCCGGATGAGGGCTTGGGGACACCTGTAGCACCGGGTCCATGGGGACGGATGCTAATTGGAGTGCGGGTCACAACAGGCTTGCTGGAAGAAGCGACAGCCGAAGAAGAGCCAGCAGCCTTGCTAGATGGAATGACAGAGGCACTGACGCTAGGAAGAACGACTGACGAGGAGACGCTGGGAACGACAGACGGAACAACGGAACGAATGACGCTCGGAGTGACAGACAGACCCACGGACGAGTTGACACCAGGAACGACCGAGGCAACAGAAGACTTCGCCGCGGAATCTTCCTTGGAAGTGACCGCAGCAGTGGGCACGACGAGGTCAGTCGAGGTTGAAGCTTCAGAAACCGGGTGGGAGGAACGAGGCTCAATACGATGAGCATGAAGACCCTCGTGAGCGGCTTGGCCCACAGCAGCCAGAGCGGCCACAAGGGCGACGGAGAGCTTGTTGATTCCAACCATGATGAAGATTGTTAACGACGGTGGATATCAGAGGAGATGAGATAAGATGCAAAAGTGAGATGTAAACAAGAACGCGATCGATCAAATAAGCGAGTGCAAGTGATCGAGTACCTAGGAAGGAGCGATTGAACGAGGAAAGAGCGATTGACGAAGAGAAAGAGCGAAGTCAATTCGCAGGGAAGGAACGTATGGCTTCTCACAGAGAAGGAAAGAAGAGAAAGAACAGAGAGAGAGAGAGTCGCAAGCTTGAAGAAGTAAAAAAATATGGAGACTATCAAGACTTATTAACTCATTTCCTCAAATTAAATTTAACTATAGAGCTATCGACTTAATCTAAATGTGTATTATTTCAGGGTTATACTGTGTACATACTTCAAGATTGACCATTTTATTACCGGTGGATCTACCGTTGACCGGGAATATCAGTGAGCATCCGATACGGACCCACTGTCCCAAGTACGGCTACCTACCTATGCCAAATGAATTATCTAATTACGTTGGCCAAGCCTATATCAGCCTCTTAGCGACTGGGCTTTCGGCTTTGAGGTGATGTGGCGTCACTGGCGCCTGGTCTATCACCCCGGTCTCCCATCGAGATGTCTAATAGGGGCCCTCAAGAGTTATGTACGTTGGGCGTTGGAGACATGTCACCAAATGGCCTGCCTTTTAGGGCACCTGCTCCGGCACAAGCGTACATGAACGTGGGACAGTGTATTCCACCAGTTACGGTGTGACCAGCAAATTCTGGTGAATTTGTATTAGATATGCCCATCTATATTGATGGCCTAGGGAAGTATGGCCCGAGAATCTAGACCTGAGATCTTTACTCATTCTGGAAATCGAGAGCACCGCCAGATCTCCAAAACTTTCGGGCAGATTGGCAAGGATGTTTAGCCCCGACTCTCTCGGCTGTAATAATACGGGATATGCGGTATAGACATGGCAGCTGGTGGTTTCACATAAAATACTTCTGGCACACCCGAGTCTAGGATCCTCCACCCCGCTATTTCGCGGGATATAGATTGCGTCTTAAGATAAAGATGGGCATAGCATTATGAGTATTCTGGACTCTGGTAGGTATACCGTATATTGACCCAACGTACGCAGTCTACATAGTGTAAATACCGTCTAATAGGCATCTAAGATTCGATGCCGGCTGAATTGAGGAATGGTGTCTAGGCTTGAGTGGAAAAGAGCACGGCCCCTTGAATTTCATCTTTTCGTTTGGGTTAAGTGTTTCATCTTCGGGACTTAGAATCGACGCCAAATCGGAGCCCGGCTGTTTGTAGGCATTAGAGGTCTTGCTGACATTCAGGCATGCATTTGTGTACTTCGTACATAGATGAGTCCCCCTATCAATATATGATCTAGAAGAGGATTCGAACCATGGAAATTCTCCCATCCCGCAGCCCGACTGCATCATTTCCAGGGTCCCAGCCGTGGATGGCACGGAGCTTTCCAGATTTTCAAGATGAAACATCCGTTTTTATCTGCCCCAGTCTGCCCCTCATCCACTCCGCCAATTTATCAATACCGCGCGTTGAACTTCGAGTCTGCGAACAATGACCAATCTGCGCTTGTCTGGGCCATAATTCACCTCGTGAGATGATAGTCATACAATTTCATCAGGACTAGATGTATGTATGTCTATTTTTGGAGGGATCATCACCGTATCAAAGGCGGTGACGATCTCCACGCTATCTTATCGCGATGACAGCATCCCGCATCTGCACCTGTCAACAGGATAGCCCTGGAGCACGACACGAAGTCATTTGATAAATCGACTTGAAAGCATGTCTTCATTTCAAACCCTTCGGACCCAGTACTCCTCACTACTGAAGCGGTTTCTGGCCTCGACCAAAGAGTTCGATGTCCTGACAACCATCCCACCCGACCACTCTGCCGAATCGGAGACACTCTATGTCTTAGACTCGTCCTTCAATCCCCCCACCCGCGCACACCTCCGCATTGCCACCACCGCACTCCTCGAAAAGCCTCAGCCCCGCCCCCGGCTGCTCCTCCTCCTCGCAACCCAAAATGCAGACAAGCCATCCAAGCCAGCCTCCTTCGAGGACCGCCTCGTGATGATGGAGCTATTTGCGCGCGACCTCCGCTCCCATCTGGCATCAACACCGGCATATTCTGCCTCGGGGCTCACCAATGCCGTCGAGTCTCTCCCATTGGTTGATATTGGTGTCACGAAAAAGCCGTATTTTGTCGACAAAGCGGTTGCTATCGAGACATCCGATTCTTATCCTGTTCCGCTAGAGCAGGTCCATCTTGTGGGGTACGATACGCTGATCCGGATCTTCGATCCCAAATACTACCCACCGGAACACACTTTGAAACCTTTGGAGCCCTTATTTTCGAAGCACCGGTTGCGTGTTACTATGAGGCCGAGCGATGCGTGGGGTGGGAGGAAAGAACAAGAAGAGTTTGTGGCGGCTCTTGCTAGAGGTGACCGAGAGAACGAGGGAGGGCACAAGGAATGGGCCCAGCGCATTCAGTTGGTCAATGGTCGTGCTGCCACTGAAGAGCCCGTGAGCTCGACGAGAGCTCGTGAGGCGCTGCAGTCAGCTCCACAAGACCTCGATTGGCTGGTTCCAGATCAGGTGCGGCAGTTTGTACTGTCGGAAAAACCATATGCTGGAGGTTCTAAGGCGTAGTTACCCAGACGAGTGTACGTAGCTAGGAATAGATCTTTCCACTTCCATTCCGTAAGATCACAATGCATGAATTATTGCATAAACAAATCCATGCCACCGACGCCAAATCCTGGAGTCATCCGCGTTATCCCAAAAACCCAACTAAGCCACTTTTTTCTACACACATATGGTACATGACAGAGTGGGACCCCGATGAGGAATCACAACCCTAATTGTGAGCAATCATCGCCACAATCGATATTTATTGCTTGTATTCTTCCTCCTCTCGCTTTCCCAGTGTGTACGCCAGTCCACCGCCGACCATGTTGACCAAAGCCAGACCCATGGTAGCACCGCGAACGACGCCCCGAACCCCCAACTTCTTCATAAAGGGTTGTCGGCGGCGGGCTGCGAGAAGCAGATATAGTCCCGAGAAGGCTGCGCTCATGCCGGCAGTATCCGTTTTGAAGCCCTGCAAGTTCGCATAGCTGGTGAAAATCAGCGCCGGCGGGAAGAGCATAGGGAAAAACTGGAAGGGGCGCATGTGCTGAGCTGCAATGAGCGAGGCGAGCAGCGTTGGCGGGAATGAGTTTTCTGAATAAGAGACGTCATCAGTGAGTGGTCAATTGCAGCATAGCTTGCCCTGCAAGCTGGACGATGAAGTCAGGCTATTCATGGGCCACTTACCACCCCATCCTCGGAAGCGCTGGATTATCGTCTGCTTTGTCTCCTCGACTACCGAATCGTCCGTCATGATGAGTTGAAGCCGAAAGAACTTCCAAGAAGTCAGAGGTGAGACTTGTTTTATGAGACCGGAAGACCGTTTGGAGCTATGACAGCCAAGGATTGGTGCTTGCTGCAGGTATGTTAATAAGCGACGTCTACAAAATTGAACTTGAGACAACTCACAATCGAATATAGCAAGCCTTAAAAACGTTGGCAGGACTATCAGTTCGGGAACCTTTGAAGTTGAGGCGACTTATCGCAATGTCCGGTGCAACTTGACGGTCCGATGCTTGGCAAAGACACCTTACACCACGCTTTTTCCCCAATTTATGCCCGCCGAACTAGCCACATCTGTTGCTCGGATTCCTCCCCATTCTCCCAAGGCCAACGTTTGCCTTTATTGAACTGCCTTCTCGCACCGCGTTTGATCTACCTCTAAGCCCGGCCCCATCTCGTGCGGGACTGGCTCTCCTTTATCCGCGGTTCCACGCCACCCTGCGCCCTCTTAGATTCTCTCGGGCCCCCTCTTCCCTCACACACCAAGCAAGTGTCGCCTAAAATCTGTTAGATTCTCCTCAAAATCTACGGTCGGCATGCCCTCGGCTTCGGCATCTGGCTCTGACGCCAAAGGCGGAGGCGCGACGTCGCGCGACCATAAACAGGGTAACCAGGACCGCAAGTACACACCAGATCAGAAAGCAGCCGTGCTTCGAATCCGAAAATGTCAGCCCACAGCCTTCTACGAGATTTTGTTAGTTGAGCGCACGTCGACGGACAACGAGATCAAAAAGGCGTATCGAAAACAGAGTTTGTTGACGCATCCTGATAAGAATGGGTACGAGGGCGCAGATGAGGCATTCAAGAGTGAGCGACGAGAGACCCTAGCCCACATCTTATTATATTTGATTCTTACGTGTGATGGCAGTGGTCTCGCGTGCCTTCCAGATTCTTTCCGACGAGGAAAAGAAGGCTAAATACGACAAGTTCGGCGGCGACCCTGATAGCAGATTCCAGCCTGGACCTAGTGCTTCCAGCGGCGCGTCTCCATTTGCTGGTTTCGGTGGTGGCGGATTCCCCCGCGGAGGTGGTGGTCCTGGATTCGACGAGGAGATCTCCGCCGAGGAGATGTTCAACCGGTTCTTCAATGGCGGATTTGGCGGAATGGGCGGTGGTGGATTCGGTACGTACAACCATGCATTTCCTTGACACTTGTTGCACTCGAACTAAACGTTTACTACTACAGGCGGTCCGGGATTCGTCTTCAACATGGGCGGCGGCCCAGGGTTCCGAGTGCATCAGTTCGGAGGCCAGGCACCCCGCCGTCGGCCGCGCACAGCAGCCAACGAACAGGAAGCTCAGATTGATGCTCGCAGTTTCCTTCGCCAACTGTTGCCGCTCATTCTTCTCTTCATCCTGCCCCTACTCTCGTCTCTCTTCTCTGGCTCCTCGACGCCATCCGGACCATCCTATCGATTTGATACCCCTGTTTCCCCGCATACCCTTGGCCGCTCGACCCCGAAGCTCAACCTTAATTACTTTGTGAACCCCCTCGAAGTGGATAACTTTAGTGCACGAAACTTCCGGGAGCTGGACTCGCGTGTGGAGGTAGAATATGTCAGAAAGCTGCGCCACGAATGTGACGCTGAGGCCCATGAGCGGGAGAGGAGGTTGCAAGATGCGCAGGGATGGATTTTCCCTGATGTTGAGAAGATGAAGAAGGCCCGCGCAATGGAGATGCCGAACTGTCGACGTCTAGATCAACTGAAGACCAAGGGGAGATTCTAATGGCATTGTGGAATGGGGCCCGAGACACCTTCTTGGGCTACTCTTATGTGGAAGGTGCTTTAATATCATTAGCACACAACCCTAAGGCGGCGTCTGTGCATTTTCACTTCATTTTCTGTACATTGTACCTGTTCCCTAGATTTTCCAATGCATCCATCAGACATGATGTTGGCTGTGTCTTGCTGCTTCCCCCGAGGTCCTAACGTGAGATACGAGATTGCTTATCCGTATAGTGTTCTGATCTGGATCGAGATATGACATAGACCTTCATACTGCGGTCTGTTTCGAGATTGAGTCTGCCAATGTGAATAGATAGAGAGCTTCTACAACAACAGGCGTACAGTGCATTGAGCCTGTCCGGCTGAATGCCTAATTAGAAGGGATTGTAAGCACCGACATTACATTTGGTCGGTCTTTCTAGAGTCTAGTGAAGATCAAATTCTCAACAGCTCGGCGTTGATGTAGGGAAATAGCTGGTGTAGCCTACCTAGGCAAGACGACGATATCATATTTAAGGTATGCCGAATAATGGACCCAGCACCAAGAAAAGGGGTTTGTATTCTTCTACAGTGGAACAGGTTATGTATGATGTAGGTAAGTATGGATGTATGTAGAAATTCCGTGTTGGATAAATGTAGTTCCAGAAGAAGCGTATACAACGTATACACAGTACTTGGCAGGTACAACGTTAACGCGGAGAGTCATGGCAGAATGTAAGTACCATCGATGTATCTAAACCCTCACCACCGAAATCCACGGAGCCGCTACCCGAATTGCTTAGTCAAACTTGATCACGGTGCCCGCTCGTGAATCAGAACAAGAGCGAATCTCAAAGATAACTCCGGAGTCACCAGCAATCATCCTACACTTCCGCTTCATCTTCTACGGACGGTGCTATATTGCTCCCCGCTCGGAGGCAATCAAGCAGCCGTTATACCGCCTTAACGTTTCCTTATGATTCCGACACGATATATGCAATATTGATTCTGCCGACCAGATCTACCAGATTAGCGGCCCTATCAACCTCTCCGAAGCAGCTCGTTGCCCGACTACACTAAATATGTCGGACACACTTTCTGACGCGGACAAGGTCAGTTGCTTGTTCTGCTCACATCAATGAACCTTACCTCGTAGCGGCTCTAGGACTAACCTATTTCGAACCAAAAGATTCGCAATAAGCGCCTTGCGAAACTCTCAAATCCAGTCCAGCCTTCGAATGATGGGACCTCTGATTCACCACAAACCTCGGCCAATACGTCTCCTTCAAATTCACCGGTGTCCGCTCAGCCACCGAATCGTCTTTACAATGCACCACCAACCCCGCAGCAGTCAGAAGGGAAGCGGATCAAGATCACACCAGCCGCAGCCACCCCAGAACGACCCCGATCAACCAATTCCTCAGCCCCGAGCACTCCTCCACCGCAGAAGGTCGAAAGCATCGAGTCTTTCGAAGACCGGACATTGAGTGCTGTCTTCAGATTGACCCTCAAGGAAGAAGGCCAGCGTGACATCCATGGCAAGCGCACATACTTGCCCGGGCTAAGAAGCGAACTGCAGGATGAGGGCAAGGAATTGCGCATCCAAATCTCGAACTTGGATCAGGCCCTTCTAGAAGCTGCGTCCCAGGCCGAGAAAAATCGTCCTCTCGATTATCTGCTTCCTTGTTGGAAGCGCATTACAAAGCTCTATAAAGGATTGAGGCGGACCGGCGACAGTGACCCGAAATACCAGGTTCTATGCGAGGCGAGGCGTCTGTGCATGAGCTATTGTATTTTTGCGATTACGATGCCAGAGATGTTTGGGTGCGTTTTTCTTAGAATGATGCTGCATTGGCATTGGGTACTGACAGTTTGGATTGCAGATGCGAATCGTCTCCAGAAACATCGCTAGCTTCGTATCTTATCGTGGACCCCGAGGACGACAAAGGTATCGATTTCGAGTTCATTAACGAGGCTGTCCGGAGATTTGACGAAGACGACCTCATCAAGCCTGCTTTTATAGCTGCCGTCGAGCAGTTGAGCGCAGAGCTTGTTTTCAAGGACGTTAATGGTGACTACAAGCCATACGCCATTGTAAGTTTTACTCCTGATAATTCTAGACCAGCTCTGACTGTTGTGTTCAGGCTCTCCGAAACCTCGTTCGCCATGCTTCCATCGCGACTGCAATTACAGAATCAACCATCTTCAACAACTCAACGGACCCTGCCCTTTTCGAAAAAGTTACTCTTTTGGGTCCATGGTTCCGCTTGTCACCCCTTCAACCCAACGTCACCTTGACATATTTCTCTAGCCCGAAGACCCGGGATCAGGCATATATCTCCAACGCTCAGCGTTCACTTCGGATGACACAGCAGATGCTTAGCTCAGATCTTTTCGATGTCATCAACCACCTGATCCGGGCGTCGAAGGAGGCTCGCGATCGTGTGCTGGATTGGTTTGCTACTGCTTTGAACATCAACCACAAGCGACGCGCGATGCAGGTAGACCCGACACAAGTCTCATCTGATGGCTTCATGTTCAACATCACAACATGCCTCGACCAGCTCTGTGAGCCGTTTATGGACCCGGCTTTCACCAAGATCGACAGAATCGATGCAGATTATCTTCACCGCAATTCTCGTGTTGACATGCGGGATGAAACCAAAATCAATGCTGATCAGCATGCTTCCGATGCTTTCTATTCTAAGAAGGTCGAAGGAGATTCTAACTTCATCACTGAAATCTTTTTCTTGACTGTCGCCGCCCATCACTATGGCAGTGAGTCGCTGACAGCAAAAATGGAGCAGCTTGAAAAAGATGTTCGACAGATGGAGAGCACAATCACTAAATTCGAACTGGAACGGGTTCGCTGGATCAACAATCCACAGCAACTACGCACCTTTGATACGGCTCTGAAGAAGTACAAGGACAAGCTTGATCTCGGTATCGCTCTTAAGTACAGTCTCCAGGGTGTCCTGTTCGATGAGCAATGGCAGGCCCGCTCCATGCTATTCATGCGATACGTTACTGTTTGGCTTCTGAGACTTGTCTCTGGAAAGAACTTCCCAAAGGAGAACATTACACTCCCTCTTCCAGAGGAGCAGCCAGAAGTCTTTAAATGTCTACCGGAGTACTTCTTGGAGGACATCGTCAGTAACTTCAAATTCATCATGTGGTGCATGCCACAAATTATTACCGCCACCCAGGGAGACGAGCTAGTAATGCTCTGCATCACCTTCCTGGAGAGCTCCGCCTACATCAAGAACCCCTACCTGAAAGCCGGACTGGTCTCGATCCTATTCCGAGGCACATGGAAACGCCCTGGAGGCGCTAGTGGTGTTTTGGTAGATCTGCTCAACTCTATGCCATTTGCCAACGACCATCTCCTCCATGCTGTCATGAAATTCTACATCGAGGCAGAACACACGGGAGCGCATACACAGTTCTATGACAAGTTCAATATCCGCTACGAGATCTTCCAAATCATCAAGTGCATCTGGCCTAACCCTTTATATCGGGAGAAATTGTCCATCCAAGCCAGCCAGAATCTGGATTTCTTCGTCCGATACGTCAATCTTCTTCTCAATGATGTGACTTACGTCCTCGATGAGTCCTTCGGTGCCTTCAAGACCATCTCCAGCACTCAGGCCGAGCTGAATACCCAGGGCAACTCGATGGATCCCGCAACCCGTCAACAGCGGGAAGAGCATCTGGCATCGGCACAACGCAGCGCCAAAAGCTACATGCAACTGACCAACGAAACGGTAGCCATGGTCAAGCTTTTCACTGAGGCGCTTGCCGATTCATTCACAATGCCTGAGATTGTGCAGCGACTTGCAGACATGCTGGACTACAATCTTGATGCAATGGTGGGACCCAAGAGCTCTAACCTGCGAGTCGATAACCTTCAGGAATATGGCTTCAATCCCCGTGCTCTTCTGAGTGACCTCTTCGATGTTTATCTCAACCTCACTCATAAGGAAAACTTCATCTTGGCTGTTGCCCGTGATGGTCGATCCTACAAGCCAGCCAATTTCGAAAAAGCAGCCGACATCATCCGCAAGTGGTCATTGAAGTCCCCTGAGGAGCTCCGTCGCTGGAGTCAACTGCAAAAGAAGGTCCAGGCTGCCAGGGAGGAGGATGAGCAAGCGGAGGAAGATTTGGGCGAGATTCCTGATGAATTCCTTGGTATGTCCTTCCAACTGTCACTGCTTTCTAACGTTACTCATTTCATTTTCTTCTTACTAGATCCTCTTATGTACTCGCTAATGGAAGACCCGGTTATTCTTCCTGGATCTCGGATCTCTATTGACCGCGCTACGATCCGCTCGCATCTTCTCAGCGACCCCCATGATCCGTTCAACCGTGTCCCATTAAAGATGGAGGATGTGGTTCCTGGTAAGAAACTTGATTCTCTAGGTTTCGCTCCACTGCTAATCATTACTCTCGGTAGACACTGATCTAAAAGCCAAAATTGATGCCTTCAAGATTGAAAAACTGGCTGGCAAACGGAAAGAAATGGTGCATGATCAGATGGACACATCAGCCTAAGGAATTCGCAATGTTGCTCGGTACTTCCATTATCTTTCATAGGCCTAAACGGGACGGTACATAGTTGTTGAAACAAATCGTCTACATCTGCATTCGAGACTTGTGTATGCAGACAATTAAACGAACACTATCCCATACGATGCCATTCATGTTGCACCTTCTTTCCGCACAATGTTACATCATGCAATGTTTCAGTGAATGTGATGGGACTTTGGTGAGGGTCATTCCTTCGATATTGGACATTAGCCATAACGATGGTCTTGATCCCGTGCCTTCCATTTCCACCATTGACGGAAAACTCATCACGTGTACTGCGCATTTAACCTCCGACATAACTCCAGCTAATCCTCACACCTGTTGTATTTACACAGCTCTAGCCAGTACTTTTGACGCGATGTATTGCCTCAACCAAGCTAACAACCTCAACAAATAGCAAATCAACCGACTGTAGAAGCCGGTTCATGCCCTCCGTTATTTTGGAATGAGCACATAGCCAGTCCAACCTCCATGAAAGATAATATCATACCTTGTATTCTTTGTTTCTTGCAATCGCATAGATGCTTATCGCTTATCGGGGACCCACCGCCTTACGCATTACATCACCGAACTTTTTAACCTTCCAAGCTTTTATGTTTACTCTCCGCGATCTTCAATTCTCCTTCTTCAACTACTCGATTCTCTGACATGGGTGCGACGATTTCCTCTTGCTGGGAAGCTCTGCCTTCCACCATGGAGCTTTTCCCTCCATCCCCTGCCGTCTACACAACCATACTATGCTGCTTTCAATACTTTCCCCTGGTATGCACACCCTCTTTCTAGATAAGCCTGTCATACACTAACATAGTACATGCAGGTGACAATAGCCCAATGGGTTCTATCATGGCACCCAGCTGGCAAAACCTCCTCGCAATCCATTTTCAACATCCCAGGACGCGTAGCCTGGTGTGCAATGGAGATAGTCGGCCCTATCAACTTAATCTATAGCCTAGCCACCCCATCACCCTATTCACCAACACTTACTAACCTTCCCACATCCAATATCCTCGTTGCATCACTTTACTGCATCCACTATCTCAACCGCGCCATCATCTCCCCATTCTTCTCTGCACCCAGCATGTCCCCAATCCACCCCTTTATCATGTCCTCCGCCATGTTGTTCAACTGGTTCAACTCTGCCTGTCTGGCAGGCTGGCTACGCGGGTACACTGTCCCGACTATCCCAAATTTCTTCAGAGAGAGTAAATCTCCCCGCCCAGCCGCGGTAGACCTCCTCCCCGCCGTGGGAATTATGTTATTCGCCATCGGAATGGCCGGCAACATCTACTCCGAGACATCACTATTCCGACTTCGTCGCGAAGAAGCCGAGAAACGTGCGGCCAAAAAGACAGATGACTCTAATCCGGCTGGCGAAGTGGGAAATCAGGGCAACAAGTTCCACAAGGTCTATGTTATCCCGCCTGCCCGTGGCGTCTTCCGATACATCCTGTACCCGCACTACGTCTTCGAATGGCTCGAGTGGACTGGATTCGCTCTCGCAGGTACAGCGGTTGGCCCCTTCTCCGCTATGCCTGCGTCTGCATCTGCTTCGGTATCTTCTGTGGCTGTCGCTCCCCCGCTGCGTCTGGCACCCTGGTTGATTCCTGCAGCTTGGGCCGCTGGTAAACTTGCTGTCCCGCTTCCTTTACCCGCTGTGATCTTTGTTGTCAATGCCGTCACGAATATGTTGCCCCATGCGCGCTGGGGTCGGAAGTGGTATGTTGAGAAGTTTGGCGAGAAGGCTGTTGCTGGTCGGGGAGCTACTGTTCCTGGATGTGCGTGGCTGTGAGAACGGGATGGGATGTCTATGGACGTTCTATTTTTGGTGCGACTTGGATCCTTAGGCTTTCTATTGCAGATGTTTATTAGGAGGGGCGTTCTAATTTACTTTGGAGATCAAGTAACGCTTTGTCTTGTCAGCATACATCTACACTCGTTTTCTACGCAGATACTCAAATACAATCTAATTCTGTACTCAATTTATGGAAATAGTAGAATCGCAGATAGTTATGGACCCTAACGGGAGGATCGACTCGTCCAGCCCCATATTGTATATCTCATTTTGCACTGCACCACCTAGGCCGCGTGAAGCTATTTCATGAGCCCCAGTCACGAGCTTGATGATCATATTGTGAAGTACATATCCTTCCTGGCGCACCAGAACCAGGGGAAGACGCGTCGCCCCTGTTTGCCACCCGTTGGGAGCGAGCCTGTTACGTACACACTGATAGTCAGGGGAAGCAAAAGGTGATGATATTGCTTAGTGGGTTGTCGAAGTCCAGTTGTTCGGTGATGTCCAGTCCCGCTGCAAACTCAGCAGCCTGTCCTGTCAGTCCGCCCCGGAGAGTGGTGCCTCGAGCTTCGAACAATTCCTCATCCTTAAGTCCACGTCCAGCCCAAAAGAATTTGGATTTTGAGATGTAAACGTTAACTGCTTCACCATGACGCACCCGAGAACGGTAGATCAGATCCCGGAACCATTGTGAAGACTGGTACTGGCGAGTGACCGTTGTCTAAGGTCTGACTTGGATAGCAGCTCTATCTTGCGGCGTCCTGGCAGCGAGGAGGGCTTTCTCCATGTACTCCGGTAGGATGGCCTGGTGCGTTCGAGCAAAAAGAGCCTTAGCCTCGTCATGGGTGTATGCATTGGTGGCCATATCTGTTACGTGTCAAAAAGAAAAAGAGGATCTGATTCTGTACTACCAACGAAGGTATCAAGTCTGGAGAAGGAAAGGAGAAGAGAAGAGAAGAGGGGGAGGGAAAACAATTTAAAGGCTTCCCTCACATCCCTGCTCCTTCCCATCTTGCCTCCTTCCTCTGAAACATTCTACAGTGTCATGTGAGGGAAACTATTCTTTTCGGCCGAATAAATTCTCCTGCAAGTCCAGACACAAAACCAGACACAAAGGAATCGCCAGACCCTGCCTGCACGCAAGTCCACAAGTCCATCGTCACATTGCCCCCTCCTTTAAGAGGACCTGGCCCTCCAGGTTCTGCTCAAACAGGCTTATCATTGTCTGGGTGCTCTGCTTCAAACCTTTCCTCCAACGCTGCTTCGGCCCAGACGTTGAGGCGCTTTGGCGGACCGGGTAAGTCTGGATGCCTCCGGTGGAGCTGCAGCAGCTTTTCTGGTGCATTCTTGAAATTTCTCGCTGGGTACCAGCTGTCATCTTGGTCATGGCCCAGCCACTTCACACGGTACTGTAGTTTCCGATAGTGTAAGCGTACTGCGAGGATCTTCTCAACTTCCCATTCATCCTGCTCATCGACTGTCACTGGAGGAGGAGGGGTCAAGTATCTGACCCGGCAGAGGGTCTGTGCTCGATGCAAGCCGTACTTTCTCGGGCGCAAATATCGGGTGCACGCGGATTGACTCAGGTAACTCTAGCCGGTACGCTCTGCCGACTTTCTCCAAGATCTTGAAGGGACCAGCGGCTTGACTAGCCAGCTTGCGACTCGGCCGGTCGGTTCTCCAGTTCCTCGTCGCATATCTCGGAGAAGATCTCTTGTAACAGCGTTTGCCCTGCACACGGCGAACAAACCTTCCAAGCGATGGGCAGCTTGGAGCAATGCGGCGTGCGACATGCCGGCATCGACTCTGGCCAGTTGAATGAATGTGCGTAAAGTGTCGACATCCTGGTCCATGTGATACAGGCGGTTTCTGTGAAAAGAACAGGTCCAATTCTACAAGGAAACCCAAGATGAAGAAGGAGAGAGATCGGGAATCTCTCTCTTCTTCTGCCTGGCCACCTCAGGTGACTGGAACTAACAACAACATTAAAAACCCGGCCGCGGTTCTGCTGGTGGTTGAAGTTGTTGCCGTCTGTGCCCTCGGGCTTATCCATCCCGGTCGGATCCTGTTTAACCCTCTTGCTTTCAAGTTGCCCTCAAGTCATATGATACACCATCGCGCTTCTCCAGATTCTCAAGTCTCACAGTCCAAATAGAAAGGGCTCGATGCGGGTTTGTCGACATCGTGAATAGTATGTAACAGAGCCTATCCCGTTCCATTTCTGCCCGTCGTCTGGATAGGTCATTAGGCGTGTGTGTAGGCGTTAGGCTGGGCCCCAGGCTCTGTGAGATATGTCGATGTCTCCGGGAGTAGGGCGCTGGGTCAATGTGAATCAGATCTGCCATTGGGGTGATCCTTGTCGTGAACAGTGATAGAAGGGGCAGATAGAGATAAGGAGCGAGCGTTGTGTTCAGACGCGATCGACATATTGGGCTGTCGGTATGTTCCATGTGCTGGATGATGTTTGGTCAAAGAAGCAACCCGAACACATCATGGATGAGCACAGGAGAAGTCGTTGGACAAGCGGATGTGGTTCAATCGATCCATTTCCACAAGGCCATCCCGTATCCGACCAAAATCACACAAAACATGCCTGACAACCGGAAACAACAGCACCACCAAAACCACCAAATGCCTATCTTCGGACAGGCCCAACATCACTCCTTGCTTGCTTTAACAGACGCCGAAGTCATCCAGCGGAGGTCATACGACTTGTTAACCTGATAGATCTGGGATCATCATAGATCTTGACTGGCACTCCCGTTTCCGGGCCCTCATGAAATGCATCGTGTAAACCTCGCCACCAGCCGTTTAATTCGACCATAGCGGCATTCGAGGTTATGCGCGGGTTCGAGCCCACGAGGAACAGAACCATGGCCTTCCAGTTACGCGGAAAGAGGCAGGCCGCACGATGCAAAGACCCCGCTTGAAATGGATTTCCTGGTCATCTCATTGGAAGATTCCGAGGTGGATTCCCAATGAAGATTTTCTGTACGGGGACGCACCAATCCCTTCCTCCGGTCGTCGGCTACAGGCTTAGCTGTAGCCTTGTTTTGAGAAAACGCTAGAGCAAAGTAGCTGAATAGCCGAAGTGATGCGGCAAGCTGACAGATGGGTGGATTTGAGCGTCCTTGACGAGTGTGTTGCCAGATGCGATGGTCCCATAGTGAATATCGGGATCGGTAATGTCTCGAGCATCGCGTTGAACCTCATCAGCCTTGTCACAGCCCCGACAGTCCGGGCCGGGGACGTGGTTGTATAGAGCTTTGAATAGGCGGTCGTTGTCGAAGCCCTGGTTTGTCTTCGAGAACCCCGTGCCAGACAGAGGTGGATCAGCAGTACTT
The DNA here is from genome assembly GCA_030762825.1 of Penicillium turbatum. NCBI lineage: Eukaryota > Fungi > Ascomycota > Eurotiomycetes > Eurotiales > Aspergillaceae > Penicillium > Penicillium turbatum. The sequence goes on along the minus strand of JAUJYX010000003.1, from coordinate 1,051,636 downwards.
TACCTCTAAATACCTTTCCGCCCGAGCGGCCGTCGGCGGTCGTTCTGTCATCCCATGGCTGATCCCCATGGTCCACCATCCGCTGGACCCAATCCAGGGCGTTGCCGCCCGCCTTTGAGAGATAATCCGCCAGAGCTATAGTCCTGGGAATGGAACTGATATCCGCTGGCCGTGAAGTGAACCGAGGGACTGAAACAACTCCCTCAAACTCAGAAACAGACCCCATACCTTGGACGATATCTTGAATCTTCGATCGCAGGTCAATGGTCTTGCCATTGTATACTGCCGAGTCATCCATAAACAGCCAGCGAGGCTTGATCTGCAACTGTACCCGAGGCATCTGTCCTCACCTGTGCGGGAGCGGTCCATGTGGTAGAGTCGGGTATTCATTTACAACTTACGGTCCTTCCTCATATACTAGAGCATGGCGTTCTGAATGGATAGTATATACTCAGGAGGGCGTTTGGATGACCCATCGGGGTTGAACGGAGACCAATGACAACCTTCCCACTACCCATGGGGTGGATTTGTCTCAAGGTAGATCGGCGGACGACATTTCGTTCGCACTGCATGGTGTATCTCACTCTTCCTCCAGTCTAAGCTTTCTCGGCAAAAGGACACGACTGGGAGGTCTATTTGTCGAATAAGACTCATTTGCATGTGCGTGCTGAGTGTCGTTTTGTTTTCCGGTCACGTCGAGGGAACGACCGTGGACCGGCTTTGCGCTTTAAGCGGCTTTGGTGAAGATAGATTGCTAGCGATCTGTGCTAGCGTCAAGTCATGTGAACCGATCTGAGAACGAAATTCCGTCAAATTGTGAATAGAGGTGATGGCTGCGACGTTGTTCGCAAAGGCCAGAACGCAGTCACTTGGGTCACAACGATAAACTCGTCGTATATTGGGTTTTAGTGGATGTGAAGTGTGCCTCCGAGAAATGTCGCGATACTGACAGACGAGCGACCAGTTGGCCAAGCTCGAACCCCTTGTACGGCACATAGACCCTTGGCCTTGGACATGCGGTCTAGCCTGCTGCTTGTCAGGATATCTCAGCCCCTATATATATAGCGTTGAAAGGCAAACCATTGGCCTAAATGAAGGCCGGTTCAGGTCAATGTACGTTTCAGCAGAGGAGAACCTGGCATCTCCAGTTCCTCCCTCTTGATGGACAGCGTAGATGTTGCACAACCGCACATTCCGCGAACAGAGGAGACCATCACGTCGCAGGCTCATCCCAGGGGACTTTCACCCCTTCTTGATTGCAAACCGAATCGCGAGCAGGAGCTGGATGTCAATGTCGGCGCTATTCTGACCAAGAGTTAGCATTGTTCAATAACATATTCACTACGTTTATGCGAGACAGTGAGTGTCACTGTCCGTCCATGCATGTTCACGGACCCGATGACACCGATATCTTCCGCAGAGAAGAGACAAAACCAGAGTGAATGACTTACTTTCCCGCAATTCCGGCAGCCTGTCAGCTGGTACTGCAGATGACTTTCTGCTGGAGCCCTGCGAGCCTCTTAGACGTCCAACTCGTCTTTTGGCGGAGATACCTAGATAAGTTTAACGGTAAGCAGTTGTGCAGTGATATGCTTGGTGACACTGGCTTGATGACACTGACGGGCAAGTATCGTGATTGAGAGTTCATCGGGGGAGTAATGCTGTCATTGGTCCTCACAGTGGCTACTTACAGAGCATGTGTCCCATTTGCCTGTTGAAATGCGAGTTCTGCTTATTGAACCCCAGTTCTTCATGTCGATCAGGCCAACGGACACCTGATCGGTATCTAGGGCGGTGTCAGCATCCCGGAAATTTTGGATGGCGTCAAGCAGGTGCTTACCCTGCGATACGTGCAAAATCAAGGCTTGAGAGACCCCAGTGTGGTCTGTAAGGCACACGGGTGCTTTGGGGTCTTGTTAATGAGAAAAGGAAGTATAACTTACCGCATAATCGCCGGTAGTAATGGTAATTAAATTCCGGTCTCGCTATTAATATGCGCGTGTAGAGATTCGAGAAGGTTAGTGGGGAAGTTGAAGTGAAGAAGATATGGGAAGCCATGACGAGGCTGGAGAGAGAAAAGAGAGAAGAGAGAAGAGAGCATTCGAATAGTGCGTCGTGAAAGTCGACGAGTCTCGTGACTTGGAAACCATTGTCCAGTGGTAACTGGTCGTCAACGCTCAAAGCCACGCGATACAATTCTCTCAAATGTTATAGCATGTTTCCCGGTTTCGAAGGAGCGACGCTCACCAGACTCCCCTCATATTTACTGGGACATTTCATAATGTAAGATTGTGCGGAAACCAGGCGCAAAATGAAGGGCATAGCACGGGACAGTGTTCGTTTCATGAAACGAACGTACATACTTTGAAGACTGATACCAAGTATCCGTTCATACTCCATTTGGCTGCCTCGACCATCTCCCATACTACACAGTTTGACTCATTTCGCACCCCGCTTCGTGCGAGGGGCCAAATCCACAGCGGACGGGAAGGAAGGGAAATAGAGGCGTCGGAGCGGTTGTTGAGGTATATATAATTAAGAAAAGAAGTAAGGCGAGGTTGTGGAGAAGTAAAAGAACTTGGGGAAGAAACCTAATAATCAAGTTGGATCTGCTATCAACTCATGACCATGACAAAAAGCTAGATGAGGAAAACCTTTTTGTAGGATTATAGAAGGTATACACGCCGTACATGGCAAGTCATGAATGCTCAGACTATAATTAAATGACGAATGCGAGATGAGAGAGTGGATGATGTAAACGTATACGAAAGGGTGAAACAGACAATATTCTGTTAGCTACGAGAGAGATAGAGAGGACTGCCCGCTACAAAGATGGGTTGTTCAAAAAGGCAAAGAGGCCGGCCTCAGGCCAAGACAACACTATCATGCCATATACTTGCCAAAAAGCAACGCATGCCTTCTTTGCCTGAGGTGGGGAAGAATGCAAAGCAAATGAAGCCTCGTAAAGGAGGCCCCTAACTACCCGAAATCAGACGAATGGAGTTACTGAAGGATGCTGGTATCCTCTCATAGGAAATATGTGAGACAACCTATGGCTACCTAGTCTAAAGTCACGAAACAGCCACCGTGGGCTGGCTTGGGCAATCTTCAGACATTCATCTCCGATATAAACTAGGCCTCGTGTAGATGGATATCATACGACGGATGGCGCATGTTAGCGCTCTTTCACTCAATACCCGACTGACCCACTTTCTCCATGCTGATGAAAAGACGGCAGCAATAGGCGATACAACCGAGTCTCGAAAATGCATAGGAGATTGATGCACACTCGATATATGAAGGTGCACATATGTATTCGTTCTAGTCCCTGGAGTATCACCCGTTTTAATGATTACTACGACAGGAGACTCCACCGCATGAAGGGTAAACTCGAAATCAATGACCTCTAAAGTATATACAGCCAAATTCCTAAGTTCTACCAATATACATAAGCTGACGATCACCTGTATACGAAATAAACAATGTCAACAAAAGAAAAAGCAATACAATTAAACTGTATCATCCGCATTAATCCTCATCCCACTCAATGACCCCATCCTCCCCAACTTCGGCACACTAGTCGACGTACTCTTCTCCTGCGGCACGTCCTGCGCCCGCGAAACCGAGACCTCAGTCGTACAGACAATACCGTCGCCATGCGCAGGCAGAATCCGCTCTTCGCTGGAATTGCTACGCTCGCTCCCAGCATAGTTGGCGGAGTTGGTGACAGTGGTAATCTGAGACCGGGGAAGCTTGAGGTCCAAGTCGTGCTCGACGATGCTGAGGTTGCCGCTCTGGTGTCCGTAGGACTGGCGGGCTTGGCCCTTTGAGCGGGACATCGAGTGCATTTTGTACTTCTTGCTGCCGCCGAGGTATTGGCGGGAATTTGATTGCGAGCCGTATGTACCGAGGACTCTCTTGAAGAGGGGTTTCAAGGTTGGGAGGGTGCCGGCGATGATGCCTGTATTGCATTCCGTGCTGGAATGGGTTAGGGTGGGGTTCTAATGGAGACAAAGTTGTTGCTGGGAGGGTAAGTGACTTACACGACCCAGATTGTGAGGTTGGTATAGTCCCAGAGGAAGTCGCCGGTGTGGCCGTAGTTTTGGAGGATGGAGAGCTTGACGCAGGCGGCTGCGCAGGCACTGGAGGAAAAAAAGTCAGTTTGGTGAATGATATGGTTCGATTGAGCGTTACTCACAAGACTCCCAGGCCTAAAATGCAGATCAGGGAGGCTTTCACTCGGCGATTGACTTGCAGATGACTGGTGATTGTGTTAGCTCGGCGCCTAAGAAGGGAAATGTAAAACTGCGCATACCGGAGCATAAATACTGGCAGCATCGCGAATATGAGATCAGTCAAGATATTCAATGCTGTTGAAATTAGCCAACGTCCAGCTGTACTCAGTTCGCGTTGAACCTCACCCGTGTTTGTATAACTCAAGATCAAAAGCTGCTTGGGTTTGAAACATTGCGATACAATCGAACTATCCCAATTGGATCTGATATCCTTGCATTGGAAGATGAGAGTCTGTAGAAATTCGATCATTAACCATTGTCCAACCCGTGTTGACTTGTAGAAGAGATATTGCATACCAAGAAGCAAATAGTCGTGTAGAGGGTCATAAGAACTACATCGAATTAAATATGTCAGTACCAGGCAACAGCAACCAATCTCAAAGCCTGCACACACCAATGATGATCCAGATAAAGTTTCTATAGCCCTTTCGGGGTGCGAAGCGAAGCAAGAACAGCCCAATTGATACTTTCGCCAAACCGATAGCCCACATATAGAGACCCTGAGTGGCAAAGTTCAACCGCATTGCCGTTACAGCAGTCTCTGGGACGTAGGCCATATGCCTGCCTGCGCCGTACTTCACCTCGGGCACGATAATAGCAAACCCACAAGCAGACAGCAGCATCGTCAACCCCATGGCATAATCGTCCCACCCGACATTGCGAATGAGGAATATGCGCACATAGAACCTGGCCAAGACAACGATCAACGCAGCAGCAGTTGTGACAGCCGTGGCCACGATGATTCTGGGTCCCTGGTTGATATCCGGCAGGCCTAAACCTCCGGGATGAGCAACGTCCGCCATGGCTATGCCAATGTTCTTTTAAAACTGGACATTGGAAGGGAAAGAACTGCCCAAGGAATTATACCAGAGGGAGATTTGAGGCGAGTTCGCGGGGTTATTCCGTTTATTGTTTAGCAAGTTTCGTAGATAGCACGAGTAAATTGATCAATTCCCGGTTTATTGTGGCTGCCGAACCATGGAAGGCAATCGAATTGAGTTTGACATGGAGACTTCGATCGGGATTTATGCATTGCTATAGGCTAATGCCCTGTTTTGGCTTAATGGTTCCGACGATGCTGCTACAGATCGGGTCGGCCATCTCCTTTCGGCATCAGGTACCAGCCACGGCGGAGATAGAACACGAACTGGCTGTGGGCGTTCAGCCTATAAGCCACGCCGAATTGAGTACAATGCCTTATTCCCCTCCAGACGAGGTTCCAGAATGCGCCGCAGACCCCGAGATCCAGGTTATCAAGTGGATATGAGAAACATGGCCAATGAGAAGCGTTAGTGCCATCGCTAAGAAAAGCAGTTGGACGAGAGAGGTTGACCTCGGATCTGACGGAAAGCCGGATTGTGAGAATTAGTGGGGGTCTTCTTGGTCACTGTTCATCTGAGCTCGCCTAGGATACCAGCTAGGGCACCGGAAGGTGCTTCCAGATTGACCTGGGACCAAATCGCCTGCAGTCTAGTCGTGATTGGATTCTGTCGCTTCACAAGAGTTGCCAAGTCGCCAAGAAATAGGGCTGCCACGAGGTGGCGGCTGCGGAAGTCCATGGGGGTGGTATGTATTGCTTTGGACATGGTTCATGATTCCCCGTTCACATCCATCTTTCAAGATCTGGGATCTCCGGGGGTTTAAATTCAAGGGACGGTCCGTGGGAGCTCCATTTGTTTTGAATAGGAGAAGTAATGATCATCCCCTGATGGCGATGTTCTAACCCAAACAACTGCCGAAATCTCCCATCGGTGGAGCCTAAGCGAAGCGGGACATGGGCCGATGCCCTAAACAGTGGTTAGCTCCGATGGGGCCTCTGATATATTCTGAGATATAGGCCTATGATAGACCCAGTGATATCTCTCAAGCGGAGTCAAAACAGATAGTCGTTTTAGTTCGCTGATTTATATTCCGATGCAGGGGGCGCTTCTTTGAATTCTTCCTTAAAGCAAGAAGCACACCCCCAATCCTCTTGACGTTTTCTTTAAATATCCAAAGAACTCGCTGGTCATTCAGGGGTTCAAGTAATTAAATCATCATGGTCGCTCTTTCTCTCCTCGCTCTGGGAGCTTTGTTTACACAGGCATTGGCTGCTCCGACCGCCACGGAAAGTGCCATCGTGACTCCCACTGTGGCTTCCACTTCCACCCCAGTTGCTGAGAATCAATTGGACAGCTTGGCCGGCTTCGCATATGATACCGTTCTCGAGGCTGTTGAGGGCGATTCTGATCTCGAGAAGCGTAGCAGCTGTTCATTGAGAAACCTGCGCATTCGTCGCGATTGGCGCACTTTCTCCAAGACTCAGAAGAAATCTTATATCAACTCCCTGCTTTGCCTGCAGAAGCTGCCCTCGCTCACTCCCTCCGAGCAGGCCCCTGGTGCCCGCTCTCGCTACGATGACTTCGTCGCTACCCACATCAATCAGACCACTACCATCCACTACACTGGAACCTTCCTGGCCTGGCACCGTTACTACATCTATACCTTCGAGGAAGCCCTCCGCAACGAATGTGGCTACACTGGCGACTACCCGTAAGTGCAAGAATCCCCACCGCTACCACGAAAAATGCTAATGCAATTACCAGCTACTGGAACTGGGGCTCTGACGCTGGAAACCTGGAGAGTTCCCCCGTCTTCGACGGCAGCGAGACCTCCATGTCCGGCAACGGCGCACACGTGGAGCAGACCGGCGACATCCAGTTGAGCCTGGGCGACTACCCCGTCATCCACCTCCCCACCGGCAACGGCGGCGGCTGTGTGACCAGCGGTCCTTTCAAGGACTACCAGGTCAACCTGGGTCCCGTGTCTTTGATGCTTCCCGGCGGCGAGACCGGTAGTTCCGCTAACCCTCTTGCCTACAACCCCCGCTGCCTGAAGCGCGATCTGAGCACCCAGATCGTCAAGGACTACGCCAATTTCACCGCGATCGTGGACCTGATTCTCCGCCACGACAACATCAACGACTTCCAGATGAACATGCAGGGTATCCCCGGCAGCGGCAACATCGGTGTCCACGGTGGTGGTCACTACTCCATGGGCGGGGATCCTTCCCGTGATGTCTTTGTTAGTCCCGGTGACCCGGCCTTCTGGCTTCACCATGGTATGATTGATCGTACCTGGTGGATCTGGCAGAACTTGAACCCCGGCAAGCGTACCAATGCGATCTCTGGCACTGGGACTTTCTTGAATGGTCCTCCTTCCCCTGATACTACCCTTGACACTCCCATTGACCTTGGGTATGCTGGTGGTGAGACTGTCACCATGCGTGATATCATGAGCACCGTTTCCGGTCCTTTCTGCTATGTCTACCTGTAAATGGTGACTAGCAGTTAGCGGACAACTGTACATATCGCTCGGGACAGGCATGATTTAAAAGATGAGAAGCTTGCACGAGGTGCAAGGAATCATGTTATATACAACGGCGAACATCACATATAATCCATAATAGAAGAACCGAGCAGCAAAAGCGACCTCAACAAAACAGAATCTTTCACTCATGCATGACATTCCAATCTCATTAATGATATAAGCACTTCCAACCGCATTCCAAGTATAATGATATAACCAAGTCCAAAAGTCAACTATAATCCAAACCACCACCTGCATCACATCTTCCACCGCCACAACATCATGATCGGAACCCACATCCAAGAGAAAGGAGCCAAAGAAGCCTCCGCATGGGCCCCGATATTCCCAACATCACTCGAGACGCCAAGATAAGTATCCTGACCATAAGTCGTATTCAGCGTAACGAGAGCCTGAGCAGACCCATCCTCCAATCGAATCCAAGTCTCTGTATCTTCTTTCAGATTACCTTCATGCAACAATATCTGTCTTCCACCGCGGGTCAAATCCCCGTACCCACCGTACCCCGTGTGCCGACCGTAGCACATGTTGATCCCGTTACCGGTGAGGTCGTGATCAACCAGGGAACCGTCCCATTTGAAGCACCTGTAGAATAATTAGCATATGGGATCATTGGAATTCAACCAGAGCACCATGGTGTGTGAAGAGACACATACCAGTCATTCTGATGATCATGTCCACTGAAACCCGCGATCAAACCCTCAGTACGCAGTAGCGCATGCATAAACTTGAGGTCCTGTCCTTCATAGCTCCAGTCGCCAGTGCCTTGCGGGTTAACGCGCTCGCCATCAATGCCCGGCGTTAGGTGCGGGTTGATGCCCTTTTCCTGTTGATACTCGAGCATGGCATGGGCGGGAATATGGTAGAATGCCAGCGAGGGGATGGGCTTTCCGTGCTTTTTTCTCAGTTTGGCGTTGGTTTCGGTGAACCAGTCCACGACCTGGGATGCATCAGTTAGTCATTGGTGCCCTAGAGACTGTCGTGACCATGATCGGATCTCCCTGTTTCATACCGATTCGTCAATCCAACTAGGCCTTTTGACAGAAGGACCCCCCTCCCCTTCGGGTTTATAATAATGCCCACCCTTCGAATCAAAGAACCAAAGCAGCAGCGCCGGCGCACTAGATTCAGTGTTCGTCTCTGAGTGCGAGTAAACCGGCAAATAGTAATTTGTAATTCCGGCATTACCACCCGAAACCTGACTCTGCGTCAGACTGTTCGAGTACTTGTGCTCAGCCTTGAACATGTCTTCTTTGGGATTGAGGTTGATCTCGCTGTCGTGGTTGCCATAGGTCGAGCCCCAGCGATACCCGCCATCAACAAGGGGAGAAACGACCTCGTGGATGAATCTGCTGGAATCGGCTTTTTGCGTCCATTCGCCGGATACCAGGTCGCCGTTTATGACTACGAAGTCGGGATTTTCCTTTTTCAGGATGTATGACATCACTTCCTTAGACTTCTTGTCTTTCTCTGCATCTGTGAGGGGTTAGCATGCGCTCGATCTCTTACTTGGGAGGAAACAAGGTAGATACCCTCGGCGAAATGCAGGTCCTCGAAGACTCCGATTTGAAATGTGCCATCTTCTTTGAAGCGCAGGGTTCGGTCGTTGGGCGGCTTGAGGACTGTCTGCTCTGATGCTCTGAGGTCCGGTCGGGGTACCATTTTGGAAAGGGAGGTTGGATCAAATGTGAAGTGCGGGGAAGAGGACAAGACTTTATATATTGGAGGCGTATTTTTTTTCGATGCAGATTATAGTCCACGTGCAGTTGAGGAGTGTCTCATCATTGGTGTTCTTTTGGTTCAAGGTAATGGGATTTAGTCCATCACGTCAGGGCCCTGTCGGAGATAATTGCCAAGGCTGACATTTCGCGCCTATTATTTCCATCTTATTCCTGCTCAGCCCTAGAGATCATGGATGGTCTAGAATATAATACTATGCTCCTATCCTAATGTAACTCTTCTTGTCTACACTGTCAGAGGGTTGTGGAAAGGCACACCCTGTCTACAGGGGAATCCATCTCCGCTTATGTCAGAGCTCTCTTGATGCCCTAAGACCCAAGGATAATCCTACCATGCTCATGCTTATACCTGCCCTAGGCGAATCTATATGCCAATCTATATAAGATGGTAAATGTTGCATTATAGCCTATAAGATCTACATTGGACCTTATCCTTCCCTCATTAGCCCAGTTAATCATTCGAAGTCTTATAACAACTCCCAATGGGGTCAGTCATTCTATATGGTACAGTTCTCACAGTCGACATGAATTGATACTTCGATAATCGAGTAGGGCCCCCGTTGAAATGCATTCTTAGAGGCATATTGCCGCATCCGCTTCACTGGATTAGCCCTCAATACTTTCCCAACCCGAAGCCAGAGGATGTTGGACGTGCTCACTATGGCTATAATATCGTGACCAGCATATAAAGTCTCTCGGTACAATAGTATGTATGCCTGTTATCTGATGTAAATTCATCTACACTGCCATGTCACGCGTTCACCGAATGACAGGCTAAAGAGTCTACTTCTCATGAGCAAGCCCCCATCAATTTGGAGTGTAAGAATTGTGCTTCATTCTTTTCATTATGAACTCAGGTCTCCAGTACATAATTATAAAGCAAGTCCCTAAACTACGCTACACATGAAGCTAGTCCTTGCATCGAGAGCACTCGATGCTGGGTCTCATGTTATCGACCAAGCCGACAAATCTACAGTTACAGATGCACACGTTGTTTTTGGAATTGTAATATTGACAACTGATTCTACATATAGAAACAGTAGAGCGTACTCGACAATGCGAATCCGATCAAGCAAAGCTGTAGAGCTTGCTGTGTGTGAAAACCACACAATGTTGAAATAGTAAAACTGGCACCACTCAAAACATCAAAACGGAAATAGGTCTTGATGTCGGCGGCGCCGGTTAAAATCGTCAGTCATGTTGAAACTCCAGGCCCGCTTTTGGTATCCTCTAGAAAACCCGTTGAAACCCATATGTTGAACTTTTGGTATCATCGTCGTAACTCATCAGAAAACAAAACTCCCCAGTCCCGAGGCGACAGGTTGATTGTCGCCTCCTCATTAAATGTATAATTTGAAAGAATTTACTGCGAGTACTTCTGGCGGAAGTACTTGGCAGCGTTGACCATGGCAGTGAGAGCCGCCTTGGTCTCGGGCCAGCCGCGGGTCTTGAGACCACAATCGGGGTTGGCCCACAACTGGGCGGGAGTGAGGTAGGCCAGCATCTCCTCGATGCGGTCCTTGATCTCCTGCTCTGTGGGAACACGGGGAGAGTGGATGTCGTAAACACCGGGTCCAATGTGGCGAGGGTAGGCCTCGTCAATGAAGACCTTCAGGAGCTTGGCATCAGACTTGCTGTTCTCAATGGACAGGACATCGGCATCGAGAGCGGCAATGGCGTGGAAGAAGTCCTGGAACTCAGAGTAGCAGAAGTGAGAGTGAATCTGAGTGCCATCGGAGACACCGGCGGTGGACAACTTGAAGGAGTCAACGGCCCACTTGAGGTAGGCCTCGCGGGCGGCACCGGTGCGGAGAGGAAGACCCTCACGGAGAGCGGGCTCGTCGACCTGGATGACGGCGATACCAGCGGCCTCGAGGTCAACAACCTCGTCGCGGAGAGCGAGAGCAAGCTGCTGAGCCTGGACGGACTGGTGGACGTCATCACGGGGGAAGGACCAGCGCAGACAGGTGATGGGACCAGTGAGCATGCCCTTCATGGGCTTGGGGGAGATGGAAGCGGCGTACTTCGACTCCTTGACGGTCATGGGGGCGGGACGAGAGATGTCACCAACGATGATGGGGGGACGCACGCAGCGAGAGCCGTAAGACTGAACCCAGGCGTGGGTGGTGAAGACGTAGCCAGTGAGGCGCTCACCGAAGTACTGAACCATGTCGTTACGCTCGGGCTCACCGTGGACGAAGACGTCGAGGCCAAGCTCCTCCTGGATCTTGACGACCTCCTCGATCTCCTTCTCGATGAACTTCTCGTACTCCTCGGGTGTGATCTCACCCTTAGTGAACTTGTTGCGCTGGATACGGATCTCCTTGGTCTGGGGGAAGGAACCGATGGTGGTGGTGGGGAAGAGAGGAAGCTTGAGGGTCTTGGTCTGCTCGGCGTAACGCTCGGGGAAGGCAGACTTGCGGTTGTGCATCTCGGGAGTGACAGCGGCCTGGCGGGCCTTGACAGCGGGGTCGTTGGTGCGGGCGGAGGAAGCACGAGCCTGGACAGACTTGGCGTTGGCCTCGAGCTGCTCACGCACAGCGGCGGGGCCCTCAGTGACAGCCTTGGCGATCACGACAACCTCGGAAGCCTTCTCAACAGCGAAGGAGAACCAGTCACGGATCTCGGCATCGAGGGTCTTCTCGCTGGCGAGGGTGTGGGGAACGTGAAGGAGGGAGCTGGAGGTGGCGACAATGACACGGTCCTTGCCGAGCTTCTGGATGGCGTTCTCGACCTTCTCGATGGCAGCCTTGAAGTTGGTCTTCCAGATGTTACGGCCATCAACGACACCGGCAGAGAGAACCTGCTTGGGGCCGAGAGCGGCAACGACGGTGTCGAGCTGCTCGGGGTTGCGGACGAGATCAACGTGGATAGAGTGGAGGCTCTGGAGGTCGGCAAGGACATCAATGTTGTGGACGATGTCACCGAAGTAGGTAGCGAAGGTGATGCGAGGACCCTTGGCACCGAGGGCGCTGATCTTCTCGTAAGTGGGCTTGAAAGCGGCCTTGGACTTCTCAGCAAGGTCGAAGACGAGGACGGGCTCATCAATCTGAACATCCTCGACACCAGCGTCCTTGAGCTTGGTCAGGAGCTCAACGTAGAGGGGAACGAGCTTCTCAATGAGAGTGATGGGGTCGACACTCTGGCCACGGTCGGCCTTGGCGAGGGTCAAGAAGGAGACGGGACCAAGGATGACGGGGCGGGTGATGATGCCAGCAGCCTTGGCCTCAAGGAACTCAGTAACGGGCTTAGGCTCAGCAGCGAGCTTGAACTCCTGGTTGTCCTGGAGAGTGGGCTTGACGTAGTGGTAGTTAGAATCGAACCACTTGACCATTTCCTGTTGACGGTATTAGCATGTATAATGTATAGAGTATCAGGGGCAAAACATACCAAACTGGGGACATCGATGCCCTCCTTCTGGAGACCACGACCCATGGCGAAGTACTCATCGAGAGGGTGGAGGTTGTACTTGGTGTAACGCTCGGGGATGGTTCCGAAGAGCTGGTGGTGGTCGAGGACCTGATCGTAGAAGGCGAAGTCGTTGCTGGGAATAACATCGACACCGGCATCCTTCTGGATCTTCCAGTGCTCCAGACGGAGACGCTTGCCCTCAGCGAGGAGCTCATCCCGGGAGATCTTGTCAGACCAGTAAGCCTCGGTAGCCTTCTTCAGGTCACGGAGTCTTCCCATACGGGGGAAACCCAGAATTGATCTATCCAGATTGTCAGCAACTGCATCAACAACCTGATAGAAGTCCGAAACAACTTACGATTGAACCATTCTGACGGATGTGTGTGAAAAGAGAACAAAGAAAGGATCTCTAGTATAGAATTTTCACAAATCCGATACCTTTTGAGAGAGAATGAAGGAAAGGAAGGGAAAAGGTCCGGGAAAAGCTGCGAAGAAATATGGAGGGGAAGTAAGAACACGCTAACCCTAATGGGGAGTTGATCCACCAGAACGTTTGGAGGGGCAGCGATACCGTACGAAACCCACATAGGACAGTTTTACCACCGGGGAGCCTGGGTTTCTAGCGGTGTTTCCCTAGAGATCATGTAATTTACTGTTCTTTTCAGTTCTCCCCAGGTATCAATACCCCGTGTACACTCCGTGATCGGGCCCGGAGGATGATCACGCCATTAAGAAAACACCGATAAGACCTCAATGCAGCAGTTTACGACTACTGCTAATTAGTGTTCCTTCTCCTTAATTTTCAGTACAGCCCTTGTATGTAGCATACAGAAGGAATTGAGCTGATTAAAACTATTAAATGAGCGGTCAGACCCTACAAAATCAATTCTGAATTGGAAGTTCACAGAGTCCGGCTGACACGTTGACAATCTGACCCCGCCACTTACTGCATGACCTACCTACGACTTACACAGAGCAGGACCTTCTGTTAAGCTTGGAGGCTATTCATGGTACTAAAGGCCAGATCGTTCAAGAACACGACAACGGTCTAAACCGATCTCCATATTTTTACTCCGTACAAAGGCCGAAGAGTGATAAAAATAATAATGGCTCAAACGGATCCCCCGGTCTCGGTGTCCGTTCAAGCAATTGATCGTCCCACGTGATATCGAGATGGAAAAAGTTAATTCAAAACACACTTTTCTTTTACTTCGAATGTTTGTTGAAGAATTTGAAGCTACGTACCATTCTTGTCAATCTTCGGGTCTCTTGTTAGATAGACAAAAGAAACCTCATCATGACTTCTTCTGATGTGGTTGTTGCCCCCCAGGTTGCCAAGTCCCCGCAATATATCCGCAGCGAACATCAGGCCAAGAACTCCGATGGAGATTCCGTGACTAATGAAGATGATCGTGACCTGTTGAAGCTTGGCTATCGCGCCGTCCTCGCGCGTAGCTGGGGCTCGTTTGACAATTTTGCCTGCTCTTTCTCGGCCTTGTACTGCATCGGAGGAATCCGTGTATTGTTCTATATCGCCCTCAGTGGAGGAGGGCCAGCTGCTATGTACGTCTCGCGCTCTGGTCAATGTTTGCTTTCCCGTGTTTTCTTGGGCATTGATCGCTGATATGTTCTCCTGCCTCTTAGATGGAGCTCCTGGGTCTCCGGTAGCATTATGTCCGTCATCACGGCCGCCTGCCTTGCTGAAGCTTGTTCGAGCTACCCCGCCGCGGGGTCTATCTACTACTGGGCCTTTCGATCCTGGGGCGGTGGTAAAGTTGGCCGCTTCGTCTCGTTTCTCGTTGCAGCATGGACACTGGTTGCATGGACCGCATTTCTGGCGAGTGACTCCTTTGGTGTCGCCAATTATTTGATCTCGGAGATCGTGGTGTTCAACCCGGACACGAGCTTTCCGTATGAAACGGGCGACGTCCGTGCGCGTGCCGTAGCATGGGCTTTCTCGCTTCTTTTCCTGGCCATCGCTACCATGCTCAATTTCCTGCCTCCGCGCATGTACTCATGGGTGTTCCGCGCTGGTGTGACTGTCATTATATTCGACATGTTGCTCAACTTCATCTGGCTCCCCATTGGTGTTTCCAAAACATATGGCTTCCAGTCGGCGGAGTATGTGTTCACATCTACGTACAATGGCGGAGATACCAGCCCTGGCCTCAATTGGGTTCTATCCTGGTTCTTGGTTGGCAGTTGTCTCGTGGGACAGGATGCTTCCGGTCATGTGGCAGAGGAGACCGTGTCGGCCAAGAAGGCTGCTGCCAAGGGTATCTTTTGGGCGACCGTGGCTTCTGCATTGTGTGGTTTCCCGATTATCATCCTGTTCTTGTTCTGCATGCCTCCAATTGAGACATTCTACGATACCAGTGTGCCTCAGCCGTTCATCAACATGTACGCGATGGCACTCGGGCCCCATGCTCACGTTGTTATGACTATCATCGCGATGATTGGAGCCATTCTCAATACCTCGATCTCCCTCGTCGCTGTCTCGCGACTTGTGTTTGCCGTGGCACGTGATGGGGTCTTCCCATTCAGCGATGTCTTATCACGTGTGTCAAAGTCGAAGCAGCCTCACAACGCTGTCATCTTCATTTCGATCATTGCTGCACTTCTCCTCTGCACTCAGCTTCCATCGCAGGTCGCCTTCTCCAGCTTGATCTCCACTTCGGCTGCAGGTTCCCTCGCGGCATACGGTTTAGTGGGAATTGGACGCACGTTCATCACGCGTAAGTCGTTCCGTCCCGGTTTTTGGGATCTCGGTCGTTTTGGCGTGGTAGCTGCTGTCGTCACATTCCTGTGGAACGGGTTCGCATTTGCTGTTCTCTGCGCCCCGACCTACTCGAACAGTGCGATCAGCCACGATTCAAGCTTATTCAACTACGCAATTGTGATCATGGCAGGCGTGACCATCATTGCTATAGCCGAATGGTGGCGCAAGTCGAAGAGCGATTGGTTTGAGCATCTCAAGATCGTCGACTCGGATACCGAGACAGAGCACAACATTGGACCTGCGGAGAAGAACAACGTGATAGCCGATTCAGCTGCAGTCTGAACCATTGGCCAGATCTAAAGGAGAACAGGTCTCTGGTGGTTCGTGGGACTACCGGATGAACAACTCCAAAAAGGTGAAAATTTGGCATCCATGGAGGGATGTGTTCGGTAAGTGTATTTTTATGTAGCACGCATGACGGGTGTTCGAGGTCTTGCGTTTCTGGTCTTCCAGAAGCGCGAGTCTCGTTCTGAGAAATTACCGTTAAAACTTGATCTGGACAATACCAGCGAAAGGACATGCATGCTTCACCCCTTCTTTACTTCTTTGGTGTCGTGCCTTGCAGATGTGATCTCAAGGCAGAGGCTGCTCACTGCCCCCTCGGTGGTATAGATTCGCGGTTTGCTGTTGGCTAGCCGTCAGGGTCAGGGTCGGTTTATCATCATGATGCGCCGGGCTACGTTATCGTTATCGCCGCGCTGCGGTATATCCGCAACGATCCTGAGGTGAGCCGCCGACTGGTTCGCTCCCTACTCTGACGCCTCTGGATGTCAGCAGGGGCTGTACCTGATTGGCTAGTCTCGATCCCGGTGGTCGGACTGTTGTAGTACCGTCTACTAGCCAGCCTTGTCTCAGGGACGCCCTTCGTCGGTCGTTCAGTGTTGATGGACACAACATTGGCAAACCGCTTGTAGACTCGTAGATCTGATCGTTTACGTATAGTAGTTTCCTCGTAACCCCAGGGATAATCTAAAAGACCACAATGTAGCCCCATAGCACAACTACGTTAGCCGTGCATACCTGCGTAGCGTCCATTTGATGATCTAGAGTCTTGATGTGTCTCCAATGCAAATCCCTAGGAGCATTATCCCATGTCTGATCTCCAAGCTAAAGTGGAAATGCAAGTCTATTGGGAATTGAGCGCGGTCGAGATCAACTTTTTATATCCTCGCACCGCCTCTTCAAGTTCTCCCACAGTGATAGCCTCATCATCACCATGAGCAACGTGTATACTCCCCGGTCCATACAAATACCGCTTCACCCTCGCACCCTCCTGATCATGAATTACCAGAGAGGGAATATCAGTTCCGTAGTTCACAGTAATAACATCGAATCCGTCGATATCAACATCCAGATGCTGGGGCGGCGAACCGCTCTCATGGTCCCCAAAATCAAGGTAAACACCTTCATCACCATCAGTAACTTCTTCAACCGCCTTTCTAAGAATTTCCCTCGTATCATCCGGAACCCCAGCAGCAAGCCGAATATAAATCAATGCCTCAGCATACGCAGGAACAACATTATTCGCCAAACCAGCTCGCACAACACCAATATTCAACGTCGACTGACCGAGGATCTCACTTCGAAGAAGTCCTCCCTTCTCAGGGGGGATATCCTGCAGTGTATCGAGATACGAGAGCACGGGGAGAATCGATGAGACAGCGCTTTTCCCAAGCCATGGGTAACCCGAATGCGCGGCTTTGCCTTCTGCGATGAGCTTGAACCCAAGGCTACCTTTATGTCCCGCGACGAGACTGAGTTCTGTCGGCTCTCCGAAAATAACCGTGTGGAATTTCGGCGGTGATGTGTTGAGATCAGAGCCTGAGAAATGTTTCATTCCAACGCCGCTGTTTTCTTCGCCTACGTCGAATAACAACCCGATCGATGCATCTGGGTTTTCGTCTAGAGTTTCTAATGCAGCGAAGAGAATGGCTGCGACGCTGGCTTTGGCATCTACTGTGCCACGGCCGGCGATTATAAGCTCTGAGCGGTTGAATTCCACAGTTTCTGTGCTAGACGTGGTTGGTGAATGAAGCGAGTATGGAATGAAAGGCGGAACGGTGTCGATATGGCTGGTGAGGAGAACTCCTGGGAATCTGTTTCCCCCGGAATAGGCGTATATATTGAATCTTTCTTTCTCGGTGTCACTTGCGGGAATGACGATTTGTTTCTCGACGGTCAAATTGTGTGAGCGGATGAAGTCCACAATGAAGTTTCCGACATCCTTTTCGTTTCCGCTGATCGAGGGAATTTGCACTATTTCTCTGTGGAATGACAGGAGAGGAGATTTATTGATTATTTGGTTCAATTCCACGCTTGATGGTCTGAAGTTCTGGTGTATAACAGTTCCAGCCAGGGGTTGTTGTGACCCCGATGCGAGTGCTATTGTCGTTAAAGATGCAGCTGCAAGGAGATATTGGGTCTTCATGTTTTCTGCCTCTTTCAGATCACAAGAAGACTTGATATTTCTTTTATGCGGTTGACTCGGAAAGAAGGTAAAATCGATGAAGCAGAGTGACCAGTGGAGGGGGAACGATTAGGAATTCTCTCCCCGCAATGGCGTATATTCGCTTTCTTCACGCTCCAGCGCCGCCTCCGTTTGTGTATCGATCTAGTGAAAACGAGTTATCCTTGATCAATGATACCACTACAGTTCATTGGAAACGATAACTCGCCGAGCATGATGTATGGGTCTGAATATTGCCTGTTTTGTCAACATGACCTCTGACTGGGTAGCTTTCAATGAGCGATCTCAATCTGTCGCTACGAAGGACAGAGAAGAGCATAAGAGCTTGAATTTGGAGATGAGAAAGCGAATGCTCTGCACGTCCGGTTAGGAAAAGGATGACGAAGTGTCTTCGCCCATCTGTGTGACGACGAGCTGGTATTGCCGATCAGTTGCTCCCAAGTTAGGCCACTTTTCGCGAGTCTTCAGCACGTTGCAGGGGGCCCCTGCAGTTGTTGTTCTAGATGATCATCCCGGCGATTATCAGCGCTATCTCACGGCAGAGTACGAGACGCTAAATAGACCCCTGTATACACGCCATGCGGAGGAATCCTTGCTCATCCTATCTTGCGCAATTCAAGCCAAGGACTACCAAAAGGCCTAGTACTTATGAGAATGAGAGGGAGACTACGTGTGGGAGTCCATATAAAGGGATACTTGAACCACTGAGAATGGCTTGGCATCACGTCCTCTCTCACTGTGTCACCAGGGCTTCAAACCGACGTTAGAGAAGGCACCGGCGCCAATTCACCATGCCTGCGAAAATAACAGAGAAAGTTCAGGTGGGAGCCATCACCACAGACCAGTTACCCGTACCTGAAAAAGGAAATGTGCACTATGTCAATCGCAACGGAAACGAGCCTTCAGAGATCTTTGAAGAGCTCATCCCCGGCTATGACGCTACGCTAATGCGAGCCCGCGCGACTCTCAGTGCTGCCGAGGAGAAAAGGCTCCTGCGACGTATTGACTGGCACCTGATTCCCCTCCTGGCCGTGATGTACATGTTGAAGAGTGTGGATTACAGTAGATGCGAGTTTGCTTACCCTAACAACTTAGGTCTCTTATGCTCGAATTATGGACAAAGGGACGCAGCATAATATTATGACCGAACTGAGGATGACTTCAGATCAGTATAACCTGGTTACGACTATGTACTACGTGAGTTCTCTTCAATCGAGATTGCCCGGAGGTCAAGTTGAATATGTTCCACTACTCACACTGGCAATCATTCAAAGGTTCCTTATATCATTGCAGAAGCTCCTTCCAATCTTCTGTTGGAAGGCGTACGACCTTCAGTTTGGCAGGCGCGAATCATGGTACGTCATCTCATTCCTTCTCTGGATCAATCTGGCACTGATAACCGCAGGTATCCTGGGGAATTGTGCTCTGCTGCCACGCAGCTGTAACGAACAGGCAGGGGTTATACGCCGTGCGCTTTTTTCTGGGACTGTTTGAGGCTGGTTTGTGGCCCGGGATGCTTTTGCAGCTATGCTATTGGTATAGACCCGATGAGATTGCTCCAAGGATAGTCCTGGTGACAATACTAGGCAACTTCAGCACGGTGATCAGTGGTGTTCTTGCATTTGCTTTCAATGGTGTTGTAGCTGGTGGTCTATCTGGATGGAAATGGTATGAGACTGGCCCCCTTTTCTGATAACAATATTGTTATGCTGACAACGCTCTTTAGGCTTATACTGACAGAGGGCATCTTTACGGTACTATTGGGTGTATTTGCTTATTTCTTCCTACCGGATTGTGGGTTTTTGTACATCTCACATCTGGACTTTACTGATCCTTAAACAGTTCCCTCCACTGCTTCATGGTTATCTGAGAAAGAGAAGGCCTTTACCCAAGCCCGACTACCTAGCAACTCACCTCGAGCGGCAGAAGCCAACTTTGATGTTCGCGAGCTTATCGTCACATTGAAAAACAAGCGGGTCTGGCTGTTCCTCCTCTGCTGGGCTTTCTTTACTATCGGCACGACCGGACTGACTTTCTATCAACCAACCGTCATCTCAAATCTTGGGTTTACGTGAGCTATCTAATTTTAAGGAAACAGAGCAACTGCTGACACAACTATAAGATCAATGGGTGAAGCACAGCTGCTCAACATTCCATCTGCAGTCTTCGCGGTAATTTTGACTCTGGCATTTGGTATCTTCGCAGATACCGGACGAATCCCTCAACCAGCCATCCCCCTTGGATTTATGATTGCCATCTTAGCGTGTTATGGTGTGCTGTATGTTTTTCCTAACAATGGCGGGGTATACGCTGCCACGGTCATAGCAGGGGGGTTCTCCGTTGCATGGTAAGTAGAGTTTCCCGTTCACTATGATAGATCAGGGAGACTAAAACAGATCAGGTACACGATGATGTGGCCGTGGCGAGTCCAGACTACAGAAGGCGCAACAGGATCTGCCTTTGCAATAGCATTTGCGAATAGTTACGGCCAGATTGGAGGTGCTATCGGGCCTCACCTGTTCAATTCTCGGTATGCGCCAAAATATACGACCTCTTTCGGGATCGCAATGGGATTCATAGGTATGGCTATCATTATGAATATCGTTACTTGGGCCTTTACTTGGAGGGTCGATGTTGATACGAGAAAGCTGAAGAGCATTCGCGTTGCGGCGGCGAAAAGATAATCAGGCTGTTTTGGACGATGTTGATATTCATGCTGGGGAGAAGAAGGTGGAGTGAATAAATGCAAGATATGCTGTGGATAAAGATGTGATCTACAACGTTGTATAGGAAGTGAGTGTGATATTCCTCAGAACGTCAATGCACCGAGCCGAGGGAGCTGTAGAACGTAGCATAAATCTCATTCCAAGGGTAAAAGAAAAGCCAATGAGGACGCGCAGGAATGAACGGCAGACCAAAAGATATATCCTTAAGCGTTAGCCCATCGTGGCTAACGCCGAAGGGTAAGGGTACAGAAGGGAGGATGTTCTTATACTGATACTTAGAAGGAACAAAACAGCACCTCCAAAAATGGAAGGTGCTTCTCATGGAGACCTTAATGTTCAACAGAAACCATTGCTTGAACAACACCAAGCGTAGAACATTGAAGCACATTTCAATTCCTTAGGTTCCTCCTACTCACAAAGACCAAGCCTTTAACTACGATCTGTGTCCAACTGACGTCAAGTGCGGAGGAAGACGATCATTTCCTAAAGCATCCATGTCCCCCCGCAGCGGAGCGGAGATAACACAAGGAGAGTCCCTGCCCTGTGAGCATCTACTCTGCACCTGTGACTTTGTCCTCCGATAAGACAACCCCATCCCAAAATGGCATTCGCAGGAAGACTGGCAATTCTGCCCGGAGGTCTCGGTAGGCCGAAGAACCAAACACGAAACCACATACAATCTTCCTAACAGCTACACAGGCGGACTGGGCACAAGCATAGGAAATAAGCTTAGACAACAGGGAGCCCGTCTCGCAATCCTCTACGCACCCTTCGATGCTGCACGGCGCGACGAACTACTCGAGTCGGGATACGGCGCGAGCAGCGACCTAGATGACATCCGCACCTACGAATGCGACATTACATCCCCAGACTCGGTGCAGACAGCTTTCAACGCTGTAGAGAAACAACTCGTTGATCCAGCCTCATCCTCTCCATCTGAGAGATCCTTCCCCAGTATCCTGATCAACACCGCTGGATATGTGTCTCTTAGTGACATGGAGATCACACCACCCGAAGAGACACTGAAACATCTGACCACTAACATCTTCGGTCCGATGCTCTGTTCGCAGGCATTTGCCCGACTATACTTCTCCGCATCAAATATGGCCGAACCATCGCCGAATTCCCGGCCCCCGGGGAGGATAGTTAGCATTTCATCTCAGGCGGCGCATGCGGCGCTGCATCGGCATGGTGCGTACTGTGCTTCGAAGGCTGGGCTTTTGGGGTTGACGCGCAGTATGGCATCTGAGTGGGGTGGGCGGGGTATTACTGCTAACACAGTTTCTCCGACTGTGGCTTGGACGGATCTTGGGAAGAAGGCGTGGGGGGAGGAGAGTGTTCGGGATGCGTTTTTGGCGACTATACCGACGGGCAAGTTTGCGCTTCCCGAGGAGGTTGCTGACTCGGTACTGTTTCTTTGTCAGGTATCTCTTTATTGTTCTTTTGGGTTGGGAATCCCATTCTGATTTGAGCTATAGGACTCTAGCGGCATGATAAATGGCGCAGATATCAGGGTTGACGGCGGATTTACTGTTCGATAGATTTTGGCATCTCGAAATTAGCCTAGAGAGAATCACTTGCATCACAAAATGCATATTCACCGACCTAGATTTTAGAAAAGCAAGTTCATACGAAAGGCAGTTATAAAATTCCAACCCCTTGTCAGCGAATACGTTAAATTTTTGTAGAGCTGGAAGAGTTCATATTAAGCCACGACAGTAGATTTGTCAATTCTTCCGCTTTGCGAAGGAAATTTCTGACGTTGATGTTGAAAGCAACTTAGACGATGTGCTCCTCGATCCTCGGCTCGTTAGTCTCCTTCACAGAAACCCGAGACGAGGTTCCCTTCACAACCTCGGGAGCAGTACCGTCGTGCTGAGCACCACCAGCCGTCCCGGTAACAACGACATCACTCTCAACAACTTCACCAGGAGGATCACCCTCATCCCTATATCTCTCCACGTCATTAACAACATTTTTTCCATACCGCTGATCCATCCACCTACGCCACGGCTTATAGGCCCAAACACTCAATCCACCAAAGACAATAAAACATCCACAGATGCCACCGCCAATAGCATCATAATATTCACCAGCAACCTCGACGCCATCCCAGAATGGGCCTTGGGCATCTGTCACGTTCAGAATGAGACTGAGCAGCTGGATAACGCCAATGACGATGGCCACAATTACGGTTAATGTGGTTAGCACGATTGAGTAGTATAGGAATGCGACTGGGTCGCGGTGGTTGTTTTGTGATTGCGGGAGCTCATCTGGGGCGCTGGCTGTTGATGATGTGTCGGAGATAGTGCTTCCTGGCTTTTGTGGCAGGAAATTGGCTGCTGGTTGGATGTAGAGGGCGAACATTAGGGCTCCGTCGATTGTGTCGAGGAGACACATTCCGGCTGGCATGTGTTAGTCAGGACTGGATGATATAGTGATTGGGTGGATGGTTAGGTACGCACCGGTGAATAGAGCCGGGAGAATGAGAATCACCCAGAATGAGGTTCCTTTTGCTGCTTCTATTGATGAGATTCCAAGCAAGGCGATCTCGGAGGAGGTGTCGAAACCGAGACCAAATAGGATTCCCAGGGGATACATCTTCCATGGGCTATGAGACAGTCAGAACTCGGCATGAGTCGTGCAAAACTTAGATAGTTGTGTAAAGAACATACCGGTCAATCAACTTGAACATCTTTTTCAAGATCGAAAAGAGTACTCCTCCGCCCTCAATCTTCCACGCTTCATCTTCACGACCCTCAGGTAAACTGAATACCTTCTGCATCTGCCTGATGAGCTTGTACAGGATGTACGCATTCATAAGACCAAGGAGGATAAGAAACGCAGCGCTAACAGAGGTGCCGATAATCCCACCGACAGTGCTGAAGCTGTCGAAGCGCGAGGAGACGGCTGCTGCTGTAGCTGCAACGACAATTGATGTGATAATCACGATGCTAGAACATGGTCAGACTGAATGTCGAATTCAAGAAAGCCAATTGTGCTCACGTTGAGTGACCAAGCGAAAAGAAAGTGCCCACAGTAACGGGCTTTTGCCCCGTTGCCAGGAGTCTTCTGGTCATTAAATCGATGGCCTAAGAATAACATAGTTAGCCATTTGGTCCCTTCGCCATAATTGGGCAAACTGAACTTACAGAGATATGGTCTGCATCGAACGCATGTCTCAAACCAAGCGAATAAGCGAGGGCAGCAGTAGAAACCAGCGAACTGTTCAATTCGACGGAGAGATTAGTATACAAATAACTCCCAAGACATTGTCTCCCCAGAGAACAATAAACACTCACGGATGATAACTCTATAACAATAATCAGTAAAGCTACTCCATATCAGAACAAGAAAAGTACAAGACATACCAGCACAATGGCTGCCGCAACCCAAACCAAAATATTCAGCAACGCAACAAGCGCAATAATCCCAATAGCGCGAAGGGGAATCTTCCTGATGCCAGGCATCTTGCTATGCGAGCGCTCAGCGCTTCTTATAAGCGGTTGTAGACTCCATTTGCGATCGCTGTCCAAACTGCGTGTGTCTGCAGGTGTGTCTGCGGGCTCTTCGAATGCCCGCATCATCATTAGCTGCCCGGGGCAGAACTCAATGCAACTGAATGTTCGATTTTCCTAAGAATTAAGATATAATCATTGAACAAAACCCAGTTTCGTCCAAGAAAGCAACGAGGACTTCATATACTCTCCCTGTCAAACTCTTCCAAGACCAAGTCTCGTAGATAACAGCCGTTTCGATTCCCCGCCAAGGCCGATTCGGTCGCCAAGATTGGCCTGTCGGATGAGCGAGCTTTTGCGTTTGACAATCCCGTAGGATTTTAGGGTCTCGTTATTTGTTTTTGGAAGAAATTGACTAGATTCTACAGTGCTTGAGATCAGATATAATTCTTGTCCATGTCCGTCCAAGGTTCACGGCGAGATCATGTGATATGGCGGGGCAGCCGAGCGGAGAGTCCCGATGCAGATAGCGGATGTGTAAAAATTATTCACGACTTGGATTTTTATATGCTCACGATTGATACCAATGGTACTTTGACTCTACACTATCAATCCGATCCCGTGCTTGTGGGTAATGTCTCAGTTCGCCGGTCGCACTTTAGCGGGGCTTGCCTTGGCTGCTTGGCTAGAGCATTGGATACATGGAGGTGCTGGTTCATTGTGATAGCAGGTGGTTTGGGATGGGGAATATACTGGGTCTGGTTTACTAGGACTAGGTAATCGTCTATATGGGGTGTTTCTTCATATTTATGATTAGAAAATTCACATATCTGGGAAGTTCCAAGTGAAATATATACAGTGGAAACGATGTCCATGTTGGATTGTGATGACATACATATATGGTCATGTCTCTGGAAATCCCAAGATTCTTGGTGCCCAGAAGTATTTGGCCTCGGTTTGAACATAGGGGTCTTTCTGCCCCTAGCATGTCAAGACTGGCCAATCTGTCCTTCACCAAAGTGGCCTAGACAGGTCCAGCATCGGTGGAATCAGATATGGAGAAGGCATAGAGATGATCTAACGACACGGGCTAGATGCCACTCTCTTCTGTGCCTTCATGGTCCAGCAGACCACACACCAGCAAGGATGGTGTGGATGATGTGAGAGCTGTGAGCGAGACGCATGCCTCGCATCAAGATTGGGTATGTGTTATAGGTATAACAAAAAACAGTTCTGCGTATCAACTGAACCGAATGAAGTTCAAGCAGCAGCCAGCACGGTCGGCGACGGAACCCACTTAGTAACCTTAGGCTTCATCCGGATATCCTGGCCGACAAGAATATTCCACTCATTGCGCGTGATGGGAGTGACATCCGATGCAGAAAGAGGAGTCTTCGGTCCACGTCTAGTGTGTCGCATCTTCGATGGTGGAGGTTGTCTGCGACCGCGAACAGTGTGGACGGACGACCTTTTCACCTCGCGTGGGCGCTCGGCCTTCACACGGATAGGGATGGGTTCAGTCTTGGGCTTAAAAATGATGCGCTCTGCTTTGGCTGATACTCTAGCCTGAGCCTTAACTGGAAGTTTCGGCTGGACTTTGGCTTTGACTTTCGGTTCGACTTTTTCGACCTTTTGTTCAACCGGTTGAATGGTCGCTTGAGCAGTCGCCTGGACGGGGAGAATGATAGCATCCTGTTTGTGGATTTTCTTGTATGCGATTGCGACGGCGGTCAGCTGCTCGTCTGGGACGTCGAGCTGTTCATAGACGCGGTGGAAAAATGCTTTGCTGAATGGGCGACCGGAGAAATCTGCTACGATGCGGTGGAGGAGTCGGATGCAGGATGACATTGATTGTTCCTCGTTGCGGGAGAAGGGGCGGGTGGAGAGAATGCACATGCGGCGCTTGAAGGTGTAGATGCGGTCCATGTTTAGGAGAGTGAGGCCCTCCTGACTGAAGACAACTTCGTTCTGGAGAATCGATTGCTTGACAAGGTGATCGTTTGCCTGGCGCTCGTACTGGCTGCGGCTGAGAGCGTCAGTCCAGCTGGGCCCGAGGGCGAATTTCCGCGAGCCTTTGGCGATGGCGCGCTCAAGGACTCGCCATGCTTGCGGCTCGATTGGATGAATGGGGATGATCATTAGGTCGGAGGGTTGGCCGGTTGGGTAGGGCTTTCCTCGGCCGATGAGAAGAGTAACATGCATCATTCTTTGTTGGAGTTTGGTGGAGATATATTCCAAAGCTGGGAGAAGGGAGGGAACGACTGTTTCAGAGTCGAAGCTGAATTCGGGGGAGAGTGGTGGGGAGATCATGTCGTTGGTTAGGGTTCTTGGAGAATTGGGGACATAGATGCCCGTGGGGCGAGGGAGACGCATGACACCCATGATGTGATCAATGAAAGGTCGCTATTATTGATTGCGGCCGATATAGAGGGAGTCCAGATCAAGGACCCCTTTTTGCTGAAGAGGTGAAGTTGAAGAGTTTGGATCCCAGACTGCCATGCGGGCCTGATATAGGGAGCATCTCAGGAGAATCAACAATGCATTCCCCGCATCTCTTCAATCTTAACACAGAAAAAGATCAAATCAACTTGAATTAGTGTTGCTAATGATAGCAAATTCCACTTCAATGCACAAATCACAATCCTCCGATCAGCGCGATAAAAATACTTGTAACCGCTGCGGCGTTCACCACCCAATAGAAGGCCTCCATTGATCGCGGTCCTCTTGCACTTATGCATGCCACAGCACCCAGGCACATCTACCAACATTCAACTCTCGCATTGGTCTCGCAGACCAACTGGCCCCACCTGCACACTTTTGATCACATTTCCACCATCCAGTGTGTTGGTAAATGTGGCTCCCATCGACAGGCTGGCAGAGTCTCCCATCTGCTAGCTTCGGACATGTTTATAGCACCGTGCCTTGGTAGGCGTAGCTAGTGCTAGCTTCGAAATAACAGCGGATATCATGGAATCTTGACTGGTTGGTTTTCTCTGCTCTTGCATACACATTGCTGATAGCTTGGACTTCACCCTGGCCACCACAGGGATGTCCATTGTTGCATGTCTTCTCAGTTGATGCCACATGGGTAAGTAAATATGAGCTATCCCCTTAGCATCCAGTCGCTTTCACTGCACCCACACAGGCCCACCGCCTCTCTTTTACCCAGAGCAAGAGAAAACCCAGCGTGAATAAGCCCACGAGGCTGAATTCAGCGGCTGAGCCTCGCATGTGGGAGGCAGCGCCCGGTGAACCCTTTATTTACTCAAACCGGGTGCATTACGGGGTCCACCGTAGGCTTGCATATGTTGGCTTAACACCTAAGTATTTCATGCTTTCAAAGAGATACGCTCCAACCTCACCGGCGCCACGTTGCTCTCAAGCGCTGTGGCCCACAGCCCGCAT
The DNA here is from genome assembly GCA_030762825.1 of Penicillium turbatum. Classification (NCBI taxonomy): domain Eukaryota; kingdom Fungi; phylum Ascomycota; class Eurotiomycetes; order Eurotiales; family Aspergillaceae; genus Penicillium; species Penicillium turbatum. Next base: position 1,023,990 of record JAUJYX010000003.1, on the reverse strand, counting down.
CTGCGGCTCTTCAATGTGAGCCAATGATTAGCCAATCTAGCCGATGGCTTCGTCGCTCCGGGCATTTTCATGAGGCTCAAGTCCGCCAGATTCCTCACAGACCCTCCCTCTTTGTGTTGGTATGGTCCCAGCCGGACTTCTATTGGCATGTGGATGTGTTGGTTGGTTGGGGGTATTTGTCTTCCACGTCACTTGTGCATGCTTGGAATTCCCAGACCAACATTCATAAGTAAGCTTAATTTGCTCGAGTGTTTGGAATGATTGTCCAGCAAGTGCGATTTTCTGGTGTTGATGTCGTTGGGATTGCCTACATACTAAGTAGGCCACCGGCCCCGACTGATGACATTGTCCCCTTCCAAGGTAATATGACTATGATATAGGTAGGCTAGGCGTTTTATTGCCGAAGCTATTGTTCACTGCTTTGCCGTACCTCTCCCTCATTTCAGCAACTTTCCCATTTATTATTCCTTCTCTTGGCGATCTAGGTATCGCACCACTGGAAACATCAACTTCATTCCATGGTCTTATCAGGGTCAATTATGAACTCTAAGCCCCCAGGCTGCAAACTTTCGGGACACCATGTGCTTGCCATTGCCACTAAACTCTATTAATCACGGATAGGAGGACAGTGTGTCTTCAACACCTCGTGAGTTCATCGACAAGTGGAGAATCTTCCCACAGATGAGCCCTCGCCAGAAAACAACGCAATCCACTCCATGTGTACATACAGTATTTAATATGGATGACTTGCCACTTCTCAACAATCTTCAAAATGCCAATGTCAACAAGCCCAACAAGATGATAACGGTTATGGAAGAGCCGTGCCAAGCTTTCCTCCAAGCACCGCTCTAGTCTCGGTGCCACTGCGGTACCACTGGGCCCTTTCCATTCTTCTCCTTTATCGGAGTCTTGGCCAGAGCGAGGCACATTTAAGATTCACCGGTGCACCGGAAACTGCAAAAAGTGGCACCAAAGAATGGAAAATTTGCTTTGCAGGCTTGAGCCCACCGTTGCGGCCCGCGAACAATACCGACCTGGAGCGCTTACCGGCACCTGAAGATAAGCTGCTTACTGTTGGGAATTTCTTCACACAAAGGAGCGTGGGACAAGCCGAGAAGATCCACAAGCTTTGTGCAACGGTGGACATACATAGGATAAAAGTCGTAGATATTGAGGATGTCTTCATACCCCGTGCCTGGGAACACTGTCTACCTTGTACAACCTGCACACCCTGCTCACCTTAAACTCAATCTTGCCAAGTTCCCTCCCGAGGTCTGTCCCATGTAACCTTACCCTTGCCAAATGTTCCAGAAAACAAAACGTCTTACCAACCACGAATCACTTCCATAAATTAACAAGTCAGCCCCGCCGCGCCTCTGCCAAGAAAGATAAAGTGAGATTTGAACCGGGCGTTCTCCTAATCACTAACTGTGATTGGTTGAATCTTACAAAGCAAGTCTTGGCGTAAACGCCCAGACTCGGAAAACATGGATCTAGCCCGGGTTTAGACTAGTGTGCACCTGCCAAGATGAAATCCCGTCTTGGCAACACCTGGGTGAACCGGACTGTCCGTTCGGGTTGTGGTTGATAACTGAGATTTTTCCACACTGGCTACGAGTTTCCCGGGTGGCGGAGCTATGTACGTGGTGGCGGGTTTTGTTTTGGCTTTTCTATCTCTTCACAGATTGGATGGACCCAGCCACGGTCTGAACAGCCTCAGCATTTTCAAGATTCTTGAACACTGAAATGGGTAATTCGAGTGATCTATACGAATATCCATCGCCGAGTGGCCTCGAAGCGAGAATCTGGGGAACTTTGGAGCCGAAAGTGAACCTAAAACGGGTTCGAATAAATTTTACATAAACAAAGCCGATGCAAAGCGCAATCCCCGCAGAGCCATGGCCCCCCGTCTTGGCAAGGTCCCCGCTCTCATTTCTCTTATCAACAAGCTTTGACAGATGGTAATTGGACATTTGCCATGTGCCTCAACCCTAAAATACGGAGAGTATCCATACAAATGGAGTCATCTGTCTACATGTTATACAGCAGTCCCCATAGACCTTCATCCTGGGATCCCGAGATGTGCCCGAGAGATATTCAATGCGAAAGAGAAGCATAGTCCGATTGCGACACCCCGGACACCGGAAACAGCCCCAGCAAGCTAAGCCCAGATCAAAACACCTCGGCGAATTCCAGCTAGACTAAGCGAAGGTGTTCGCTTTTAGGGATTGATTATGTAGAATCTGAAATTAAAAACTTTTACCCCATAAAACACCTAGGTAGTAATAAAAAAATGTCTTGGCTACCAAAGTCCGAGGTGTGTCCGTAGCTGTTACTTTAACCGTGCACTACCATCTCCAGGGATCTTCTTGGGGTTTTCCTCTTTCTCTCTTATCTTCTGTGTACATGCCGTTCTTGGCTGGAGATTTAAATTGCTCGCACCTCTCTCTCCCCTAATTTCCCCCCGTCTTACATCTCTGTGCTACACCTATCTCTCACGACTTCCTTCCTCTCTCGGCGCAAACCTCTGTGCGTCCGAATACACAATGGAGAAGTCTTTTAAAGCCGAGGAAGCTGTCACCAAGCAGGTCAGCGGAGAGGGTGACATCGAAAATGGTGGTCTGAACAACCCCAACCATGTTGAGCTGCATCGCGCGCTGAAGGCGAGACACATTACTATGATTGGTAGGTGCAATTTTGACGTGGAGGCAAGCATGCGCTAACAGTACGCAGCCATCGGTGGTGCGATTGGTACTGGTTTGATCATTGGAACGGGAGAAGCTCTTGCAAAGTAAGTGACCACTTTGCCTACCCGATATACATCTTGGACTTGAGGCTAACGAAGTCGCGCAGGGCCGGCGTAAGTGTTTACACTTGAGTGGAATTGACTTGTGGACGCTCTTGCTGACGTGAATAGCCCGGTTCGATCCTAATCTCTTACTCCTGGGTTGGTTTCATCGTTTATCTGGTTATGTGCGCTCTTGGAGAGATGGCCGCCTGGCTGCCATTGCCGTCTGGTTTCACTGGTTACGCCGTTCGTTTCGTCGACCCTGCTCTTGGTTTCGCTCTCGGTTGGACGTATGTACTCTCAAACCGCCTTCAAGATTACCTTGCTAACGCCAGTTCAGATACTGGTTCAAATACATCATTCTATCGCCGAATCAAATGACTGCCGGTGCAATGGTTATATCATATTGGATACCAACGGAGAAGGTCAACGCGGGAGTATGGATTACCATTTTCTTGGTTTTGGTCGTCGCCATCAATTACTTCGGCGTGAGATTCTTCGGTGAATTCGAGTTCTGGCTGTCGTCATTCAAGGTCATTGTCATTCTCGGCCTCATCCTCCTGTCTTTCATTCTCATGCTTGGCGGTGGACCAGACCATGACCGCAAGGGTTTCCGCTACTGGAAGAATCCAGGTGCTTTCAACACTTATGTGATGGAGGGAGCCGCTGGTAAATTCTTGGCGTTCTGGTCGACCATGGTGTCTGCTACATTCGCCTACTTGGGTACTGAGCTAGTCGGAGTTACTGTTGGCGAGGCGCAGAACCCCCGCAAGACAATTCCCAAGGCTATCAAGTTGACCTTTTACCGAATCCTGGTCTTCTACGTGCTGAGTGTGCTCCTCGTTGGTACTCTGGTTCCGTACAACTCCAAGGAACTTCTCTTCGCAACCGGATCAAACAACGATAAGAAGGGCTCCGCCGCTGCTTCGCCCTTCGTGGTCGCCGTCCAGCTGGCCGCTATCCCAGCCATGCCTCACATCCTGAACGCCTGCATCCTGCTCTTCGTCTTCTCCGCCGCCAATTCCGATCTGTACATTGCCACCCGTACCATTTACGGTCTGGCCCGTGAGGGCAAAGCTCCCCGAATCTTCGCTCGTACCGATCGCCGCGGTGTCCCCGTTTTTGCATTGGCCATCTCCTCCGTGATCGCCCTGTTGGGCTACATGAACGTCAGCAGCAGCTCGCAAACCGTCTTCAAATACTTCGTGAACCTCGTCAGCATCTTCGGTCTCCTAACCTGGATCTCCATCCTTGTGACCCACATCCACTTCGTGCGCGCGCGCAAGGCCCAGAATGTCCCCGAGGAAAGCCTGGCCTACAAGGCACCCTTCGGCGCTGCGGGCTCCTACTTCGCTCTGGGATTCTGCATCCTCATTGCCCTGACCAAGAACTTCGACGTCTTCATCCACAGCCCCAAGTACGGCAACTTCGACTACAAGAACTTCATCACCGCCTACCTCGGCATTCCTCTGTATATCATCATGATCTTTGGATACAAGCTGTGGACCCGCTGTGAGCGCGTGGACCCTAAGACCGCCGATCTCTGGACTGGCAAGGACGAGATTGACCGTGAAGAGGCTGCTTATCTCGCTGCGAAGGAGGCTGAGGCAGAGAAGAACTCTGATGCGAACATGTTCTACCAGAAGTTCGTCTCCTGGCTCTTCTGATACGTGCCATATCTCTTCTATATCTTGTTCTCTCAGAAATTAAGCGTTCTTTTGTGCCCGTCGTTTGTTGCATGGGCAGGCCATTTATTTGTATTTCATTACATCTTAGATGTTTCGATGATTATGAGAAATGATAATCGATCTACGATACTTTTACGCGCATTATGTACATACCTAGTCTATGCAAGGAACTCCGGGTAAGAACTGGTTTCCAATTTAGCCATGTGTTGTAATTGTTGAGCATTAAGTTGTTGCACGAGAAAGAGAGGGGAAAGAGTTGAAGCCGACTCGAAATCGACACTCCTTCTATCTTAGGTACTATGTATGTCGAGGTTGTCCCGTCATTCTTCCAAAGTTCGATATCGTCACCTTACATGAAACTTGCCCTGCTTCACCTGGGCATCGATGGTATGTATTATTCAAGCACAACGCTAAAACTGAAAGTCCGAAATAAAATGGGCATCTCTGTGACGCAAAGAGTCCAAAAGAAAGGACGCTCCGGATCTGAAACTATCAACGACGGGTGTCTGCCTGGACGCCTTAGGCCACGGGCACAAGCCTGAGACCATATCACATCATAGTTAACAGTAAAGGAGTCTGTCGCCTCTCACGTGGGTTCTCTGAGCTAAATTGTAACGCAATAGCGTGTCGCGGAAAGAAGACGGTCTCTCGAGTCTCCATCACGTTGTGGAGGAGCATGATGGACAACCAGGGGGCGGACATTGCCTGGAGACGACAATCCGGTAAAAACCTTGCCATGAATTGGTGTTTCAAGGTCGCAGACTTCGGCGAAAGCCAGGTTCCGGCATTAACGGAGGCCATGAGCATCCGTCTCGGTTAGAGAAGACTTCAAGCCTTTGAAGTAAATCATACTGTGGTGAGCTTCTGTCGACCATTGCATGATCTACTGGGAGTTGCTCACCAATAATTGGCGGTTTCAGTTTTCATTGATCGCTTGTTTCCGATCCTTGCGATTAGCCTTCTCTGTGGGATTTTGCCATTGCCGGATGGGGAAACCGAATTTTTGTTGGCGAAGTAGAGGTTGTCTCATTTGAGCTGCGCCAGATCTCGTGGCCCAAACTGAAGCCACGAAGACTGCATCCAGACGAGAATCCTGAAGATGCAAGGGAAGAGAGAGGAAGAGGAAGGAGAAGTGAGAGATGAGACTTTGATATAGATCTCACTTCTGCAATCCATGCTAGACGTATCCAGCAGACATCCTGCGCACGCCCATCAGTCATATAATTCAACTGCACCCCTCGGGGAGCAGATACGCAAACAAAGCATCAACACAACAGCAAGCATGTCAGAAGCATGACGCCCAAGTTCCAGCATGAGCCAACCATGCATCGTAAAGTTGTCTGGAATCTGTTTCCACCAGACACCTGGTATCATGTTGTCAAACAGTGCGATGAACATGAAGTCGGTGGGGTGGTCGAGGCAGGCGTGCTAGAGGGCAGAGGCAAAGGGCCACTACCGCAGGATTGGGTGATTCGGCCGATGCCGAGTGCGTCTGTGACGTCGATGTGTTCGGCTCTGGAGGTGATGTGGCAGCCGAAGCTGTTGAGGGAGAGATGTTTTCTCTCGGTTGATCTTTGTCATCGATTGCGTATACCTAACGAAGGCTCTGATGCAAAAGGGGAGATCACCGGGCTTGACTGACTTTGTCACGAATATGCCTCGTCCTTGCGACTCGGTTCATCGGATCTCAACTAAAGGCGATGGCGAGGAGGTGGTTGAGGAAGAGTAAAGGGAAGAGGAAGAAGAAGTCCCTTCGCCCACTGGATTAGGCACCTTATGAGGCATAAGTACACCCGGTTTGCGCAGCATCCCCGCTTTCGGTTTGTCGCCTTCAACATGATTATGCGGCATCAGGCCCGTACGAGTGCCGCCTTCTTCGTTAAAGGCCGTCCAGACCAGAACATCAGCGCGGAGGACCTTCGCCGCGCTTTTACTAGGCCAGACGAAACCGCCTAGAAGTTGCTTCGGTCAATCACCCGTTTCTCGAATCAACTTCGAGGGACTCGTCCATTCTAGACCGCCCGGCATCAGGAATTAATCGCCTTTGTAAAGAACCTAGGTCCTACGCAGCTTTTTCTAACGACCTCCGCCGCAGACCTACACTAGGATAGTCTGATGCGGCACTTACCTGACTACGATCGGTGGATATAAGCCGATTCGGCCCTTCGCCGTCGTATTACGCAGCGCAATCTCCAGCAGAATCCCTATATTGTGGCCCAGTGGTTCGTGATACGATTCGACCTTTCCGCGATAAGGTCCTTCGCCGCCTCTTCTCTATTTCGGACCACTAGGATCGCTTCGAGTTTCAGGGCCGGGGGTCCACGCATAATCATGCCGTGTACTAGATTCGGGACACGCCTGACTCTGAGAAGCTGGATACTCCTGAGCTTCGGGAGTATTTCGCCAACTTCTGGGGCATACATATCACCGCGCAGAACCCCACTCCGGTACAGATCGGCCAGGCGACGAGCGAATACGACCGATCCGAGCTTCAACTTCGCCCCAATGAGAGATCTAATACGGCAGACCATCTGGGCCGTTTGGTTAACCATTAAGCTTGGGGGGTGGGGGGTTGAGCATAGTAGAAACATTCTGCATTATAGTTTTAGGCGCAGACAGCCGGCCTGATTGATATACAAAACCTCACCAACACCAGAAGAATAATGACAATAAGGGAATTCGCTCGTAAAGTAAACATGCAATCATCAGAAGGCGACGGGGCCTATGGCGTAGCCATTCAAGGGCCAGCGGCTAAAGGTATTTGATCGCGCATCAAATCATCAAAGCTGACATCGGAGACCTTCTCGCCCTGGACAAATTTGCCGAATGTCAACAGGGCAGTATATATCTCTTTGCCAGTTGGGACAATGTGCTCTGAAGGCAGAAGAAATCCATAACTACCGCGGTCGCGAAGTTTGATCTGATACGAGAACTTGGCGCGCAGCTTATGGTAGAACCAATCCAGAGCACTACCGCCCGCGGTACTTCCAACAGCTGCGCTGTTAGTGAGAATCCCCTCGCAAGCCGAGGTAACGTCATAAGATTCATGTGAGGTTTTGCGAATTGCCTTGGCTAGACCCAAGGCTAGCTCCTCCAGGCTCTCGAGCGTGGGCGGCACAGACGAGCAGGAGTATGAGTATGGGTATAGAATCTGCTGAGAGTAGGAGTGTAAGTCGATGAATCCGACGATTTCCGCGCGGTCATGAGCTGTCTCGTTTTGAGCCCACTGCGCTAGGCGTTGTGACTCAAGTGCTTCGAAGGGCTCCGCGCCGGCATAGTTCTCTGAGCACGGGCTCGAGTGAGTGGACTCGCCATCCCATTCATAGTCCCAGGAACGATCTAAATCGACGCCTGGGCAGAGTGGCAGCCCTGTTGGCTGGCGGTTCTTGCGCCATAGACGGTCTGATTCCCACGAGTAGACATATCCGTCTGGGTTGAGAGTTGGGATTAGTACCCAGTCATACTCGTGCAGCAACTGTGTTACTGTAGCTGAATAGCCGTAATGAGTGATCAGGCTGTATGCCACATATGTTACCGTGGATGTGCTGATCCATTCCCTGGCATGAGAACCACCGACAATGACAATTGTCTTCCGAGGGCCCGATGTGGGCTCTGCCGAGGCAGAGGCACCCAGTCGCAATGCTGGAATATCTCGACCCTCGTAGGACAATCCCACGCTTGTCATTCGGACGTGGGAGGAGAACATTGATGCCATCAAGCGCATCCATTGCGTAATGACGGCCAGCGGTTGGTATTCTTGAAAGAAGAGGTCCCCATTCGATATCGTCTCGAGTTCACCTGGTGTACTCCCAGCACCAAAGTCTGAATTTGTACGGCGACTAGAAGGATATGACTCATAAATCTTTTCGGCAAGGTTGTCCATAAGCGGAGTGTAGGAGGTGCGGAGCGTTGACGGTAGTAAGTCCAATAGGGAAGGGATCTAGCAAAATTAATTGGACGATCATGAAACTAGCAAAGTAAATCTTACCATGTCATCTGCCAGTCTAATATCCACAAATTCCGAAGTTATCGTCCAAGTGTCCAAAAACAGTACTTGTGAGGCGGAAGCCAACGCTGCTGCCTCGTCCGGCCGGCGCAAGTAAAATCGGAGAACGACATCGCTGCCATACCGATCATGAATATTTGACGGTGGCGAGTGATATTTTGAAGAGCATCGAGTGTGATCAATACCCCAAATGGAACCGATCACCCAGTCGCGAAGTCGAGCCCATGGGCGTGGGTTGGCATGGGTGAGACGGACTGGCTGTAAGGGCGGCGGTGGAGTGATGCTCGAACCAGCGGGGACGGCAGATATAAGAGGGAGAAAGGTCGATGCGACCAAGATCGGAGTAAGAATACGCATGCCGAGTCTCGATATAACCTGTTTCAAACGAAGGCAAAGAGTTGGAGATCACAGGTTCAGAGGAGGTTCACAGGAGTCTGTGAGAGCCTCGGATGCGGAGAAGAGGCGAGGGGGGCAAGACGTCAGAACACGGGGGGGCGAACAGGAGATTAGGGAGGAAATAGGAAAGAGAGATAGAGATCAAATCATATGTGACAATTGTATAGAAGTATAAATCAAATGCAACAGCTCAGAAATCCCATTGAGATCCGGAGAATTGGAAGAGAAGAAGAAGATGACATGCAGCAGGTTGTTCTACGTCACTTTACTTGGTCTGGAGGACTCGGTCGGGGTAAATTTACAAACATACAGCGAATGTAAAGGTTAGTAACATTGATCGATTTAACTAGAGACAAATTACACAATTACTACTCTATCTTTGCTCAAATATATCAAATATATCAAATACATCAAATTACATGAAGTGATATCAATTGAACATCTTAATATAAAACCGGTCAATTACCCGACGCTCAGGTCGCTCGACTTAAACTCGTCTGCCTTACCCCTCTTGTCTTGTTCCAATTCGACATTTGATATTGATATTGTTCTTTTTTATTTTCCTATTTTCTGAAGATCTTCATCATCAACAGAAAAAATACACGTGTGGTGGCAGAAATAGGGCAATCTAGAACGTTGCTCCCTTTTCCCGCGTTCCCCTTTTTGCGAGACGACCTCTCTCTACTCTCCACCCTAAGAGATCCCACCGCGTCTGGACCATGTCCTTCATCTTCATTTCCATCTAACATCTTTGTTAACCCACCCTTTTATTCCCATGGATTGTTAGCTTGGGTTCATCCTGACGCTTTGTCCTTCACCATGCATTGGAAAGGACTGCGTCTTGTGGCCGATGGCAAGAGACAGAGCACCATCGACCATCAACCTCAATCACGTCGCAGTGAACACCTTCCTCGTCCTTATCCTGCGCCCGAACCCAGATTTTCCGAATCGACTCCTCGCACATCCGGTCTATTAGATAGTCCAGGGAATAATACACTGGATAACAAGGGGTCAAATCATGGGGTAGCTCAGTCGGACTTTGCAGGGCCATCATCCGGGGAGACCCCTAGTCTGCGCCATAAGCGGTTCAGCTTCATGAGGCTACGCCATGCATCCGACCCCCAACTCTCCAAATCTTACACCAAGGCGGGGGAGGACACTCCCCCGGTCCCTTCCTTACCGCGTAAGTGAATCAATTGACTATCCTAATGCTCCTCTAGGATGAAAGGAGCTAACTGTGTCTACCATATAAAGCTCCCAAAATCATCACTACCGCCCCTACCAGTCACGAGCTCGACCAGCCCGTAAAACAAAGATCTAAGCTTAGCTTTCGACCATCGTCACGAAAACAGTCCATGGAGGAGCTGTCCCGGAAATCAACAGAACAACCTGCGAAATCTCGCCGGAGGGGCCAGGGATCAACGGACTCTCGGGTTGGTGACTCAACGCTTGCCATGTCCCAGAGCATCACAGAAGAGCCTGGACGCTTGTCAACAACTTCACTTCGGGGCGGCCGCCAGCAGCACAATGACTCCCAGCGCTCGTCAGTGATTGATCCCCGATTTTCGGAATCCTCTCGATCAGACCAGAGTAATGGCGACCAGACAGTCCCTCAAACTAATAGTCCCCGTGAGGGGCAGAATTCTACACCGGCCAAGCGATTTCGTCTACCTCGTTTAAAGCGCAATCGCAGCCCTCTCTTCCCTTTGCCCCCCAAAGTCTCGCAGCCGCCAGGAGATTTCGACAATCGAGCGAAGTTTCCACCGGTAGATACGCCAAAATCGGAGAACTCAGATGGCCAGGACCACATCTCACCACTGCCATCACCATCACGTTCCACCGTGGGACTCGCTGCCTCGAATGTGCCGCCGCTGTTTCGGAACGACTCGACGAATTCAGCTCGATCTGTTCGATCCAATCCCTCCTTGAAGAATCGCGGACGTTCATCCACCATGGGATCGCTGGCCGAGAACCATGATGACTTGTCTGTACCCCCTTATCTGGCGTCTTCGGCGCGTACGTCTACTTCGACCAGTGGCCGGAAAAGCTTCAGTGATATGTTCAATCTCACTCAGCGATTGAGGCAAAACTCATCCCCGCCCGCTCCTCGACACGGTTCACCCGCAATAGGCGGCGCCTCCACCCCAAACTTGCGAATAGTAGAGCTACCAGAAATTCCGAAGCGAGAAGAATCCGACACTCCCGCTTCATATTTGACTCGTTTGGAAGAAAGCCTACCCCGTGGGATGATTGGCGGTGTTCTAGCACACTCAGATGAGGAATTTTTCAAGATCTGTCTACGGAAATACATGAGAACCTTCTCATACTTCGGCGATCCACTCGACATGGCAATCCGCAAGCTCTTGATGGAAGTCGAGCTTCCGAAAGAAACACAGCAGATTGACCGGTTTGTACAAGCATTTGCTGACCGCTACCATGAATGCAACCCAGGTATCTTCACAACTCCGGACAATGCATACTTCATTGCATTTTCACTGTTGATCCTTCATACCGACGTCTTCAATAAAAACAACAAACGCAAGATGCAGAAAGCGGATTACATCAAGATCAGTCGAGGAGAAGGAATTTCGGAGGACATCCTAGAGTGTTTCTACGAGAACATCTCATACACTCCGTTCATTCATGTGGAAGACGTCAACCCACCCGATCGCCACTTGGCAAAACCACGTCGCACGCTCTTCAAAAGCACCAGCACTGAAAACTTGCCCAGGATTACGCGGGAGCCTGTTGATCCTTATTCGCTCATTCTGGAAGGCAAACTGGAATCTCTACGCCCTAGCTTGAAGGATGTCATGGATTTGGAGGATACATACGATCACTTCGGTACCGCTGGGCCACCGGACATGGATGTCCTTCACCAGTCCTTTACCAAGTCTGGAATCTTGCAAATCATTTCTTCGCGCTCTCGCCCCGACGCGTTCATGCCGGCTAGCTTGGGCAGTCCACTTGACTCGAACCCCGGTCTAGTGGATATCAAGGTTGCCAAGGTTGGCTTGCTTTGGCGGAAAGATCCCAGGAAAAAGAAAGCTAGATCGCCCTGGCAAGAATGGGGTGCGATTCTCACTTTTTCTCAGCTCTACTTCTTCCGCAACGTGAACTGGGTGCGCTCACTCATCGCGCAGCATGAGGCATATGTCAAAAATGACCGTCACGGTACTCTTGTGTTCAACCCACCTCTTGCTGAGTTCAAGCCGGACAATATACTGTCTACCGGTGATACTGTTGCTCTTCTGGACTCTAGTTACAAAAAGCATAAGCATGCATTCACGTTTGTTCGACACAACGCGATGGAGGAGACATTCCTTGCTTCGTCGGAGTCTGAGATGAATGATTGGATTGCACACCTCAATTATGCTGCAGCCTTCAGGACCACTGGTGTGCGCACCAAGGGCATGATCGCTACCAACTACGAAGGACAGCGATACCGCAAAAGTCAGCGATTGAGCTCAGTGTCTTCCCAAAAGTCCCACCAATCGACAGACTTGGAGCCCCCTTCTCCTAGCATTGATACCGATGTCGTCGCCGAATTTGTTGCTGCGCGCCGAGAATTGATGAGCCAAAAAATTCGAGAGAGAAACGAAAAGCTCTTTGGGTTGCAAAAGCAACTGGAAGATCTCTTACAAAATGCCCGGCACTTGCAAGTTCTTACTCCCGTTCATGCTCGGGCTCGGGAGAACGTCATTCTAGCTGCAGGTCGCTTGTCTGCTAAGATCAAATGGGTGAGACAAGATATCTGGCGCAGCAAATGTTATCGCCAAGTTCTCCTACGAGACCTGGGCAAGGACGAAGAGGCGGTAGAGACTAGGATGGGATCGGTCGCTGACCCGGCGCCCTCGCACGCGGATGGGACATGCCTGACCTCACTTTCCAGGCCATCCTTGAGATCGGAGCCTAGCGTCGAAAGAGCCGGCAGTATTGTGCCTACCATCTCGAGTGTTGATACGCCTGAGCCCAATGTGGCCACAACTGAGGAACCACCAGAAACCGGATTGCTGGCCAAACCTTCGAACGCTGAACTCCGTCGTCCCAGCATCCCGGCATCAATTGCTTCATCTGATGTCTTCCGTGTCGGCCGTCGCCGCTCCGCTGTACCCGTCCCCCAACGTGCCAAGTCATACTCGCCCGACCCAACAACTATCACACTCGAGCGTGAAGCCTCTGTTCTCAGTCGTGCTAGTCGGTGGGACGGAGCTAGCCTTGCGTCGAGAACCTCAAAACTGACCACACCTTTGAGCTTTGACGACGGTGAAGAGCGCGTTCTACGGGAAGCTGGTCTACTAGAACTGCCAGCATCACCAAAGGGACGCCAGGATGAAGAGGTTGCCCCTGACGGAATCCCCGGCAAACCCACCGAGGGTGACACCAATGGAAACGACAAAGGGGATAGACCAAGTCGCGTTCGTCGCAGCCTTCATCGCACGCTTCGTGACTCGCACTCTCATAGAACCCACTCGCACTCAAAGAAAAAGCGCAGTTCGGTTTCCAGTATTGGGCCGGAGGAGGACGATCAAGTGTCCGGTGATGGCGAGGTGCTTCCTCGCAAAGCTCCCAGTTTCACCGTTCATGGCAAGAAAGCATCAATCGTCACCTTCGGGTCCGAATGGCAAAACATGCCCCCGGAAGAGCGCCTCAAGCTCCGCAAGCCTACCCCTCATGAGGAGCCACGGGCGTCAGAGCCTACTATCATCGGCAGCGGTGAGTCGATGTTGACGGACCGCAGCCCGGAACGTCCTCATTCGCTCCGCAGTATGAGTACCACCACTGGCCTGAGTGTGCGCAGCCGCGACGATCTGTCGGAGTTCAAGGATGCTCATGAAGAGCAACCGGAAGAAGATATCGAGGGTCCGGCTTCCCCGGTGATCACATCCTTTTCGAGTCTCGATGCAAATCCCCTGGACATGGAACACACCCCTTACTTCCCTTCGCCTACGACATATAACAGCCATAGTCTTGCACCAAGACACGACGGCTCCTCTTCTCCATCTTCTACGTCCATCAACGAGCGCATCGTTGATACGCCCTCCAACGAAAACCTGCGCGAGCAGGCCGTACGTGCTTGAGTCTCACCTCTTCGACCTAGCAAACGCATCTTATCTTACCTTCTTCTGTACATCCTATCGCTTCTGATCTTGATCTTCTATTTGACGATTATTATACCCATTATTCAACCTCTTGCAACTTATGTCGCCTCTTCCTGCTTACTTTTCTTGCATTGTGTCTGGCGAACTCCGGCTTCCGAACGGTTGTCGGTTCGGTGTGTTTTTAACCATCTGTCTGTCTGCGTTTTTGTTTGGAAAACTGCATGCATTTTCCGTCGGGTGGTTAGTCCAATTTGTGCGGTGACAGGATGCATAGGCGTGCCATGATCTCTCATGGCCTGGGCATTTTCTTCCAATTCTGTCTTTTCTAGTGCGAGGTTCTGCAATTACTGATAGACAAAAGCGACTTATGATTGACAATGATCTGATCTATTACTCTTCACTTCTTCGGATATTTCCATAGCCTCGGACGATAAAGACTACACTCAAGGCGTCACATATCTAGATTCAATATCTATTCCCAAGCTGATCACAGACACAATATATCTTTCTTCCTCAATTCATCTCTCCTGCAGTCCCAACATAGGGCTGAGCAAAGCGGTGAACCAGGCGGTGACCTATCCCACCAATACCAATCCTCAACCAGCACACCCCGAACCCAACCTCCGTCCAAAACCCCATTACGACATAATCCCAAAGCTCCACCCAAAAAGCTCCCTCTCACCCTGACAAAACCTCCGCAACAAACAACCACCCCCCAGAATGGCGCACTCAAAGCGCAACACCTCCCTCCCCCACTTCACCTCCTACGAACGCGGCCTCCTCCGCTCAACATGGGGCACAAAGCGCAGCGCAATTGGCCGCGACAGCTTCCTAAACTTCGGCTCCTGCCGTTTATGTCTCCAGCCCGCGCGCGCACCCGTCGTCGCATGCGCCAGCAATGGTGACCTCTTCTGTCGCGAGTGTGCCATGAACGATCTCCTTGCTCAGAGACAGGAGATCAAGAGGTTGGAGAAAGAGCGGGATGAGGCGCGGAAGCGGATTGCAGAAGATGAGGAACGGTCGTTGAAGGAGATGCGGGAGAAAGATTTGAGGGATTTTGAGCTTGTTTCTATGGGACTAGAGAATAAGGGTGGGAATGGGGGTGGGAATGGGAAAAAGAGAAAGGCCGGGGAGGAGGAGGCGTTGGAGAAGTTTAAGTCTAGGGAGGTTGAGGTTGAGGGGAAGAGGAAGAGGGTTTTTGAACTTGGGGAGGAGGGGATGGCGAGACTTGCTGGGGAGGAGAGGGAGAGGTTGAGGAGGGAGTTGAAGAGTGAGAAGGTTTGTGATATTTCCTTGCACTTCAATGTTCTTTTGGAGCAAGATTCCAGTGAACTAACAGTCTTTGCTTTCCAGGAGTCGAGCAAATCTGCTCTCCCATCTTTCTGGGTCCCGTCTTTAACGCCTAATACCGATGCAAATGAGATCGCTGCCAATAAGTCTGTCAAGTTGACGCCGATCTGTCCTGGCTCGACGGATGAGTGCAGGCATAGCTACTCGCTCAAGTCGCTTGTTGATGTTAAGTTCACGGAGGAGAAGGCTTCCGACGGGACTGTTTCCAGAGTTTGTCCGAGCTGCAAGAAGAACTTGAGTAATGGGCTCAAGGCGATGCGTATGTGGTGTTCGACTTGGAACGAACGTTGGGTCTTGCTAATGACATCTTTTGGACAGTTACGAAACCCTGTGGACATGTCATCTGCGCTCCGTGCGTGTCAAAATTTATGACTCCGCATGACCAACATATTCCCAATCCGCATGCTTCAAAGGAGGAGCAGGAGACGGCTGCTGCTTTGCACGGTCAGGTCCTATGCTATGTCTGTGAGACGGACGTTACGGGCAAATCAAAACCAAACGGGAATGGGAATGAGACCAGCAAGAAGTCTAAGAAGAAGGATAAGGAGGCTATTCAGCCTGGTCTGGTGGAGATCTCCTCCGAGGGAACTGGGTTTGCCAGCAAAGGCGGGAATATGGGTAAGAAGAGCGGGGTTGCATTCCAGTGCTGAGCCAATTCCCAATCAAAGAAACGAGAAGAATGAAACACAAATTCCAATTGTGTGTACGATAAAAATATACTGATATTGCCGCCCGGAGCGGTAATGAACGCCCGAACCATGCAAATACAATGTTCTAGATATACAGTGAAGCCATGCGGGGTGTTTGTATGGGGAACCCGTCCTGCCTTTCCTCCCATCTGCAGTGTCAAGCTCAAGACCGCTTCTTGGCATTGTTGAACTCGCGCACAGTGATCTGGCAAGCGACCTCCTGGCAAAGACGACGGCGACGGCTAGGGTCCAACTTAGACCCGAACTCCAAACCAGAAGCACGCTCAACAGCTTCAAGGGGAACCTCGAAGTCCGTCAGACGCTTGTCATTCGCAATGCGAGCATTGGGCAAAACAAAAGCGCCGAGCGCAACCTTGCTAGTAGGCGAGTTTGTTCCATCCTCGGCATAGATGACCTTATAGAAGTGCGTCGGGACCGCGACGTTGGGCGGGTTACCGATGACCTCGTAGTTAACACGCCACTTTCCATCCGGGTCACGGTGAGGCAGGTACAGGGGCCCAGTCACAATACGGACAGACGGGTACCGCTTCACGAGATCACGGCAGAAAGTCTCAAAGTGCGCCCAGTAGTCACGGTTGAAGCCCTCTCCGACCTGCGGACACATATTGCTGAGAGCGAAGGTCCCGTCCATGGCTCCCTGCGACCACTTCGCGTCCGCGGCCGGCACCTGGTGGCCGCGATCATAGCCCGAGCGGAAATAGTCGGACAATTTGGCGCGGAACATGGATGGCACGGTTGTGTCTTCGAAGAAGGTGCTCTTCTTCCGGTCGCCGATGTTTAGGGCAATGGATTCGGGCGTGATGTGTTCTGCGACCCAGGATGGATTGCGGGTGCGGCGGTCGTAGGCGCCGTGCACGGGGAGGGAGGAGAGGTCGTCGGCGATTGGGCCTGGGAAGCCATATTGGAGGATTCCAGCTGGGTTGACGGGACTGGTGGCTAGTTTGGATGCCAATGTTGGGGTTGGGAGTGTGGAGGGTGGTGCAATGCCCGGGGTTGTGGGTGTTGGAGTGAGAGTCTGTTGTTGCGGCTTGGAGGACTTGCCGGAGAAGAGTAGTGCAGTGACACCGGCTCCTGTTGCTGCGCTGGCGGCAGCGATGACGGCCAGAGTTGCTTTGGACATGGCGTAGTGTCCTTTTTCTTTTGGTCTGAGTTGTCCTGAGTGAGTCGAAAGAAGATCGAGAAGTTTCAGGAACCGAAACAAAAAATAAGTCGAGGGAGTCACGGGGCCAATCAGAGCATCATATAAGGAAATATCCAACTATTGATATTGTTCTAGATGGGGAATGGGTCTTGTTTTATATATTCACTGGGTCTGAATGGAGATGAGGATCAGCATCAAATTATCACAAGAATATTTCGAATCATTGGAGACTGTCAGCTGCCTAAAGTTGGAATCTCTGTCCACGATGTACCACAAAGAGACATTCGTCGATCAGGGACCATATCACCCGACTAAATATTTCAAAATATATCCTCCTCCTTCTAATCTTTCCTTTCTATCCTATTCCCTGATGAAGAAAGTCATACATCTCAAGCTTCATTGCTTCCAGATTGTACATGTTCGCAACATCCCAGATCCCAGCCATGAGAGGGAGGTCCAAGTTGCAGATGAGAACCTTGGGGACAGAAAATGCACTCTCATGGAATGCATAAAACCCTCGCCATCGTCCACAATGGAGACTCTCTGTATTCATCTTTCAATTAGAGAGAAATGAAGTAAGAGGCAAAAGTGTTGACCGCCAACCTTCTTCCCCCCCGTTGCTAATTACATCACCGTTTCTGTTTTCTCTTCAACTTCCACCCCACGCCATGTCTGCTGCCAACGACTTCCGGGGGTGGGTGATGAGCGCCGTCTCAGGCGTCGGTGAGTGTCGCCAATCTGGTATTTAATGATTCAACGACTAATTGAATTTAGCCTGCGTCCTTGGTTCATCTATAATTTGCATCGATGTGCTGGTACGGGCGCTCTCCCACCACAAGAGCTTCCAGATCGCCAACAGTAGTAACTTTTTGTCGGCATCATTATGTCTCAGTGCTGGAGTCATGGTGAGATCTCTTTCCTAGTTTGCACATCCGGGAGAGAAACTAACTTCCAACAGCTCTTTACCTCCCTCTATAGCATGCTACCCACGTCGAAAGAATACTTGACCCGCGCCGGCTTCTCCTCCGCCGCATCTGCCTATAGTTTAATCGGTCTTTTCATTGCTGGGGTCGCAGGTTTACAAGTCGCATCTGCATTTGCACACCGATACATTCCCTCCCACGTCGTCGACTGTGCCCATACACATGACGAGTCGGAAAGTGATCCCGAGCGCGGCAAGCCCCGACACGAGGACCAGAATGCACACAACCATACCAATGGACATACCGAGCAAACACCGCTTTTGCGACCTAACAAACGTCTCTCCTTTAAATCAACGCCAGCGGTGGTACAACGGAGCCAACATCCGGAGCCGGCGCTCAGACGCCGCGAGACAATGCGCGACATGCTAACACGCCGGATCACCTCGCTCATGGGCGGAGTAAAATCCACCTGCGATGAGAACGGCCCATGCTTTGGAGTCTCGCAAACCTGTGGCAGCGAGTGCACCAAGTTACTTCCCGTTCACGAAAATACGCGACCAATCCTGCCGCATCGTGGAAGCATGTCCGCACCCTTGGAGTCGGAAATCTCCCGCGCGGGACTCGACGTTGGAAACGAATCTAACGAACCTTCGCGTGATGCGCCAGACGGTGGATACTTTGACAACCTCGCTGCGCAACACCACATGCCTCCGGGCGTTGCCTCGTCCGGCTCGTCCGGCTCGTCTCAGGAGCGAGGGCCCAATTCCGATAATCGTTATCAGGAAGAACATCGTAACCAGGGAGACGGCACCGACTCTCCACGTCCCAAATCTGCCGGTGGCAATCCCCACCATCATCATGTCCCCCAAAATGCATTCATGTCAATTGGACTCCAGACTTCCCTTGCCATTGCTCTGCACAAGCTTCCGGAGGGGTTCATTACATACGCTACCAACCACGCCAGTCCAACTCTCGGTCTGACAGTTTTCCTGGCATTGTTCATTCACAACATCGTGGAGGGTTTCGCCATGGCCCTTCCACTGTACCTGGCCCTCAACTCCCGCTGGAAGGCAATGTTCTGGTCCAGCCTGCTGGGAGGCATCAGTCAACCCGCCGGTGCCGGCCTAGCTGCCCTGTGGATTTGGAGTACCGGGCAACGTGGCTCGGGCGACTCCACAGGACCCTCGTGGGGTATCTATGGAGGTATGTTCGCCGTTACAGCTGGCGTTATGACATCTGTGGCACTGCAACTCTTTGCCGAGGGACTTGGTCTCACCCACAACCGCAGAATCGGCATCGGGTTCGCCTTTGCGGGTATGGGGTTGATGGGTCTCAGTTTTGCCTTGACGGCTTGAGAGTGTCGAGTTCGATGAATATTCCTTCTCATACATGGCGCTGTCTTGTCCTCTTAGATTTTGTTTTTTCCACGGGCATGAAAGCACATAAAAAGTTTTGGCGTTTAGACGTGTCTTTCTTCCATTACGCTTATTCGACATGGCCATAGTTTGGTCTTGCATAAAGAATATTTTTACGAACAAGACTGTGTGTTGCATTATTTATGCATGGTTGATGCATCTTCACTGGCCACTGTGCTTTATGCTTTGCAGAACAATGCATCAGAATTAATATGCTTTAGTGTGTGGTCTTATCAATACATAAAAGTGATGCCAACCATGTAGACTTGATCTTTATACCGTAGGACTCGACGCTGTGTGTATACTACTCATGTATACTGCAGCCTTGTCTTCTTACCCTTTCACTACATTTGGTCCACTATATCCTTAGCAGATGTCATCAATGATATTGTCTTATGAACACCACCTGGAGGATATCGAGTGGCTGGATAACAAATATCATTCTATAGCTCTTTGCATACTTACGTGTACATGCTCATATCACATAACTAACTAGCGACGTGCAATTCTCGGTTTTAAAGTCACTCGAAACGGGGTTGAGGAAGATTGCCAAAGGCAATGAATTTGTCGAACCACTTGACCGTTAGGCTAACTGCCCGTCCTGTTGGGAATAAGTCCAATAAGTTGAACATGACCGAACAGCTTGGTTGTTGGTGCCTTGACACCTTATCTTCTTTGGTCTTTCCTCTTTCGGTGCCTTCCAATTCATCTTCATTCGATGTTTATCGTTTTGTTCTTTCCTATACAGGACACATTTTATACCAGACATGTGTTCTTCATGTTGTAATTGCCATTCATGATTCTTTACACCATCAGGTACACCTTCCCACCATCATCCCGAGATAGACATCTCCATACCAAACAAATGCCTCTGGCAATTTTACCTGATTACATATGTAGGCCATTCATCCGAGTTATGCTTCTTCGAGAACACGGATAACAACATGAAGATTCAATCATATTGCTGTATGGACAAGGTACCCAATTTCGGTCCACATATAAACATCACAACCGCCATATTATCCATGGATATACAATACAACCGAGTTACATCACCTACTCACAGAGCCTGCACCGAAATCCGCCTAGGACCACCCACCCCACTAGACTCCCTCAAATGATTCCGATGCGCCTGACCCTCCTCCTCCATATCCTCAACATCAATACTAAACCGTCTAGGCTTCGACCAAACCCCAAACTCCTCCCCATTCTCTTCCCCAACACCTTCCTGCACACCAAACCTATCCGCCAACGCCTGGAACAACTCTGCATGCGACGAAGCCCGACCTGAACTCTGCCCACCAAGCCTACCCTGCGCCCGCCGCAGCAACTCCATATGCTGCGACACAGTATCGGCCGCGCGCGCATGCCCCTTCGCCTCGGAATCACCGAGCAGATCGTAGAGCACGCCCTCGTGCAGCGTCGCCGCCGACTGGTGGTCCTCGGACGCAGTGAACAGGGCAGAGAGGAGCTTGGTCATCTCGAGCGTGACAGGGTCGCAGCTGCCCCAGACTTGGCGCAGGTTGTAGCAGATGTCGCGGCAGAGCTGGATTGCGGAGTCGACGTTTCCGCGGCAGAAGCGGGTCTCGACGAGGCGGCGGCCGATCCAGACCACGACGTCTGGGGTCCAGGTTCTTTGGACGATTCGGGAGGTCCAGAGTTGGGTGAGGATTGTTTCGAGCTCGGGGAACATATCGTGTTCGCCTAGCAGGGTGATTATGTCGTTTAGGTCGTTGAAGGGGAGATCGATCATGTCGATACCCAGAGATTTTGAGGTGGACATTATCTCCTGTAGGAGGAGCTTGGCTTTGATTGACATGTTCTTGTGGGTCTGTTCGTCGGCGCACTTTGTTGCCTTGTGGCCGGAGAGGTAGAGGCAGAGCTGGGTGGCGGTTTTGATGCTCTGGTGACTGTTTAGACCGTCGGTCAGGTGCATAAAGGAGTGCAGGACGCCTGTTAGGATGGTGGCTTCTTGGGAGCGGGAGGCGTTACATAGGTCGCGGACAAGATTGGTGGTTGTTGTGAGGATGTTCATGTTGTAATTCTCGTTGTGCACCTCGCGCAGACAGATCTGGTAGAACTGCTGGACGACTTCCTTGTCGGCGACGCTGGTGGCGGACAGGTTGGTGCAGAAGTACTCGTACAGCTTGTTCTTGGTGTCGTTGGCGGGGCGAACTCGCTTCTGGTCAATCTGCAGAGTGTAGAGCAGGTGGCCGGAGATGAGAGTAGGGACGAAGTCGTGGCCAGAGAGATTCTTGGAGAAGGTCTGGTGAGTCTTCATCTCGGTACTCATTTCCTTCATGATCTGGTCGTAACTAGCGCGTCTGCCAAAGACCTCTTCGAAAGCAGCGACGAAAATGGCATCGCGACGTTCGGGCAGTGCCATTGTCGATGCTTCAGGACTATACACCACACGTTGTCGCAGCTCATCAAGGAAATTATTACCCCCTTCAATGTAGCCGCACTCAAGGTAGATACTGGCAATCCGGCGGGCCCAGTCGCCGATCATGTCAGGTTCGCCGCCGGCATGCAACACATCAGTGGAGTAGGTGTGTAGAATAGCATTGCCTTGCTGAACAGAAGTGGTTGTTCCCTGTCGCGAGTGGGCAAGGGCGAGCTCACGCAGCCACGATAGAGTTGTGGTGGAGAAGTAGCCTTGGGTCTTCTTCGCCAGTTGGTATTCTTCCGTGTACAAGGAGCGGGCTTCACTGGTCGAATCATGCTTGCGAACAAACAGCTGTGCCAGCTTGTGCTTGAGCGTGATGGGCAGTGGTGCAGTCATTTGTTCGAGGGGCTTTGATGCCTCGGAGGTCTCCACCCACTCGTTGATCTCCAAAGGCGTCTTGTACAATGTGATGGCTCGGTCAATGTACGCGTCATTGGATTCGCACAGCTCGGCAAAGAGCAAGGTGGCATTGAGTGTCTTCTGGCTCGTTGGGCCATGCACGTGGTGACAGGTCATGACATACTCAGAGGCAACCTTGTACTGCTCGGAGAAGTCGGAGCCCTTTTTGGCTGCCAGAATCGAGATGTAACCCATGTAGGTTTTTTCCAACATCCGATCAATCAGCCTCCGGTCGTAGGTCCGCTCCTGCTCTTCGTTGTCTTCAACAACCAAGGTCGGCCAGAGGGATCGGTAGACATGCAGAGCGGAACTCCACTCCATCCCCTTCTCGTAAATGCCAATGAGAGCAACCGCAGCTTCAATGCCCTCTGGAGCAATTGACTTCTCCTGTGAAGTGGCCTTGTAAATACGCTGGTATATACTCTTAGCTTCAGTGTGCATCTCCAAGCGAGTTGCCAACGCAGCCTCGAGATACATATTGTCAATGGTGTGCTTATGAGTCTCTCCAAGGCGAGCGGCCAAGAAGTTGGTCACGGTGTGAAGCAAGCTCAGTGCCTTGGGGAACTGGTAGGAAGTCTCGTGGAACTCGACGACGGCTTTGGCAACAGCCAGCACAGATGGCACAGGCACTCTGTCAGAGGAGATCAACGAACCAAGGGCATTTTCGTACACCACGGTGGCCTCTTCCAGATGCAGCCTGCGGAAGTGGCAGTAAGCCAAGATCAAAGCCAGGTCTGCCGCGGGCGGAGCCAGATCGTGCGAGAATTTCTGGTGAGACTCGGGCTGCTCCACAGTCGGCCAAATATGCTGCAAAACGGCCATCGTGCATTCAATGGCTTGGGCCCAGTCGCCCTCACGCACATAGATGCTGGAGAGATTGTGGCACATAATCAAAGTAGTAACAGTCATGTTCTCCTCACTGGCCGAGATACTGTCCAGCAACTCAACCAGCAACTTACGGTCTCGAACAGACAGAGACGATGCATCGTTAATATTGACGGAGTTTGCCATGCTCTGGGCAATCGAGAGTGCCAGAGCGGTTCCCTCGGGCGAGTACTCCTGGTGGTTCTCCTTGTAGTAGCGCCACATGAGAACCGCCAAAGAGCGATCGAGGTTGAACATAAGCATATCCCGGGTCTCAGCGCGGAGAAGGTGCACATGCTCCATCATCTCTGGGGAGTGGATACCCGTAACCTCAAGGCCTGCGACTAGTTCACGGATGACGACCTCTGCTTCGTCATTCCGGCCCTGGCGGCGGAGGAACTGGTAGTACGCAAGGGCGACATTGGACTTTTTATCCATCATATTGACCGAGTCAATATCGCGGGAGTTGAGCCCAGCCCATAGGCCTGAGAGAACTGCTTGGGCATGAACAATGTCGCCCTGCTCCTCGTACATCTTGGCCATGTACAATGAGTACTTGATCCGGCGATCATCGGTGACCTCCATGGTACGGACCATGTTGTCATACTTGGTTCTAGCAATGTCACGGCTCATCTCGTCAGTACCAGTTGTCGAGAAGTGGCCAGTCAAGAAATCAGCAGTCTCCGACGACTGGCGCGAGTTGGTACCGTATTTCTGGAGAATCTGCTGGTAGAAGTGCTTTGAGATGAACAACGCGGATTTGTTGTCGCCACGAGACTTGTACATGCCGACGAGCATTCCGAGATACTTCAGACGTTGGTTGAATTCCACGCCGGTGATTTCGGAGTCTGTCAGTATCAAGTACTTCATGATATCTTCTTGTTGAGAAGTCATGGTGCCTCGCTCAGAGAATGATTGTGTCATCATCTCGGAACATGCTAACGTGATCGGGTGAGACTGGCCCAGAAGCTCCTGGCTCAGCTTCCAGGATTCGTAGCATGTCTCATCAGCGTGACTGGCATGCGCTAACCTCGATACACGTGCGCTGAGAATCAAGCTCTGCAGCAGCGCCATGGACTTATCTCCGAGGACCAATCGGCGAATGTCACTCGCGAGTCTGTAGAGCTCGACAACACTGGACCGAGTGAACTGGGACTCGCGGCAGGTCAATTCCAGTCGTGCGAATAGGACGGTCGCAGGCATGAGCTTTGTGAAGCTAGAGGTGAACTGGAACTCTCCGTCATCTGTGACCAGAGGCGATGACAGAAGATGCGAAAGCCAATAGCGTGCCGTGTATTCCAAGACAACATACTTGTCGAAGAGGTGATTTCGCTCCTCGATGCCTAGCTTGTCCATGGACACATCTACATCTTCGTCCACGCTCAACTGCACACTGGCGAGGCACCTGGTGAGCAAGTCGTGGTGTCCATCCTTGATGCTCAGCTGAGAATTTCCGCCGGTAGACTTGGCCTGTTTGATGACATGATCGCGAATACAGGTGTGGGCAAAGGAGACCACACCATCCCGAGTAATGATTAGCGGGCTCAGGGCATTCAGAATATCGTGGCTATCAGTGATTTTGTTGGAGGCATAACTTGGACCATTGGGGTTCACGTTGAGCAACTCTTCAACCTCTTCGACCAACAAGGGTCTCTCAGCTGCTGCAAGCCATGAGACAATATTGATAGTACCCTGCTGGCTGAAGTCGAGGCTTTTGGAGTGGAAATCAAGAAGCTCCGGCATCGACTGCGGCAAGCTTTGTACGGCCGTAACAGCGAGACTCAAAGTCTTTTGATGTTTAGCGTAAGCGACCGCCATTTCAGCCCAACTGAAAGAGCCCTGAGCGCGACTGGCAATGGCAGACACAGCGGCTTGCAGTTGGTTGCCCTTATGGGTGTCAAAGCTGGCGCCAGAAGCTAACATTTTGGTAACATAAGCTGCCAGATCCATCTTGGTCTGGGAACTCTCAATCGTAAACTGCTGAACACCCTTGGAGTTGACTTTCAAGCTCAGGGGTCGGGTGAAAGCTATCATCTTTGATCCAGCATTCTGTGCTGAGAGAATCTCGCAGAACCGATTGAGGCACGCAATTGCATTGGTATCACCCCCCTTGATCTGGTCAATCCCGTCAACCACGAACATGTACTGGACATTTGTGGAAAGACCAGATTGAATGCCCCTCCAAAGGCTTTCTTCAACCGCATCATCTCCAGCGCCATCAATTGCCAATTGGGCTGCCTTGGCAACTTCGGCCAGGACAGCCTCCTGCGTGCGCAGATCACTGACTGAATGGTCCAACATCTGATGCAGGATACCTTTCAGGATACGAAGGGGCAATGTGGCAACGGGAATGTCGGCACCTATATCCAGTTGGTCAGAAAGTGAATAAACGAAGGAATACAAGCAGACTCACGGATGGTATATGGGATCACATTCCAACTATCGTGTTCAGCCGACTCTTGAAGTCTTTCGACAGTCCATTGCGCCAGCGCGCTCTTTCCGGAACCAGGCCCACCAGAAACTAGCATCACAGGGGAGCTTGCAACAGTAAAACCGTAGAGCGTGTTATTGAACCACTCAAACGACCCGTCGGCAATTGAGTGAGCGCGAGAGTCGAGGATAAACTGAAGAGGGCGGTCCTGGACTGCCAGGAATTGGCGCAAGCTACCCAGTTCGGCCGAAGGATGGATCAAAGCGCTGCCCGCCACCAGCTTCATTGTGTGGGCATCCACAACACAATTCCAATGAGTGGAGAATCGCTTGGCGTAGGTCACAAAGGCCGCATCAACATGGCGTCCAATGACTTGGTCAGATTCCTTGCTCTTGAACCCTTCAATACAGCTTGTGGTTGTGCTGCAGACCATCTCTAGCAAGTCTGCAAACACTGCGGCGACCTCAGGTTGGAGCTCAGGTGAGATTTTGTACGCAGTCTCATACTGCAGAAGCAAGTAGATGCCAACGGCGACTCGGCCATAGCGGCCAAAGACACTTTTAAACACATCCGTGTTGTCCATATCAGACTGTGTAAAAGGTTAGCAACAATCTGTGAAATTCCTCGAATGCGCAGGCTCACCTCCAAAAGAAGAATACAGAATCCCCAGATGAGCATCGCAGCCTCATTGGCAGCAGGTGCGAAGACTCCGACAGATGCCCGAAGAGCATCAACGGCATATGCCAGCCTAGAAGCCCATCTGAGGCTGCAGTCGAGTCTGCTACCATCACGAGGCATCCAGCGGAGACGTTCGGCCGCAACTGCATCGAAGAAAGCATCCACAGTGGGGCTGCGCTTGCTGATCTGACTAGCAGACACACCTAACTGAGTCTTGCACTTCTGTGACACGCCCTGAACCTTGTCCTGGAGAACAGTAAGTTTGTAGCCACTGCCACTAAGTGGTCTAACAACACGTTTCGTGCCGACGCTGCTCGAGACACCCGAGGTGTCTCCTTGTCGACTTCCACCACCAGCGTTGCTCGCTTGTTTGGCTCCAGCGGTACTGGTACCGGAGATACCATGGCTGCCTTCTTGCTGAAGGCCCCGAATTCCTCCGCCAGCAACATTTGCTTCGTCGAATCCAGTGGAGCTGGGATTGTAGAGAGCAGTGTTTGTCTGGCTCGTTGTGGTGGACCGCAGACCACTTGTCTGGTTAAGTCCACCTGCGGTGGAATATCCTGTGCTTGTCGGAGTGTTGGAAGCAATATTCTCACCAGAGACCGCACGGGCATAAGTCCGACCAGGCCTGTTTGTCTGGTTTGAGGAGGCCAGTCCTTGTCCAGTTGCATAACCTTCCGTGGTGGATGCAGCCTTGCTCTTCGGGCTTGTGGAGGCATGGTCTTGGGCTCTAGCTGTGCTAGGCTTAGAGCCGCTAGCTCCTTTACTCAGTCCATGACCGCCGCCAACGGCCGCGGCAGCTGCAGCAGCCTCGGCAGCACCTTCTTTCTCGGTAGGCATAGAGCCTTGCTTTTCAAGGTGTTCTTTGTCGATATGGTACTTTCCAGACGTGTCTTGGCCGGCAGCTTCCTTGGAGAGGCTCTGGCTGGGGTTTCCATCATCGAAGACATCCGAGCTGATGTTCTCCTGGTCGTGGAGCTCATTCTCAATGTATTCGTCGCTGAAAACTTCTCCAGCGCCTGCATTCCCAGGTTGGCTGGCGCTTCCCGTTCCTGCAAAAACGACTTGTGGAGAGCTTTGCTTGCCAGTGCTTGGTTTACTAGCATTGGCATGGTCGGCTTTCGCTTGGTCAGAAACTGCCTTGCTGCTGATTCCTCTCTCAACAATGGTTTCTCTCCCAGTCGAATTGTGGTAGTTTTTCGCCTGGAAAGTGCCCGGCACAGTTATAGGGCCCTTACGGATATCATAATTGGGCTCGAGCATTCCAGCCGCCACACTGCCTTTGCGGTCACGATTTTGAGAGTCGGTGTCTTCCTTTTCATTGCTAGTTTGTTGCTGAGGCGGTTCAGCCTCTCGTTTCTCGCTACCCATGTCTCGTTGCTCCATGGTTGTATCGCCCACGGAGGGTTTGCCAGTGTTGTCTTGGGCGATTCCTCCTTGGCTGAGTGGCGCTGCGGCCTGTTGGGTATTGTCCTTGTTCAAATGTTCTGTGTTTGCTCTGGAACCAGCATCGCTGCCTGATGCTCCACCAGCACTCTCTTTGCCGATTTGGTTTGCGGATCTCTGGACATTCTCTTTGTTGAGACCTTCGTTGTTCACTCCAGTAGCACCGCTTGATGCTCCGCCAGCATCTGCTTGGCTGGTCGACTCTTTAGAGGTTTGGCCTTTAGTTATAATATCCTTGGCCCCACTGAAGTTGCCATTGTTGACTTCGTCGCGAATAGATGAGCTCCTATCAAGAATCTCGCTGGCCTTGCCTCCCTGGCTGGTGCCCTCTGAGCTTCCGTGGCCTAGAGATAATTTCTTGCTCAATCTCCTCGCAAACCCCATGTGTTCGGTCTTTTCGGCAGCCGGGATGGTGGTTGCTTCTTTGGCAGACATGTTGACTGAGTATAGGGCGTGATAAGTGAATAATGAGTTGGTAGTAAATATACAAATTAATCAGATAATGTCATGCAGCCGTGTTCGTTTGGATTAAATATAAAAAAACAGTAGAAGGAAATGGAAATATCCACAAGCAAGGAATGAGGGAACCTAAATAATGCTAGCTACCCTCGTTCTGCTCATTGCATCATGAGCTCGATTCGGTAATTTCCGACCGGCGTCTGCTTAGTAGTGGATGCACAATAATAACTGAGCGTATGAGGGAAGAGCTTATTCGGTATGCATCTGAGCCATGCCATGCTTTCACTGGGATTCCAAGGCCTGCAGCCTGTTTCAAGAAAGCAAACAGGAGCCCGATGTCATGGCACAGTACGATATCAAAGTCGATGATGCTCCAACCGAGAAGAGACGCGGGATGGGTGGATCTTCCGAAATCTGGTGTCCACTCCAGCTTTTGGAGCTTCCGCAATGCCTTGGGCCTAATGCTTTTCCCATTCCTAGCTCAGCTGCCGGATGAAAGCTTTCGGTCCTTGGCTGTTTTGGAGCTTCTGATCAGACTTTCGGATTGGCTCATTTGCAAGACTAACCCCTATTTCCACATTGTGCCTTGCAGTATCACGGTAGCTAAAATCAACCTGGAACTATTTCAAGGACGCGAATTGGTTCAATCGATGTCATCGCGATGTGTGGGGTAGGGTAGATCTGGAGTTTGGGACATTCGGACACCTGATCATTGAACTCAATGCCGTAGGTAATGAAGTTCTCCGCACTCTGACGTTTACATCGCTGTAAACATATCTGGGCAGTTGTTTGTGTATCCCAGGATCCATCTCATGTGGATGCTGAAGTCAGGATTGAAGTCGGCGACTGGCCAATTTGAGGTTAGTCATCAACGCTACCCCCCGATAACCTTAAATTAACTTGTCGATCCGTGGGCGTCGCAGGTTCGGATCTTCAATCAGTTTGCGAGGAACATCCAGTATCAGCTCCGGAGAACCCGGAAGTGAGTTGGTGAGGTCATTTCTCTTTGTTAGGACGATCGCATGGCCTAAATCACGACCGCGGGGAATTCCGCATATGTCATGACGTCGATAAACTTGGTGGAGCTTGAAGCAATATCTCACATGGTCTTACAGACTGAGACATCTAGCAACAGAACATGATCGTCAAGAGAAGTTGCCTGGCTTAATCAGAAAATTCGTTTGGGAGTTCTTCAGATTTGGTTCATTGCAGATCCTTTCTAGTGCTTCGGAAGATGTACTGAGTTGCTCTGTCCACCAATTATAACGCATTTAACCACATGTATGTTGTCTTTACTGAATTGGAGTGTTAGCACCCTCCGGTGCCTGTAGTAGTATCTTGTTAGAGCTCGCTGCCCGGGCAAGGCACTCTTGTGTGATACTAAACCGCCTCATCATAGAGTATATCATGAATGAACGTTTCTCAATCGCCTCGAGCTCTTGGTTCTTCTTATTCCAACTCTTACATTCTTCTCATAAGCTCAGAAACGAGGTGTCCTATCATGTTCGACTGGGGATAGACAATCAAATATTTTGATCACAAGTATATGCATTCGAGAACAAAGACAGAAACTGAGCTGGAGAAGCAATTCGAAATATATTGGGAACGGAAACCATTTTATCTTTCGTCGGTGTAGACAAGCACTACCTTCCTTAATTCCGAGTGTAGAAATCCTCTGTTGATCTCAAGTAGCATTTGTCTTTCTTGTCATATCATTACATGCCTCGATTTCCATTATTATCATGAAAAACATAGACTATACTTAACAGCTCATAAGTTGAGTAGATCTACCTGGGCAAGTGGTTGAACGTCTTCAGACCGTGCAATCTGCAACTGATCTCTTGGCCGAAGGTTAAGCGAAAGAGCTTGACCCTTCTTTACCTATCAGCCCCCACTTTCCACCACGCGGGGACCCCATAATGTGACACGGTAGTCAAAGGGCGTAGGGCTGGACTACTGGTGGACTCCAGCATGTGTATTGAACAGGGCCATGTATGTTGGGCCACTTCGATGTGTAGCTACTAGTGAAATTCAATTCCATGTCTCGTCGAGAGACCAAGCGGAGGTCAAACCGCAAGGGTTCACCTGCCCGTTCTACGATTCTGACATCAGATGCAGAAAGTGGCTAAGAGCAAGTTTCATGCTACCAGGCACAGGCTCAGACCGAAATCATACTCCGAAGAGGATGGGAAAAGAGGTAGAGTCCATTTCTGGATCGGAAATGCAATTCATGGGCAGCCTATAAAACGAGTCGAAAAGGGACTCTGAAGTCTAGCCTGCGAGGACTGCCCGTAGACAGCTCACATCCAGCCACAGCTTTCCATTCTCAGACCGCCATGGGTATTCATCCATTTCCGCGAATCATCCTCCAAGAAAAAAACCCATCCGTTTGCCAGCAAAAAAAATTCAAGTGAAGACGAAGAAGCGTGATATCATCCGTACAAGTACCAGCCGTATCTGGTGTGCTTTCGTTCGTTTGGGCCGTGGTCGTGCCGTGGTCATGCGAAGATTTTCATCGTAGAACTCGACTAGCCGATCGCGGCTCAGGTGGTTGTTTTAACGACTTGAATAATCTATTGGCCGGGGTTGGGGTTCATCTGCAGTTTGTGACTTGTCAGCCTTTCTGTCCTTCATTTTCGTTTTCGTGGTGTGTATTCGTGAATATTCGTTGGGGTTTGTTTGATTTTTGTGCAGTTGTGTTTTGTGGGTGGGTGAGTCATTCGATATGTACCTTGCGCTTGCCACCGGTCATGGTAACGTTGACGAAACGGCGAGTGTACAAGATACGCTTGTAGGCGCGACCCTTGGGGTTCTTCTTCTTCTCCTGGGGCTCGACCTGGATGCAAAATTGTCGTTAAAAGGGCTGGTCGAATAGAGGGGCCACTGCGATCGTGTGTCGAGTGGCGTTGGCTGGAAATCGAAGAGAACTCACCTTAGGAGTGGCAGCCTTGACCTTACCGGCACGGGCGAGAGAGCCGTGAACCTTACCCATGTTGGATGATTGACGTTGATGAACGGGAGATGGAAGTGGTTTGGTGATGAAGCGATTCTTGAATCTCGATCGGGAGTGCAAAATTGGGAGTGCGACCTGTGTGGGGCGGCTTAGCGAGCGCTTTCGGCCCGGATTAACAATGCCCGTGTGGGGTCATGTGATGTGGCATAAGTTGGTGAGGTAAGCCGGAGTTAAGGATCTTCGCATGATGGTTTCTCCGAAGTGTGAACAGGGAAACACTTACCAAGTCTTATGGAGGTAGGTAGGTAGGTACCTAGTAGAAGTTGATGCGTGAATGGTAAATGAAAGGGAAACAGCGATTAAGAAGTTCTTATACTTTACGGCCTCTTTAAGATTGGAAAGGTTTGCCCAGAGCTTGCGGTCTACATCCGTATGACTCAAAGTCGGGGTCTCATTTTAGTATCATGTGTAATGTACAAGTCACTCCCCAGCGCTATGCAATATTATTCCAAGGTTTTATAGATCCAATGCAACCAAGATGTCCTTGAGTATACACTCAAGCCTTCTTTGATTTCTCTTTGGCAGCAGCTTCTTCCCGCTCCCTCTTCCTTGCCAGATACCGTTCTTTGGCGCTGGAGACATCTCTTTCAGTCTTGCGACTACGAATCCTCTCGGCAATTTCTTTTTGCTTCGCTGCCTCAGCCTCCTCTTCTTCTCGCGCACGCGCCTCGTATTGGCTTGCGACCATGTCAGTTTGTCGAGCTCGCTGGGCAGCACGAGCATTCTGGTACCCAGCGCCGGCACCTGGTCGTCCAGCAGTAGGCCGTGCAGCCGCTGGTCTGGGAGCTGACGGTTGGGCCTTCGGCTTCGGTGCCACGTTAAGACCTGCAGACAATAGCTGGCGCTTGTCGACAACTTGGCCCTCCTCATTAACGACGATCCGGGCGCCGTGAGAATTGAGCTCTTCAGCCTTCTGGGCTTCGGACTTCTCCTCTTCCTTCTCTGTCTCTTCGAGGATCTCGCCTGCCTTGACGCGGCGCGCTTTTTCTTCCGCGGCTTTGACAACCTCCTCGTGCCGTTCTTCTCCTCGCGACAAGACATCCCGATAGAATCCGATCATGCCAGAGCCACCATTCCGTTTCCGGTTTTCCTCCTCCTCCCTCTCGCGGCGCGCTTCCTCTTCCTCTGCTTTCCGCAGTTCTGCTTGTTGCGCCTTATAGGCAGATGTAACGAATTTCTCCTTGTCGGCAAACTCATCGCCCTCCGCTTCGCGCTCTTTGGCTAGTTGGCGATCTTTAGCCCGCAATTGGTCGCGTTTCCGAATCTCCGCGCTCTCTAGCAAGTTCTTCATGTATTTTGGTGTTTCGCTCTTGGTTTCTACCGTAGACTTGGCGGGTTTGGCGTGGAGAGTGTCGTATACCGCATCGTATGAGTATATTGATGGGTCAATTTCCTCGGCTTGTTTTGCATGCATCTTGCTGCTGCGCATTGCCGATATGTTAGTGAAGTCCTGAGGAGCGGTTGGCTTCTTCGGCTTCGCCTGGTTTAGTCCAAACGTCGTTCCGCTTTGTTTCTCTTTCTCCTTTTCCTCGTCATCATCCTCGTCATCTGCAAATATCGAGTTCTTGCTGAGTGGCTTGGCAGTTGGTTTGGGACCGCTTCCGAGCTGCATTTTGCGTTTTGGCGGTGGCCCTGCGGCTGATGAGGGTTTCGGTTTCGCGGCTGGCTCGTCTAACCCTCCGATCGTCGTGACTTCAATTGCGCCATCGCCTTTTTGCTGATCTTCGTCCCCAGAGTCGTCGTCAAAGATGTTCTTCTTTCTTTTTTGTCCGAGAGCATTCCCCGGTTTCGCTGCTGAGGTATTTTTATTTGGAAGGTTCAATCCGTAACCGAGGTTTGCAGGCATATTGTTTGTAATGATCCTTAAAGATTCCGGGATCTGTGGTTGATTTAGATGAGAAAGCAACGGCGCGGATGTCCCAAGTAGGAGGTGCTTGTCGAGGTCTAAAAGTTGCGATAGCGATCGACGACGATAAAGCCGTGGCTGGTTATCGGACAATCACGTGATATCGACTTTTGCGGGGATATTGAAGTACTTGAAGTGCACCAAACACAAGTTGACATCATATTTGACGGTGATTGTTGTTCATTTTCTCGTATTGAGCTACACTTCGGATTTGTTTGTCAAAGAACGTAAATGAAATCGTCAGCGCTTTTGTAAAATGTCATCTTTTAGTCTGCAGATGCAAAGATATATCATGGCTCAACATCTATTCCCACAGAAAATACTACATCCAAA
Source organism: Penicillium turbatum (assembly GCA_030762825.1). Lineage (NCBI taxonomy): Eukaryota > Fungi > Ascomycota > Eurotiomycetes > Eurotiales > Aspergillaceae > Penicillium > Penicillium turbatum. The sequence goes on along the minus strand of JAUJYX010000003.1, from coordinate 990,496 downwards.
ATCGACAGGGAAACTTCATGATACTGCAAACCAAGTGCATAAAGAAGCTAGAAGCCCAATTATACATAAAATATTCTTCAACCATTAAGCTGACCATACAGTTAGTTGTCTGAGGTACACCACCAGACTAAGCTCATCTCTTATCAGACACGTGATGGCGGCCGCTAGTAAAGCCACAAGCCCCATCTCCTCGACCGTTCATCTCGACTTGAACAATCATATTCGGCTCAAAATGTCTTACTACTTCACTATACTATCACCTAGCGACACACCTTTATTCAACATCGCCTTCGGAACATCGAAGGGAGGTGGTGATGGCATTGCCCGCTTCCGCTTCCCGGAGACAGCGCAGTACATGAACCAGTTCATCATCCACTCAAGTCTCGATATACTGGAAGAAGCGCAGTGGACAAATGGCGGAATGTAGGTATAACAAGCTTTCTAATGTCTCCAACTACTCATGTGATCTGCTCTGAAGCTTCCAAGAGCTGCCCGTGAGACCGACAACTAGACACGGGGGAACCCAACCAAGCTCAGGGACCCGTGGCTCGCTTCGTACCTCACACCAAACATCAATTCCAAAGCTAACATCATCGCAACAGGTACCTGAAACATATTGACACCTACCCTCCCGCCGCAGCCTATATCACAGCTTTCCTCGCCCCAAGCGGCGCGCGCTTCCTTCTCCTCCACCAACCCCCGCATCTCCCCTCCTCAACCAGTACAGGCAGCGGCCTTGGATCCTCGTCACTGCTAGGCTCAGCAGGATCCACCACGCGAGCGTCATCAAGCTCCATTGCCGCAAACCCGACCTCCCCGCAGACCGAAGAGGCCGTGCGCCAATTCATGAATGAGGTATACGAAAGCTATGTCAAAACAGCGATGAACCCGTTCTATAAGCAGGGAATGGAGATTAAGAGCCCTGTGTTCAGGTCGCGGGTTACAGCTGCAGGGAAGAAGTGGTTGTAGTTTGGCTATCGATCATTTTAGTTTGTGAGCGTGGCGTTTAAGGGCATGGGCATTTTTCCAAGGTTTCCGGGGTTAATGCTCTGTATATGGATGTAGCTACTATCTATTGCATTACAGACGGCTCTGCATTACGGAAACCCAGGCCGCTACATGTAGATCAGTGATGGAACCGATCGTCTGCTGTATAATACAAAAAGCAACATTAGTCAGAAGGCTGATTCCCTTGATTCGACAGGTAAATCGAAGTAGCAATGAAGATGACAATTCTTTCTTGTACCTGAAGTGGTTGATAACAAATGAGAAGATCTGTTATCACAGAAATGCTTGACTCGCTAGACTCGATGAACAAAAGGGTTAAACAAGAAAAACAGGAGGTATGCGCGTCGCAGTATCGCAAAAGAAAAAGATGACTCCAGCCCTAAACGCCGGAAATACTCCTTTCAATCCCAGCGTCCAAAGCAAATGCGCTAAAACAACGAGTAAAGACTCAGACCGCCAGCTGAGGTGCCAGCTTTTTCATGGTGACAGCTTTGAAATTCTCCACAGCATGAATGACGTCTTCCAACTTGGCCACAGTGCCAAATATGCCGCCTTCCATCTTCACTGACTCGATCGTGCCCATATGCAGCGATGGCTCTGCAGCTGCAGTGCCGTCGTCGAGAATCACACAGTCAAACCCTCGATCGTTGGCTTCACGCATGGTCGTCGAGACGCAGACGTCGGTGGTCACACCCGCGATGACAAGGTTCTTGATTCCTTTGTTTCGAAGGAGGAGCTCGAAATCAGTGTGTGCGAAGGCACCTCGGCCGGGCTTGTCGATTACCGGTTCACCGGGAAGAGGGTACAGCTCGTCAACAGTGTCGTGGCCCAGTTCGCCACGGATAAGCAGGCGGCCCATAGGACCAGGGGAACCAATACCCAAACCGGCTGCATTGTTGCGAGATCGATAAGCCTCACGGCTTGAAAGAGTTGACAAATCCGGGCGGTGACCTGATATGAGTTAGTAAAAGTAAACTGGGGGCCAAGCGATGAAGATATGCACCTTCTCGGGTATGATAGACCGGGAAGCTCGCAGAGCGGAAAGCATGAAGCAACCTCTGCAGGCGAGGAATCAAGGCTTGCGCAGCAGAAACATCATAGCCTTGATATCCCATATATCCTCCAGGCAAACAGACTAGAGAAGAATCATTCATCAGATAACCGTTTAATGATACTATTGATATTGGGATACCCACAGTCCTTTTGCATGTCGATGATTACAAGTGCAGTGGTGTACGGGGTGAATGTGGCGTCGTGAGGCCAATCATAAGGATGGGCTGGGAGCTGGCCTTTGCGAACTTTATGGTGAGGCAGCTGCCGCGGCTTCTCAACGATGGGACCGTGATTATGTGTTGCGTTGAGCACTGTCAGGGCCCAGAACCCCGAAGAGCCGGCTGCAACAAGCATAAAAGGACAATCCATCAAGCGTGACGTTCGGCGGCGCTTGCGCGTCTCCTCAGTCAAGCCGTTTCGCGGACGATAGTGGCCACCACGATCACAGCGCAGCCACACTTTCGCGGTGCGACCAGGCTTCTTCTCTGTAGGTGTGCTTGACGACTTGACGACCACATTGTAACCATGTTCTTTGCCATGTTCCTGAACTGCAGCAAGAAGAGATGCTCTGTGAAGGAGTTGTGATAAGTATCACAAAGTAAAGTAAAACGGGATACGAAGTAAAACCTACTTATCGGGATAGGTCCCCTCCGGAGGGGGCACCAATTGCATTGCCAATTCCGGAATATCTTGAAGGTCGCTGGGCGCATCGTCAAGGTTGAGATCGGTGGAATCCGCCATGATGATAAATCAGGCTGGGCCTTGACCTCACGGAAGGGGATATGTCTGGAGGAGGCAAATCGTAAGTACTGATGTCATGCCCTCACCCCACGTCTAGCTAATGAGCCTCAACACTAGGGGGGAAAGTAGATAGAGCTTTGCAAACTGGGGGTAAACAAGTGCGTGGAAGCAAATAGGCACGATCAGCGATCTTAACAGCAGCGTGCGTGGACATAGCATATGAAGTAGTGTTTGGAGGCAACAAACCTATGGGCCGGCGCGTAGAAACGCGCAGAGATTTGAAGCAAATGCGAAAATAGATAAAGCCACTTACCTCTCTTATTGCCTAGAGAATGGAGACTGGGGAGATTGCTGCGTCCAGATCACGGAGGTCGATCTCTTGGGTCCACTAGCGTACCTGATATAAAACATTTCGTTGACGGATAAGCTGAAACAAACATGCCAATATCTGCACGTGACCGTTGGCTCCAATGTATAGCTGACATTGGGAAGATGTCACGAGGATGAAAATAACTTCCAATAGTATTTGAAGTACCAAAAGTGCATCCATGATTCTTGCAGAGCCTCGGGCTGCAACCACTTCATGGATACATCTATATACATCATCGCTAGAATGGGGACCGCCTATCTGGAGAACATGCCGCTCGGGTATGCTGAAAACTCCTTCCTCTCGAATAACTAGTATGACGATGCCGGCCGATGGAAAACAAAATCTGTTTCCCATCAGAAAGCCCATCAAAGTCTAGTTCCAGTGTCCTGTTGCGCTTAGGGCTTACCCATTTCCTTGCTGAGCCATCGTTCTTGCTGATCTCTCGCATCATACTGAAGCGTCGTTTAACCATTGGGATTTTAGCCCGCCGCCGAGATACAGGAGCAAAGGTGTCTTCCTGGGTGCTGATATCAAGCGCGCACTGCCAGAAGAGAAAATCATCCCTCTGGTCAAATAGTACATTCACCTCGAATGTGATCCTGACATGGCTGCAGTTGCTCCTCGTATGTGGGAACAATTCTGCGCTCTCAATCATCGCTGGACCTCATAGTTTTCGACTACAATATCGTCTTACTGTCTCAGCCTGAAATGGACTTCAAGCCACATTCAAAGTTGGCCGGCGTTTAGGGGTCGCCTTCAACCAGACTGCAAAGCTGAGGACAGCTTACGCAACATATATGGGTCGTGGATCACAAGGTCATCCTGGGATTTCGATATAATGTAAACAAATGAGAACTGGATCTGGCAACTGTTTACCGGGTCATTGGCTTGACGAATGAAGGGTTAAATAAGCATAGCTCTGTGAGTTCAATCCCCTAAGACCCTGTCCGTTTTTCATTGCTATACGGGAGGATAGACTTCCCTATCCATTATCAGCAATGCTATCTCATTGCACGAGTATTTCAATCTTCAACACGCATGTCTTGCTGCATTGATGGTACATTGTAGGTAGCCTGTTAGGGCCTTCCATATTATAGTTCGACGGTCGGCTCCAAATTGATGCCTGATGTTGCCATACGACGGGGTAGACTTTCGCCTCAGGCACCAAAAGAGCGGTGGGTGGCTGAGCCCAGATCTGCTAAATGGAGACTAGCGTATCTCCCGGCCCCCCCTGACGACCGAAACAACAACATCGGTTTCTCTCAGCCCGATCTTATCGAACCCGCTTTGCGACACGAGGCGGGTCGAAGGAAACCCAGCTTCGCACATCTTAGCCCACCGCATTCCTCGATCTTTTCTTTCCTCTCTCTCTAGAGGAGCACGTTCTCAACCAGTACCCCAATCGATCCCTTGCGTCACCGCCTCGGCGAGGGGTTCTTATCAAACGCACGGTTGTTGACATCGGGCCACCACACAACATATGAGTCTTTGAGAGGGGCTGGTGCGATCTGCAGGGCAAGACAGCCTGGTGTACTGTCTTTAGTGACTTTCGCCAATTTTGGACGACATCTGTCGTCCAGACGTCTTTCTTGCGCCCGGTTCTCTGGGTGCCCAACGCGAGAAGATGCCGGCCGTCGAGGAGTCACCTTCCGAACGGAAGCATACGAGTAGCTCCTACAGAGATGAACTGGCTCACTACAAAGCCCAGTATGAGCAACTTGAGGCGGAACTTGCGGACTTCCAGTCCTCCAGCCGGGAGCTGGAGACTGAGATGGAGAAGGACATTGAAGCCTCGGAAAAACGGGAGCGGCAACTGAAGGAGAAGCTCGATACAATGCGATATGAAGTCGACGAGTGGAAGGTATGGGATCCAGCTCGATGTTCACAGCTGTGTGCAAACTGACATCATACCGGCAGACCAAATACAAGCAGTCAAAAACCGAAGGAAACGCGGCGCAGAACAACTTGCAGAAAGAAATAACGACACTGCGAGATACGAACCGCACTTTGCAGATGAAGCTTCGAGATATTGAAGTTGCCAACGATGACTACGAGCGCCAAGCCCGGAACACCACCTCGTCCCTGGAGGATATGGAGTCGAAATACAATATCGGTATCGAGCGCCAGGTTTTGCTGGAGGAGGAAATCAGGAATGGGGAGCAGGAGCGGGAACAGCTGCGCATCGACAATCAACGCCTCCGGGACGAGCTGGCCGATCTGAAGATCGAGGCCGAGATTATTCAAGAGAAGCTTCGAAACACCGAAGGAGGCCATGGCATCCGCCGCCGCAAGCCCACTCCCTTGTATCACCGCAGTCCAGCAACTCCGCAGAGCTTAGAGATCTTCGACCGCTCCCCCGGCACTGCCACCTCTTCACCAGTCTTTGCCACCCCACCCGCTAAGGCGTCCCTTGCGTCGTCAACCGCTACCCCACCTTCGCCCCCTATCTCCGAGTCATCTGTGAATATGCGCAAGTCGATTAACGCAACACCTACGTTCCCTCGACAGAGAGCCGCTGGCGCAGACCCAGTGAACTCGAGAACTCTTCACGCTCGAACTCAACCGCGCCCCACTCATTCCCATTCCCGAACTCCTTCTCTGGCTTACAGCAATGGCGCTTTCAGCACTGGGAATGGCCGATCAACTCCCTCCATGTCGATCTCGTCTCGCAACAGTCTGACAAGAACGAATACCTCGCGGCCGCCGGGGCTTCCCAAGTCTGGATCATTGTTCCAGATCCGCGGACTGATTGGCAAGATGCAGAAGCTCGAAGAGCGCGTCCAATCAGCCAAATCCCGACTTCCCGCCCCATCCGACACGTCTTCTCGCGGATCTCCTCGTTCTGGGTCTGTGGCTAGTGAGAGTCCAGTCGCCTCGTCGATCACCGTTCGCAGAAACTCTCGCAAGCGGCTGAGCAACAGTAGTCTGGGTTCCTCTGTGCGGGATAGCGAAGGCACGCCATCTTATATCGCACAAGGTCGCCAGTCATTTGGAAAAACAGGCGAGAGCCGCCCGAGTAGTCGAACCAGCTACTCCAGCCGCAGCTCCTTCAGCCAGAGCGTGCACTCGGGTGTCCCCGTGAACGGCCGACCAGAAAGTCGTTCGAGTCGTCCCGGTGCCAAAACACCACTGGGTCACTATTCGATGAACCCCATGACGGAGGCCAGGCGTCCTCGGTCGTCTCTCAGCAATCATGCTGGCCAGCTCCCCAACATCGCTGGCATGTCCCTTATCGACGAGGATCAAGATGTTTCAACGCCGACCCCCTCCCGCGCCTCCCAGGAGATTCGGCGACCGTCCATCACAGCAACCCCAACTCCAGTTGTGAAGAAACGGACCACCAGCGGCATTCCAGCTCCCCGAAGCTTTAAGACTAGTATTGGACCTGGTACGATGCCACCACCGAACCGAAAGCCCCAAGTTAGTGATCTTGGAGAGACCTTTTGATTTGATCGCCTTTAGTATCTATGGGATTTGCATGGGAAATTAGGGAACCGGTAGTTTGCGTGCTAGGGTTATTTTTTCTTTTTCAACGTTTGTCTTACTTCTACAAACTTGGCCTTGATCGAGTGCATCTACAAGTGGGTGCTCTCCTAGCAGACCGCAAGCCCTCGTTATCTCCTTTTCATGTACAGTTTTGCATGTTAATTCATTTTGGACTAGCTAGGCCTAGTTCTCGAAAGTGGTTCTCGGTGGATTCCGGGGGCGTCCTAAGCTGTGTCTCAGCGGGTTTGTTTTTCTTCGTTCGATATTCAATAATACCCATGATGTTATTCTCCAATTATTCGTTGTCCATTTTTGCGTAGAGTTAGATCTGGCGCAGGTCCATGGGGGTCCATGGGGGTCCATGGGGTATGGGAATGGGTTGGGTTGGGGTGGGATGGATCTGAGGTGGGTGGTAGGTGATTGGTCTATTGTTAGTTTTCCGTACTCAATCTGGACGCCAAAGAAGATCGCGTTGAGAAGGTTATGCAGGACTGCCCAAATCGGGATAGCGTGCGCGCCATTCCAGATTAGCTATGACGTGAGTGTTTCCATGGATACTACTGTTTAGTTCTATCTACCTCTTCGGGCTGGAGGATTGACAGTACAGCGTTGTATATGTTGTAATTGATTTGACGTGCTGTCTAATAACGATCGACATATGGGCATAATCATAATAGCCCTACATGTCGTACGTACTATATCCGAAGTACTCTATACAGTATATCTTCTACTGCTTTCCCAAAAAAGGGGGAGTAACATCATTATAAAAATTCACTCTATAAACCAGCAAAACAGAAAAAACTCGCCGTCAACGTTAAGTGTACGGACCCCGTCTGTTGATCACCGAGAAAAACCCTCCGGGTGCCGAAGGGGCCCGAGATTGGTGGGGACATCTAGTCCATATATGTAGGTACTTCGTTTTCTGTCCTCCCGACTAGACTCGAAGATCGGATATTGCGCTTGTAAGATTATGAATTCAAGTACAATCACTGGATAATTGAGTACAGAAAAGGAAAAAATATTCCATAAAATTAAAATAAAAATCGGCGGTGGAAAGCAACAGAAGTGGTGAGCGTAAATGGTGGAACCGGCCCAACAAAGCCAAGGGAGTTGGGGGAGACCACGTTCCTGAGATGTGCGGGAAGTACCTCCCCATACTGTTGATTATGCAGGGGTACAAGGTGTCTTGGCTACTTACCTTGGAGGGAAAATCACCGGCCAGTTGGGATCATCTCCACTTGGTGGGACTCCCAAGTACTCTTCCTCATCAATTTCTCTCTCCCCCTTCCGGAGACTTGATTGAGCTTTCTGAATCTCTTCAAATTTCTTGTATTACATAGAATTGTTGTTCGGGTCGTGGTGGTTCCCGGTGAGTCTGACTGCAACCCTCTGTTATTCTGACAAGGCCGTTTGCGAACTGCAAGTCCAGGCCAAGCCCGTCTTTGGCGCTATGTATCCTCGAGTCTCCGATCTCCCATGCTGACTGGTCTTTTCGGACTTCTAGAGCTCATATTTGACGATTATCCTTCTTTCTCTCCCGAATTCGCTTCTCTCCCGACCCATTTTTCTGTCTCACAGCTATCATTCGGGCTCCGTCACCTCGAGCATTGTACATTATCGACTTTTAATCATCAGCACTGTTGCATACGCGAAAGCGTTTCGGACTTCTTCAATTCTTACAGAGGAGTCTGATCTGTGATCATTTTCCACATCATGGGCGTCGCAGTTCCAAATGGCAACCCGTCGGTCAACGGCAGCTCGTCTGTCTCCAAACATGATCTTCCCTCACATTTCATCGGTGGCAATGCCCTCGAATCCGCACCCCCTAGTACTGTGAAGGATTTCGTGGCCTCCCACGATGGTCATTCCGTTATTACATCGGTAAGGAACTCGAGAAACGCTATTAAGAGTGGCGAAAAAAAATTGGCAATTGCGACTGACTTTTTCCTCGATAGGTGCTTATTGCCAACAACGGTATCGCCGCTGTTAAAGAGATTCGTTCAGTGCGGAAATGGGCCTACGAGACCTTTGGCAACGAGCGGGCCATCCAATTTACTGTGATGGCCACACCAGAAGATTTGCACGCCAACGCTGACTATATTCGCATGGCCGACCAATACGTCGAGGTTCCCGGTGGAACCAATAACAATAATTATGCCAACGTCGAGTTGATTGTCGATGTTGCGGAGCGCATGGACGTTCACGCTGTTTGGGCGGGATGGTAAGTGCCGTGGAGATCCCTAGATTTGAGGAAAATGAAAAATCGAGGAACGAAATACTAATGCTTGTTCTGCCAGGGGTCACGCCTCCGAAAACCCTCGGTTACCCGAATCTCTCGCAGCGTCGCCAAAGAAGATCATTTTCATTGGACCCCCAGCCTCGGCCATGCGCTCGCTGGGTGACAAAATTTCGTCGACCATTGTTGCACAGCATGCCGGTGTGCCTTGTATTCCCTGGTCTGGAACCGGCGTTGCTGATGTGAAGGTCGATGACAATGGTATCGTGACGGTCGAGGAGGAGACCTACAACAAGGGCTGCACCTTTTCCCCGGAGGAAGGTCTGGCTAAGGCGAAGGAGATCGGTTTCCCCGTCATGGTCAAGGCCTCCGAAGGTGGTGGTGGTAAGGGTATCCGGAAGGTCGAGAACGAGGAAGAGTTTTACTCCTTGTACAACGCCGCTGCCAACGAGATTCCCGGATCGCCCATTTTCATCATGAAGTTGGCTGGTAACGCTCGCCATCTGGAGGTGCAATTGTTGGCCGATCAGTATGGCAACAACATCTCCCTCTTTGGTCGTGATTGTTCCGTCCAGCGTCGTCACCAGAAAATCATTGAGGAGGCCCCTGTTACTATTGCGAAGGAGCCCACTTTCCAGGCTATGGAGCGCGCTGCTGTGAGCCTTGGTCGCTTGGTCGGATACGTTTCCGCAGGTACCGTTGAGTACCTCTACTCGCACTCCGATGACAAATTCTACTTCCTCGAATTGAACCCCCGTCTGCAGGTCGAGCATCCTACCACCGAGATGGTCTCTGGTGTCAACTTGCCTGCAGCTCAGCTCCAAATTGCCATGGGTATTCCCTTGCACCGCATTCGTGACATTCGTCTCCTCTACGGTGTTGACCCCAACACCTCCGCGGAGATCGACTTCGATTTCTCCAAGGAGGAGAGCTTCGAGACCCAGCGCCGTCCTCAACCCAAGGGCCACACCACTGCCTGCCGTATCACCTCCGAAGACCCCGGCGAGGGCTTCAAGCCTTCCAGCGGTACCATGCACGAGCTAAATTTCCGCAGTTCGTCCAACGTGTGGGGTTATTTCTCTGTCGGTACTGCTGGTGGTATCCACAGCTTCTCCGACAGTCAATTCGGTCACATTTTTGCCTACGGCGAGAACCGATCTGCTTCGCGCAAGCACATGGTTGTTGCTTTGAAGGAACTGAGCATTCGTGGTGATTTCCGCACCACTGTTGAGTACCTGATCAAGCTTCTTGAGACCCCCGCTTTCGAGGACAACACCATCACGACTGGGTGGCTCGATCAGCTTATTTCTAACAAATTGACTGCGGAGCGCCCTGATCAGACTGTCGCCATCATTTGCGGTGCCGTTACCAAGGCCCACCTTGCCAGCGAGGCTGGTATTCAAGAGTACTGCCACAGTCTCGGAAAGGGACAGGTTCCTTCCAAGGATATTCTAAAGACGGTCTTCCCCGTCGACTTCATCTATGAGGGCGAGCGCTATAAGTTCACCGCCACTCGTGCCAGCTTGGACAGCTACCACCTCTTCATCAATGGCTCCAAGTGCTTAGTTGGTGTCCGCGCTTTGGCTGATGGTGGCTTGCTGGTTCTCCTCAGTGGCCGCAGCCACAACGTTTACTGGAAGGAAGAAGCGGCTGCGACCCGTCTCAGTGTTGACGGAAAGACCTGTCTGCTGGAGCAAGAGAACGATCCCACCCAGCTCCGTTCTCCCTCCCCTGGTAAGCTCGTCAAGTTTACCGTCGAGAACGGCGATCACATCCGCGCTGGCCAGGCTTATGCCGAAGTTGAGGTCATGAAGATGTACATGCCCCTCATCGCGAAGGAGGACGGTATTGTGCAGTTCATCAAACAGCCCGGTGCCACTCTCGAAGCTGGTGATATCCTTGGTATCCTTGCTCTGGATGACCCATCCCGTGTCAAGCACGCTCAGCCCTTCAGCGGTCAGCTGCCCGAGCTTGGCTCCCCGACTGTCCTCGGTAACAAGCCGTCTCAGCGATTCTTCCTGCTTCACGGCATTCTCGAGAATATTCTTCGTGGTTTCGACAATCAGGTTATCATGGGTTCTACCCTGCAGGATCTGGTTGAGGTGTTGCGCAACCCGGATCTCCCCTATGGAGAATGGAATGCGCAGTCCTCTGCACTGCACTCTCGCATTCCCCAAAAACTGGACGCTCAGCTGCAGAATATTGTCGATCGTGCCAAGCCTCGCAAGGCAGAGTTCCCTGCCAAGCAGCTACAGAAGGCCATTGTTCGCTTTATTGAAGAGAACGTTAGCCCTGCCGATGCGGAGATTCTCAAGGCCACTCTTGCACCTTTGGTCCAGGTCATCAACAAGTTCTTGGATGGACTGAAGTCCAACGAGTACAATGTCTTCATTGGGTTGCTCGAGCAGTACTACAACGTCGAGAAGTTGTTCTCCACCCACAACCTTCGCGACGAGGATGTCATTCTCAAGCTCCGCGAGGAGAACAAGGACGACATTACAAGCATTGTCCATACTGTTCTCTCGCACAGCCGCATCGGTTCGAAAAACAACCTGGTCTTGGCTATTTTGGACATGTACCGCCCCAACCAGCCCAATGTTGAGAATGTTGGCGTGTACTTCAAGCCTGTCCTCAAGAAGTTGACCGAGCTGGAGTCTCGGTCCTCCGCCAAGGTCACCCTTAAGGCCCGTGAGGTTCTCATTCAGTGTGCTCTGCCATCATTGGATGAGCGCTTGTCGCAGATGGAGCACATTCTCCGTTCTTCCGTTGTCGAGTCGCGCTATGGTGAGACCGGCTGGGAACACCGTGAGCCTTCCCTCGAAGTTTTGAAGGAAGTCGTCGACTCGAAGTACACCGTCTTCGATGTTCTTCCTCGCTTCTTCGTTCACAATGACCCCTGGGTAACTCTCGCCTCTTTGGAAGTCTACGTCCGCCGTGCCTACCGTGCCTATACTCTCAAGGGTATTGAGTACAACGCCTCCTCGGAGCAGCCCTTCCTGTCCTGGGACTTCACCCTTGGAAAGCTCGGTCAATCTGAGTTCGGTGTTCTCTCCTCCACTCAACCCTCAGCCCCGGGTACCCCCATCACGGAGGGCAACCCCTTCAAGCGCATCAACTCTATTAGTGACATGTCAGCTTCTTTCAATGACGGTGCCAGTGACCCTGTCCGCAAGGGTGTGATCATTCCCGTGCAGTACTTGGAGGATGCCGAGGAGATCCTCTCCAAGGCTCTCGAGGTCTTCCCTCTGGGCGGTAACAACGTCAAGCGCCCCAGCGAGAACGGCCTCCTTGCCAGTCTCGAGGGCAAGCGCCGCCCCATCCCCAAGCCCGAGACCGACAGCGAGCTCACTGGTGTCTGCAACATCGCCATCCGCGACATTGAAGATATGGATGACTCAGAGCTTGTCACCCAGATGAAGGTGCTGCTTGCCGATAACAAGGATGAACTGCTCGCCCGCCGCGTTCGCCGTGTGACCTTCATCTGCGGCAAGCAAGGTGTCTACCCCGGTTACTTCACCTTCCGTGGCCCCCACTACGAGGAGGATGTGAGTATCCGTCACAGCGAACCCGCTCTTGCCTTCCAGCTTGAGCTCGGACGTCTGTCCAAGTTCAACATCAAGCCTGTCTTCACCGAGAACCGGAACATCCACGTCTACGAGGCTATTGGCAAGGGTCCTGAGAATGACAAGGCCATCGACAAGCGCTATTTCATTCGTGCCGTGGTTCGTCCTGGCCGTCTGCGTGACGATATCCCCACCGCTGAGTACCTGATCTCGGAGGCCGACCGTCTCATGAACGATATTTTGGACGCCCTGGAGATCATTGGTAACAACAACTCCGATCTGAACCACATCTTCATCAACTTCTCTCCCGTCTTCAACCTCGAACCTGCCGATGTTGAACAGGCTCTGGCTGGTTTCCTCGACCGCTTCGGCCGCCGTCTGTGGCGCCTCCGTGTCACTGGCGCCGAGATTCGCATCCTCTGCACCGACCCGACCACCGGCATGCCTTACCCCTTGCGCGTGACCATCAGCAACACCTATGGTTTCATCATCAACGTTGAGCTGTACATCGAGCGCAAGTCCGAGAAGGGTGAGTGGATCTTCCAGAGCATTGGTGGCACCACCAAGCTGGGCTCCATGCACATGCGCCCTGTATCCACCCCCTACCCGACCAAGGAGTGGTTGCAACCCAAGCGTTACAAGGCACACTTGATGGGAACCCAGTATGTGTACGATTTCCCCGAGCTCTTCCGCCAGGCCTTCCAGAACAGCTGGACCAAGGTCGCCGAGACCATTCCTGCCTTGTACGAGAAGCGCCCCCCCGTTGGAGAGTGCATTGACTACAACGAGCTGGTGTTGGATGATACCGACAACCTCATTGAGGTTTCCCGCGAGCCTGGCACCAACACCCACGGTATGGTCGGTTGGATCGTCACTGCCCGTACTCCTGAGTACCCCCGCGGCAGACGTTTCATCATTGTCGCCAACGACATTACCTTCCAGATTGGTTCCTTCGGTCCCCTGGAGGACAAGTTCTTCCACAAGTGCACCGAGCTCGCCCGCAAGCTTGGTATTCCCCGCATCTACTTGTCTGCCAACTCCGGTGCTCGTATCGGTATGGCCGATGAACTGATCCCCTACTTCTCGGTTGCCTGGAACAACCCTGAAAAGCCCGAGGCCGGCTTCAAGTACCTTTACCTCACTCCTGAGGTCAAGGAGCGCTTTGACGCTAGTAAGAAGAAGGAGGTTATTACCGAGCTCATCAACGATGAGGGTGAGGAGCGCCACAAGATTACCACTATCATTGGTGCCAAGGACGGTCTGGGTGTCGAGTGTCTGAAGGGTTCCGGTCTCATCGCCGGTGCCACCTCCAAGGCTTACGAGGATATCTTCACCATCACCTTGGTGACCTGCCGCTCTGTCGGTATTGGTGCTTACCTGGTTCGCCTCGGTCAGCGTGCCATCCAGGTTGAGGGTCAGCCCATCATCTTGACTGGTGCTCCCGCCATTAACAAGCTGCTCGGTCGCGAGGTCTACACCTCCAACCTTCAGCTCGGTGGCACTCAGATCATGTACAAGAACGGTGTTTCTCACATGACTGCCACCAATGACTTCGCCGGTGTTGAGAAGATTGTCAAGTGGATGTCCTTCGTTCCCGACAAGAAAAACGCTCCTATTCCCATCCGTCCCTGGTCGGATAACTGGGATCGTGATGTCGTCTACTACCCTCCCCCCAAGCAGCCGTATGATGTCAGATGGCTCATTGACGGCAAGGAGGACGTGGATGGCTTCCTTCCCGGTCTGTTCGACAAGGACTCCTTCGAGGAGGCTCTTGGCGGCTGGGCTCGCACTGTTGTCGTTGGTCGTGCCCGCCTTGGTGGTATCCCTATGGGTGTCATTGCGGTTGAGACTCGCTCAGTGGAGAACGTTACCCCTGCTGACCCTGCCAACCCCGACTCTATGGAGATGATCTCCAACGAGGCTGGCGGTGTCTGGTACCCTAACTCCGCCTACAAGACCGCCCAGGCTCTGCGCGACTTCAACAATGGTGAGCAGCTGCCTGTCATGATCTTGGCCAACTGGAGAGGTTTCTCTGGTGGCCAGCGCGACATGTACAACGAGGTCCTCAAGTACGGATCTTACATCGTCGATGCCCTCGTCAAGTACGAGCAGCCCATCTTCGTTTACATTCCTCCTCACGGCGAGCTTCGCGGTGGATCCTGGGTCGTTGTCGACCCCACCATCAACCCCGACCAGATGGAGATGTACGCCGACGAAGAATCCCGCGGTGGTGTCCTCGAGCCTGAAGGTATCGTCGGCATCAAGTACCGTCGCGAGAAGCAGCTTGATACCATGGCCCGCCTGGACCCCACCTACGGCGATCTCCGCCGCGCCTTGAACGACACCTCGCTCACCACCGAGCAGCTTACCGAGGTCAAGGCCAAGATGGCCATCCGCGAGGAGCAGCTTCTGCCCGTGTACATGCAGATCGCTCTGCAATTCGCCGACCTGCACGATCGTGCCGGTCGCATGTTGGCGAAGGACACCATTCGCAAGCCTCTGCAGTGGGTCAACTCCCGTCGCTTCTTCTACTGGCGTCTGCGCCGCCGTTTGAGCGAAGAGCTCATTGTCAAGCGTATGGTCGCTGCTACCATCTCTGCCGCCGGTCCTACCACCGAGCCTCCCCGTGCCGACCACCTCCGCACCCTGCACTCCTGGACTGGACTGTTGGATGAGGAGATTGAGAATGACGACCAGAAGGTCGCTGTCTGGTACGAGGAGAACAAGAAGCTTGTTCAGGCCAAGGTTGAGTCGCTCCGCACCGAGGGCGTTGCGTCCGAGGTTGCTCAGCTGCTTATTGGAAACAAGGAGGGAGGCCTGCGTGGTGTGCAGCAGGTTCTTTCTATGTTGCCTGTTGAGGAGCGCGAGTCTGTGCTCAAGTACTTGGGTTCTGCCTAAGCGAATCTGGATTGCATGTCTTGCATTGGAGTATTTATTATGACTTGATGGTTTTTTTTCTTGGTTTTCACTTTTACTTTTTATACATTGTGTTGCAGATTGCATGGTGTTTATGTTTTTCTTTTTGGTTGTTCAGTATGTGTAATCAGTATACAGGATTACAGTGTTGATATCACCAACAATAATCAATCAGATGATTCTTCCTGCATAAACAAATGACTTGCAAGATAGTTGTAGATAGTAAAGAAGTAACACGATAACTACCATCAACAGACCCCTATATACCCTCCTTTACTATAAAATTTCTTCCACCCACCCTTCTGCCCTGTCCACTCCCGTCGCAAATCACGCTCGCGTTCCCGCACCCGCTTGCTATGTGATCGGCTGTGCGATTTGCCTTTGTTTCCCGATTCGGTTGATTTAGAGAGTCCAGTTCCAGTGGGCTCTGGGCCTTTTGAGGCGAAGAAAGCTCTCAGCCTCTTGAACATTCTGAGGGCGAGGACTAAATTTGATGACTGATAGGCGAGGAATCAGTTAGGTCGTGGTCTATAGAATCCGGGTAGGTTGAGATACCTACAGACGGTCTTTCGAGGATTGATACTTGTTTAAGTGCGCTTACCTGGGTACGTGCGACGAAGCGCGTAGTTATATGTTTCCAAGTTGTTGGCATTGATGTCATAAATTGGGGTTGGGGCGGGGGCTATGCATGCAACATGGGGGCCGTGGAGTGGGCATTGTGAGGCTTTTAGCGTTTTATGATTAGAGTAGTATGAGGGTGAATATGCAGGAAAATAATATACAAGTGATTCCTTTTGTTGAAGCTATAGAAAAATGTTCAATGATCAATGTTCAATTAGAGAGAAGGAGAAAAGTCCGAAGAGAGCAGGTGTAATAGATTATACAGTAGACCCTCGAAGTGAGACAAAGACCACAATGTATACAGTTGGCATATACCAACGTTCATTCAAAGACCCTTAAGAATCTTGGGAATCAACCCCTCATCAAACTCCCACAACTGAGTCTGGAAATTCGCCGAAAAAGCACCACCAGTCCACCACGTAGATCGAGCACCCTGCAACTTGTACAAATCCTGGAAAAAGCCACTCTTAACCTGGTCAACAGTCACACGCGCATGCATAGCACCGTGTGTAGAGAAAGCAGCCCAACTCAGCTTCTCACTCTCGCCTGATTTAGATAGATGACCAGACTCGACCAAGGTATCGAAGCTCTTCTGGGCCAGGGCCTTGGCTTCATCAGCAGTAGATGTAGTGTTACCGATGACCATCACGCGGAAAAGATGGTCAAGGCCAGTGTACTCGAAGCTCGCTACCATCGGCTCAGCCTGAAAGACAAGCATGTGATCTGGAGCCGCGGCGGAGGGCAGGTTGGAGTACGTGTAGCTCGAATTGAAAACAGCATTGTCGACGAGACCGGTAAACTCGTTCGAATACGTGAACTTGGCCAGTGTGTCTCGCTCGAAGCGGCTCAGGTCCAAGCTCTTGACATTGTCATCCGTAGGCTCGATGGCGACTAGCAACCGGCGAGCGATGATAATTGTGATCTTATCAGTCTTTTGATTGCGGACGGTAAGGAAAACGCCAGAATCGGTGCGCTGGCTGTTAATAACAGTACTCGAGTACAGCACATCGTCGCCGAGATCCTCAGCAATAGCATCGTAGAGAACCTGGTTTCCACCGGATGTAGGCGTGAACAAGCCCATTTGACCCGTTAGGCCGCGCGCCATGTCCCAGCCGAAGCTCTGCAGCGCAAACATGGTAGTTACGTTGCTCATGTTGCCGACTCCGAGGCCGGTGGATACGTATATAATAGGTGCGCCGTCTTCGAGGCCGTGTTTGGTCAGGAATTCACCGAAGGGAATGAGGAGATCTGCGGGGATGTCGCTCGGCTTGGGGAAATTCCAGTAGCCAGGTCTTAGCATTGACTCCCATGGGGCGATTATCTCGAAGAACTTGGCGATGGCGGCGATTTGCTTGTCGAAGGTTGGGGGCACGAACTCGACTGTCTTGCCGGTGTTGAAGTCGATGTACTCGGTAGTCAGGGCGAGAGGACTTGAGCCGGAGCCGATTGGGATGTTAAAGCGGGCGAAGAAATCTGTGGCTTTGCTCACGTTTAGGAAGGTTTGGACTCCGTAGTCATAGGTTGCGCCTGTCTTGCTGACGTAGGTGTTCACCATACCACCCTGTAGATGAAGTTTATATTAGCACCCATTCTTAATGTGGTTGTCGGGTTGGATGGGAATAAGCTAGACATACCAGATTCTCCTGCTTCTCAATCAAGGCAATGCTTTTACCAAAGTCATCGCGCAGGCGGACAGCAGCATAGGCGCCAGAAGCACCTCCGCCGATCACCGCAACATCACGGTAGATGATACTCGGCAAGCCGATGGCTGTGGCCAATGGTAAGGCAGCACATAGGCTAAGTGCCATGGATCCCAGGGAGAACACCATGATGATACGATGCAATAGAACAAGAGCAAGGGTTGTGACTGGAAGCGAGAGGACTGCTGTTCCTACCAGGAAGCAAGCGGCTTTGACCTGAGGGATTTAAAGTACTATAAAGGTTCCCCTATTCATAAGGAAGTCCCGCAATTGAACAACCCAGATGTGGAAAATTGAACTAAAATCAAAGTCAGAAATTGAGAACTTGGCAGATAGTCTGAATTTGCACTTCCATGATCTCTCTAACTGTTGTAGGTAGAGGTTGGTGGGATACGTGGCAGGAGAACAACGCGGGATTGTTGTTGACAGGGATTAGAAAATACCAGCAATAGGAGATAGATATCTCAGTTGACTTGTAATTGGTTAATTTCGAGAAGAACTAAATAGTTTTAAAACATTAGCCTGTAGCTCTAAAGTGACCAAGAGAACCACTAAGACATAGTTGCTCTAGATAGTTGCCCTAGACGCTCATTGAGAAAGAAAGACGGGGGCCACATATATGGCCAACGAACGGTACTCCGAGGTACTAAACCTTTGTGAATCAATGGCATCAATTGTCTTTCTTCTGCTCCGTGCTAGTTTTGGACTAATCTCGTTCGATGCCCCTAAAAGGATCCCAGTCCCCGTGGCTGCATATTCAATCTAACCTGTGGGTACGGCAGGTCATAGCCGCCACTATATCAAAACTACTTCTGCCGGCAGAAGTAGTTTTTTACATACATACTAGTATAGCAAATCATACTAGTACAAGGTTCAGCAGCTTTCTTTCCTTGTGCGGTAGACGGGCGAAAAGAATTCACATGATATGTCATTATTATTAATTGTAAGTTTACCTCTTGAATCTACCCTTTTCCCCTACTATACTATGAGTCTATATAGTGTATTATCCCTATAGCTACTAAAGAGATATGTCATAGAATCCATTAACAAAGAATGCCTAAAACTACAGGTAACTTCTAGGGATATTATTCCCACCGAATACACCCGAGGGTCTCCCTATAGCATCTGCTCAAAACGGCCTCATAAGCCATTCGTCTGGTATAATTTCGTTTGACGTGGCTCTCACTTCCGGGTCCCAGGTCAAGACTTTCCGTATAAAACGCAAAAACTGGTCTTTCTCCTCTCCCGGTGGGATTGTTGTGACAAAGTCCTCGAGTGAGGTTTTTGGTACTGGTACTTCGGAGACCCAATTCCCTGTCATAGCTTTGAGTGAGAATAGGCGTTGACCGCGGGGAGGGGGGGGGGGGGGGGTGAGCCTTACCCTGTGCATCAAAGTAGGTTGAGAAAAGCGGGCTGTTCTGGATAATGTTCAGGGGAGGGGGGCCAAGATATCCGATATATTGTGCTAAAGCCAATGGAAGTATATACTGGCCATGAACATGGTCAATCGGATCGAAGAGGTTTTTTCCCTCCAATAGTTCGAGGGTCTGTATCGATGAAATCTAGTTAATAGTTTGCTTACTTGTAGCCGACGATTATGTGCTCAACTCAACTCACCATAACGCCAATTGACCATATATCAGCTGGAAATCCCCATGGTAGATGCAACAGCACTTCGGGAGCGCGGTAGAGATCAGACATCCACCAGTCTTGATTCACGCATCCTTCGACCAGTCGCATTTGACCATAGTCTGTAAGAATAGGGTGGCCGGAGAGTGCTAACATGGTAGGTCTAGATTTATAGACAACTATCGGCATAGCCCCGTAGATGGTGGAGGTTATCGGCAAACTTGGATCCTGGGATTCCTGGTTCTCAATATCTTGCAGGCTAGTGTCGTCATCAATTTCCATTAAGACATTCTGGGGTGAAATATATATTTCTCCGTAAGTAGATAATTAAGATATATCCAAGTGGACTTACCAGTATGGGCAACACCGCATGTTGCATGTAGCCAGTTCACAGAGATGAATAGGCGGTGTATCAAGGATTTCACTAAAGTCTTAGGGATCATTGCATTAGGCAATGCCTCCTGTAATGTACGGACGCTGTTGCCTTGGGGCTTATATGCAATGCAGTGATGACGACCAGCGAGACTTTCTGTTTCAAATATATCACGCGCAAGCCTTATAAAGTCAAGCCCAGGATGATCCTTATCAGCGAACTGTTTCAAACGCTGGAGCATGTTGATTTCGTTGAGAACGGGAGAGGGCTTGGCATTATTGTTGTCAATCCGCACAGAAACCTTCAGCGAAGCATATTCATTCGCCCTATATTTCAAGTCAGCAACAGGCGCTGTTATGAAAACAATACTAGCGGGATAAGACCTTTCATCCCACGCAAGCCAAACAGTCGAGTAGGCACCATAGCCAAGCTTCGCAATTATCCGATATCGATTATTAAAAACCTGGCCAATTTTGACAGGGTAATAATATTTTCCATGATAAAATGGGAGGGTCTGCTCTTCGATTGCTTGACTTTGTGCTGCCATCGTGTGAGTCAGTCGATGGACGAGGGGAGGTGGTTGAAAACAACGTGGTCGGACAATTAAAGAGAGCGGGGACGATGAGGTTGTGAGGCGCATTTGTAGACCGGTCATCTTTTACCTAAACACTTAGACTCGATATATTTACAATATCACCCCCTACGGGCATAACTAACTAATGCCCGTGTGGTGCCGCTGACTAATACGGCGCTAATATTTACGTCGATACCTAATTAGGATTAGTGAGGCTCTGATGTATGTGTACAGATATCGGCCCGTGACAAAGACAATGTCTCGCATATCGACAAACTTATGACCGAATCACGAAACCCTAACCAGCCATTGCAGGCTAGTCTCTGGGGCTTACAGAGGTCCAGAAAAATTTCCATCCGAAGCAGATCAGCGAAGACTCCGACCCAAAGATGGAAGGAGATCGAACCAATCTCCCTGCCAAATGACTTACGTGCGTGAATTCCAGAAAGGAGAAGCAAGTGAGACATTTGACTCACTTGAGCCTGGCGAACATCTCACGCGCATCAAGAATGCTCTGGAGGACACCCCGGACAACGAAGCGCGCAGCAGAATCCGAATAAATGAGCTACTCCTGTATGCACATGAACACGTCCAGCAATCTCTTCCACGCAAGAGTAGCCTGATCCATCTCCAGGTAGAGAAGCCTTGGAGTGCGAGCCCGTGAAGTGGAAACTCCAGAAAGTGAAGCGTGAGAGGGCGCCCTGATTATGCCCCCCCAATAATACCACTCCATGTTCCCATATTCCGTTCTTCCCGACAACTGCGTCAACAACGATCACGATGACTCTTTACCGGTGGGGTCAATGCAGGAGCTACGGCATATGATCGACGTTCCCAGTATGTATCTCGACTTGCAAAAAGAAGAAAATCACGATGAGCTTACTCTTCTTCAGAAACAAGTTCTGTCGGATGGGGCGACCAAGCAGCTGCAGCTGCGCGCGCATCGGTCGAATCAATTGTAACCGAGGCCAATATACAAATGATACGAACATATCACCCTTCGCTCAGCCGTCTGGAACAAGTATACCTGGTAGAAGAATCTGAACAAAGGCGAATATGGGTGTCATCGCCCAATTTGGATGAAACAACGCCGATCAGCACCCACGCGGGTGGGCTCGAAATCCACCTGATGCCAGGTCGGTTCACTGAAAGGATAACTACGGTGTGGCCGAGGTTTCAATTTGACCCCATTGGTACCATTATCAATCCAAGTAAGTTTCTATCTCGAGATCATCTCCACCGTCTTCGTGAGATGTTCCCCACTTCGATCGGCGTAAGACTTTTTATAAGCGGCTTTGTCGTGGTTCTTTTTACGAGCCGTGCTGAAATTGAAAGTTCCTGGCGACACGATGGGTTCGCCAGCACATTGGGCACCTTACGACTATGCTACGATGTTCTGGAGGACACACCAAGCCAGAGAGTGGTTCCAAAAGGCGCTGCAATTACTGAAGCCCTAATTCATCCAATATTAAACCTGTTCCATGCTTGGACAGAGTACACAATTGTATGTAGTTCGGAAGAATTAAGATCAATTCTTTCCATCTACTATGGAGACAGACTAACTATCACAGAAGATACTCCATCTCCGGTAGCATGAATAGCACTCAATCTAGGATCCCGGAATCCGCAAAAGACCCCCGAATACCCCTGCAGTATTAGCGGGATATTCAAGTATGCTGAGGAGTGGTGCGCGGCGGATGATATACACCCGGCGAGGCAGGGGTTGGAGAAGAGCGATGGGATTGTTAAGACTACGGAGGTGATTATTAGTTGAAAAAAGTTTTTTCTAGGTTCTATCTTGGTGTTCTTTTTTTCTTTTTCTTTGCTTTCCCCTTTCTAAGAATATATTAGGTAACCAGAGAGTGTCTATTAAGTCTTATCCAGCTCCTTTCCGTCGCTTTAGAGCCATCCATCTATAAGTAAATTCTGAAACCCTAGATCGGAGCCCGTTCACCAGTTGCCTCGATATCCCCAGTCTTCTCAACATGTTCCACTTGTTCTCCGCGATCCCTCCTCTCCCTCACAATATCCTTTCGCAAAATCAAAGCCCAGAGATAGGGCTTGCTGAACACTTCGTGACCATCTCCCTCCAATATCCACACATTGCCAAGAAAAGTAGTACACAAGACAGATAGCCACATGAAAGGGATCATAGCAATAAACGCCCACATAATGCCATTCTGAGCATCCTGCTGTCCAACGCCACTCTTGTTCGTAAATACCGTCGACATGATAGTCAACCCAAGCAAACCTCCAAATGGAATAGCAAACGAAACAAGACACGAGATCTGTGCAGTCATCGCAGGGAAAAATGCCAAACCGTGCATAGACGCCGGATTCATTCGTATTCCAACTCCATGTCCAATTAGCGCCATCATACCGTATATCAAGCTCGTATTGCCTGCTTTGACACCCCATGCTAACACGGTCATCCCCGTTGCGGATGTTATGCTGCCCAGAAGAAGAGCGGGGAAAGTTTGTCGCGGCCAGACGTTTGAAAAGAACACAGCCATGAAAAGACCAGCTGTTGATTGGATAGTTAGCGGACATTGATTGAAATGTAGGGAAAAATGAACATACCACCCAAGCCAGGAAGTAGATAAAGCAGCGCCAGACCGGCATCGCTAGAAGGCTTCCCTTCCACCAGCGCAAAGTAAAGATCCATAAAGTACATAACAGCGAACAGGCAAATTCCAGTTGAGAAATTGATCACGAATAGCAATCCAATGTCCCGCTGTTGGAGGAGTTCCCACGGCATCATCGCCTTTTGGCGCGGGAGAACCCGTGCCATCACTGAGCCCGGCACCATACAACGCTCATAGAAGAGCCAAGCAATGGCCAGAATTGCGCCGATTACCATCGGCACCAGGACAGCAGCAGATGTCCAGGAGTAGGTACCACCTGCCCAGGTCAATGCGAGGATCAGAAGACCAAACCCCCAAAGGAAGAGCATCTGGCCACCGTAGTCAATCGTCGAGATCCTCGCGAGGAACCGTCCAGACCGAGTCAAGGTATCTTCCCCCTCGAGTTCGCGGATAGGCTGCGGACCTTGTAGCTCCTTCCTCAAAACAAGAGCCACAACAAGCATAGCGACGATAGCGATAGGCAGGTTAATCGCAAAGCACCATCGCCATGACGTCTGCGTCAGATACCCGCCGATGACGGGGCCAATGCTAAATCCGACGCTGGAAACGAGCGCAAAAATCGTCCAGTTCACCGCGTACCCTGATAGCGAGACACCGTCTGCGAGGATGGTGCGGATGGAGATGTTGACGCCTGCGGCACCGATGCCTTGCAGTGCGCGGCCGAGGAGAAGGACGCTGAATGTTGATGTTGGGGCGCCGGTGCAGATTGCGGAGCCAATTGTCATGATAGCGATTGCGGATTGGAGGACAATGTGCCGGCCAAAGAGGTCGGTTAGTTGGGCCCAGAAGAAGAGGAAGGCGGCGGATGTGAGGTTGAAGACGGAGATTATCCAATTGAGTTGTTTGAGTTGGTCTGTGGGGTGTTAGTTCTGATATGCATAGAAAGAGTTGGGATATGGCATGGGGCACATACTAAAGTCTTCGGCGATGTACGGTAGAGCTGAGGCCACTATCGTTGTGTCCATGGCTTGAAGGCAGTAGGGACCAAATAGTCCCAACACAATCTTCCATCGGTAGATGTTGCTCCGTCTCTTCTCGGCAGCTTGCTCGGGAGAGAGAGTATTCTTTTTCTTTGTCTGCACCAGCTCTCTGGCTTCAATGGGTATGTCTGTTCCTATGCCATTGTCGTTGGATGCAGTTGAGAGTGCAGAATCTTGGGCTTTCCGCTCATTGCGCTTCTTGATTTCCTTATAGATTAGAATCATAGCTCTGGTTGTGTTTGCAATTGAAGAAGTCTGGCTTATAGAAAAAGCCCTTCCAACGAGCACAAGTCTTCATCTTTATATTCTTCGGTCTGACAGGAAGAATCAAGACCGAAGTAGAAAAAAGTAAGCATTTGGGCCAGTGGAGCATCGTGCTAACCAAACTAGGTCTAGCGCGGCTCTAAGCCTTCCTACTTTGGACCGCACTCATTCCCCTTTTGGGACATCTCTGCGATATCAACAGCTCACATCGATTGAAGAGGCCATCATTGCGAAAATGGATTCCATGTTTTTAAGTGTTGCCTAGATTGATTTGGGATGGAATAGTCTCAGCTTTGATTATGTGTTGTGTCTAGATTCTCGGGCAACGTCAACCCTGAGGCGCTGTTACAATTGTTTGTAAATAACCTTGATGATCGCTCATTCCTTCTGTGCTGATCCTAAGATTCAGACGTGGAGACTTGCTTGGAGAGACCCCCGACATGTTCAGTTCTAGCAATGAGTAGAATGTTGAAAATACAGCGCTCCTCGCCACTCGGGCCAGTTCTGTATGTATCCCATGTCTGCATAGCTGCCCATGAATATATGTCTAACCCTTCAATATTGCGTGCCAGCTCTGTGGAGCTACAGGAATTAGACCGGTACGTAGATTGCACTTTTGTCAGACACATATTATCTTCCTTTCACCTCCAGCAACACCTGTTCCAGGTCCGTCTTTTTAATGTCATTAGTAATTTAGCATAGCGGCGTAAACAACCCAGGAAATGCCTCATACCTATTGAAATGCTTTTGTAGCATCATGCGACGTCCAAAAATTGGAATTAGATGCTCGTACCCTTCCCACGATATTTGTGGGTCGTCCAATTTCCTCCCCGTTACTGGTTCCGCTTTCAGCTTGTCATTATAGTTTTCTATAGCTCCTTCTAATCCATCATACCACTCGAGTTTCTCTTTCATACCGTAGTGTGCTTTAGTGTACTCCCAATGTTCTGGGTACCAGCCGGCAAATTCCCAATCGCACGGCCGTTTCTCTCCTTTGCCATCGTTAGCGTGGCTCAGCAGACGAGCCTGTGCTAAGAGCCAACTAAAGATACTTCTGGTGTATAAGTGGCGAAGTGACTATTTGCAGATCAAAAACAACGGGAAAAGCCCACCGGACCAGATGCACGGATAAAAGTTTTGTGTAGCGCCCGCGACAATGCCTATGGCGACCCTTGAGCCAATCTATACCTTGAACCCGGCAGATTCTGCTGTATACAGCATTGGTGTGTGTATGCTTCTCTGAGATCAACGGATAGGCCTGAGACCATCGTCCATGTAGACAAAGACTCAGGCACTCTATCATGGATGTGCGATCGATCGTCTCCATCCTTACTGCGGGTAAAGGGGAAGGAACTTGGGGTAAGCACAACCTTGCAGACAGTCAAACAGGGGAGCGGTACCTTCAATTTCAATTTCGAGAGGTTCAATTGCTTGAACGACAGACAGATCAAAGTGACGTAGGTGAAGTAAATCTACAGTGCGAAGGGGGCGAAGATGGAGATTGCATAACTACACAGTAGAGTATGTACCTCCTGTATGAGCCTAGTTAGGTTTAGCGCGGCCAAAAGCGCCGCATCATGGGATCCTACCTGCAGTGTTACTTAGGCTCCTTTTGACCCAATAAGTACGATGCATGCCATGACTTTGGCTGTGATTGACAGTGCTCGAAGAAATAAGCACTCGTTATAGGCGAGACTATCAAGTGACGGACTACATGGCTCCAACGTTTCGTCTAAGTGAGATTGCGGGCATCATGGTCAGCCCTGTGTACATCCTCGCCCACCATGCCAGATTGGGGCATTTTCGGGTCGGGTCAGCCGAAGATAGCGGGTCAACGTACTAAGCCTGGCCAATGAGACTTGCCTATATACGAGGCTGTTGCCAGGTGGTACCGCCCCCACAGCCATAATAGTGGACATCCAGGCTCCTTTGAACTGTCACTTCAGGCGACCTTCAGTGCCCTCTCGCTCTGCGTCCATCTCAGTAATATCCCAACAAGGAAGAATATCGCACCAAATATGGGCAGTGCGACACCGACAGAGGCAGCTCCTGCCTATAAGGATTTGTTTGACGAACGTGGTGCCACCTCCCGAACTGGCGTAAGTAGATTACTCTGTCAAGACAATCAAAGAAACAAGTCGAAATGGACTCATGGCCGTATCAAGAGGCTAATTCTCCTGAATGAATAGTATGCCATGGTCGGTCAAAATGAACCCGTCGACGACCTTGCAGACGTGGAACAAGGTCACCGCCATAATGACGGCCCAGCCCTCTTTGAGATAATGCCTGTGGCTGACAGTGCCATTCAACACATCCATTGTAAAGAATGTGACCGGCAGCGGGAACGCAAAGAAAGGCGGGAGCACGCTCAAAAGGTATGTGGCACTGTTGCAATCACGATCGGCTGCATCGCTGTGTTTTTGATGATCTTCGGGATTGTCGGTCTGAAGGTGTGGGCAAATGTTCACAAGAAGTCACATGATTAGGTTTAATTGGATACATAATGTACTGTTTGCTTGAAAGCTGTATGCGCAAGACCATGGATACTCCTGTACATATTCCAGGGCGATATACCTGGTACACCTGGGCAGCTCTGCTTAAGACGTTCGAATTCCTAAATTTCTCGGACGGCGTGTACAAGCGTTCGATACGGGGCAAAGAATCTCTCTTCTAGCGTTCATGCCCCAGCGTTTTACACTTGTGGTATCCTAGTACTTGGCTAGGAATGGGAAGTGCTGCTTTTTTTTAGTCCAAATCCTTTCTTTGTATTCATTCAACGGTGATGACTAGGCCCCGCTTTTAGCTAATATCGCTAGTGAGGATTCTCAGTACACCGATTCATTTCCTTTCTAACGCTGTTCAATTTTGTTATATCCTGGGGACAGAAATAGGCCATACACTAATTATACGCGGATTCAGAGAAATCCAGCGTGACAAATTGGCGAAGACTCTTCTTCATACCCGGAAGGCGACAGCAAATAAGAAAGTCCAATATACTCATCCAAATTCAGCACCAGAAACTTTACATAGTGAACTCAAGTCTGTTCCCCGCATAGTCTCGTGCGAAGAACCGCGTGGGGTACTCTTTCCCTTGTGCACCTATATCGATGATTAGCAAACCTTCATATGCGTAACGTGAAGGCAACATACCCGAGTTCGTCTCGCCAGGCTTATCGGCAGCCATTGGCGCACCAAGGCCGCCTCTTACACTGTGCTCAAAGATCCTTGTCTTGATCTCCTCTAGGTCTTCACGGGAATCCAGTTTGAAGCACGGGTGTCGTCTAGAATCGGATTCATTGGTGCCAAATGAGACGTGAACTTGCTGTCCGCTAGAGCCAACGTCGAACCTGTTCACAATGTTAGCAATGGCACTTGTGTATATATCATCTCTGTTCAGATACCATAGCAATGTGCCCTTCTGAAGCTCCGGTACCGGTGCTGAGGGTAGCCCAAGAGTGGCGCCGTAGAACTCTGCGGCCTGGTCCAGAGTGCCCTCGGGGACTGTGAGGTTGATGTGTGCGATTCCGGAAATCATATTGAGGAGACAGTTTTTTCAAGAGTGTATGTATGTCTTGGAGGTGGATGGGCGATAGGGTGCTGATATATAGTGTGAGCCACGCGGGAACCGGTTTCCAGGTCAGATGAGGGATGTTTGTGTTCGGAACGAGTCAAGTGCAACTACGTTGTATTGATGTAGCTTGATTTTTGTCACTGGAGGTGCGGATTTCAAAGCTTCCAAGATCCGAGAAAGAATAGCTCAGTACCCCGCGTGGACCTTCCTTGAGCTTAGAGGGGAGACCCACCGACAAGCATTCCCGAGATCGGCTAATAATGCCGATGACGAACGTCGACGCATCGAATCCCCGGGTCAAGGGCGAACTCTTCGAGTGTCTTGTTAGCCATGGATGATGAGCGGGGTGGCGTGTGGAACCGTTAAAAGCTGCTCGTATTCTGCGTGCTTTGGGCTAAGGCTTGTGTAACGATCCGCACAGTAAAAATGTAAGAGTTGTAGACTGTACTTGCCAGGTACAAAGCGCATCCATTCATTGCATTTTGTCGAATAAAAACCCTTCTCTCACCAATATAATTGTGCGACAACAATGAGACACCTAATAGCAGAGGTCGAAAGGCCATCTCATGCTGTTGAGGGGCTGTCGGCGCCACGGCGCTCGTTGGTGGCTGAAGACTGCTGACACGTTCGACACAGCCCGATTCTGGGAGAAATCATTCCAACCCGGAGGTGAAATAAATACTTGACTTACTATTGATGCGATCGGACAAGAATCAAACAGGCCGTGGGAGGGACAAAGACTAGAGTGGTTTTCATGAAGCAGAGTGGAAACACAGATCTTTCGGTCACTCTTTTGCAGCACATGCGATGATTTTCAGGGTTGTGTTCTTGTCCTTCCTCTCCATATCGACAACATGCGCACTCGCAGTTCAGAGCACAAGGGACGAATTAACCCTCGATCAAATAATGGACTCTGATATCGAGTCCAGCGACCCCGCTCTCCTTCCCGCCACGAAGGAAAGGACATTCGAGACGCCCACTGACAAGTCAAGTTCTTCATCTGATGCAACTACTTCGACTGACACCGATGGACTCGCCCTTTATCTACCGGTTACAACCGAGTCACCCGATGTCCTGGGTATGCGCGAAGTGAGTGGGTTCTATGGACCAGGAAGCTGGGCAGGATGGTTTCTTTCAATAGCAGCATCTTGGTCGCGACTTCTTCGAGCTCCAGAGGAAAGATTTGATCCCAATACCTGGACATATCTGCTCGGCACCAACTGGGCCGCTGTTGGACTGTTTCGTGGAATCCGCTTGGCTCAAAGCATCCCGCGCGACTCTTTGACCTACGAGGCAGATTTGAACAAGCTGCAAGGCTCGCTGGGCGCCGCATTTAATGTGACTTTTTGGGGAACTTTTCATGCCTCGATACAGTATCTCCTCACGATGATGCTATTCGACACGACGAAATCCCGACGCTATCGGCTGTGGACGCTCTTGATCGGATTGACATTGCCTTCGCTCGCGCTGCTGCGCTCTGCAGCGCCTATGAGATCCATGAATGTGCCGGCGCTATACTGGCGCGGAATGGACAGCGGTGTCCTGGAATACAACCTGACTGTTGCTGCTGCCACTCCATACTTTATCCTGCCATTCTCTTTGTTGCTGGTGGACTACTCCAGTCTTTCCATGCTACCCAGCGCGATTACTAATTGGGTGTATCGAGCATGCTACTTGCTGCTAACGTCGAGAATGATAGCGAAGGTGCTTCGTGGGCTTGCCATTGTGTGGTTGATCATGATGCTAGTTTCGGTAGTCATGATCCATTTCACAAAAAATGAGGATTGGATGTTTGGACTACTACCACTGGCTCCACTTTATATTTATATGGTGTTTGTCGTCGCTCCACTGTTTTGGATGATACTGATTGGTGTTGAAAGTGCCTGGTATATTGTTGAGGCTTATCTGACTCGCAGGGCCAAGGCATCGCAATCATGTTTCTTTATGCCATGCGCCCCACAATCAGTCAATGAGGAAGACCAACTGTTTGCTCTGTTTGTGGGCCTTTTGTTGTTCTTTGGATGGGAGGTTATCCCGAATGTTGCAAAGGAGTTCAGGAAAAGGTACAGAGACCGACAAGAATTCGTGGAGGATATGGAAGAGCGGATGAGGAGCCTTGAGCTGAGGCGGACATTGCAGCGAAGTTTTGGATGGGAGACATCTGATATTAGGAGGATTTGGAGCCGTGAGAATTAAAATTTAAGCATACAAAGAAACAATTTAAGCTTAAAATTAGCAGGGGACTATTTTGAGGGCTATTTGCGGTGACTCAAATGGCATCCACGGACGGTTCGCAGTTAAC
Organism: Penicillium turbatum; assembly: GCA_030762825.1. Classification (NCBI taxonomy): domain Eukaryota; kingdom Fungi; phylum Ascomycota; class Eurotiomycetes; order Eurotiales; family Aspergillaceae; genus Penicillium; species Penicillium turbatum. The sequence continues at coordinate 960,464 of JAUJYX010000003.1, read as the reverse complement.
TACGTCATCGCATACACAGTGGAGAACGACAAAATACTGGAACCCCACCACTTCAACTTTCTTCTTACAACAATCTCGAATTGATTACCTTCGAGAATATGACCATCAGCCCACACGTGGCGGACCCTCTCACCGTCTTTCCACCAGAGATTGTCCTCCAAATCCTGGAATTCACCCCCGTCTCCGGCCTTGCGTCCCTGACCGCGACCTCTAAAGCCTGGCACCAATTTATCGACGTCACCCACCAGGAAGCTATTTACACATCTGAATCTAAAACTCTCCAGCCCCCTGGTGGTGCCCGCGATTTCTCGTTCCTATCCGACACACACAGCTTCGCCAAATTATTCGAGGGTACAGCATCATGGAAAGATCTGTGCAAGCGCCAGAGACTGCTCGCTCGCAATTGGGCTGATCCGCACCCGACTAGCCGGGAGTCCGTGGTTCAAGTCGGCAATGATCCGATCTGGCGATTCCGTGCAGATTTCAAGCGTCGCTTTTTCATCTCCACCTCCCATGCTGGCGGGTTGAATGTCACGGATATGGATACGGGTCGCATCCTGTGGCAACTCCCATCAGTGCTGGACACTGACGGTGACGGAGTTCGCCCACATGCTCATTTGGAATACCAGGATGGAATGGCCGTGTTCGATAGTGAGGGAGATTCAATAGAAGTCTGGCAGACGGACCAAGAAGGTGCGAAGCGTGGGGAGTTCCGACGCATTGCGATCTTGAACCACGATTGCCAGACGAGAGGATTCCAATTGTCCTATTGGACCCTCTGTGTTGTCTCCAACGAGGGTCAAGGCTTCGTGTATGATATGACACAACGGCCTCCTAAGTTGACCACTAAGTTGAATATCGAAATGGGCGGCATTGGCCATCTTGACCAAAGCGCAGACGTTGTGATATACTCAATGGGTGAAAAGGGCTATTATGCATACAACAAGGAATCTGGTGCATTTTTAGGCTTGTTGAAGCCGCCTCCAGCCACGGAAAGATACCACATCCGCCCACCTCCAGCCACGTCTGCTTCCGGGGCTGCAGCACTTGCCGGAGCCGCGCGACTCGGCCCATTACCTCAGTCCCTCGCTCCTGGAGCTTTAAAAAAAGATTGCTTGGTGCCAATCACGGTCGCCAAGGGTCCACTCCCGCAGCCAGATGATCCAGCCCATGTCAGACATGGGGATGATGAATGGGGAGCGGGAATGTTGCACGGTGACCTTTTCGTTGGCTTCTCCCGTGCGGGCCGTGTTTTCATATGCTCCGACTTCCGCAAAGCTCTTCGCGACGAAGCTAGTCTTGTGGCGCATAGTTCCATCTTGGAATGCGAATCAGATGGGTCAAGCTTTGACCTTGGTGGCTGGTTGTCAATCCGCAACCACCGTGTCATGTTCGAAATTCAAGATAGAGTCTATGTTGTCGCCCTCGACGACAACAACCGGGTTCAGAATGTGGACAAGCCTGCTCGTGCTTCGTACTCGCTGCTCACTAGCTCCGCCCCGCAACTTGCTGTGCCTATCAGCTATATGGCATTGGCCGATGATGCTATCATGACCACTTATACTGTAAGCATGTTTTACCACCGTCAATTTCTAAAAATCTACAAGCAAAAGAGCTGACATCGCAAACTTCAGACTCTCGGCTGGCGCAACTCCAATGCTGCAGGTGGCCCAAATGCGCCACACGGTGGAGGCCTTCCGCGCGTCTTCCCCACAAAAGTCATCCGCATCGTCAGTCTGGCCCCCAACCTCTCCAACAAGTCTGATGACAATGTTGATCCTACGGAGGATGGGGAAGGTCAAAGTAGCTCCGGTCCGAACCTGCCGGCCGAAGACACCTGGCGCACACAAGCTGGACTGTTGCAGCTGCTCAGCATGCTAGGAGATGAGGCAGACTTTGACCAGAGTGATGGCGAAGACGAATGGGAGAGTATGGATGAGGATGACGAAGGCGAAGATGATGAAGATGAGCAGCCACACGCGCAGGATGAGTCCTAGACTCCCCGCCCATAAGTCTCCATGGTATCATCAGCGGCAGGGTTCTCTGCGATAGTACCTGGGGGCCTTGGTCAAAAAGGGCTATGTACCCCCCATGATTAATCTGCCGCAGTTTCTAGGTCCATTGAGACCAGTGCCTTTCAATCCCCATGACTCGTAATACCCCAGCCCTGCAAGCATGGAACTGAAGGGAGACTCGACACAGAGAGATCGCATAACAGCGCAATAGACAGCCCCCCAGCCGCTTGGAATCGATACAATGAACCGGGATCAGCTGTCTCGGATGTGAAGCCTCATTATGGCAGGAGGCTAAATACCAGCGAAAGTAGAGGGTAGAAAACAATATAGGGCAGTGCCCCAAAATATCTAGGACTGCTGGTTACCTCATCGAATATGAATGCAAGGAGCACTAGTTCATAGATATTTCTCTGACGCATGAATATATACATCTTCATATTTGTACCATCTAGCTGTCCAGCAGCACAGGCACCTTCTCCACCAGATATTCAACAATGGCATCAGGGCCACGCTCAACCTGCAAGCCCTCGGGAATAGCATGCAGCTTAATATCAGGCCGCACAGAGCGAGCAATCTGGTGAATCTGCTGAGCTTCCTCGGCACTCCACATAGAGGCGCTGAACTATTCGAGACAGTCAATTTATTATTCCAGCTCGGGAATACGAATGCTCGGAAATCCCGAACTCGGACTTACCAGAACCTCGGGATTGTGCTGCTTGACCTTTCCCTCGACCTCTTCGATCTCTGAATACTTGTTATAACTCTCATCATTCTCATTGTATTCACAGAATGCTTACTTTCGCAGTTGTCAACGTGGATAATAGTATACTGATCGCTCAGTGCCTCGGCGACGCGGCCGACGAGGCGCTTGGCGCGCTCCGGCGCGGTGTTGACGGTAACCAGGTGGAAGGGACCTTTGGGAGCAGACATGGTGGGATATAGTGATGGAGAATACAAAAAGGCGATGGTCGGTAAGGTTTTATTGTCCTTGGAAGTTTGATCCCACTTGCAACTTCCCCACATTGTGGGAGGCTGCCCCTCCGGCTTATCCAGCGCGGCGTAGAATTACTCCGCTATCGGTCTACATAGCTGGGAGTATATATGGAAATTCTTTTTTGATTAGGTTTTTTGGTGATTCTTTGGCTTCAATCGATAGCATCATGTCTAGCATTGCTTCTTCATTTTCGCGTAAGTACTCCCCAGTTGACTCAGGACCCGAGGCTGACGGCAAATAGGCCTGGTGCGCTTTGTCCCAAAATCGAACCCTTCTAAGGTTCTGATCGGCGAGCCCACTGATCCAGAATTGGATGTAGGACTGGCTATCTATCAGGGCAAGGATGTCGCGGTGCGTCCGTTCTCTGGCACTTCAGTTCTGAACCCTGGACAAGTGACAGACACGACGGAGACCATCTCGCGCATTTTGTCTCCTCTGGCGCAAAGCGAGGTTGGAACGATTCGTTGTATTGGCTTGAACGTGAGTTGGATGGGGTTGAGTGTACCAAAACCCATCTCAAATTGCTAATGCGCGCCATAGTATGTCTCCCACGCCAAGGAGATATCCCTCCCAATCCCAGAAGTCCCAACACTGTTCATGAAGCCGGCCAGCTCATTAGCTGATCCTTGGCCTACACCGACTGTTCTACCTAAGATTACACAGCGGGATAACACCGGTGACTACGAGTCGGAGATGGTCATTGTCATTGGGCGGGATGCTAAGGACGTACCTGAATCCGAGGCTCTCGACTATGTTCTTGGCTACACAGCTGCCAACGATGTATCAAGCCGTACTTTCCAAATGAATCAGAGTCAATGGTCATTTTCAAAGGGCTTTGATGATGCTTGTCCGATAGGTATGTCGTCTGAGCTTACGGGCTATACACATGAACTACTCGTTAACTCGGTATCTCAGGCCCTGTTCTTGTTTCTGCTACTCTTATTCCCGATGCCAGCAAACTTCAAATCCGCGGTCTTAAGAACGGGCACGTTATGCAGGACTGTCCTTTGACGTAGGTTTTATATTTGTTGCACTGATTCTAGGGTCGAGATAAGTGCTAACGTCTATCTGCTGGCAGTGATTTGATCTTCAGCGTTCCCCAGCTGATCAGCTTCCTCTCTCAAGGGACTACCCTTCCTGCTGGTACTATTATCTTGACTGGTACTCCTCCCGGTGTTGGTGCAGCTAAGAACCCGAAAGAGTTCATCAAGGCTGGTGATGAATTCGCTGTTGAGCTGCTCCCTCATGTTGGGACGCTGATTAACAAGATCGAGCACCAGTAACCATTATACGAAGTAAATATGATTGATAGAACTCTTAGTATAAATTTTTGCGTCTCTGTACATCATACATGCCTTGAATTCTTGATGTTCAAGTAGTATGCACTAGTCGATACATGCCGAGGGAGGTTGCTTCAAGCACATATGAATTTTTCCCAACACAAACTACCTGCTGCGCGAATACTAATACAATCGCTGCATATATTTTTCATGCCCATAATAGCCCTCAAATGCGAGAATCTCAAAATCTTTGTGAATTTGTTCAATGTTCCCCATCGAAGGCCGTGGAGCTTCAACCAATGACGGACCTTACCCGGTTATGACCTTTTCCCTCTGCGGAAAAAGTCTCACCCGCATCGTGTCCCTACAGATCCAATTTTTGCAACTTTGCTGCAGACAGCCAATGTGCTCAGAAAGACACAATAAACAACCGAATGAACTAACCATAGGTATAATTTTCACGGGCAGCGGGTAATGAATTAGGTACTTGTCAGTCATTGATGCCATTGGAAGATGAGCGTTGGATGTATAAATGCACAGCTATAGCTCCAGAGCCAACGCCAGGACATGTTTAGCCACACTACAGCAAAACACGACTAGCGGGACTAGTATGTAGCCTTGCAACAAGGCTCTTGATGGGCTCGTTGGCCCGCTATCGCTCGATTTTTCACGCCTTCGGAATTTCTTCGGCTCGGTGTACCGAGCTGTTCCGTACCGAGTCATGTATCTAAAAGACAGGCTGCGGCCCTTTTTTACCCTGCTATGATATTTCGTCGGGCTCCAATCTCTCTTCTTTTTGATCCCTCTATCCTTTTCGTCTTTGCGTGGGTGTTGCAACTCCGGACATCACGCGGTTCCATGCGCAGCCATGCATCTTTCGGTCAACCTAACCATGCCACAGACTACTGATTCGATATGGTTAGAACAAAGGGTACTTGGTTCGATGGCGATTGCCATTGGAGTCAATTTGCACAAAATATAGATTCTTCAAAGCCTTGTGCACTTTTGCGCCAGCTCCGATACCCATATCCACCAGTGCCGATGCCGAGTCTAAATCTAATTGCGAAACAAACTCACCCATCTTATTATACATGGATACTCTGAATTTTGAAGATAACCGCATAGCTTTTGAATGTGACGAAGAGAAACCGAAGTCAAATCCTATTCCACTGCCTTCACTCCGTGCTACGCCATAGCTTACCGTGCCAGTGCAAAATGATGGTGGGAATAACACTGGCAACCACGACCATTGCCGACATAATTCCCGCGCTGGGAGCAACACCAACGCTCTCAAACATAGCAGAGAACCTAAACGCATGTTAGCGACGACCGTTGCAATACCTAACCCAGTGGAACTGAGAAACACATACCAGAAAGGACCAAGGAAACCCCAGATCTGGCGAACAAAGGTCACGAATACACCAATGTTACCCGCCTCCTGTGGGAAGCAATCAACAGCATAAGTGATCATCACCGTGGTGACAAGCTGATTCCCCACAGCGCCAATACCAGTGCCAATGATAGGCGACACGCTCCAGTGACCGCTGGGCGATGCTTGCGTGCAAACGAGGAAGACAATGATGCCAATGATGGTGAGCGCGAACCCGAAGTAGCTGAGCCACAGCCGGAACTCGGGCTCGGCCTTGCGGCCGATGCGTCGGCTGCGTCGGCTCATCCAGAAATCAGATAGCACGCCGCCCATCTGTTCACCCAGTACTGAGCCGATGATCACGCCCAGGAATTGCAGACCGAGCTGCTCGGCGTTCAACTCGAACTTCTCTTGCAGGAGCTGGGGCACCTCGACTGTGGAAAGGACGCTGCCGAAGAGGAAGACCATTGCATATGCGCAGGCTGGGATGAGGATGGAGGGGTAGCGGGCCATTGTTAGCGGGTGGACGAACTCGTACCAGGAGAATGGTGTCGGGTCGATTCGGCGAACCGACAGGTACTGGAGCTGAGTTGGTGATTTCTCGCTCTCGACGTCGCCGCCCAGGTAGCGGGTTTCCGGACCGAAGAACAGATATAAGATGAATTGGCCTCCGTTGATCTGTGGGGTTGTCAGCTGATGAACCGGTGTTTTTGGCTTCTATTGAAATTATGGCTTACCATTGCTAGGATCCAGTAGATCCAATGGTGACCGACGCGGTAGGTGACGAAGCCGAAGAGGAAAGGCCCGATCGGGACGCCTAGGGTGATCATCAAAGTCCAGACGCCCATGTAACGGGCGCGGTCTTTCTTGAACGTCGTTTCCATCACGACTGCGCTGCCGATGGCAGAGGCAGGTGAGATGAAAAATGCCACGAGAGCCCGGCAAGCAGCGACAGAGGCATAAGTGGTGCTCTTGGCACAACCGATATTACACACCAAACTGCAGATGAGGGAAATGAGGAAGATGGGTCGGCGACCATACCGGTTGGAAAGTGGCTTCCAGAACAGAGGCGCGCCTCCAAGAATGGCGATCTGGAGCGAGGTCAAGTAACTGGCCCCTTGAATAGTCACGCCGAGTTCTTTCGACATCTCGAGATATGCGGGGATGATGCCGGCGGCGGTAAATGTGCCCATGCAAGCGTGAAACGCCACAAGGATAAGGTTCATCATTTTCTGCACGGCAATATATCAGTTTCCGTCATTCGCTTTTGTCTTTGTTTTCTAGGCTTTTGGCGATGATGGCCTTGTTCCCGAGGGAGAGCATGGACCTACCTTCCATTCAGGCCAGTTGTATGGGTCAGCCGGGCTCATGGTGGGAACGGGGTCGAGTTCTAAGGTTCCATGTCGCTGCATCAGATAGTCACGATGGGCTTTTGGCAGATTCGCAGTCATCGACTCTTCGTATGTGACTACTTGGTCGTGTCCTGCGGTCTCGACGAGGTCGATATCGACTTTGGCATTTGGTGCCTTCTCGACCTCGTCCGGCCGAGAAGAGTTGCGGTGCAATTCGAAGGACCCCATGTTGTTCGCGTCCCCCACTGGAGAAAAAGTCGATCAGACGAGCAAATAATCACTTGGAGCGCCTTTACTATTCATGAACAAGGGCTCTGGCGTGGTGTCGATGGTGGACAAGACAGTGAGAGAAGATGTGACAGATTATGGGCTGAGAGTGTCACCAGATAATACCCTTTGCAATGGGTCAGCCGAGTTGCAACCTTACCAGAACTGCTGACAGATCTGGGGACTTCTGTACAACGACTCTGTTGGGCAAAAATCCACAAGCGCGGAAAATTCCCCAGGTGGGTGCGCATAAGCCAAGACGCTAAGCCCACGGCGTTTCTCCATGCGGACATGAGCTGCGCCTGGGGTAGGTATTCTCCGGCTTTTTCGGCTCAGTTGCGGGGCGCCATGGAGAAATGCGGAGGCACTCCATTGTCCTTGATTGGAAAGTATCGGCACCAGCGAGTCACAGCGCCGCTAAAGCAATAATGGCTGTCATGGCGTTTCGTAAAAGGCTTCGCCATGGCAATTCCCCACGGCTAGCCGACAAGGCTTGGGGGCATGCACCACGGCTTCCATGCCGATGCCAAGTACCGAAACTCTCTGGAATCACACGCCTTGGCGCAATTTACCCGGCCGCAAACCAGCAAAGCTTTCGCTTCGCTTGAGAACTCGCGGGGAATGGCCGAAATGGGACGGCATTTGCAATTCTGCCTATAACCCGCGCACTGAAACGTTTTATCGGAGTTTTCCCGATCTGCTGGAGAGTTGGAAAGAGCTCGGGGAGAAAGAAGGTGGAGACAACTGTCACCGTCCTTCGGATGTATTGCCACGTCCGAGGTGCTCTAATTCACCTACCGATTTATGCTTGAATGTCCAAATGCTCCAAGGATTTTTTATGAGCACAAATCATATTAGTTGGCCGAGCTTTTGCATGGGAACAACGTTTAACCCTGCCTACCTCAGGCAGCCTGTAACCTGAACTCGGAAATTCCGAGATTGGAAATGCCCGATAGAAGTTGTTAAACATAATTCCGCCACCCACACCCCACAACCGCTTCTCCACATTGTACTTCCCTTGTATTTACTCTTCTCATTAGCTAAAATGGCATCAATGGAGATTATGGCAGCATCGCCTTCGTCGACAGAGGTAAAGAAACTGGTGTGTCGAACATGCCACAAGGCCTTCTCCAAAGCCGAACACTTAAGGGTGAGTGGGTATAATTCAAGATAGGCATCAAGCCAGCTTCCCCACGAGAGAGGGACCGCCAAGAAGTGCACCAAAGCTAACGATCTCCAATAGAGACATGAGCGTTGCCGTATGTTCTAATACCTCCAGGTAGTCCTATGGCTGCCCCATGTTTTCTACAGGTCAAAGGACCCAGGATGTTCACCCGGCTGACCGGAATGCTTAGACACCGGATCCAAACCATATGTTTGCAGAGCGTGTCGAAGGCCCTTTGCCCGACAAGATGCTCTTACTCGCCATGAGAAGCTGCATGCCCGTGCGACGGATGCAGACAATGCTTCAAGGGAGACAATCTTGCTACCGCAGCCTCCCTCGGTCGAATCCCTCGCTTCTTGGGACTCAAGCAGTGCTTCTACTGCTAATCCGGCGTCGACTTCAGCAACTACTCATTCATGGGATGAACCTCAGCCTGAAAATGACACAGAGCTGCATCATGTCATCTCTCCGGATCTGGACTTTACCTTGGTCTGGCCTGATTCGGAGGACTTGTTCCAGAGCTTGATGTCCTCAGACGCGACGGATCAATGGCAGATGCCGCTTGGCACCTTGCCTTTTCCGCCTGTTGTGCAAGATGTGAACTGTGCTAACTTTGGGTCACCAAGCACATTTGATGACCATAGCTCTTCCGTTGGGGCAATACCCCGTGGAGGGGGACACCAGGCAGTGCGAGATGTCACAGACATGGTGACGAGCTCAGTGAGTTGAAACCTTAGAGTTTGCATCTTGCCAAGACGAGGAAGTACAGAGCGTCTTGAGCAATTGTGTTCTAATCTCACTCTCCTAGTCATCGAGCGTCACCGCCGCAGTGAAGGCCACATCCGTCACATCGGTATTCCTCGACGAATGTCTCCACATGTTCTTCGCCCGCTTCATCCCCACATTCCCAATCTTGCATCGTGCAACATTCGTCTTCCGAGAATGTACACAAGCTCTACTCTTGAATGCCATCGCCATTGGCTCTCTGTATCTAGGCCCCAAGGACTCGGTAGCAAAAGGTGAAGCTCTTTGGCGCCTCGCGCATACCGCAGTAGCAACTTCATGGCAGTCTCTGATCACGCATAACGGCCCACACGATGCCTGCAAAGGTGTCCAGTTGATGATCACGGCATTGTTGGGTCAGGTGTACGGGGCTTTGTCCAAGAACCGAGCAATCCGGACCACTAGCCAGGTTTTTCGTCCACTGGGGTTTTTCTGGGCAAGGCAATGCGGCATGTATGAGAGCGAGCCGTACTCAATGGACAGCCTGCCCTCTATCGATGCCCTGCCGGCCGAAAAAGAACACCAGTGGCGGATCTGGTCTGCCCGGGAGATCCAACAACGAGCACTGCTGGCTTACTACGTACTGGATGGTCTCGTGGCCCACATGTCAGGGGACGCTGCTTCTGCTCCTCATGTGGCAAACCCGCTGAGTCTTCCAAGCAGCGAGGAAGCCTTCGATGCGAGCTCTGCCGATGATTGGCTAGCGCACATGCGCTCCCAAAAGCCCGATCAGCCCGATCGGACCTCCTTCAGGGTGATCTTCCGCTCACTCTTCCCACCGGCTGGGAGCTTCCGCCCTCTGGAGTACCATTTCTCCGCATTTGCACTGCGTGTTGTACTAGAGGGGCTCCAGTCTCTTGTCGCCGACTGTGATGACAAAGAGCTTGCTGTAGGAGTCCCAAGCCCGTCAGATGTCCGGCGCGCCCTGGCTCAAGTTCACGAGACAATATCCATGAGCATCCACTTCACTGCGGCGGAGCGACTTGAAATCCTCCTGCGCTGGCACACAGTTTGCCTAGACACAATGATCAACTCCACCGTCCTCTCACGCCATGTGTGCTCTGGCTTCAACATCGCCCAACACGTATCTGGGGGATCCCGCAGCGTCCGCCAGGGCTTCGACCTCGTGAAGTGGGCCAGCTCTGAGGACGCACGGCGAGCTGTCCTCCACGCTGTCGCCATTCAAGACATCGTTGAGCAGTTACCAAGAGGCCGTGCACATGCCGTCCACATGCCCAGCTCACTGTTCGCAGCTTCAACAATTTATGTGGTCATGTCACTCGCAGGAGCCGCTACTGTGAATCTACCTCGCAACATCGTCTGGCAGGATGCCTTGCTGTCGCACTCGGATCTCAATCTCGGTGATCAGGATATTCGGCCTCCATCTGGATCGGAGACGAGGCGCTTTGTTGAAGGCGGGAGTAGGACTCCGTCGCTTCCCCTTTCGACCAGTGGCGGCGTCCGAAATCTGCTTTATGAGCTCAATTCCATGCAGAAGCTTTTCAGGTGTTTGTCCTCGCAGTGGGGCATTGCGCACGATATGGAGGATATCGTTGCCCAGTGGATCCAGCTGTGTCACTAGGTAGGGATATCCATATCGTCTCGTATGTGACAAATGATAGAAATTTAGCATTTTGCCCGACTTAGGCGTTGGTATGTATGCTTTGGGGGGTATATATCAAGCAGCGTATGATCTTCCCGACTGTGCATCGAGAGTATCACCAGTCCCAAGGACATGAGGTTTGTTGCAGGATCATGACGATGTCACAAAGTCTGCTGTATCAATTTCGGGCAATCATTCATCCGAAGTTCAGACTCGGGTTGCACCACCAGTGCTTGCTGCATGTTCCCCCAAAGCTGCATTTCAAGCAATGCAATGCAGTTGATTTAAGGTTGGAACCACGTGGTCCACGTGCACATTCTTTGATGCAATATTGCCTTAATGCAGCTGTTCTGCCCCAGTGTAGGCGGTCCAAGATAACCGCTTCAAGGAAGTAACTGCTTTGATTGTTGCGGATACGGCAGTTTTGAGGCCATCATTGCGTTGTCTGCCATGCGAGGCGATTCTCATGATACACTGGCAGCTGTAACTCAAGCGAGAGTTCAAAATAGCGTGTTCCGGCACCGGTATTCCTTTTGGAACTCTCCATTGGTACTGTTTTGGAATTAAAAATGATGGTTATCTCCAATGAAGTGGGAAATCGTCGCTCATATCACTGTCTTCAGATCTAGTACATCGTACATAAATGAAATCCGTGATCGTCACGTGCACAGACCAAAAACGCGGGATAGACGCGACGGGACGCGCCTCACGAATCTTTGATCCACTTCCAGTATAATCCCCGCCGCTTTCGACTGAGATCTGGCCATTGGCATTGTGAGATCAATGATCTGTGGGTCCTTGCCTTGTCTGTCAATTTCCAGAAGCTCGATATCCCCGCTCCCGCCCAAGCCAAGTCATATGACGAGACGTCGTGGGATGCACATGCGACACAAGACCAGATGACCACGAGTCAAGCTTCAGTCGCCACGACCTGACGTCCGTCGGGGCGCTGCCACCTGCACCAATGGATCTTACCTCAGCCCGCGGGACCAAGGTCAGCGACATTGTGATCGACCACCGTCCCAGCACAGGCCGCGGTAAGAAACTCACTCCCGCACAAGAGGGCGTTCTGAGAGAACTCTTTGAACAGGCACTGCCCTCAGTACCCAAAGGAGCCCCGCTAGTCAAAAGCTTTTGGGTCAATCTTGCCTCTCGGTTTCGTGAGGACACCGGTCGCGAGTATTCTTGGTTGTCTGTTAAGCGACGGGCTGCGAGTTGGCATCAGGGATCTCCGGAAGATGAACGGCCAGTCGATGTGTCTCGTGCCAGCGTGATTAGTGGTGAAAATCCGGTCACCGGGAACGAACCTGAAGCCGCTGTCTGTGAGCCCCAAGGACCGGAGGTCCCGTCTAACATACCCCGGCCGGCTCTGTCGCAAAATGGGACTTCCCCGCAACGGCAGGAACCCGTCAATTTAGATAGGACAGACCTTGAAAAGAGCCCCGGTGTTCCCGACGGGATGCAGGGCTCTTTTTTCTCAAGTGTCAAGGCTCCTAAATCTGGGAAGAAACCAAAATCCTCTCGCAAGTCTCGAACCCGCCGCCGGTCAAGATCACCCGATCTTGTATCACGGCCTAGACACCGGCATTGCTCTTCGTCCCCGAAAAGACGTACGAAGCGGGTCTCGCGAAGATTGCATCATCAGTTGGCCTCTGCTTCTCATGACACACCCGCGTCTGGTTTCAAGCCCGCCTCGGATGCCTCAGCTGATCACAACCCTGCTTGGAGACCAAATCCCTCTGGACTAGATCATGTTCGTGATTTGTTGGGGGAAGACGACACTGGTAACCTCCTTCGGGACTCGACAAGATCACCACTCAAAGAGGACCTAGTCAGTAATAGTCTTCTTGAGTTCCCAGAACTATCCGACCCAGACGATCTACCGGTGACGCCTATTCTGATCCCGAGAAAGCGTGCCGTTGCGAAGGAAAGGTGAACAGCGCAGCCGGTCAGGGCCTTAGAGGGCCCCATGTCAAATACACGTCGAGTCAATCGACCAACAGCATCATCGCAATCTGCGACTTTTGAGAGAGCCTGATGGTTCAGACTATCACCCCGTCTCCTTGATTGGGCTCTCCTAGCTGGTCTCTTCCCGGATTGGCTATCCCTGGTTGTCTTGCGGATCGTTGTCCCATGAGTGGCGAAAGCACGGCGGCAATAGGAAACTGTGCGAGGGGAATCCGGACGGGGTAAAGTCAAACTCAGCTAAACATGGCCAAATGTACCTATGGTTCAATCTATGGTTTTCTTGTTGATACGTTTTAGCAGTCATTCTATCAAGTCTACATGTAGTATAGCAACCATCTCCTACTGTATATCTTCACCAACAGAAGGACCAACTCATGTTTTGTAAATCTCTACGTTACAACAGCCCTTCAAGGCGTCGGAAGAGCAGTGCTTTCCAAGTGAATCCACACCGTCTTTGAGATTTGTCCTGTTACACACGTGCATGCTCCAGCCATGGATTATCATGTAGAAGTGCACGAGAATCCAGGACAGTGAAAGTTCGTATATCTGTTCACCAGAGAAGCCCTATGCCCGAAGGGCGTGCTCACTCAGGAACAAAGGTATCAACGTAAAAGCAAAGCAGATTATGGCCCGTCCTTCCAACAAGTGAGGTAGGACTAGGCAGCATCGCAGGCGTCCTCGCCTGCCACGCCGAATTTGGCCTCTGCATCGGGCCGAAGCCTCGGGTCAATGGGGTTGGTTCATGGGAACATCCTTCTTGCCGTTAGGCACGGGGATGGCGACCATAGTATTACGGACAGCGGCCTCATCAGTGCGCATTTTCTTGAAATGGGGTTGACCATCAGCGGTCTTCTCAGCGACCTCTTCGGTGATGGGGTACTTCTGGGAAGTGGAGCTCAAGGTGTCAGGAGCGGAGGTGGGAGGCACGGCGGAGGAGACGGCCGCTTGTTTAATCATTTCAGGGTGTGCCTCATCAGCGCTTCGAAACTGGTCTCGGGGTGTCAGGTTAGCCTGCCGGGGCTCCATTCCTGTCCAAGACGCCCATGGGGCTACTATCATAATACTGCACAGCACAGGATAAATGAGCCGCGTGGTAACCGGGCAGATATAGAGTATTTCCCTTGTCCGCAGCACTTTGTCTGGGGTATGGGCGTAAAGCTTCTCGTCTGCGACTATGAAGACACAGACTCAGCAGAAGATCGCGAGAACCGATATCTGATCTCCCACTGTCGCAAATTGAGATCTATAAATTGTTAGATAGGTGCTTCTTCCCTTCTTCCTTTTCTTTCTCTCTCCACTACATAAACTCTTCGGCCCGTTACCTCCTTCATTCACTCTATCATCATTCTTCTCTGTCTCTGTTGCCGGCAAGATGGGCCAGATCAAGTGGGATTCCCACGCTGATCATATAGTAGGTTGTTCCTCATTCCCACGCCAAGTGTCTACGAGAGTATTATCATATAGTCACGCTTTCTGCTTTCAGTCAATCATCAGACTATGCTTGAAATGTCACCTCCTGGTCGACCCGTATTGTCTGTGTGATTGCGGATCCTGTCGAAGCGGAACATAGTGATGTCCTTGCACCTTCTTCCTGATGAATGCAACTAACAAGTCTTGTTTAATCAGCTGATCACTAAAATCATCGAAGTACATGGCGTCAAAGTCGACTGCAACGCTGTCGCTGCCTCCTGGCGTACGTGTCCTACTCCGAGGATCCCTCTCATACTAATGAACATTTCTCTAGCTGCTCGGTCCGGGGAGTACAAGCCCACTGCACGCGCCATTGAGGGGCACATCCAGAAGTTGAAGAAGGCCATCTCCTCGTCTTTGCCCTCCACCGACGTGTCCGCCGTCGCCAAAACCGCCACCTCCGCCGCGAAGAAAAGGACCCTTTCGGAGGATACCGTCCATGACGGTGCTCCCGACGCATCACCCAAAAAGCCAGAAGCGAATTCTGATGCTCAATCCGGTGACTATACGAAAATTGCTCTCCCCGTGCCGGCCGGAAAGAAGGAGGTTGCGATGGAGCTTATAGATTATCGCCTCCGCCTCTTGGCCCAAACTGGGCTATTCATGGGCGGCGAGGATTCTGTCCATGATGCAGGACATTCTGTTGATTGATGGCCGGTTTCCAGATTCGCACAGCTAGTGACATCGACACTCACCTGGTTCCCGACACTTTCTGCTCATCAGCCCAACTGCCCCCTCCACGGATAACGTGCTTGAGTCGTTGTAGGCTTGCACAATATGCTCGTCCTTCCTCTTAATGAGCTGGAGTAATATTGTGAAGAAACCTGCGCTTCAGCTTTAGTAACATATTTATGAAGACGTCTTTTATTTTCGGTTGCCATCACGTACTCACTTGCCATTGGCATGCCAACGAAGTAGAAATCATTTGCACGGCAGTCATCTGTCACAGCTATTGGCAGCCCTGGTATCTAAGGCATGCCCGTGAAGACGAATGATTGAGTCTGTGAATAGAGCATGTAGTATGTTCATCGTAGGTCACGTGGGTGTCAGAACCCTCTATCATAACGGCCCAAATATATGTTCGACTATCATTGCCAATGATTGTGACCAACCAGCGTCAGATCCTGGGAAGATACTGGCACAATTGACTGAAGCTTCCAACCAAAGAATGTAAAGGGAGAGTGGATTCGATTTTGTGGAGATGCGCGATGTGCGTACAAGAAGATGACCGGATATTGGATAGTGTCTTTTTGTTTGCTGTCAAATGTGTCGGTGCAAATAAACTCGGCGTCATGCTATATTAAGGTACTAACTAAGGGCATGCTGAGCCAAATATGCCGTACTGCAACAGTGAGCAGCAGATTGTCGGATTGATTTCTAAGTGTAACGAGTTCTGTAGGTAAGGCATGGGACACGTAATGTACAGCTGCTAGAAGAGAAGAGTAAATAAAATAAACACTGGTGATATGAGCGAGTGAGAGATTGTTGAACAAGTGAATGAGAGATCCAACTTTAGTGTTCTGCGTATTTGCGCGTTACTTACTGCTCGTTTTACCTCGAGTCTTCTCGAGTCCTTTTACCATCTACAACCATCCATCTACCACCATCGAGCTACAACCATCGAGCTACAACAATCTTTCAATCAACCATTTAACAACACACAATTTAAGTCTTTCTATTACGTACAGCTTCCATATCGTCAAAATGCCTGGAATCAAGTGGGATCACGAGATGGACAAGCAGGTACGCTACAATACTAAAATCACTGTCCAGATGTCTCTTGTGAAATGGCAAATCCACGAGTCACTGCTCTGGAGCCATTCATGTCTGAGCCACCACCTCTCTCGCATCTACATCTCACTCTCTGCTTTGCTTATATCTAAAGCTGATCATGAAATCAATGTAGCTGCTTGCGGCCATCATGACTGCAATTCCCGGACTGGACTATAACGTAGTCGCCCAATCCTTTGGACATGGTGAGCACTGCCAGGGGTAAGGAGCGCTATGCACTCCATACTCCAATCTCTCCTCTATCCAACTCCCTCCCGTGAGCTATCTAACTTACACGGTACAGGTGCGAGCGCCAGCGCTATCAAGCAGCACATCCAGGTGCTGAGAAAGACCCAGGGCCATCGTGAGACAGATGGCGCTGAGCCCGGAGCTGCCCCGCCCGCTACCAAGGCCAAACCTAGAGGCTCAAGGGCAAAGTCCACTGGCAATGAAGGCAAGGCTACTAGCACCCCCCGCAAGCGCAAGGCTGCTGCGCCCACCGAGGTCGGCCAGGCTACTGAAGAAGAGGAAATGGACGAGACTCCAACAAAGATGCCTAAGACCAGCGAGACCAGCGATCAAGCCTCGGACCTGCAGTCTGGTGAGGATTGCCAGCTTTTACCCTATTTCTTTTCGCAATGAGACACAAAGTGGTGGAAACAGATTTGACTTGCATGGTGACTTTTTGCTATTTTTAATCCCCATATTTTTATCATCACGCAAGGTCAAGGATTTGAATTACGGCGGATGGTTTGCCAGTACCTTATCTTGGGAGGATCCAGTGATAATCCAGTTAACTCTTTGATTTTTTACTTCCTCATTCTGACATGAAGCCTCTCTATCCACTGCGTCATATTGAATTCCTTCTCGAATGAGTCGTCTCGAGATGGCCGTCAACTATCCTCGGCCCCGAGCTGATCGCCTCAAGAAAAAGTCTGGTAAGCCATGCTGTCCTTCTACGGATTCGCAGGCTATCCTCCTGCCCAACATCTCTCGGGTTTTCTTGGATTGAACCACATGAGATAGAGAATCTCTACATAGCATGTGCGACATCGACCTGCACACTGGCGGTATCGACATTCAACGCTTCAACGGATGGTTCTCGAGGGCGGAGGAGCCATCTCGGACGATATTAGCAAAGCACTCAATGTCGAAAGATCTAGTGCCTTAAACTAGGGAGCAAATGGAGCTTGACGCAAGACTCAATTCACGTAACAAATGCGACCCGGGAATCTATGCTGAAACACAAAAACTCGAAAGAAGACATCCATATAAGCCGCTCAAAATCATGTCCTGTACTTCCAATAACCATACATACGACATTATCAACATCCTGCGCACTATGACTGCCCCGCAGACGGTGGAGTTGAGGTCCATGGGCCACTAACAAATTGTGTCCCTGAGGCTCTTCCTGGTTCGACGGGTGAATGTTCGGAATATGGTCTCGGCTGATGGTACGGCATTTGATGAACCTGTGTTTGTTCGGGGAAGCCAGCAGGCCCACCGCCATGGCCGATATGTTGGGGGTCATATTGATGGACATCCCCTTGCACCATTGGGTTATAGTATTGTTGATGGTTTTGAGCGGTAGGCAAATCTGAACGTGTGCGTATCATGTGCTGTCGTTGATACTGACTCTGTACATGTTGCAGCGGTGAGAAACCATGCAATGCAGGGTTGGTGGGAGCTTGTTGAGAATGAGAACGTAAGATGGGATAGCCCTGCCCGTTTCTGGCATTGCCAACCATGGAGTGCGGTGAGTGGCCCGGAAAGTTCTCCTTGGGTGATTGATACGACTGCGCATCTCGCATAAGTGGTGGATTCGAGGTGCGGTGAGCGAACTCTCTCGGAGACGGTTCGACATCCTGCTGGGATGAGAATGACCCAAAGATTGGCTTGGGTATGGTTGACGGCTGCGCATTCATTTGAAGACCCTCACTACGTGAGCCAAACTGGCCGTGTTGTGATATTTGCCACTGCGACTGGGGCGCATGTGTTCCAGGGGTTTCTCTCGCCGTTTGCCCTTGCATATTCCTAGACCCTGTCCACGACTCAGGGGGCTGCTGACTCTGCAATAACACAGGACCTGCATGGAACCCTTGGGAAGATTGTGGATTTTGGTCCATACTGTAAGCACTCGGATAGCCCTGGAATATACCTGAGTTATTTCCCCACGCCGGTGAGGGTATACCTTGCCCCAAATGGTGTGGACCGGGGATTTCATAACCTTGGTGGGCCTGGCCCGCATAAAATGCCGGCTGAACACCACGCATGTTCCCAGCAAACCCGTGTTGCAATGAGCTCTAGTAAATAGTTAGCATCATGCTAGCCCATACTTGAGGACTCAGACGTACCAGACCATATCCTGCTGCGTTTGCAGCGGGCTGTTGCTCATACCCGCCGGGCAGATGCTGACCGGTCTGATTCGAATACCAACCCGGTACTCCAGATCCATGCATCGGGTTGTCCGACTGCCCATATATTTGGGAGTTTAGAGAGCTCTATCCCACCATCAGTGCCACTCTTGCAATGCTTACGCAGACATAATGAGCGCGATTCCCTACGGAAATTCTCGCACTGTCGGCCGCGGAATAATTTCCTCCCGCTATTGTGTCCCCTGAATCCAACTCTCGAGTACCGTTATCTATCCGATGCGACGATGGCGCTGGCGATGGTCCTGTCCCGATCGGCGTTGGTGTTGTTGACGGGGTTAGGATGACCGGTTCGGTTGGAATCTCCCATTGTGATTTCCCAGTCGTGCGCTGCACGTAATACCATTGTCGTTGCACGCCTTCCCATTGAGGCAGCCTGGCAGTGGCAAGCGTTATAATCGAGAAGACTGGTCGTGTTTGATGTTTACTTACCAGCCATCTGGGAGTTTAGGCGGTGGGGAGGACGGGCCTGCCGTGTCCGCAGGAGCCTCTGGCGCCATCTCGGGCCTAATAGGGTCCAGGCGATGTCTGGATAGCAAAATGACGACAAGAAGACATCCAAATTATGGATATAAACGATAGAATGTGAATATATTCAAAGGAAAAGCTCAGGGACGAACAGATGTGAGGTCGAGCGAAACTCGCAGATAAGACGATCTTGTGGGGCTTGGCCTTTTGATCGCCGTGCACAGACCGAGTCAACACCATCGCCTGTAACTGAGCATTATTGGGATTCGGACCTAAATCTTTACTGAAGGTTGTTATACTGATAGATCATTGAATGATATTCGTAATATACCTAGATAATATGAGCCATAACTCCTGTTTATCCCCATTCCGAGTCTCCTTCGTTTCCCCAAAGAACAAGCCACCCAGCGCCAGATCCTCGAAACATATCGGCATAAAGAAAACCCCCAAAAACCTTTCGTGTAGCCTTGTAAAGGAGCAAGCAGAGACGGATACAGTTATGAAAGAAAAGGAAAAGCAATAAAAATAAGAGCGGCACACTTTTATGGACTTTGAATCATATCTTGTTACCACGCATGTCCTGGGCCTGGCTAGAAATCATGACCAGCCCAGTCCTCGTCGCCACTGAGTTCATCATCAAGAAAATCATTTTCGTCGTATTGCAGCTCACTCGGTCGCTGGTTATCAATGCGAATGTTGACAATGTCGCACATTCCCTGTATCTTCCCGGCTTCGGGTAGCGGAGTCCCCGCTACCGAAGTGCCACTGGCAGCATCGTCGGCTTCGCGTGATTTCTGACGTGCTAGACGAGTGCTCTGGCGTTTGGAGACAGCTGTTGCTTCACGGTTAGCCGTGGCTGGCTTTGGGTCATTGAATTGAGCTTCAGATTCGTTGAGCCGTTCCACTGTGACGGACGCGCTAGGTTTGAGTGGGCGCTTGTGAAGGGAGCGAAGGTTAGGATTCGGTGCAGGGCTTCGGCGCAGAAAGACCCTCTCCAACTGGCCAATCCATCGCTCACGGAAATTGGCTCGGTCACGCCAACCAATCTTCAAGATTGCACTGATTGCCAAACGTCGTAGGTCACGCAGACCGGGTGCCGCATTGACCAGGGAGTTGAAGAATACCTCCGCGGTAACGTCGTCCCATTTGCGTAACTGAGTGAGCTCGATTTCTTGGAGCTTCGTTGGCCAAGTAGGAACCTCCGTCTGAACAAGTAAATCCTCAAAATGTGGTTCTACGTCGTGGTAACTAGACGCATCATGCATAGATAGGTCCATTTTGAATACTTCAAGATTCTCACAGGACTGAGCCAGATTCTGGATGAATGACATGCTCAGATGGCGGTTGTGGCTCAGACTGAGTTCTCGAAGATTAGCGCCATGTGATGACAAGTAGGGTGTGAGGTCTGAGGACCACAGTCGATCACAGTTATTCAACGTCAGGGAACGGATGGTATGGGGCAGATTGATTAAAGTTTCGCCCCCAATCAAGGAGCTTTCAATGAATGCCAATCGCTGAAGATCGGGAAGCATGCCAAGGGCTTGAGAGAGGCCAGCCTCTTTGGTAGCGGAAGTCTTTTGGTCAGGATCATCTAAATGAAGTAATTTGAGCTCCCTCAAGCTCTGGAAAGCGCGCCGCGGGTGCGTCCTCATCATCAATTCAATAAGCTCATCGGTGTCCAAAAAGCGACTGTTCCAGTCCCAGCTACGAAGTGAGATTCCACGCTTCGCAATGGCGGAAAAAATAGAACTTGGGTATGTCCACTTTGACGGGGCAATGTGCCATGGGGCAAGGCCAACTGTGTAATCGTCTTTGTGATACAACCGCACAGTGTGTACCTGAGGTGTCTCCTCGATCAATTTTGCAAGGTCAAAGTAGCCGAGGGTAGGTCCGCTCTTGTAAACAAGCACTGGTTCAACCTCAACTTGCAGCTCCTTGATCTTGCCTGAATAGTTCATCGATAGCGAATCTTGTGGCTGTTCCAATAGACGAAGCAGAGAATGGCTCTTGGAGGCAGGCAGAAGAGGGGGGCAGTGATAGAGCGCGGCTAGAGCAGGCTCGTGAAAGCTTCGGCACAGCAAAGCCATGTTTACTAGCCACTTGACAGAATCATTGCGGGCCGAACGGGCTTCGTCGAGTACAGGATGTGACGCGTGCAGGAAGATATCGAGAAGAATATGATAGGGGAGTGTTTGCCAGGGTGGGATGACACCTGACCCCACAAATATTGGATCGTCCGCATCTGTCTTGGCACGCTTACGCAAGATCCTTCCTACTTGACTGTTGCTTTTCAATGTTCGTTTGGGCGTCTTTGATTTCGGTGCGGTTGTAGCGCGCCGAGAGGGTTTGGCTCTGGAAGGACGAGGAGTGGAGGCAGATCCAGGATCCGAGTCTGGTGCCTCATTTGCTGCAGCCCCTGATGATTCGGAGTCCAGAGCTTCCACGGGTCCTTCGACGCTAGCATCCGTCGATTCTTCACGATAGGACTTTGGCACTCGAGTTGTGTTGCGCGAGCGGAGTGATAGCGAGGTGCGCCTTGAGCCTCGTAAACCTGTGAATTCATCCTGAGAGGAACTACTTTCCTCTTGGTAAGTCTGAACTTTGGTCCGGCTGGAGCGCATAGGGCGAGTGGACCTTGAATGCGAGCTCGAGGGCGCCATGACGGATAAGGTCGCGCTAGGATAAGAGAGTGGGGAGCAGAGACTCCAACGACACTGTACGCACGACGTTGCGTGCGCAACAATATGAGCACGAGAAAAGCTTTAATTGGCAAGGGCCGACTAAACTGTAAATATTGTCGTTCAGCTTCGACCCTCGCGAGGGTCCGGAATAACCCGGTTTCATTGACGGATGAGATCAAAGACGTCAAAGAAGTCAAGGTTGCCAAGACTATTCACCTTATCGATAACGCCCTCGAAAGCCACAAGTCACGCTAACTGCTTTGGCAGCTGCCTTTCACGTGACAGTAAGATAGGTACCCCGCCCTCAGGCCGTGACGCTAGTCCTTATTTGGGAACACTAGATGGCCCCAAAATAGATTCTCAGCTTGACCTTTAAGGATGGGCGCTTCCAGCCACCTCGAGGGGAGAACTCCTGGAACCCTACACCCTCGGCGCATGTTTTCCAGACTCTGATTTTCTCCATTTTTGTTTTGCATTCATGCGATATAATGTGTTGAATATAGCATCTGTGCTGCGGCTCTTGATTTGACGTTAATGATGACTTGCTTATGCGACCAAAACTCCTCATGATTATTCGTCTGCATCACTTCTCTAGCTCTGCGATCCAGATCGTTTCCACTTGGAATTACCAATTATCGGATGGAAGCCGCGTTTGCTACTATGATGGACTCCACCGATCGCTCGAATCGTGGGGAGCTCGGCGCGCCGCAGATGGTCATCCAACAATATGCGCGATACCCTCCGACCTTGGAGTCGACGTTACAGAGTGCTTCCTCTTTGGGGAGTACTCGTAGTCAGGTAGATACCAGCAAATCGCCTCCCCTACAGCGAAGAGAAACCCCCAGAAGTCTACAGTCTTCCCCAAGAGGCATGCGGACTGGTTTACCTCGCTCCGGGACATCCATGTCTCCGCCTATGTTTGAGCCTCATCATCATCAACCGATGAAAGACGCAGCCGATCACGCAGAGTCGCGCGTCCTTCCGTCGCGGGATATCACTGAAGAGACAATTGACGATGCCTATGTGGCATTTATCTTGTACTGCAATCCTAATGTTCCGTCCTCCGTCGACACTTCAGAGCTAAGAAAAACCTTCCGTTGCCTCCCACGGAGCGATGGGAAAAGCTTCAATATATTTACCCTTTATGGCCTCATTCGAAGGCGGCTTCTAAATGAAGAGTTGAAGACATGGATTCAACTAGCAATCGAACTAGGAGTTGAACCACCGTGCTTTGAAAAGAAACAAAGCGCCCAGAAAGTTCAACAGTATACTGTCCGACTCAAAGTGCGTCTTTCCACATCCTTCCCAATCTCCTGACTTTCATTCATTGTGCTAATATCGCTAAGCGTTGGATGCGTGCTATGCATATTGATGCTTTTTTCGAGTATTGCATAGGGTTACCCCATGTTTACTATACTCAGCTACCGCCATCTGGTTCTTTCGTGAGCGAGAGTCGCGACGGTGTGCCATTGGAAGAAGATTTAGCACTCAGGGCACTTGTGCCACAATGGAAGCCAAAACGTGGAAGGAAAAGGGTTGAAGATAGGCTCACCGAGGATGACAAAAGCATCAAGCGGCCCCAGTTGGATACATCTGTGGGAGCCCTACAGCAAGGTGGCTTTCAGCCTCATTCTGTGACATTCCCACAAAGTGCCATTCCTTTCAGTGCATTTCCTGATGACATGGATTCAAATGACCCTTGGATGGCGGCATCTTCCGCCTTTCCAAGCGGTTCTGGATCGGAACAGCAAGGTCAAGATCTACGCTGGAGACTTCCTGAACGCGATGCGTCTCCGGCAAATTACCCTCAGTCTGCTATCATCCCACGCAGTCATCTACCATCGGATGTCCACATCTCTGCTGAACCGCGATCGGCTGTCACTCCCTCAACCAGCGAGAAGGGCCGTTCAAGGAGAATACATGGCCCTGCGGTCTCATCGGCTTGGCCGAACAGCAATGGCTCGTCTGCCGGAAAGGGTCGAGGAAGGCCTCCAAACAAAGGGTCATCATCAGGCTCTTTTTCCACTTTTCAGATCAATCCAAGCCGGCAATCCTCACAGGCGCCAAACGCCGATACACAGGCTCCTTCCATTGCTGTTGACACAATTTCTTCTCAGTCCTTTCAGACCCCTTCATACAATCGAACTCCCACATCTGTCAGTCAAGGCAGGCCCAGTAAGCTTCAATTGCAGGTTCCCCAGCATTCAGGCGCTCCGGTGCGACTTGCAACCCCGCCGATGCTTATAGTCAACGGTGTCAATGGCGCTGTTGTTCCAGGATCGGAGGGGTCCTATCAACATACCGCCACTGATACACCACACAACCACATCTCCAATCAAACATCTTCTTCCAGTGGGCATACTAATACCAACACTGTCGCAATTCCCACCATTGACGACATTGTTCGTGCACTTTCTACAGAGCTTCTTCGCGCAAGGCTGATTGGCCGTACGGTTGCCATCGGTCCCAAGGAGGCTAGTTCTCTGGCTTCGGCAATGGTGATCAACCTTTCTTCAATATATTCACAGTTTCAACTCAATACTTCCTCCCTACTTCTCGCCTTCCATCTTGGCATCGGTCATCATTTCGGACTCGCAGGCAGCAATTCAGGGTCACTTGTCATCCAGGTTGAACGTGCCACATCAAACAACGACGGTGTCAGAGATGTCCCTGGCTCTAATGGGCCACTGGGTGGATATCAGTATACTGTCTCCCATGAGTACAAGACGTCAAGCCCGTTTTCAATGCAGATCACCCTTGCACACGTCAACCCTGATATGGGAGTTCCGGATTCTTCTGAATTCGCGAATGCGGCTGCGGGTCCAAGCAATGGAAACACTGGCAATGGCAGTACAGTAGAGCTGGATTCGGGTGAAGATGAACCCGGACATCCTGTTTCTGAGGCAACATGGAAGCAGCGTTATACAAGACTCCGGGCTCAGATGCAGAAAAGGGACCAAGCTCTTTCACAGTACAAGCGAAAGATCGTGGAATCCGTCATGGCAGACATATGATTTCTGTCAACCGAAGAACCCTTCTTGGCACTATACCAAGCTTGCAGTACCTTTGTTGTGTTCACTTCTCATATACGCCTCGCAGTGCTTTTTCGTGTTTATTCGATAGGATACCCCTTTGATACATTCAATCCTACTGTTTCCTGGCACTCTACGACTGAGATGATGATATCTGTGCGTATTTTGAGGCTTGCTTGCACGTCCCGGGTTAATACCCCACGAATAATGCGTGCAGCCTCAGCGACTATTGATCGAACATTCGAGTCTTCTGTTTTGGGGGTTTTGTTTCGGTCGTAACCGCATGACCAAAAGGCACTACCCAAGTAATGCGCAACCCGACATCTAGAGAAAGTGACCTCGAAGATCTATTCGAAAGAAGTGACTCAAGAGGCTCTCCTCAATTTTGGATAAATTGTTGGGATCAAACAGCATCGAACTCGGCAAGTGAGATCTGATAACTCAGGGTTGTTGGGAGCACAAGGTTGATGATAAACCATCGCCTCCATTAACTATGCGACGAATCATCGGAGTATAAGAACTCTTCTGGCTCATCTAGGTCTGGTAGTACTGGTACAACATGTACAAACTTTACAGGCCTATCTACCTTCAGTTCCCCAATATTCCTCCACTCTTTGTCTCCCACCTTTTCGACCGGCAACTGGGAAATAATGCCTACCTTAAGAAAGCGAACGAAACTCCGAATAAATCAATTTATTCAATGGTGAAGACTGGTGAGACTAGCAAATGAAACTATGAATCTGATTGAAGACACAGCCAATTCAAACTCCCGAAACAATCCCTCAAGCTTGAACTAGTTCCGCTTTGACGACAGCGCCTTGATCTTGTTGACCTTGGCCTTGGCCTTGTTGAGCCTGATCTTGGTGGACCAGTTCCTGATGTGGCCGTTCCTGCTGGCTTTGATCCAGCTGATCATGGCTCTGCTGGCCTTGGTCCTGCTGAGCTTGACCATAAAGG
Source organism: Penicillium turbatum (assembly GCA_030762825.1). NCBI lineage: Eukaryota > Fungi > Ascomycota > Eurotiomycetes > Eurotiales > Aspergillaceae > Penicillium > Penicillium turbatum. Next base: position 934,858 of record JAUJYX010000003.1, on the reverse strand, counting down.
CCCTGATTATGCAGTACTTGGCATTGCTGCACTTGGCGTTGCTGGCCTGGGCTCTGCTCAACTGAGCTCTGCTGACCTTGATCACACATGTCTTGGTCTTCTTGGACTGCATTTTGCTGGCTTGAGCTCTGCTGATCTTGGCTCTGCTGACCTAGACCATACGGACCTTTCTCTTTCTGGACTTGGTCTTGTCGGTCTGGACTCCGCTGGCATTGATCTTGCAGTACTTGACCTAGCTGCACTTGGCCTTGCTGGCCTGGGCTTTGCTGACTCGGCCTCTGCTGACTGGAGCTCTGCTGAGCTAGACCATCTATCCCTTGGTCTTGTCGGCCTGAACTTTGCGGTACTTGACCTAGCTGCACTTGGCCTTGCTGGCCTGGGCTTTGCTGGCCTGGGCTTTGCTGGCCTGGGCTTTGCTGGCCTGGGCTTTGCTGGCCTGGGCTTTGCTGACTCGGCCTCTGCTGACTGGAGCTCTGCTGAGCTAGACCATCTATCCCTTGGTCTTGTCGGCCTGGACTTTGCCGGACGTGATCTTGCGGTACTTGACCTATCTGCACTTGGCCTTGCTGGCCTGGGCTTTGCTGGCTCGAGCTCTGCTGATCTTTGACATACAGATTTGGTTCTTGCTGAAATTGGTCTTGCCGGCCTGGACTTTGCTGGCCTTGGCCATAGAGGCCTTGTTCTTGCAGTATATGACCTTGCTGCACTTGGCCTTGCTGGTGTGAGCTCTGCTGACCTTGACCATACATGTCCTGGTCTTGCTGGACTGGATTCTGCCGACTTGAGCTCTGCACATCTTGGCTCTGCTGACCTTGGATCTGCTGGCCTCGGTCATACTTGCCTTGGTCTTGTTGAGTCTGACCTTGCTGGTCCGAATCTTCCTGATTCCCAGTGCTCGATAAGTCCATGAGGCACTGTTGATCCTCTTCGACTTTTATGGTCGGGTCTCGTTGGTGAAAAGGGTCGTGTGGTTCCCAGCTGATGGTTGGGGCAAAGTTCATGGAAGATCCCGGTAATTCAAAGTCTCGCAGGTCGAAGCCTGAAAGAACACCGGGTGATGAGTAAGGATACTCGGTTGACACAGTCGGGGACTGATAATGATTCATGAAAGACGGTGCTGGAGAGCTGGATGAAGGTAGCCCAGGTTGCATACCCGACGCCAACTGAAACTGCCTTGAAGCGAACTCTTGGGGAAAGTAGTACTGTCCTTGCAAGCCAGCCTCTGGCATCGACTGTGGAGCGTATGGCATGAAGCTCTGCAAGCTCGAGCTGTCCTGGATGCCTGGCTCGCTCTTTATGAAGGGATTGCTCTGGATAGAAGTATCGGTTGAGTTCATCGGCATCATGTGATGCTGCGGCATTGGGAACGTGCCCGCCATCTCGGGAGGTGGATCTATGGTCTTCTCCTTCTTGGGCTTTCGCTTGGCTCGGGTTGCCCCCGTGGTCCCTTCCATCTGCTGTCGGAAGCGGGAATACCGCATGCGTGCGGCATGACCATTGGAGACATCGAGATCGGATGCAACTTTGTTCCAGTCAATCTGCCATGTTCTGTCAATATCAAACCAATACTTAGTCTGACTATCAGGAAATGACTTACCGACTTCAGGTCCAGTTGCTTGATAATTGTGTAGAGAAACTTTGCCGTTGGAGTATCTGTCTCCAACACTTTATTTCGCTGTCTCATGGTGGGAAAGATACTCTTGGTGATAGAACAGAGACCGAACTTGTGAGGGTGTTGTCGGGCCGATGAACTGTTCAGACAAGACTGAATATATAACTAGCATAGGTTCACTAAATCATGGGCATAAACAATTGCTTGCTGGCCACATCAAAGACTACTTTATGCTTTGCAAATGCAAGGAACAATAGGATACACATTAGTTGCATGGCCCTGATACAGGCCTATCAATTTGTTTTGCCTTGTTCGGAAGCAACTGCATCCTGCAATAGCCCGCCTTCTGCTTTGATGCACATGAAAAGCAATTCCATGTCTACATGTATAGTGTGACAGAAAACATGACAAAACCTTGGAAGCGAAAGAAAATCTATTCTTACAGCCTCTTTGGCAAGGCATCTAAGATGAGCAGATGCAGCCCTAGAGAGGTCGTTGTTTTAAGGTGCGTCATGGGCACGTGCGCTGCACGTGGAGCCCACAAGGTACCTAACGTTTAGGTAATAGTAGGTAACAAAGACTTGAATCTTGCCAGTATTCATCGCAGGGAATATTAGAGAAAGAGCTACTTTGAACAATGATAGGATCCCATCAATTCAACCGCGGTTCAGGCGCAGAGTTTGGCGAAGAGATCAATTCATTGTTAACTATGAAGAATAATATTGGAAAATGGGTCTGATGCCAGGACAACCTATAGAAGAATAGGTGAAAGGGCCTGTATAACAAAGCTAAGGTGAAGCTCCGAAGCTGATCTATAGACCAGATGTAACTCGTTTTGATCGTCAGCTAATTAATAATTTTCATGAAGGTTAATCTTCCAAACCCAGCTTGCAATCTTCTGTTTTCTTTGACTCTAGTTGTAGTCCGCCAGGTCAAAAGATATGATGACTAATCCATTTGGGGCCCCCCGCCGGCCCAAGCGCTTGGCCTGTCCGCCACAGGCCGACTGACGCGGACAAGGTGGAGACAAACCTTAGAAGCTATCAACAACACTAACTCACTGTATGGTTTTGAATTGCAAAAATCATAGCTGAAATCATCATCATGTCTTTGGTAGCGATAGGGACATGTTACCTGGACACGATTCTAACGTGAGTTCGAGTTCTTTCCGCTTATCGTAAACATACTTGTCAACGGAGAGGTTGATAATCACATGCTCTCTGATTAGAGTCCCTCATTACCCAGATGAAGATGAAAAACTTCGAGCAACCAGGCTTAGTCGCAGGCGCGGCGGAAACTGCCCGAACACCCTCGAAGTTCTGGGGCAACTGTTACAAGACGGGCCCACAAGTGATGATTGTCCCCTAGATCTCATTTCAGTGCTTCCCTCGGAGTTATCAGTGGCTACCAAGCAAATAAAATCGAGCTTAGGACCTATGGTCCGCCTAGATAAGTGTATCTTCCGAGAAGAATTCACTGAACCAGCCTCCAGTTACATCATTGCGAGTCAGGGCACCAGCAGTAGGACGATCGTTAATTATAATGAGCTGCCTGAAATGACCCATGCAGAGTTCGCCACTGCTGTTGAGCCTCTACGAGCTGCGACAGGTCGACCCTGGTTTCATTTCGAGGTGCGTTGATTAGGTTTTCAGACCTGAACTGTCAACGATTCAGACTAACTTTGACTCAGGGCCGCTCACCAGATGTGACCCTCGAATGTATTGATTATATTCGCAAGCAATTTCCGGGGTCCAAAATCAGTGTCGAGGTGGAAAAGCCCGGCCGACCAGGCTTACAGGAGCTTGCAGACACAGCAGACGTTGTCATCTACTCAAAAGCCTGGGCTCAGGTGAAAACCCTTCCCATCGGCTTCTGGCAAGCATGTCTAATGGTTGAGCAGAATAATGGACACACATCCGCTGAGGACTGCTTACGAGATCAAGCATTGAAGACAAGCCAGGCGTAAGCTTTACGTGTGGAAGTCACAGGGAAACACTGCGATCTAATGTCCCTCTTCTTTCTGTAGAACTTTGCTGTGTTGTACTTGGGGCCATGCTGGGGCCGCTGCACTTGAGCCAAAGACTGGCAACTTCTCCCATGTCCCCGCGCACGTTACAGGATTGGGAGTAGTTGAGTGAGTGTTGACCTTCCTGGGCTACTACATATACGGCTAAAGTGAGAAATGCTAATTCCTTGCAGCACAATCGGAGCCGGAGACACATTCAATGCAGGTCTACTATACGGTCTCATCTGGCGCTACCAGGACTGGGATTCTCGAAAGACCTTGGAATTTGCAAATATCATTGCTGGGTTAAAGGTCACTCAAGATGGATTTCGAAACCTTCAAAGAGCATTGAGCTTTCCTACTTTTGAATAGCGAACATGCAAGTGGGATAGGTAGATATTGGGTCAGTACCATGCTCAAAGACTTGAATTTGACATGGAAAGAATCTTCAAATTGCTAAAGATGAAATAATGGTTGGGCACCACAGTAAGCTGTTCCATGTGATCGTTTCGCAGTCAGAGCTTCTAGTCCCGCCACTGCATGAGTGGAACCTTAGGAAAGAGGTATGCTTTGGCAGAATCAAAGAGAATCTCATTTGAACTTCCGTCTTTGATCAAAGTTTGGAGGAAAATCTATAAATTCTATTTCCTGAAAACACACCGCAAGTATGATGCCAGCCATCGATGGAGAATATATCTCAATGATGAAGTAGATGAAAGACCAAAAAGGAAGGTGTATTTTTGGCAGGAAACTGGGGCGGTAACAAACGGCAAATAAACAGTTCCTGTACCCACTTCGCACGTGACACCGCAAGATTCAGGGCGGTGGGAAACAAAAAATATTCTGCCATTAACTTTTTGATCTCGGGCGGCTTTTGCACGATCATTTTCAACTCCATTTTAGACACAATCAACAGTCACGATGGCATCAGTTTACAAGAGTGTTTCAAAGAAGGCGGCTAGACAGCCTACTGAGGATATGTCTGACGAAGATATCGAAATGGAGGAGCTCCTCAATGCGGAAGACGACACCACTGATAGCGAAGAGGAAGAGTCCGACGATGGTGAGGCAGCTGAAGTTGTTAAGAAGCAGCTTGCTTCTGGATTCATGCCCAAGACCCGAGTACTTATCTTGACCTCCAGAGGCGCATCCTTCCGGTATGATCATTATGCCTTGAGAGATAAACTGAACGGGTTCACTGACCTGTGACATTTTTACTTGTTTCTAGCCACCGACACCTGATGTCTGATATTTGCGGACTCCTCCCCCACACCTACAAAGAGACCAAGCTCGATACGAAAAAGAAGGCCGCTGGTTACAACCTCCTTCTTAACTCCCTTGCCGACCTTCACTCGTGCAACGTCATTTTCTTCCTCGAGGCCAAGAAGAATGGCCAGGATCTTTACCTCTGGCTTTCGCGTCCTCCCAATGGACCTACCATCAAATTCCACCTCAACAACCTGCACACAATGGGCGAGCTCGGCGCTGGATTCGCAGGGAATTGCCTGAAGGGCGGCCGCGGCTTGGTCGTGTTCGATCGCTCTTTCGATGAGCAAGGTCCCGATATGGGCGTTCCTGGCAGTGAATACCGTGCGCTTGTTCGCGAGATGCTGCGCGGAGTTTTCTGCGTGCCCAAGCGTGGTGTCAGAGGCATGAAGCCCTTCGTTGACCGCATCATCGGTATCTTTGGAGTGGACGGCAAGATTTGGATTCGCGTCTACGAGATTCGCGAGTCAGAGGCTGCCGACAAGAAGAAGGACGGCGAGGAGACCGCTAAGTCTGCGCCGAAGGGCAAGGACGGCCAACCAGAGGTTTCTCTGGTCGAGATTGGCCCCCGCTTTGTTCTGACCCCCATTGTCATTCTGGAAGGCAGCTTCGGTGGCCCCGTCATTTACGAGAACAAAGAATATGTCAGCCCCAACCAAGTCCGTAGCGAGATCCGCCAGGACAAGGCTGGCCGCTACTCCCACCGCCGAGACGTCCAGACTGATCGGGTTGCTAAGCGCTCCGAGTTGGGACTGTCGGAAAATTCCGTGCGCAAGGTGGATGCATTGGATACAAGGAAGCTGTTTGCATAGGGGGTCTGCGTTTTTCTTTCGTGCTATTTCTAGACTTGATATCCCTTGGGATGATGTTTCGACTACATGTGTATATTTGATGCGACGCTTTCATCATGGTCCGTTATGGCGTCGGGGCAAAGTCTCATCCTGATTAATTTCAAAAGTTGATTATTTTACGTTGTTCTCCATCCTAAGTTTCGCCTGCTCATCTATGGTGTCGACACCTGATTTGGTTAGATCTTATGTGTAGATATGTTGGATGGAACCTCCCGGCGTTATCTTTGGAAACCTTGCGCCCAGATGGGCAACTTTGGAACCTTCCAAGGTTCCAAGGTTGGAATGGACCTTTGGAAGCAAGGGGCGACCTTAGCTAAGCACCTTATGGGGCGACGCCATCACGCCGGGCACCTCGGTCCTGGCATTTCTACAATTTGACACCATCTATCATGGCATCATCTCTGCTAGCTAACCCTATATGGCCACAAGAAGTTCTCTTTTCAGTCATGTTTACTCTTCATTCCACAACATCTTTTGCTTCTATCGTACCCAACGGCGGGGTCCATTGGTAAGCCCACTGTACTAGCGACAAACGTTGATTGCTTCGATTTGCGACGGGATCATTCAACTTGATCGATAAACATAGATCATTGAAGATCACTCGCACCTATCATTATCTCAATCTGCAATCATCTATTCTGTACGAATTTGCAACATCTTATCAGGTAAGACACCATTCGCTGGCGCTTTAGATGAGTCATGTTAATAATGTCGTACTTTATAGCAAGAACATATATATCTCCATCATGCCAATTCATGATCTCGCAACGGAGCTTTTGCTCCACATATTTCGCTCATGCGACTCAATCTTCGATATTTTAAATTTAGCAACCAGTTGCCGCCGACTTCACCGCGTCTTCAACTCGACAAGCAAACTGCATATCCTAGCCAGTGTCGCGGAGAGGCAGTTTGGTCCCCTCAACGATGCCATTCAGGTGGTGACGCAAAATGAGAGCCAACCGGCTCATATCATCCGGCATGCACCCATGTCTGATTCTCTGTTAGAACAAGTCATCCAGCTCGGCCTGGTGGCGTGCAAATGGGAGACAATTTATCCGTTCAAAAAGTGGAAGATAGACTTTGAAAATCGCCGCTCGCTCACCAACGAAGAACGATTGCGCGTGCGCCGCGCAGTATATCGGCTGTGGTGGTATCATAGTGCATTTCATTCTCGTGCTTATGATCGGCATTCTCGCAGTCTTCGCCACGTGGTGTTGGAACGCGCCCAGCTGCTTCACAACTGGTCCACTCAAGAGCTGGCCGAGATTGAGGACTTGCGCCTTGTCATGGGTGATATCGTGCAGAACCATATATGTCCTAGCAACGGGACAATACAACGCAAGTTTCGCAAGCGCTTCCCAGACAGCAGCCAGCAACCCTTGTTTAATATCCACCTGAATCACCCAAGGTCCAGCACTACTTCTCTGTCTCTGCATAATCGCTCTTTCTTCGAAAAGGGCCCTGGTGCCTCGATTCAACAGTACTTCCACGCTGCTCACCCGAACAATCACGCTGAATCTACCGCCAAAACCCGCTCTCGGTTTCGCAATGACCTTTCCCATGACCCAGGGTATGAAGGTTGGGGCGACGAGATCCCGCATTACTACATCGTGCAGGATATGCTGAAGCTTGATCCTGGTCAAATATTGTGGTTGCGTGATCATGCTCTGCTGAAGGAGCAGGTGGAGGAGTATGTGTGGTCTCTGGGGGAGTGGTTCCGTGACAATGGCGAGACATTCGGTGACACAATGGAATATGTCATGAATGAACGTGGTCTCGATATTCGAGAAATTAGATCTGCAATAGTCAACCGTGACATGGGCATCATCCTAGACTAGATTTGTGGGTTTATACCTGTTGATTGATTAAGAAATGGGATCGAATTTTCCGTTGCAGTTTCGCCTAACTTGACTGTAAGTGGACCCACAGAGTATTTCGTCGACCAACCCCCTTCCAATGGCATTGTAAATAACGGTCTCCTTTTTGAACCCCCAGCGCGTAGGCGCTAGTAGTCGGTGAATTGGCCCCAGGAAAGCCTGGGCCGGAGAAATAGCTTCCAAGCCTTGTGGAGAAGGTGGACCCCTGTCTTAAATGACACGAAGCACAAGCAGGGCAACCTTGGAAGCTCCTCCTTGGAAGCTTATTGTTCTTCAACACATGTCACATGTATGGATATATTTCTACTAGAAAGTGGTGGAATGAATATGCATTTTCAGAAGAAACTTCATACAAAAGCCACGCAGCCGCAATGTCAGACGTCCAGCCAAGTTCATTGCACCAGCAAGTGTGTTCATTATCATAGAAACATATCAAACACACCGGTTGGGCGAACAGGAAAAAAATGGGGATCAATTTCGTTCGAGAACCACGGGTAAAAGAATAAAAAAAAAGACAGAAGAAAGGGAACCCGACGACCGGCAATATTGATTCCGGTATACCCCTACCTTCCCCTGTGGTTTCTCTAACAGATCCCGCCTGTGTATCATCTCTGTAGCCATCAAATTTCAGACTCCAACACAGATCAAGTCCATCTCAATATCACATCGCAAAAGAAGAGTCGCGGCGGTCGGTACATCGTCCTCAGGAAGGGTAGTCTAGCAGCAGGTCGTCTTCGTCTCGCTGTCTTGCTTACTGGGGTCGATAACTGGGCGGCGGTCGAGAACCTGCTGGCCACCCTCTCCAGGCTCGAGAGCCTTGCTGGAAACAATGCGGTAGATTTCTGTTTAATTAGTATCGAGAATAGCCAAATTCCAAGAGACCGATCACCAACCTGTGAGGATGTTCTGGAAGGCTAGCTCAACGTTGCTGGCATCCAGTGCGGATGTTTCGATAAATGAAAGGTTGTTGTCACCTGCCGAACGTTAGCGACACATAACGAGGCTTGGATTGTCAAAAAACGAACTGGCGAACTGCTTGGCCTCCTCTGTGGGGACGGCACGCAAATGGCGCAAATCGCTCTTGTTACCAACGAGCATGATGACGATGTTCGAATCAGCATGATCCCGCAGCTCCTTCAACCACCGGTTGACATTCTCGTAGGTCTGATGCTTGCTAATATCGTAAACAAGGAGGGCACCGACAGCGCCACGGTAGTAGGCAGAGGTAATCGCGCGGTAGCGCTCCTGGCCAGCAGTATCCCAGATCTGTGCCTTGATTGTCTTCGAGTCGACTTGAATGGACCGGGTCGCGAACTCCACACCGATTGTTGACTTCGAGTCTAAGTTGAACTCGTTGCGAGTGAAACGACTCAAGAGGTTGGATTTACCGACACCAGAGTCTCCGATAAGCACCACTATTTACCCCACAATGTCTCCCATGTCAGTCTCGGGTTCTTTCAAAGGGGGTACAAGGGGGAAGGCCGGATAAGACAAGGGTGGGCATCAGCATAAAGTGGCGACATTACCTTTGAAGAGAAACTGAGGGGCAGATCAACATCAGCATATTGTTCTGAGACATATAAGAGCTTATCAGCAGGAATCCACTCACGTCATATTCGTCGTTGGCCATTTTGAACGTGTATGAGCTAGGCAAGCTCGAGGTGTGGTATCAAAGTACGGGTAACGTGGCGGGTAGGTGAAGACTGAGGGGTGTACTTGAGAACTTAGGAGGGCAAAAGCCAAATATGTCAGTATTGAGTTCAGGGCGGGCAGAAAGAAAACCAGGGGAGCACACACACTGAATGTAATAGAAAATCAGCAGGGGATAGTCAGTGATGGCCTGGGTCAAGTGTCTCTCCTTAATCGTGCCGGGCTCATTGTGGCTTAGCGTGGGGATCACGTGGGTTGGCGTTTGATGCGCGGGCGGTATCCTTTATCGATGGGCAGTATCCATTAACTTTGTGGTTCTTGCTTGTCTTGTTACTGCACTTCGCGCGCTTTCTTGTTTTGTTCTTCCTATCCCAAAGGAAAATGTGACACGGTAGGTGCTCGTTCTAGCTCAAAGACACCCAAATTCCTGGGACTTTAAATCGTCAATACAAACCTTATGTCGTCGACTTGGCGTGAGGTGTTGGACGCTCCACTATGAAACAATTGCTGACTTGACTTGCCAGGCTATTACAATGGCTCCCGCTACTGAGATGAGGGACGCCTCTGATAGAGATGGCGACGATGATGTCGACTCTCTGGCATCTACGGCCGAAAGTGAACCAGAAGCCGAGTACGTCGTGGACGACATTTACGCGGAACGGAGGTTCTACATAGAGCCAGAGTCTGAAGACGATGAAGGTGTCTTCGTCACCAAATACTTGGTCGAGTGGGCTGGTTACAGCAGAGATAGGTGCAGCTGGGAGCCAAAAGAATCATTCACTTCCGAAGAGACCCTTCGAGGCTGGGAAGCGAAGAAGAAGCAGATCGCGGAGGGGAAAGTCAAACCCTTCCCTCTCAAGTCGTGGGAGAAGCACATGGCAGTAGTGGAGAAGAAAACACAAAAGCGAAAAGCAGATCGAAGGCGGAAACGAGAGCAAAGGGCACGGCTCGAAAGGAATGCTCGTCCTGAACCATCCAGACTCGCCAATTCTGGGATTGTGGTTGATCACGAGCCCGACGCAAGTCCTGGAGCCCATAAATCTCCCAGGCGGCTCACAGAGGATTCAAACGCCTCTTCGGCCTTGTTCGTTCCAGCTAAGACCCATACAACCCCTACACCACCGGTCCGTCGCCGATCGCTGCAGCAGGTAGCACCTTCAAGGCCAGCTACCTCGACTCCGCAAGCAACTACCAATGTCCCAAATACTAGACTTACTCAGCTCGCAAAGGACATCACTGCCAAGCAGAAACCTCCAGCGCGGCAAGCAGGCCCCCCACAGACAGCAAAACCAACACTGTCTGTCTTTGGTACGGGCCCTGGCACCAAGCGTACGCATCGTGATGGCAAGTGGGGTGAAAGGGCACCGGATATCTCACAGATACAGATGATGAGGCCTTCCGAGTTTTCGGCAAGGACGAACATAGGCACTACAATCTCAACTGTGGGCCCATCTGCCATCAATCTCGAATCGCCGGAGGCCTTGAATCAGCCTGTCTCCGAGGACCTGGTCGGCTTGACTAGTATCCCCACCCCCTGTGCCGGTGAATCAAATACTGTCTCCGCACAGCAGCCAGAGAAACCTATTGTCCCTGCGTCTTCGTCAGCCATGGCCCGTCCAGCACCACTCCATTCGAAATCAGCAGCCACTGCTTCGTCGACGGCAGTGTTATCTGGGGCCAGTGCACGGTCGAATCTGAGGAGGCCTGCTGGTCCTGGTGATTTGTCTCCCTCTGCTTCCTCGCCAGTTGCTGTTTCTGAGACACATGCAGTGGCTTCTTCACTAGATGATACTAGGCCTTCGTCAACTATCCTTACTACTTCCTTCCCAATTGTTCAAACAAAGCCGCTTGATGGCCCCTCCGAATCCGTGAGTCACCATGGTAAGGAGCTCCCTTCATCTGTTCTTATGGTGCCCCGCGTGGAGAATACTTCGGCAAAGCATGCGGGCTCCAAGCCTCCTGCTCTTTCGCTATCTATTCCCACCATGCCCCGTTCAATGAGCCATGGCTCCCACACACCAGAATCTTCCAGACAGCTTCGCGACGCAACCAAGTACGATACCTATCGACCCTCAGAGCTGTCTCGTCGGTCACCACCCTCTCGCCGGCGGTCGCCATCTCGAAGGTCATCGCCATCTCCCCGGCAGCGTTACCACCCAGCCAGGGCTGATATCTATCGGCCCTCAGAGCTGTCTCGTCGATCGCCACCCTCTCGCCGGCCGTCGCCCTCTAGATGGTCACCACTTCCTCGTCGGTCATTGTCTCCTCGTCGGTCATTGTCTCCTCGTCGACCATCACCACCTAGAAGATCACAGCCCTCCCGTCGGCCATCGCCCGCTAGAAGACGATCGTCCCCTCATTGGCTGTCAGAGACCTCTCGCCGCCCTTCACCAGTTCGAAGCTCGCCGCCATCCCGTCGTCCATCGCCTGCTCGACGGCCATCGTCCCCACGTTGGCCAGAATCTGTCAGTCATGGATCACCACCATCTCGTCAATCGTCGCCTTCTCGTCAGTTGCTCCGTGAGATGGGTGATACTGACCCGCTTCGTAGTCGATCTCCAGGCCATTCTCCGCTCGTGTCAGATTCCTCAAGCTCTGCCAAATTCAACAGAAACCCACCAAGTGTTCCTCAAGCTGAATCCAGAACTGCGGCATCTGGCCAACCAAGTCTTTCCATCGAAGCCGAAATCGCAAAGATGCCTTTGCGTAAAATAGGGCCCGGTTGTAAAATGATTGGCTCTTACTGGGTGAATAAGACTGAGGGAGAGGCTTTTATTCATGTATTTATCGGTCCCGAGAGAAGACCTGTTGGTCCTTTCAGACTCTGCGGCATCTCTCTGCCTGTAAAGTTGGCCCTTGTCGCAGCCAAGAACCCCAAAACACATCAGGCTGAGATCTGGTTCAAGCATTTTTGCACGGTCAGAGAATATAAAGCCTTGTGCGAGTCTAGTGTAAGTGTCATACTCGTGGATTTCCCCTTTATACATGTATACTGATAATAATGATGGACTGTAGGCGGAAAATACGGTATTGAGTACCGGTTGGGTTGAGGGCTTCAGAGACACCAACAAAGATTTGTATCAATTTTCACAGGATTTGCGAAAAGACGATCTCATCGCCATTCACTACCCTCTACATCGGAGGAATCGTAGCCCTGAAACTGTATGGGTTGCTTGGTCACGCTGGTCTCAGGAGTCCAAGTTTCAGTATCCTGCCCTTGAAGTGCCGCCTGGCGTACCTCTACTTGTTGCCGCTCGCACGATGCTCGCACCCATCGAATCACTGGTGACGAATGGCCACAGCCAGGCCAGTGGACGCCCACAAGCTCTTCTCTCGGACACATCCCTCTCACTACGCACCGATTTCCCCAGAGGAGGCGATGACTTAGAACCCGGCAGTTCCTCGCGACAGTTGGGCTTCCATGATATGGGATCAAGCGCCCAAAACCCTTCCGAAGCGTTTATGAAATCTATCAAAATCGATATAGATGAACTTGCAAGAGTCGAGGAAGCCGGGAAAACCTCAAGGGCTGGTATCTTCTATTTGCATTTTCCCTCAGATGACAAAGAAACCCGAGATGGCTTGCAATTTTTGCATATGCACTTGAAATACCATGGAATGATCGTTTTGACAAGCCGGGACCCTGCAGATTGGGGAAAGTTTGTGGACAACAGCAAACAGGGCGTGGCCATAGTAAGTTTCCCATATCATAGCGTCTGTCACAGCTAACCAAAGCAGTTTGACGAATCATTCACCAAATACGACACATTGGACCCTCCGCTCAATGCTGTAGTTCACAAGCACTCATTCAATTTCTGGGTGGTTCGCCTTCAGCGACCACTCGAATTGATAGATCCTCGATATTACTCGCCTACTGACCACCATTTACGCATATTCCCACATGGCGCCGTCATACTTCTCACTGAAGACGTGTTCAAAAACCTCAAAGGGGTAGCTGTCGCCCTTGAATGGCTTCGGCAAACAAACCAACGCAAATCTTGGTCTTTGATGCTTCCTCCTAGGATACTCGAATGGATCGAAACGAGGCTCGCTGACGAAAGGTATTCTCAAGACCATGGACTGTATGTTACACTTCTTCTTCTCACTGCTCTTGTCCATCTGCTTACCCGAAACTGACTCTAGCCTGCTGCTCGTCCAATCCTTGATCATCAAGAACAATGTCAGCGACCCTCGTAAGGTGTTATTCGATAAAGCTAGTCTTGACCCCAACTCAACGAATAACGTCATTGCACCTCCCCTGGATGATTATGGTACACGCACGCAGAGCCACAGCCCTAACATTGCGGATAAAGTCGAACGCGACGCGGACCATCTCATCGAATTCCTAGCAGGATGGTCACTTCTTAACATCCCGCGTTTCCGCGCCTTCTTCGCTGTCACCACCCTCAAAAAACCAGCGGGGAAACGATGGGACAAGTGGGGCCATCTCAAAGTCTTGCGTGGTGGCTTTGCCACCTTCTTCAACAAGTTCAAAGTGGAACCGGTGCGCATTATGACCCAACTCTCGGGTGATGGGGCAAAAACATCTACTACTACCACTAGCCAGGTATCTACACCTGTAGCTACGAGCACCCCCCGCACGCCCAATGTCGCAGCTCACGATTCCAACGCCGCTATTCCGTCTACCTTCCAGGGTACCCTGCCTGACCAGGGCAAGGATAAGTACCCTGCTTCCTACAAATGATACTGGCAGGGTCCCGGTCAGATAAGATCACGTGACTCGTCTGATTCGCAGACTTCCCCTTCTTATTGAACAGTGTCTGAAATACCCCCCCCCCCCCCCCATTTGATTATTTGTTACATATGTTATGCCCATAAAACTATGAGGCCGAGAAACGGACCATATCCCACTTAATAGCTGAAATTATCGGTTCGTAAGAGTCTAGCTTGATGTAAATCGGACAAGTACAACTACTTCAAGGTCAACAATGAAAGTCGATTGGGAATGCTAAGCCAGAGATCCCATAGTTTCCTGGAATTTACAAAGTGAAGTCTTGCTAAACCAGACACTAATTGCTGCCAACCCAAATAGGACATCAAAAACACGCCTAGAACACAGAAATTCTCGACAGGTTGAGATGAAGGCATATTTACATGCACTCACCCAAGCGCCCGACTCCGGTACTCCTGGAAGTTCGAAAGATTGGAGCTATCCGCATCATCCTGCGTTTTGGTTTTCTTATCGAGTTCTCTCTTTCCCCTACGATTCTTTTCCTCCCACTGACTTTCCTCGGCGGAAATCATAGCGTGGAAGCGACCGCCCTGTCCACGGGCAAGATAGATAGGCTTTTCCTTGCGCTCGGCCACGGCCTCGGTCACAAGGACGTATTTTACGCTCGAGCCGGGAGCTTCGAACATCGCGTCACTGAGAATGGTCTCCATTTCAGTACGCAGAGCACGGGCGCCGGTTCCCATTGTAAAAGCATTTGCGGCTACTTTGTGAAGTGCCGGGGTTGTGAAGCGCAACTCGATGCCCGAGAGAGAGAATAGGGTCGTGTACTGGGCTAGAAGGGAGTTGCGGGGCTCAGTGAGGATGCGCACAAGTAAGGGCTGTGATAGTGTAGAGAGGGCAGCGGTAACGGGTATTCTGCCGATCAGCTCTGGGATGAAGCCATAGCTTTGCAAGTCTGAGGGTGTCAACAAATCGAGTGCGTTGAAGTAGGTTGGTTCGGCGCCAGAACCAGCTGGCGATGCAGAGGTGAAGAAGGGGAGATGTTTCTTATATAGCGCTTCTTCCTCGGATCCTGGGAGGATCGGAAGTGGCTGATTGGGAGAGGTATTTGTGGAACCAGGGAAGTCACTAGTGGTTGAGGGTGGTCGGACTGGCTGGCCAAATCCTATGGATCCACGAGATATTCTGTCCATGATGGTTTTGTGCAGTCCAACAAAAGCGCCGGAGAACACGAACAGAATATTGTCTGTCCGCACATTATACACCTCTCCCTTCACGGGTGGATTGGGATTGTTAGGTTGGAATGGCCCGTTACCCAATGGGCTGTTGGAGGGATAGCTGTTAGGAGGGCTGGCTGCGCGAGGGTTCTTCTCTGGTTTGGCTTGGACTTGTACGGTTGTGCCTTCGATGATCTTGAGTAGTGCCTGCTGAACTCCTT
This sequence comes from Penicillium turbatum, assembly GCA_030762825.1. Classification (NCBI taxonomy): domain Eukaryota; kingdom Fungi; phylum Ascomycota; class Eurotiomycetes; order Eurotiales; family Aspergillaceae; genus Penicillium; species Penicillium turbatum. The sequence continues at coordinate 919,466 of JAUJYX010000003.1, read as the reverse complement.
CGCCACCGACGTCTTTGCCATGGCTGACCTTCGCCGCTGCAATCTTATCTACCTCATCAAGGACAATGATCCCACGTTCTGCCTGCTCCACGTTGTAGTCTGCGGCTGCCAAAAGTCGATGAACACACGTTTCGGTGTCCTCTCCAATGTAACCGGCTTGAGTAAACACAGTGCAGTCGGAGATACTAAAAGGTACAGAAAGAACCCTTGCAAGTGTTTTGGCCATAAGGGTCTTTCCAACTCCGGACGGGCCTAGTAACAGAATATTGGACTTCTCAAGCTGCAGTGGTGACGTATCGGTGAGATTCGGTTGCTCCAAGGGGGTGTTTTGGCGAGATCTGGGGGTTTGTGGTATACCGACAGTCTTGTGAGGTCCTGGGAAATCGTCTGTTGTACCAAAAATTCTATCAGCCAAAGATCAACAATTTCAATGATCGAGTAGATTAAATACCATCCGAGGAATGACTTTCGAGTGCTTCCCTCCGCTGACGCTTCGCGAGAGCTTCGGCAGCTTCTTCTTCCCGGCGCAGTAGTTCCTGCACGCGCTGATAGTGATTGTATACGGCGACACTAAGCACTTTCTTTGCGCGATCTTGACCGACGACATATTGGTCGAGGTATTGTTTCAACACTTTCGGTGTGATGCGCGGGGCGCCAAAGGCCGGCGTTGAGCCCAGTGGCCCGGGAGTGGGAACCCCAGGCTCATAGCTGCCAGTAAATGGCTGGCTTGTAAATTCCGATCGGTTAAATTGAGACGATGTTGGGAATGTGTATGAGGAGCTAGACAGGTGGCGTGTTGACTGGCCGTACGACTGAGGAAACCGACACCGGACAATGTTGTGACAGGCCAAGGTGGCCGGAAGGCGACGTTGTAGAGGCCGCCACAGCATTACTGGGCGCCAGGTAATGGCAAGGAGTTATGAGAGGCGAATAGAATGGAGGTTTACAGTCGGAGGATCGGAGAATGGGGAGTACAGAGCGGATAGCTCTTTCCCCGCATGACCCCAAGGAAATGGCTGGGGCGGGCCCGGGGATCTTATCTGAGGAGTCATCTGATGACCTGTTGTCACGTGACCCGGGCACTCAAGGTTGGAAGGGTAACTACACAGTATAAACTTCCTACATGTACTGTATGAATAGCATACTATGATGAAGAAGACAGAAAACCGATAGCAGAAGCACCGTTCATTCGAATTGCACGAGCGGAACTATATATTCAACCTCACATAAGGTCTGAATTGAGCCAGCGAGCAACCATCGGGGCAGAGCGCTTTGTGTAGTGGTTAATATAAACTGAGGCCATCGGAACAACCCTTTTTGGCACGTTTTGCTTTGACGACTTTGTCCATGGTTAGTCTTATGTGAGCCGCTATAGACATTCAAGCATAATATGAAAGTCATTACATTGGTCAATGGCTTCTTATGTGCCAGTAGACGCGAAGAGAGGCTGAGAGCAATGCGGTAGTATGTAGGCATCGATTTGTCCCAGCTGTTCAAGGCTGCAGGCCGAAAGCCTAAAATCGGGTCGTTAGATTCACTTTTTGATAACTACGATTGGGAAGAGCATAAGATGTAGAGAAAGCATGTTGTGGTAAACATAATCATGGGTATTGTATCATTGATCTCTGTTGTCCAGAGCTGTTGAGCGGCGTTCGCGAATTCGAAGACGCTGAATTCCAGACATACGAAGGACCGCACGACCTTCTTAAGGGGTGTCTTTTTGCATTTCGCCATTCATTGCCATGGTGGAAAGTATCGTGATTTTGGTTGAGCGTCGTGCGCTTCAGTGCCTTGCGCTTATACTGAGCTGCTAGTAGCAGAGCAGATCTGCTTCAACCTTTTCAGCTGGCGCCAGTATCAACTGGCAAGGCAGACATTCAAGGCGGGCAATCAACCGTGGTGGTCATCCGGTCACCGACCGGGTGAGGTTCCTTGTTTTCCGTTTCGATCACTCTCATTTATCCGCCTTGAACACAGGCTGCTGTTCCATCGTCTGCGAGATGAAGTTACGCAAGGCAGACCACCGACCGGCCGTTGGATTCGACCCGGTGTTGTCCTTCCCATTGTCGGCAACCGGGGCTGCGGTGATAGTGGACATATCGGTCATGTTCTTGTTGAAGCGGTCGCGTTCCAATCGCTCAAGCTTTTCCCGGCGCTTCAAGGCACCTGGTTTGTGTTGCAAAGTCTTCTGCTTGATCACATTCACTTGACTAGCGGCATCGCTGGAACCTTCAGCGTCTGGCAGGGCATCAGCCAAAGATTCCAGGTTTGCGACGAGTTTTTTCGATGGACGTCGTCGCTTAGGGGTCTTCTGAGAATTCTTCTCGATCTTGGAGACCAGGGCAGCATGCTTAATCTGACGCTTGTCCCTCTTGCTGGTGCGGAAGTCATCACCAAAGATACTGGGTTTGGCTATAGCGCCTCTGCCCGAGGCAGTTTTCGCCATTTTTGACTTGCGGATAGGAGCCTGTGAGGAGAAAACGATAATTAACCGGCTGAAAGTGGGACAAGATAAGTAATAATGCAGCTTACCATGTTAAGCATGTGAGATCTACAGTGGGCAACAGCACAAGACGAAATTGCCACGGGAAAGGTAAAAGCCCGATGCTCCCAATTCGCTCACCGCCCGAATCCACTATCCCCACCATTTTCACCAACAACTCAACGCTGTTTGGCTCTTTCGTGGGCTTTCTCCAATTCATGCGTTAGTCTGAGGGAAATAGCAGAAAAGAAAACTCCAACCGCTGTGACGTTATCCGTATGCTCGTGCTTTAATTGCCTCTCCAAATTTACATGATCCACCCAACGTTAAAGACCCTTTTCGGTGACATCAGACACACCTTTGCAGGACCTCGGAGGGCGATCCACTGAAATCATTGGGGCCCCAGCACGAGAATTTTTATGGATACTCTTCACACCCTACGTCGGATTTGTATTCCTCGTTGTAACACGGCATTTCTACCTCGGTCATTATCCACCAGGTTGCACACCCGTTTCATCACTATTTCCGCCCCTCTGCCCACATCGTTCTCTCAACCTTTTAAACCCACCTTCTCCGGACTTCTTACCCGCAGATCATTTGTTTCTTCTACACACATCATGGGTTCTACCGCTCCTTATCAGCGCAAGCACAAGATCACGGTCGTGGGCTCCGGCAACTGGTATGTTGATCAGCTCTCAAGAGGATCTGTCAATTGATGCTAACCGTCGTTCTATATAGGGGCTGCGCCATCGCTAAGATCGCCGCCGAAAATGCCGCCAGCCACCCCGATCTTTTCGAAGAGAAGGTAGAGATGTGGGTGTTTGAGGAGACTGTTGAAGTTCCGAAGACTTCGAAAAACTACAATGACTCATTGGCTGGCCCTCAGAAGTTGACTGAGGTGATTAACAAGGTCCATGAGAATGTCAAGTACCTTCCAGATATCCAATTGCCGGTCAACTTGCACGCCAACCCGTCTCTGGAGGATGCAGTCAAGGACAGCACAATTCTCATCTTTAACCTGCCTCATCAGTTCATCCTCAAGACTTGCGACCAGCTTAAGGGCAAGATCCTGCCCTACGCACGTGGTATCTCTTGTATCAAGGGTGTCGACGTCAACAGCACCGGTATCCACCTCTTCTCTGAGACCATTGGCAGAACCCTTGGCATCTACTGTGGTGCCCTGTCCGGTGCCAACATTGCCAACGAGGTTGCCCAGGAGAAGTGGTCCGAGACCAGCATCGCTTACGACCCCCCACACCTTGACTCCAAGGCTCCCTCGCCGTCCTCCTCCACAACCGACTTGACGGAGTTCCAGCACAAGGATACCTCGGGTCAAATCTCGGAGGTTAAGCTGCAGGCCCTGCCTTCGTCCTACCCTCCTGTTGACCACTCTGTGCTGAAGTCTCTGTTCCACCGCCCCTACTTCCACGTCCGCGTTGTCAATGACGTTGCCGGTGTCTCCATCAGTGGTGCTTTGAAGAACATCGTTGCTCTGGCCGCTGGCTGGGTTGTCGGCCTGGGATGGGGTGACAACGCCAAGGCCGCCATCATGCGAGTTGGCTTGATGGAGATGGTCAAGTTCGGTGATACTTTCTTCAGCGCCACAATCGACAACCGCACCTTCACTGATGAGAGTGCCGGTGTGGCAGACTTGATCACCAGTTCCAGCAGCGGTCGCAACTTCCGGTGTGCCAAGCTGAGCGTTGAGCGCAAGTTGCCCATCGAGGAGATCGAGAAGACCGAGCTCAACGGTCAGAAGTTGCAAGGTACTCTTACTGCCGTGGAAGTCAACAGCTTCCTCAAGAAACAGGGCATGGAGAATGAGTTCCCTCTGTTCACTGCTGTTTTCCGTAAGTTCCTACTCACCTCTTCTGCAATGTCACCTTTGAACAAAGCTAACGTTGCACAGGTATTTTGGAGGGTAACATGAGAGTTGAGGATATTCCCTCTTACATTGAGCGGTAAAAGATCCCTTATGGCCTTATTCGCTTCTTGTTTGTGTTACTTATCATAGTTTTTTTTGGTTTCCTCGCAGGCCACCTCAGGCCCACGCTCCGACATCTGCATCTCAAAACTCCAATGGTGGTAATGATGGCGCTCCGTTCACTGCTGCACGATTATGATTAGGGCTAGGATTGGGTATCGGACATTGCGTATAGACTTTCATGACCTGTATTTATGAACTGCGTGCGGATTTATTTTAAGACAACTGATCAGATTTCTGTCTATAAGCCCTTCCGTAGGATGTACTCAGATGTCTTCATAATATCCGCAGACTCCTGCAGTCTTGTAGCTGTAGGCTGCCCAGGCGCGCTAAAACAACTCGGCCAAGAAATATGCATGATGTCATGCCCCGCGAGGTCTGGGCCCTCACCAGGAACACATGAGGGGAACGCTAAGTCCTTCTGTGCCCAACTTTCCCTTCCCTGCTTTTCAATTCTTTTTTTTTCTCTCGCTCATATACTTTCTCTGAAGTTCCAAGTGCTCGTTCTTCTCACTAGAACAGTGGAAGTAAGGTGAATCGTTCGAGATTCTCCTGTACTCTCACGATCCGTTGGTTTCAAGACCAGGATTCATCCAATTTGTCGATCCGTTGCAATGAGCTCTTCACGCCAGGTCTACTTACTTCCGCTGAAGGATGACGGATCTCCCGATGTGCCCGGGGGTTATATCTACCTCCCCGCTCCGCCGAAATCTGGATACGTGCTTCGATTCATCATCGAAGGAACGAGCTCCATCTGCCGACAAGGTAGTCTTTGGGTAAACATCCCCGAGGAGGGAAAGCCCTTCGAGCGTTACTCGTTCCGAGAGTTCAAGTATGTACTCCGCTGCGTTCTTGTATGCTGTATGAATTGAGTGTGGCAGTTGCTGAACAGAAACAGATTGCAACCCAACTTCAATGAGAATATTCAGATCGACATCCCCGTTACTTTTGCGGGTGCATTTGCCTTCTACACAACATTCACTCCATTGCCGGAGTTCTCGGTCGAGGATGTCTCTACCCCGAAGCCAACTCAGACGCCTGTTCACTACATTGATGTATCCCCTAAAGTCACTCTTCAGGGGAAAGACTTGCCGCTCGATGCGCTATCTATATTCTCAGTGATCTCAAAATTCATGGGTCAATATCCCACGGACTGGGACAGGCACCTACGTGGAATTGGCCAGCGGAACTACAATATGGTCCATTTCACACCTCTCATGCAGCGCGGCTCGTCGAACTCTCCGTACAGTATATTTGACCAATTGGCTTTCGACAGCACATTCTTCCCTAATGGAGAGGATGATATCGCTGCATTGGTCGAGAAGATGGAGAAAGAATATGGTCTTTTGACATTGACTGATGTGGTCTGGAACCACACTGCAAATAATAGCAAATGGCTGGAGGAGCATCCCGAATCTGGATACAGCGTGAAGACCGCGCCTTGGCTGGAGGCAGCACTCGAGTTGGATTCGGCACTTTTGAAATTCGGCAATGACCTCGAGGAACTAGGTCTTCCTACTGAGTTCAAGAGCGAGGAAGAACTGGTGACAGTCATGAATGCCGCGCGCAAGCAAGTCATTGATGGGATTCGTCTTTGGGAGTATTACGTTCTTGACGTGAAGAGTGATGTCAAAGAAATTCTTGACGATTGGAAGACCACAAAGGTCGAACCTGAGCTAGTTGAACAGCACAAGATACAACAGTTCAAGAGCTGGTCGCTCAAACAACAAGCCAACGTTCTCCGCGAATTTGGCATACCATCCGTGAAGCAGATTCTCGGACGGTTTGGCCGTGCAGTCGACCCAAACTTCGGCGCCGTTGCTTTGACCGTGCTATTCGGCGATTACAATGAGGGGCAGACCGACCTCGCCGTGGTTGAAGACACCCTGTCCAAGCTTCTCGATGAGGCCAACCTCCCATTCTACAAGGAGTATGATGGCGATGTCGATGTGATCATGGACCAGCTGTTCAATCGCATCAAGTATCTTAGGATCGAGGATCACGGACCAAAGATGGGGCCTGTCACCAACGAAAACCCTTTGATCGAAACCTATTTTACCCGCCTTCCTCTGAACGAAGTCACAAAGAAACATGATCCCAAATCTCTGGCTTTGGTCAACAACGGTTGGATCTGGAATGCAGATGCAATGAAAGATAATGCTGGGCCTGATTCTCGAGCCTACCTACGCCGCGAAGTCATTGTGTGGGGTGATTGCGTGAAGCTTCGATACGGATCCTCGCCCGACGATAGTCCTTTCCTTTGGGACTTTATGACACGGTATACCCGCCTTATGGCCAAGTACTTCGGAGGTTTCCGAATTGATAATTGCCATTCGACGCCGCTGGTGGTTGCAGAATACTTGTTGGATGAGGCTCGAAAAGTTCGGCCTGATATGACCGTCTTTGCGGAGCTCTTTACGGGTTCAGAAGAGGCCGATTCCATCTTTGTCAAACGCTTAGGTATTAATGCTCTTATTCGTGAAGCTATGCAAGCTTGGAGCACGGAAGAGCTGAGTCGTCTCGTTCACCGGCATGGGGGTCAGCCGATTGGTAGCTTCGAGATGAATCTACCTTCTTCAGGCAGTAGTCATGCCATTGCATCCGCTCGTTCTGGTGAGAGCGATGATCAGATCACCCATATTCGGCCCTGTCCAGTTCCCGCCCTATTCATGGATTGTACCCATGACAACGAGACCCCTGCACAGAAGCGCGATGCTAGGGACACACTACCAAATGCTGCCCTTGTGGCCATGTGTGCCTCCGCGACTGGAAGTGTGATGGGCTACGACGAAGTGTATCCCAAACTCATCGAACTCGTTCATGAAACCCGACAATACACCTCGCAGTCCTCGGATTCCGAAAGTTTGGCAGTGGGGTCTGGAGAGGGTGGAATTGGGGGTGTCAAAAAGCTTCTGAATCAACTCCACACCATGATGGGGGTGGAAGGCTATGAAGAAACGCACATCCACCACGACGGTGAATATATCACCGTTCACAGAGTCCACCCCAAGACCAGAAAAGGCATCTTCTTGGTCGCACACACCGCATTCCCCGGCAATGATAGTGGTGCAATTCTAGCGCCCACTCATATCGCAGGTACCAATGCCAAGCATATTGGGTCGTGGCAGCTCGAGGTTGATGTCAATGATGAAACAAAGGAGAAGGTGCTGGCTGACGACAAGTACTTGAGGGGCCTTCCCAGCCACACACGCGACATTGAAGGCACCAAGATTGAGCAAACTGACAAAGAGGTCATTATCTCAGTACTGGATACCCTTGTTCCTGGCTCTATCGCTCTCTTCGAGACATGGATTCCAGGAGCTGATCATGCCGATGGGTTCGAAAACAACCTCGCCAATGGTGCGGACGACGCATTCTCTGATCTCAGCTTGGTTGATCTGAACTTTGTGCTCTACCGCTGCGAGGCCGAGGAAAAAGACTCAAGCGATGGCCAAGACGGCGTGTACAGCATCCCGAAGCATGGTTCTTTGGTTTATGCTGGTCTTCAAGGCTGGTGGAGTGTTCTTGAGAATGTCATCAAGTACAACCAACTTGGCCACCCGCTCTGCGATCATCTGCGAGAGGGCCAGTGGGCTCTAGAATACATTATCAATCGCTTGGACAAGGCATCCTCCCAGGAAGAATACGTGGCCTTGAAGAAGCCAGTCGCATGGCTTCGTGAGAAGTTTGACGCTATTCGCACCCTGCCTAATTTCCTTTTCCCAAGATATTTCGCCATTATCGTGCAGGTTGCATACAATGCCGCGTGGAAGCGAGGTATTCACTTGCTTGGAGACAATGTACGACACGGCCAGGAATTCGTTCACCAATTGGCTATGGTCAGTGTTCAACAAACTGGTTATGTGAAATCCGCATCCTTGTGGCCCACCAAGATGGTTCCCAGCCTTGCAGCAGGACTGCCTCACTTCGCAGTGGATTGGACTAGATGCTGGGGTAGAGATATATTCATCTCTATTCGTGGCCTGTTCCTCTGCACTCAGCGATTCGATGATGCCAAGGAGCATATCATTGCGTTTGCGAGTGTGCTCAAGCATGGCATGATTCCCAATCTTTTGGGCAGCGGCAAATTGCCCCGATACAACTCTCGGGACTCTGTGTGGTTCTTCTTGCAGGCTATCCAAGATTTCATTGACATGGCGCCCAATGGCATTGACATCTTGCAAGAAAAGGTTCCAAGACGATTCTTACCTTATGACGACACGTGGTTCTCCTTCGACGACCCTCGGGCTTACTCTCAATCTCCGACTCTTGTCGAGTGCATCCAAGAGGTCTTCCAACGACATGCCTTCGGTTTGTCTTTCAGAGAGTACAACGCCGGCCCAGACCTTGACTGCCAGATGAAGCCCCAAGGCTTCCAGATCGATGTCAACGTTGACTGGAACACGGGTCTGATCTTCGGTGGCAACCAGGATAACTGTGGCACCTGGCAAGACAAGATGGGAGAGAGCGTCAAGGCTGGAAACAAGGGAGTCCCTGGAACGCCTCGTGACGGTGCCGCTATCGAAATTACTGGTCTTTCGTACAGCGCTCTTGCTTGGGTGGCCCGCCTCCACGAGTCCAAGGCCTATCCCCATGAAGGCGTCGACATCGGCGATGGCAAGAAAATTACATTCGCCGAATGGGCGCGCAAGATCAAGCAGAACTTTGAGCGATGCTACTATGTTCCCCTCGATCCCAGCGAAGATAGTCAATACGAGGTGGACCCGAAGGTTGTTAACCGTCGAGGAATCTACAAGGACTTGTACAAATCCGGCAAGCCCTACGAAGACTACCAGCTCCGTTCCAATTTCCCCATCGCAATGACAGTCGCTCCGGACTTGTTCACACCCCAAAAGGCGCTTGTTGCTCTCTCGATCGCCGACTCGGCTATCGTGGGTCCTGTGGGCATGGCCACTCTGGACCCATCTGACCTCAACTACCGTCCCAACTACATCAACTCCGATGACTCCGATGACTTTGCAACTGCCAAGGGCCGCAACTACCACCAGGGTCCCGAATGGGTCTGGCAGCGTGGCTATTATCTTCGTGCCCTGTTGCACTTCGATCTCCTGCGCCGAAACACACCCGAAGAACGGACCGAATGCTTCCAGCAAGTCACCCGGCGACTTGATGGTTGCAAGAAGGCCTTGCGAGAAAGCCCTTGGAAGGGTCTGACCGAGTTGTCTAACAAGGGTGGAGAGCATTGTAACGATTCGGTGAGTTTCTTTCCCCCGATATATATCTCGCTTGCGACAAGTCATTAACGAAAAGTTTAGTCGCCCACCCAATCCTGGTCCGCAGCTTGTCTGCTTGACCTTTATTACGACGCGTCGAAGCACTCTTAGCCTTCTTTTTTTGGTTACTTTTTATTTTCGGCGTTTGGAGACACCATAAATATGATCATCCTTTGAATATAACGCATGCTGATTAGATCTACTCCATTGCATTAAGAATTTTGCCAGCGTTTCATCATCATTTGAGCCTAGATAGTGTTTCACATATCTGATTTGACATAAATGAGGCATTGAGAATATTCAAGACTGGAGTTCATGTCCACCGATGTAAACGTACATCAAGTAACTAATGCTTGTGTTATGCGCATAAAATGCTGACTCATCCACATGCATGGCCCCGGAGTCGTCATAATTGAAGGTTTGAGAACCGCAGAAAAACAAAGGGGGAAACTCACCGATTGTTCGAAATTCCTCCTCGAAAATCAGACCAAGGTCCGAAACAATAATCGCCGTACGACCAGCAAACCATACTTCTTTAACCGTTGACCATTCCATCTCCCTGAGATCCCTGACGTCAGTCAATCTGCTGATCATCGGAATTTTGCCGCATGCCCTTGACGAACTACTAGCTCCGACAGCCCCTCGCTCATCGAAGTGACCTCGGAATTCGGAGTGAGAAGACCCCTCGTACCAGAGAGCCATGTCTCTGACGGCATCAGCGGCCGCTGCCGTGTTGACCGTGCTCGCCGACAAGCCTGATGACGGAGGCGAGAGGCGGTGGGAGGATCAGTTGAAAGAACAGCGCGATCTATACACGCAATTTGTGATCAGCTCTGCGCTCGGCTTATGCGCCTTCTTGACATTCTGTGTATGTATTATTTTGTTGCTCGGGTTTTTGTTCTTGGCTGATTGTTCTGCTTCTAGATCTTGCGACCCAAATGGACCGAGCTGTATGCCGCACGACGACGACAACGAAATGCCGCCTCGCGGCTCCCTGAGCTTCCGAATACCCTTTTCGGTTGGATACCTGTGCTTCATCGGATTACGGAGGAGGAAGTGCTCCAGTCAGCAGGCTTGGATGCATATGTGGTATGTTCTGATTCTTCTGATTCCCTACTAGATAACGGGCCGTTGCTGACTTGTGTTTCTGGACAGTTCCTATCTTTCTTCAAGTTTGCGATCCGATTCCTTTTGGCGGTCTTCATCTTCGCTGTCGCCATTATCCTCCCTTTGCACTACAAATACACTGGCCGATATGGAGTTCCTGGCTGGGACAATCTTCCAGACAACAAGACAACGGTTGGCGAAGTCGACAAAGAACAGCCGATAACCAATCCAACGTATTTGTGGATATATGTTTTGTTCGCATATGTCTTCAGTGGCTTGGCTATCTACATGCTTCTTCAAGAGACAAACACAATCATCCGTGTTCGGCAAACCTATCTCGGAAACCAGACCAGCACTACTGATCGCACTATTCGGTTGTCCGGAATCCCACATGACTTGGGAACCGAAGATAAGATCAAAGACTTCGTGGAAGGCTTGCGAGTCGGCAAAGTTGAGAGTATCACCATGTGCCGAAAGTGGCGCGAGCTGGATGAGTTGATCGACGAGAGAATGAAAGTCATCCGGGAGCTTGAGAGAGCATGGACAAGACATTTGGGATACAAGCGGCCAAAGAGCGATGGAAATACGCTGCCGCTGACCAACCAGCAAGCCCGAGATGAGGATGACGAAAGAACGGGGCTGCTAGCCGGCAGTGAAAACGAGCATGTCTCTGAGTATTCGAACGAGAGACCGAAAGTTCGTATCTGGTACGGTCCTCTCAAGCTTCGGTACCGAATGATCGATGCGATCGATTACTACGAGGAAAGGCTGCGGAAAATTGATGAATATATACAAATTGCCCGAGAGAAAGACTATCCTACCACCGAGATTGCCTTTGTGACGATGGAGTCAATTGCTTCATCACAAATGCTCGTTCAAGCGATTCTTGATCCACACCCAATGCAGATGTTCGCTCGTCTTGCACCGGCGCCGGCGGATGTTATTTGGAAAAATACCTATTTGTCTCGTTCCCGACGAATGTTCCAGTCGTGGTCCATCACAGTTGTCATCAGTTTCCTCACTGTCTTTTGGTCGGTGCTCTTGGTTCCCATCGCGTCGTTGCTGGAGCTGGAGACCCTTCATAAGATTGTTCCCCGGCTGGCCGAGTTCCTCCAAGAGCACCCGATTATGAAGTCCTTGGTCCAGACGGGTCTGCCCACCCTTGCATTCTCGCTGTTGACGGTGGCTGTTCCTTATGTATATGAGTGTAAGTTTCGCGTTGATATCTCTCCTTCGTGTAAATGTTCATTCCGCTAATCCTTTTTGCAGGGCTCTCGAACAACCAAGGAATGGTGTCTCGCGGCGATGTGGAGCTCTCCATTATCTCCAAGAATTTCTTCTTCTCATTCTTCAACTTGTTCCTTCTGTTCACCGTGTTTGGAACAGCTAGTGGTTTCTATGGGTTCTGGGAAAATCTTCGGGATGCTTTCAAGGATTCTACCACAATCGCCTTTGCACTGGCAAAGTCCCTCGAAGGCCTGGCTCCGTTCTACATCAACCTCTTGATTCTTCAAGGCCTGGGACTTTTCCCCTTCCGACTCCTCGAATTCGGAAGTGTCGCACTATACCCCTTCCACTTCTTGTCGGCCCGCACACCACGCGAATATGCGGAGCTTTCGACTCCTCCGAAGTTCAGCTACGGGTTCTCCATCCCGCAGACTATCCTGATATTAGTCATCTGCGTGGTTTACAGCGTTTTCCCGAGCTCGTGGCTGATCTGTCTATTCGGTCTGATCTACTTCACTGTCGGCAAGTTCATTTACAAATATCAACTACTCTACGCCATGGACCACCAGCAGCATTCAACCGGCCGCGCATGGCCGATGATATGCAACCGCGTATTCGTCGGACTGGTAGTTCACCAGCTGGCCATGATTGGTGTGCTAGCTCTGCGCCGAGCCATCACCCGGTCGTTGCTCCTGGTGCCACTTCTCGGCTTCACCGTTTGGTTCTCATACTGGTTCGGACGCACATACGAGCCCTTGATGAAATTCATTGCCCTGAAGAGTATTAACCGAGACCAGCCGGGTGGTGGGGACATCTCCCCGTCGTCTTCATCGACCTTCTCACCACCATCAGGGCTGGATCGTGACAGCCTCCCGATCCGGATCGGCGGACACGAGCTCGAGCTGCGGCTGAAGAAATATGTCAACCCGAGCTTGATTGTCCCACTTCACGCTGCTTGGCTTCCCCGCCGTAACCCTGGCCATAGCAATGGTAACGGTGCGTCCGCGTTCGAGGTCCATGAGACGCCGAATGTTTGACCTTAAAGATCGTGGGCTTTTTCTAGCTTTGCATGATCTACACTTGTGCTATTCGCCATTACGCTCTTTTTTTCCATGTCTTTGACCCATTCATCATGACATACGACCTTGATACCTCATTCGCATTTCACTATTCTGTTCTGATATGTTTTCATGGTTGTGATATCCCTGCTTGGCATCTCTGCTTTCCTTTCGTTTGACCTATCCTGCCTGTCCCTCGTTATTCCTTCTCGCACAGTATCTATATCTTTCCATTTCAGTTTCATGCCTTTAATTTTGAACGTTGGTGTTCTATCAGTGGGTCGGGGAAATCGAATATAGATGATGTACAAAATATGATGTTTTTCACCATGAAATACTGACTGGAGAGCTACTATTAGTACAGAATCCTTGGACTTCCATAAATAAACAAAGGAAGTTATGGAACTACGCCAAGGTGTCAATCGTCAACATTCCAGTAAGAGCAAGCACTCTAGACATTGATCAGACAAAGGCCGCATATTGTGCCATGATCAGGCGTCACCTAGACTAGGCACAATGTTGGTTAATTTGAACGTTTGGCTCATATACTCCGGCGGTGGGTAGATATCCATGAAGCCATTGTCCGTCAAACTTCGGGAACATGAAGAACTATATCAGAAGTAGACATGAGTTCTTCTGGGTAGCTGTAGTGTCTAGTTTCCACTATCCCACACAATCTCACAATGAATCACAAACAAAGACAACTGATGGGATTGAGTTGAAGGGAAATTCATTGGCATCTATCTATAGCAACACGCTACCCTTCGTCTTTGTTGATTATGAAACCCTCGGCATTTCCCCTTGTTATACCCAACCCTCGAGACTCTTGACTCGAGCGACTTCTTTGGTATCTTACTCTCCTTTGATGTTAGTGAGCTTCGGTCTCGGTTCGAAGGTCAGGACCATGTCTGCTATGGCTGGAAATGATCTCGATCCAACACTACTTCGCTTGTCTTTCATCCCCTTTGCCTTTGGTCTGATACTGGTCGAAGGTGACCGTCGTCCAGGCTATAAAGAAGTTTTATATTCCCGTCACCTTTTATTCTTCTCTCAAGTCTCTATCATTTTCCTTTACCTAGCTGCGCTCACGCTGTGGCTCTTATTCAGACCTTTTCTACTATATCCCGAAGTGGCCGTGATTCAAGATGCCTCCCAAAAAGGACGATGACCACTACACTCGTAGTAAAGTTGGCAAGGATAAAACGGGCCTTCTGTCTGGCGTTGAACCTGCAAAGCGTCAAAAGAAAGGGAAGTTGGTGCATGATGAGGGCCGTGTCACTAAGAAGAAGAGTCCGAAGAAGAAGGTATTCATCCTCTTTGTCCCTTGCCAAGGGCAGTTAATGATCCATCCATGAATCCTTGCTTACAATTCACTCTCTCTTTGACAGAAGCAAGATCCAAAACTGCCCCATGTTGCGCTTGCAAACGCTCTTCTCGAGCGCGGAGAGGAGCTGCGAACTACTGGCCCGGCCACTCAGGTTGGAGGCCAAGTCACACGATGGGAACCTCGTGATCCTCCTATTACCGATCCTAATGATCTGCCTGCCGAGTGGACCTCGTATGAGCCAGATCTCAAAGAAGAGTAAGATCCAGATCTCTTGTATGGACTCGTTCAATCACTAACACACCGGGTACAGTGATATCGAGGGCCAAATTGCCAGATGTCACGTACGCTTAAAGGAGGGAATCATGCCTGCCTTTTTCGAGCACAGATTGGCAGGATATCAGGCCCGTTTGAAGAGAAAACAGTAAGGAGCCTGCAGATTCAATTGCGGTATTCTCACGACAATGGCTAATCCCCTCTTGTACAGGGACATGATCAAAGCCGAGCCGGAAGGGCTGAGCTATAAAGTCGTTTACCGCCTGTGGACGCTAAAGCAAATCAAAGCAAGTCTGGAGGCGGAAGGAGACTCTGGTCAGCATATTCCCAACATCAACGCCATCATGGCAGCCTACCGGTCCGGAGAACTCACGTGCGATGATGGAAGTGTCACGTACTGGGCGCACGGTAAATTGATTGCTGGGCCCAAGGCACCTGATATGGCGGAACTTCTCGCTCACAGCAAGAAGATTGGCGCGAAGGGGTTCTGGGTGGAAGGAGTGAGTTAAATCCCACGAGATGTATCACGAAATCAAAATGCATTAGGTAGAGCTCGTGCTCTGTAAGAATCTGCAACATGAGGCCCACCCCATGTATATGCAAACCCGTGCAAGTATGACACTGACGTTGACACTGCGTAGATGGACAATCACAAGCAAGCGGATTGTTACCTCTACACGAGCTTGCCACCGAATGGCCATTTCGCCCAGCATGATGTATGAAAACTTGCCACTCTTCGGACAAGAAGGGGTTCGAAGTGAATGCTGACAACGATACAGATAGTTATATCGATTCGGAACCCTAACTGCGTCGGTGCACCCTCCAGCACCCTCCACCTGGACTTCCTCGAAGATACTGGTTCGACGCATATGAACATGCCATTTTGGGACAAGCTCGCTCTGGAGCAGCTGACCGGTGCAAATTTGCCGTCCGTTGGCTTTTCTTTTATGAACACGGCCGGCGGGCAGATTTCGACCGAGATGGTCGTAGTCCAAGCCAATATCCTGGTCAATGGGAAACCCATAATTCCCAACTGGATTGAGATCACAGCCTGTGTACAGTCGCCATACTGCCTCACAGCGAAGCGGCTATCAGGCGTTTGGTTTCGCCATATCTTGTGGGTTTGGTCCCAGCCCGACAACATCAACCAGATGCATATTGGCAATGATATGCTCGAAATGCTGGCAAATAATCCTCTCTGCGATATCAGACAAGCATTGGCACCATATGTTCCTTTCTATGTCAAGGTCCCCAAATTGGTTCCTGCCCCGACGAATGTGAAGATAGCTCAGGTTCCCTGGGGTAATCCGCCGGGCGCTACGGGCGCTGCTCCAGCTACTGCCCCAGCTGCTGCCCCAGGCGCGGGTCCAGGCGCAGTTCCGGGTGCGGCGCCGGGTGCTGTCCCATAAAGTGCTTCCACGTTGTCCTTAAGCATATATTGCTTGTGGCTGTCCGACATCCTATAGAACGACACCTGATGTTAGATTACTTTTATTACCTGGTTATACTGCTATTGTCCTCTTTCTGTTGTTTCCTTCCGGGTTTGTCTTGAGCAGTGTTCGTGTCAGATGCCTACGCCTCTCTGCAGGCAGGGGGTGAATTGGCAGGCTTGTCTGAGTTTCGGAGTATGTGGAGTTAAATGGGACAAGTGATGGGGAGGATTGTTGAACACACTCGTTAGATGAGAATATACTCGCGAACTCGAAGTATATACGACGGGCATATCCAGCTATGTATATTGACTTGGCGTTCGTTTCTATGTAGTCGACCAGCAGGCCGTACGTACATGTACTAGCGATAGAGGGGAGGGACTGTGACCAACATCATTTGAGATATGGGAACAAGTGAATAGCAAAGGTGGGATTGACGTACATTGTCAAGGCTGACTTTGAGAACCCATTATTGTTCTGCCCCATTTTCTCTAGTTCCGTCGTGATCTGTCGAAGAAAGTATGCTGCGAACTGTATGTTGAAGACTGTCCATAAACTGCTATAACCATATCGTACATTTCATGGAGTGCAGGAAGAAATATGATCTTCGCGACCATTCCACCTCCATTCCACCCAGTGAAAACCCTTGGCGCCAATAACGCTAGCTAACCTAAAATGTCATGCTCAAACATTGCGCTTCACCGACGATATTTCCGTTGGTTCTGGCTCTTCTGGGAGTTCCGCGCCGGCGCATCGACCATCATTTCATCGCTGTACAAGCCGGGCTGCGAATTTTCCTGTGTCTGGCCTAGCAAGTCATTCTTAGGGCCTAGGCCCCCGCGGGCCCGAATCCGTTCTAGATCAGCTTGCGCTCGGAGTGCACTGAAAGGGTCGGCTTGGCTGGGACGAGGTGTGGATTGTGTCGATTTAAGGGTCATGGTCAGGAGTCTTCCATCAGCCTAGGCAGTAGAGAGCGTATGTCAGCATCAATCTTGCAATGATCTTTCTTCGACAGAAATGGTAATTACCCTCTGGTTGTGGAAGTTGGCAACCACCAGCTCCGCGGCTGCCTTTTCTCCATATGCGAATTCCGCAACAACGCTCGGATGATTTGCTGTTATCCGGCAGCTGAGCATTGGTCCCGTTATAGGCTCGAGAGCGGACTGGATATCGGCGGCTGTTGTTCCAGGCGCAAAATTCCTCCCCACAACAATAAATGGCCCCGAAGCGCCCTTGATGGTCATGTTGCTGTTGCTGCCACCGACTGGGCGGCCGATCTGGACATTGTTGCCTCGTCGGGCGTTCGGCGGGACATTCTCAGACGTGAAAACTGCGCGGGCCTGATCCGAGTTGATGCGATCTTTCTTGCTGACCTGGCCGCGTGGTCGGACGTTGCTCGTGATGGGCGCTGACTTGTTCTTATTGGGTTGCACGGTCGGGGAGGCGGTACGCTGAAAGATGACGCGAGAGATTGTCAAAATATAGTCTTTGCGAATTGCATTCACTGTCCGCTATCGCACGTTGGGATTGTCCATACCTTCGCCACTCCAATCCTGCTTGCTAAGCTTCCAGGCTTCGCATTTGGTGTTTTGTTTTGCGCTTTTTTGCCGGCGCCTGAACCCGAGCCTGGCGCACTCGATCTGCGGTTCTTTCCGAGAAGTTGGTTTGCGAGGTCCTCTTTTTGCTTCTTTTGACGGTCTTTAAAGAAGAACAGTCAGTATTTCGCAAGTAGGTGGATGATTGCAGCGATCAATTACCAGCTTGGATGATCTCGTCGAATGAGACGGGCGCTTTTCCCGCCATGGCAAAAGTAGTGAATTAATAACAATAGAATTAGAGATTAAGAGAAATGAAGAGAGTTGAAGAGTCAGTTACGATAAGTCAATATGTAACTGGAGTTGGGAAGGAGAAGAAAAAGAAGCTCGGGGAGATCAGAGGGCCGATCCGTCGAGACCAAGGTTAGGTACTTCCTTTAGCTCCTTGCACGGATTAAATTAATTGCCGGTCCCTTTTTATATAGATCGAGTTTGGGGGTTTCGCCATTCTAGACCTGTCTGATCGTTGGTATTTGAATCCCGCTTGATCCCTGAATAATCGTAAAAAAAGACCAAGACCAAGACCAAGGCTGAGCACCTAATACCGAGTTCAAGAAGAAAAAGACATAGCCAAGAAGTGACACGGACGATTATCTCCGAAGTGGATTGGATCCACTTAGATAGATAGTATAAGGATAAGCAAACATTCTTTGTTATTATGTGCTGGAAATGTGTTAAATATTCGAACAGAAAAGAGCTATCCCAGCCGAAGACTAAATCCGGCTCCTACTTCGCCAGAATCTCCACCTGGAGCACCACCAAAGACACCCGCAAAGTCCAGCTCGGGTGCTTCTTGTCCTCGTTTAGGCGCCTCAGGCGTGTGGTGGCGTCTGCGTTTCTCCATGCCAGCTTTGGATGGGAACGTAGGGAACATTTCTCGCGGTTTAGGACGAGGATCTTCCTTGAAGTATGGGTGGTCGAGGCATTGTCTTGCCGTAGGGCGTGAGGCCGGGTTCAACGCCAGCAATGCTGACATGAGACTCAAACCTGCATTTGTAAGGTAAGGGAATCGGGAGCGAGGCAGCAGGGCCGGGTTGCCGGCTGAAGAAGTTGTCGATGTCGGTGGCAGGCGCAGGGATTTGGCATTAGGCAACAAACGGAAGCCCGGCCAGGTCTGAGAGTTCGGTGGCCCCGTTAAGGCAAAGATTTTGGAAACCTGATCCACCTCGTTCTTGCCCTGCAGGAGAGGCTCTTTGGTGAGCAATTCGCCGAAGACACATCCAATGCTCCACATATCGATCTCCGTGCCGTATTTGTCGGCGCCGAGGAGGAGCTCCGGCGATCGGTACCAGAGTGTCACGACGAGCTGCGTCATCTTGGGAGGTGGATCGCCGTAATACCGGGCCATGCCAAAGTCGGCGATCTTGATTTCGCCACGATTGTTCATTAATAGGTTGGAGGTCTTGAGATCGCGGTGCATGATCCACTGTGAGTGTAGGAATTCGAGCCCTCCTACCACCTGCAGCAAGACGGTCTTGATCTCCGAAGGAAGGAAGGGTTCGCGCATCTCGTCGAGTAGGGCTTTAAGGTCGTGTTCGTGGAAATCCATCACCAGGAATACACTGTCGGGTCCATCTCGTTAGCATATAGCGCGATGTGTATAAATCACCATGAAAAACTCACTCGTCCATTTTGTTGCCCATCACCACTTCGCGCAAGTAGACAACATTTTGATGACGCGCCTCCATAAGTGTTTGGATCTCCCGTAGCCCAGTCACCGGAAACCCGTCCGGCGAGTTCTCCAGCTTGAGCTTCTTCAATGCCACAATTTCTCCCGTTGAGATATCTTTCGCCCGCGACACCCATCCATAAGAACCTTCTTCAATGTGGTTCAGCTTTTCAAAGTTATCCACATGCCGGCAAGGCCCCCATTCTCCAACCGGAAAGCGCAACAACGTCGGCTGCTTCTTTTGTTCCTGATCAATCTTCGCTATCATCGCATGATCTGAAGTGGCATCGGGGTCGTTTGAGAGCCTCCTTCGCTTTTTCGGGGGCCCTGGTTCGCCATTGGGGAGGTGTGAGTCGGCGTCTTGCTGTGCTTGTGCTTTGCTGGCTTCAAGTTGTCGCTGCTTCTCCGCCTTAGCGCGTCGCTTTTCTTCCTTTTCGCGTTTTTGTTGCGCGATAATTGCCTCTGTTTCTGGATCTTCATTCGCCCATCTGGATTTGGCGGACATTTTTGTCAGGAAGAGGTTGAAGGGAAAGAGTTCGGAATGGCGTGTTGGCGATCAGAAAAGGGCCGAGTTCGTCCAATTTGAACGCCAAATGCCGCCCCGCTTATTTGAACTGTACAACTTCGTCCACCACTCAACTTACAGAACATACTACCAGCAGCTCTAGTGACAGTGTCTGCATTGGAACCAAGAGAGGACATACCAACACAGGCTATTCGGCCCTCTGCTTTTTTCTGCAGGTGTGAGAGCTTGTCCCATATGGCACCTCCGATACGGCCTTGTTAGAGAATTGACAACGACCAAGAAAACCCTTTAATATCGGGTGGATAAGCATGAGAGTTATAGAGCCTGTACATTGAACTCCAACCCAAGTATCTTCCACCAAGGATTGATCAACTTCAACCCAAAATGTATACTTATCGACCTCGAGCATAGTATTTACCAACGCCTCCCATTCTGATCCACTGCTTGCTATTTCGGCCACAAATATTCCCTTGC
Organism: Penicillium turbatum; assembly: GCA_030762825.1. Classification (NCBI taxonomy): domain Eukaryota; kingdom Fungi; phylum Ascomycota; class Eurotiomycetes; order Eurotiales; family Aspergillaceae; genus Penicillium; species Penicillium turbatum. The sequence goes on along the minus strand of JAUJYX010000003.1, from coordinate 899,080 downwards.
CGATATGCCCTATATAATTGGGCCGCAGCCAAATAATACCAGTGAGGATGTGAGGATATCATTCACAGCAATGGGGCGTTCCATCCCATGAGTAGCGAAGGAGGATATCATCGCATAGGCCACCGTCGGCAGTTTCGAATACTGTACCTCTAATCTGATGCCAGTATTCAATAAAGCCTTTTGAGGACTTCAGGGACAGGAACTGCCTGTGTCTTTCCCGTTATAAGTCAGAGTATATGCCATTTGAATCACAGGGCCGACTCGAAATATAGTTGATCGACTGATCTTGAGAATCTTAAAAGCAGGCCTCCCAACTATGTGGAAATAGATCTTTCACAATTTGATTCCCTTTAAATAAAGCAGCTACAGGCTGGCCTTTTGTCGATGGAGCAAAGCGTACGTTGATATCAACTAGAAGTATATAGTTGCCCAGGGGCCCCGAAAGAGGCGAATGACTAAAAGTGCTTGGCGGGTGCGGAATAGTGGCGCTCTCGATGTCATTTCACTGCTAATCTTCTATTTGTAATATACCCCATATAGCGCCTCGCCTCTTTGACCTGATCTGTATTCTGAATATTATCTTTGACTCCGCCATTGGCTTGATTCCAGTCTTTTCTAGCTGTGCACATATCCCTCCCACACCTGCCACTCTCCGGCATCGGATCTCCCTCTCTTCCCCGCCATGATCGAACCATTCCAGGTCAGCCTGTTCGAACAACGTGCCTCCCAAGCTCTCCGTACTAATGCAATGTTTGTGTTTAGACGACTTTCTCGGTCCCAATGACCTGCGAAGGATGCGTGAAGTCCATTTCCAGCTCTCTGCACGCTCTCGAGGGTACATCCGACAACCTTCAAGCCCACTCGATCTAAACTGACCCCGCGGTAGGAATCACCAAGGTTGAAGCAAGTGTCAAAGACCAGCTAGTTTTCGTGGAAGGCACCGCACCCCCGAGCTCCATCGTCACTGCTATCGAGAACACCGGCCGAGATGCCATTCTCCGCGGCAGTGGAACTACAGACAGTACGAGATCCCTGGCCTTTTATCTACCGCCCCATGCGACACACATGAACAATGCCGACTGATACACTTAACCAACAGGTTCCGCCGTCTGCATTCTCGAAACACACTCAAAGGCCGTTCCAAATCAGGTCCGCGGCCTAGCGCGCATGGTCCAGGTCTCTCCGAACAAGACCCTGGTCGACCTCACAATCAATGGCCTCTCGCCGGGCAAATACTGCGCTACTGTTCGAGAAGCTGGGGACATCTCCCGCGGCGCCGAATCCACTGGGGGTATCTGGGAGGCTCTGAAGACGAAAGTGCTTGGTGGTGATGCTGCCGCCCCGGCCAAAGAGCCTCGGGGAATTTTCGGCAACGTGGATGTTGACAATAACGGCCGTGGCAGTGTATTTCTCGACCGGCCTGTGGCTATCTGGGAGCTCATTGGTCGGAGTATGGTAGTTTCGAAGGGTGCAGAAGGTCCGTTCCAGCGCGAGGATGAGAACACCCTTGTCGGTGTGATTGCGCGCAGTGCGGGGGTGTGGGATAATGATAAGATGGTTTGCTCGTGCTCCGGTAAAAATGTTTGGCAGGAGAGAAAGGAGCAGGTCATTCAAGGTATGGCTTGATTGGGTGATGCTGTTTCGTGGACTTTTCAGCAGTTGCGCTGACGAGCAACGATGGAGGTGCTTCCAAGATTTGAACATATAGCAAGCCTCTTGACCAGTGGCTGATAAAGTAAAGTATCAATGCGATTATGAATAACAGAGGATGATCTACATATACGTTGAATATCTTGCAACGAGGAATACAATGACCCATGGGCTTCTAGTCTAAGCCAACACTATAATTTTATTTACTCTGAGAATTGAAGCTATCCCAAATGTCGTCATTTCCTGAGTCTTTGTGTAGGTGATTGATAGAACCTCATCAAGGTGCTTTGGTACAAAGAATCATGGATAGGCTTCAGGTATCTCTTGCCTGGAAATCTACATTAAAACAGAGAACAATCTAGGGTCAGGGAAATTGATCTGACTCCGCCATCGTAAGTAGGTAAGAATACAGTGGTTTCGAAGGGTGACTGGTGCCACCAATGTACAGATACATGAATGGACAATTGCGGTGATCCCTTGGTCAGTCCATTCCCGAGCCTTGTCCTAATGAAAACCTCTCGGCTGTACAACACCAGGATAAAACTCGTCATCTGTGTCCTCCTCAAAGTCAAACGGTGCACCCGGAATGCCATCAGATGAAAGCTGTGGGGAAAGGACTTCCGGAGATGTCAAATCATTCAATGGTCGGTCTCTGATGGGAATGCTGCAGTCAATGATGATAGGCTGTGCGGGTTTGGTCGGTTGATTTTCTCGATCTGGGTGTTGGCTACTTGTTTTTCCTTCGATCAGGAGGTACCCGTTTTCTTGTTCAACCGGATTTGGGAAATGAGGCTCGGATTCAAGTGGTGACCATGTATCATTTGTCATCGAGGTCATCTCAGAGGAAGCAAAATCTGGCGACATGAGCTCATCTGTCGAGTAACGGCTCGAGTACACATCATGTTTCGACGACTGTGGCATTGTTCTTTCGGAGATTGATGACCCACGGTCACTAGAGTGCCGGCTGTACGTGGATTTGAGTGGATTGGGGCGATGAATAGGTTGCAGCTCTTCGAAATGGGGAATAGGGTCTTGTGGGGGTAGCAATGGGATGAGGCCTTCGTCGTCTTCATGAGAAGAGATGAGGTCGCTGTGTGCACCATCTTCCAGACCGATACGTTCGTTTGGATCGGGAGAAGCGTTCGGTTTTTTTTCAAGCTGGCTACCACTAGGACAGCGCTGACTAGGACGTGGAACAAGCTCATTCGGATTAGGGCTATGGTGCTGCCTTGAGCACTGCTCTAACATCTCCAGGTAAATTCCTGGATATGCAAATTTAACCTCAGCAGAGCATTGCCTTGACAGTGGAACTGAGCTAAGTTTGTCGTCGCTTGTCTGCGTATCTGAACTTGCATGGCTGAGGCTTGAGCCTTGAGGATTGGTTGTCCAGTGGCCGGCCGAAACTGACTGAGGCTCAGCCAGGTCACAGTGAGGTATTGTATTTTCTTTGTTCGCAGAGTAAGCAACGCCCCATGGTGACTGTTTCATATGGTCATCTGTCGAGGGTGTGGTGTGAGCGATACGGTCGTCAAGATGCGTTTTTGCCTCCAAGTCTCCAGGTCCAGAGGGTTGGAGATCCGGATTCCTGTCGTGGGTCGTGGCATAAGTCGGTTTCGGCCCAGGAGTACTTACAGCATCGCCGCAGGGTCGTTGTTTGCGTTTGGTTTCAAGTTCGGGAACAGTTGCAAACGAAAGTGCATCTGAAAACTCAGATAGAACGCGGTGGAGTGACCCAGTGTCACCATTGCCTGCCAGACGAGGTGGAGTCCTTGTACGGAAGATCTCAGTCCCAAACGCCGCATCGTCGAGTGTGCTTGATGTAACTGTCACAGATGACCCTTCAGGTAGATCTTCTTCACGCCCAAGACTGAATGGGTTGACGTGATTCCGGTCGCGGGGTCCGTCCTCACTGAAATGATTGATTATTCCTGCTCTAAGCGCCTGCAGGCCTGATCGTGCTTTATGAAGAGACCGTCGTGTGATGGTTTGGATCTTCAAAATTGGGGTGGATGACTCTGAAGCCGAGCTTTGTGAACGACGCCACGAAGCGCTTGCCACTTCTGGATTATGACGAGGATCCAGAGGATTGTACACTGGATAATGAATCCTTTCCAGGCAGGTGGGCTCTTCTTGTACTGCGTCAGGTATGCAACTGTATTGGTTAGCGTGATATCTCCGTCATCCTTAAGCGTACCAATAACTACCTGGCTCTGTCTTTTTCTCTCGAGCGGAACAGTGATGACAGTGAAGGGAAACGACGACGCGTAGTTCTTAAATCTTTTTCTTTAAGGGGGCTCATCATGTCCAGATCTGGTTGGGATGGGTTCGAATTATGGACTTTCAATGAGATCAGAAGAAGCGATTGTAATCTTCAAAGAATCAAAGTGGAAATCCATAAATGCGTGGAAGTGAAGAAAAGAAACTAAGACGCAAAGTAAGTGAGCATAAAAACACATCCTGAACACTAAAAGGGAAGTCGAAGCCAAAGCTGAAGGTGCGACTGAGGAGCAGTTGTTCCTGCCGTAAAAGGCTCAGCTGTTCACTCTACCGGACGTTGATGAACGCCATCAGTGTTGGTGTCGAAGGAGATGATACAATGACGCTTTAGCGGCAGACAAGATACTCGGGTATCTAGATAGATTCACAGCTACGGACAAAGGGCCCAACTTTTCCCCTATTTGATATTTGAATTTGAGGGTCGTGTATGTACTTGAAGGTCCTCTGTGTCTTGTATGGTTCATAATTAGCGAGTGACCTTCTTCGAGTCAACAGTAACCACGTATTCGAACCCTTTCAGTAACGTGGGCACGCGAGCTTGGAATGTGGTTTGAGGGCAGCTATATCAGATAGCAGCGGTGTGTGTAATATTCAAGGTTGAAGAGAGCGCCAGTCACTTAGAGATTCACTGATTCTGGACCAGCAATGAATAGATAGCTGGCTCAAGAGACCGGTAACATCTAACATGTAGAGAGGAGAACAAGAGCAGATCAACGAAGTTGTCTTCGTCTATATCTAAGTTAATCAGGTGAACTTGATATACGACTTCCAAGATTCGGTGAATATGTAGGACTATGACACTGAGTAGGAAGGGTCGAAGGTACAGATGTGTATAAGACAGGGTCTTCCCTATGGCAAGGGACTCAATGACCGTACACACAAGTCTACATGCAAACTTTTGGCAAGCGCTGCTGCCGGCTCAACTTCAAGAGGTTGTGTAAGCCGAGCATGTCCGAGAAATCTGGCTTCACATTCCATGGACATCAGCTCTTGGATGCTTCGGAGAGGCCCGAATCAACATCCAGCTCGATTAGACACGAAGAACAATCCTTTCAATTGGTCCGAAGGTACGATGCCATACGAGCAACGGAACATCAGTTAGCAGAAGCCAATGAAGAAGTCTTAGACTGCACCGAGCTTGTAGATGCACTAGATAGAATCGAGCATAGGCTGCTGAAGTTCACAGATCTACATGAGCGGATCTGTCAATAGATCTGGTCCGTTCATGATCGCACCAATGAGGGTTAGCACGGCGAGCTCCGCCATCTCATGCATCCCAGATGTGGGTACTGCTCGTAGCTTGTTGGCACCTAGTGGAAAGAGAGGGTTCTATCCTTGCAAAATACGATGAACATGCCAACTATCTTCGTACAATCCTTGGCCATGCATGTGCAGCGTCGACCATGGCATTTGGTTCATCGAGGTTCGTTGCTAGCGCTTGGCTGTTCCTCATGATCAAATGTCCTGTCTGCGATTGAGAATGAATGAGGTTGGCATATACCAGTAGTGAAGCTAACGTGGTACGGCTAGAGTGGTACGGACCGAAGCTAAGTCCCGATCGCGTGGAGATTTCCCCGCATGGTTCCAACCTTGGTTGATGTTGATGGGAACATTGAATGACCACGTGCTGAGGGGAATGCCATCATATTTCGAGCTTCACGCACATCGGCGTACCCCGTCTGGCAACGACGAGGAGACCGAAAGCTTGATTGAAGACATGGGTTTGACTGGATGCATAACGTTCAGGGGGGTTACTCCAATGGAGACAAGGTTTGAACCTTGTGGAAGGTCCTTGCGCGATCCTGCAAGATAATTAAAGTACTTATCGTCGAAGTACTCGACAAGCAATGAACGGTACGGAGGATACAACCGAGGAAGGTATACTGTACAACGTGAGGGGAACAGTCACTATCAGGGAGATATCGAAAGTCGGAGTTCTTATCTGTCAAGGAGCTCCCCGATTGGGGGCCAAGCACTCCACTTCTCTCCACTTCTCGGCTTCACACATCCTTGCAACCAATAACAAGTATCTCCAATCCATCCGAGACGCGCCCGAACCCATCGAGCGCAAAATGCTCGGCTTGCTGATAAGCTAGCGTTCCTAGGGGAGCTATGATTGGTTCGACTCGGGCCGTTGACGGGTCGCAAGGCTTGTCGTTTGGCTCCTCCTTGGAATTTATGGATTCTTATGTTCCAGAGCCACGCGAGAGGGCTATCTTTGCCACAGGGCGAGATCGCGGTGGGGCAGACGCGCAAGGAATTCTCGCGACACTATATGAACAGCTCCTCCCTTTCTGTGGAAAAAAAAAAGGAAGAGATGTGGCACTGTCTTTAGTCCTTCCCTGCAATCCTGATCTCCCTGGGTCTCGCTGAGCCTACCGAGCTCTTCGATTAATCCCATCTATATTCATACGTTCCTCTCCTTCATTGGCGAGGATTCGAAACAAGATGCTTCCCAACTTCGCCAAAGCATTCCGCGGATCTGACGAGGACCTGGAAAAGGCCCCCCAGGTGAACAATTCTCTAGAGACAAATAGCACCGAGCTATTCGACAACGCCAGCGATGGTGCCGTTCCGGGCGAGAGCTTCGAATATGGCGATTCGTTGTATGCCAAGACCCAGCGCTTCGCTGGTAAGCTCAACATCGAGCAGCGAGGTGTCGAACGGGTCCCGGAATCTGAGCGGAACGATACGTCTTACCTCAATATTGGCAGCATGGTGTGTTCCTGCAACAGTTACCTGGCATGATTGCCGTGGCGTGGAGCCTTTCCCACTGACCATTCCTAGTGGTTGGCCGCAAATATGGTTGTCAGCTCCTTCGCCATTGGCGTTCTCGGAAAGTCTGTCTTCGGGCTGGGCTTCATCGATGCCATTCTGGTTTGTCTCTTCTTCAACTTGCTCGGTGTGATGACCGTGTGCTTCTTCTCGTGCTTTGGTCCTGCATTCGGACTGCGTCAGATGGTGCTCTCGCGATTCTGGTTTGGATGGTGGGCTGTGAAATTCGGTACGTTAACTCTATATCTTCATTTGCTCGTCTGTGGTGAACGGGGGTGCTAACTGGTGTTTCTACTAGTTGCCGTCCTCAACGTCATTGCATGTGTTGGCTGGTCTGCCGCCAACGCCATCGTCGGTGCCCAGCTCCTTAATGCGGTGAACGCCGACGTCCCAGGATATGCCGGTATCCTGATCATCACATTCTGCACACTCTTCATCACCTTTTGTGGGTATAAATTCGTCCACGCGTACGAATACTGGAGTTGGATCCCCACATGCGTTGTGTTTATCATTGTGCTTGGCTGCTTCGCTCACTCGGGCGATTTCGTCAATATCCCAATGGGGGTTGGAATCTCTGAAATGGGTGCCTGTCTTTCCTTTGGATCCACGGTCTATGGCTTCGCGACTGGCTGGACCAGCTACGCCGCCGACTACACCGTCTACCAGCCTAAGACTCAGAGCCGCCGTCTTGTTTTCTTGTCCGCATGGGTCGGCCTGATCGTCCCCTTGCTTTTCACTCAATTCCTCGGTATTGCCATCATGTCCGCAACGGACATCGGCGACGGCTACAACAACAAGTACGCCGCAGGCTACCGGGCCTCACTCAACGGTGGCCTGCTCGGAGCCGTGCTCGAGCCTCTCGGCGGCTTTGGCAAGTTCTGCCTCGTCATCCTGGCCTTGTCCATTATCGCCAACAACTGCCCGAACATTTACTCTGTTTCCCTTACTCTCCAGGTGATGGGCCGTGCGACACAACGCGTGCCGCGATTCATCTGGACTTTCCTCGCCTCGTGCGTCTCCCTCGCCATTGCCATCCCGGGTTATTCGCAGTTTGAGGCCGTACTCGAGAACTTTATGAGTCTCATCGCCTACTGGCTGTCTATCTACTCCGGTATTGCGCTCGCCGATCACTTTGTTTTCCGTCGTGGTTTTGGTGGCTATCGCCCTGAGGACTACGACAAAGCCCACAAGCTTCCGATGGGCATTGCCGCATCCATTGCGTTTGCCTTTGGGATTGTGGGTATTGTTGTGGGCATGAGCCAAACATGGTGGATGGGTCCTATCGCCAAGCATGCTGGTGATCCAGCTCTTGGTGGTGGTGATGTCGGCTTTGAGCTAGGCTTTGCCTTCTCTTCTGTGATGTATTGCATTTTGCGGCCGATCGAGATCCGTTTGACTGGTCGATAGTTTTGATTTATAGTTTATGGTTCGTTTTGTACATATTGGGTGGGTTCTTCATTTGGGTTGGTCGCTGGATTTCTGAGACATTGGTTTGATCAGATATTGATACTAAAGAGCATTTCATACTTGCATAGCAATCTCCACTGCATTGGTAAAAAAAAAACATATTCCATCTGTAGATGTAGCAGGTCGTCTGCCCTTTACGAGGACGGGATTTCGGGACAAATAGCATCGGGTTCTCTAGTATCATATTCTACGCTTTCCCTCGAAAAATATCACACATCCACCAGCTTGCGCGCCATTGTGTACAACCTCAAGCTGACGTACCAATTAATGATCCGATCTTCATGGTGAGACTGACAGGTGGACAGATTTGAACATCTAAGAGATCAGAAACAGGCGGTCCATTGGATGAATATGCCAAACGCGAATGATCCAGTGAGATGTCTCAACAGCGCAAGTTGATACCCGCAGCTTCGAATCCCAAAACATGCGCATTTGACAAGTTGAAGCTAATCTCACAGTGAGCCCAATTCTAGCATATCTTTGCATCAGTATTGGGCGCATCGCACCTAGCCCTAACTCACCAGCTATCAACCCTAGACATCCCAATATGCAACGCAGGGGTAATGTGCCCTACCTCCACACAGAAGAACGACCTCGGTCTGCATCTTGCATCTTTGTTGTGTTTGATTTGGTCCAACTGTCATTTGTCACTGAGCATCTATAGCTAAGCTCGTTGTGTGTCACTGCGTTAGATATTGGAAGAATAGGGACCCGCTGGTATTTGCCACCTAGGGCATTAGGAAAGAAGATCTAACCTCAGCAGTGTCTGCTTCTCGATATGAAAATTTGATTGCAAGCAGGTTCTAGCCTTTTTGGAAGACTTCGCAACAGCCAGGAAGATCTATGGGATCTTGGCACACGATGAAATTATCATATCGTCTCAGCTAGACCGAATTATTTCGTCGACCAGTTTTCTGCTAGACATGCATGTTGAATAGGATGCCATTGCCTGTAATTGATGATTAGTTCTTTACCGTGGAAAAAACTGCACAGTGTGTGAAGGCCAGAGGAGACTCAAGATGGGGCGTGTATACCACTGCCCCACGTGACTACCCTCACCAGCCACACCGCGCCACAGTAAATTATTAAATCCACAACGGATTCGCCTTTGAAAGAAATCCAGAAATTCAACAGCCGTAATAACACCACCATTTACACCATGTCTCCAACCGGGAAGTGAGTACAAACAGTCTGAACCTCTTGAAAATGTCCGATCTGACAAAAATCTCTCATTTACAGCCGCGCCGACTGGGCTGACGACGAAGATTTCGATGACCCCTCCGTGCTCCCGCCGCAAGAAGTGATCGCGAACAAGGACGGCACCAAGACCGTCATCTCCTACCGCTACAACGATGACAACAAGAAAGTGAAGGTCACCCGCCGAATTCAGACGACCGTCGTCCGCGAAAACGTCAACCCCCACGTCGCTGAGCGCCGCAAATGGGAGAAGTTCGGTCAAGAGAAGGGCCACGCCGCCGGCCCCTCGTTCGACACCACCTCCGTCGGCGAGAACCTCATCTTCCGTCCCAGCGTCAACTGGAAGGCCAACGCTAAGGAGGCTGAGAAGGAGGGTGGCGAGAAGGGCAGCATGAAGGACCAGCTCAAGGACAAGAAGGTCAAGTGTCGTATTTGCAGTGGAGAGCATTTCACCGCTCGCTGTCCCTTCAAGGATACCATGGCTCCCGTCGAGGAGGGCACTGCTGGTGCTGGTGCTGGTGCCGATGCGGAGGAGGATGTCGGTGGTCTCGGTGCTGGAAAGTCCAGCTACGTTCCTCCTCACATGCGGAAGGGCGGTACTGCTGGCGGCGAGAAGATGGGTGGTCGCTTCGAGAAGGACGATTTGGCGACTCTGAGAGTTACAAACGTATGTTTTGCGATCTCCTTGTCTATTACTAGCTCTACAAGCAGCTTATTACTTGTTCGTCTTGGTTCGGTTACTGACTATTTTTCGTGGCATACAGGTCAGCGAGTTGGCAGAGGAAAACGAGTTGCGGGATCTCTTCGAACGTTTCGGTCGTGTCACCAGAGTCTTCCTTGCACGGGATCGGGAAACCCAACGGGCCAAGGGCTTCGCTTTCATCAGTTATGCGGACCGTGGCGACGCAGCACTTGCTTGCGAGAAGGTGGATGGCTGTATGTTTTCAACCTCCCGTTTCGTGATTTTACCACCATCAGTTCCTCGAATGCTAACCTCTTTTGCTTCTAGTCGGTTACCGCCACCTCATTCTCCGTGTCGAGTTCGCCAAGCGTTCTACTTAAATTTCTTTTTCGGTTTTCTCTTACGACTTTTGAATGGAACTTTTCCTTCTTCTCAGGCGGGCCTACTTTGGGCCGAAGCTCTCTTCCTTGTACTGTAGGATCTGGTTGATAATGATGATTCCCAAAAAAGACATCCACCATATATGTCATTTACTTGCATTCGTCAGTCTATACAAAAGCAATGGGTTAAAGGAATTTTGAACTTCACACACGGTTTTCTTGGTTGTTTCAAGGGCCGTGCCCCGGTTGTAGTGCATAGGTAGCGAACCATGCTCTGTCTTTCTGATAATCATTTTGTTCCAGAAAAGTTTTCTATAATTGCTTTATGGCTACCATGGAACATCTCGAGTGTTCCAGGGAACTTCGAGCACGTGGGTTGTTTGGAGGGACAGACGCTCTTCCAACGAATGATTCTGGGCAAATGTTAGTTCAATCGCAGTATATCCTTGTCTTTTCGAAGTCCGGCTCATCTAGGTGATGAGGAGCGTTGCTTCAATCCTCACCGAGCATGTTAATGCGCAAATATCCTTGCGAGCCAAACCTTAGGATGCGTATGCATACTCGTCAGCACCAAGGCCAACCCTCTCGAAAGCTTCTTCGTCGCCGATTTCGGGCTTGACAGCCTCCCACATCTACCCACCCCTGGCCAACACGGACTTGGCCCGAGACTCACCTGAAGAGAGTCCCGAAATCCGTGGACAACAGAGCTATCATCTGAGGGTGCGAAAGTCGAAGGTCTCGACCCTTCGATTGTTCGGAAGCTCCAGAGATTCCACTGAGACATCGAATTTCCTGCATCTTCGCCTGACCCGGGAGATGACATCGGAAGGAAATGAAGCTCAAACAACCTAGAATATCCCCTGTTGTATCTCTAGACACACAATACTGCGCACTAGGTACGCCCTCGGGTGCCAGATCCCAGGCTCAATCACCAAAGTACCTTCATACAGATCGATATGAGATCTCAACAATCCAAACCCAGACCCAGCCTTGCCAGCAAAAGCTGTCGTTTAAATTTCCCGGTAACGGGATTGGGTTGCATAACGTAACATCGGTGTTTCGTTTAGGAAAGAGACTTGAATCGGGGCGAAAAGTTTACCAACGGCTCCCAGCCTTTCGGTGAATGTTTCCTCCCGCTGAGGCAAGACAGGCTACGTAGACACAATGGTGAAGAGGCTGACAGGATCCCTGTATCTCTGGCCCTAGCTCCTCTGAAAAATGCTCACTAGGCCACCGTGTTTCGACGTCCCACTCCGCCACGCCGGCATCCAGGATGGCAAGCAGACATATGTGAAAGGAGTTCGTGACATTCCGAAGTATTAGTGACATTGCAGGGAAGAGAGATTCCAAAGGAGGTGAGCTGCTTGCCATTGGCGCAGAAAGTTTGACCAGAAAGGCAGTTCTTCAGTGGATGCGTTTCGGCCGTGAGCAAATTCTTTTGTCTCTTGGCTGTGCGCCCCGTGCTACACCGGCACGGCGTGGGGTTGGCTGAACGACGTCAAGGATGGTCGACAAATGCCGGTGAGAATTGCCACGGGGAGGCAAAAACGGCTGTCGGATGCGTTGCTCGGTGATGAGTGGAGTCTTGAATTAGTCTGCCTTCGACGCCATTGAAAGCATATTTCCGCCTGACAAGCTTCATATCCAGAATTCGGGGGGCGGCGAGCCAATGAGACTTTCTCTTTTGCCATCAACACCCTTGTCTGCTGGATGTCCTGTCTTTCCATCCATGCCGAGAGGGTCGGATACTTCAGACGGTGATGGAAGTTTTCTTTGCCGGGAGCTTCGTGGTTGTCATACGATCGGTGCTGGCGGGCTGTAGATCCAGGGTGATCAAAGTTTGGGATGACAGGATGGGAAACTTTCCAATCAGTATCCCAGTCTCGGGCAGAATGTTGCCTTCACAGAGAACAGGGGAGGTGAGGTTGGGGCGGCGACCAACTGCTTTCCATGCTATTTTCTCAAAGGGGGGTGTAGCCCATTACAGCGGGCTACCAGCACCCAGGTCTGCTGTCACAGAGAGCAACCATCAATCTCGGAAGAAGTGATACACAAGTAACCCATCACAGAACCTTGTGTCCAGGCAACCTGATAACATACTAGGCAATGTGGAGCCATAGATATTGAGCTAGTACTAGATCTCCAACGATCTGTGGACCAAAGGGCTGACAGTGAGACTTCGGGGAAAATCCGTCTCGAAACATACCATTGCCGTAAATGGATATGTGTGCTAGCTCAAGTGGTATGAGTCTCAACGATGTACCCCATACCTGGAGTCGATTAGGTAGATTAATTCTCTGCCCGGTCAAGGCCAGTGGATGTCTCGGGATGGAAGGTCTCGGCCGTTGTGAAGTAAAACTTTAATATGCCGGTCTTAGTCAACAAAGCAGACAACCTTGGAAGCTTCACAGTGTTGTTCTCGGTCAGATAATATGGACATGGTCCGAGCTATTCTTTCCCCACTGGGTAGCCATTGTCCCGGAATGTCTCCCCGAGATGCGAGGATTTGGACTCTAGACCCAATCGGCCAGGATTTGGGGCATTGAATATAGCATATGGGTCCATTGGGCATGTCACATTCATGATCCTTGGTCAACGGACATATAGGGCTGGGGCGAGAAAGACCAGGGGACAGCAGTCTAGAATAACCCCCAAGGCCCTGCTGTTCTGGATCTGCGCATGGGTTGGATTGTCACTAACCAATGAGCTAGCTGCTTTGGTTTTTGGGTTCTATCTTGTTGTTCTCAATAGGTTTTTTTATTTCGCACTGAAGACGGGGAAATCAACACTTCCGACTCCGGGATTTGATTATGCTCAACCTTCACCGTTGCCTAGCGGTCGAAGGCCGAGTTGTAGCTTTCCGCCCCCTGTCCAAAGGTCGAACACCCGAATGTAACCAGCAAAGAAGGGTGTGGCATTGGTTGCAGAACTTTTTCCCATTGATCTGCAGCGATGAATTGTTGCACAAGCGAGATGTATTTTGGGTCAAGATGTTATTCATCACTAGGCAGTGGATTCACTTGGCTGATGTCACGTGCCTGAGACAAGGGTCTTTTAGAAGTGGCCCCCAACAGATTAGCTGAGACAGTCGCAACCTCGAAAGTAGAGTTTCCCGGCTTCTAGGGTTCTGGGGCTGATCCTTGTCGATAAAACGCCTTGGTTAATTCGGTGGGTTTATGCATTTCTTTCCTAAGAAAGTCTAATCATTATTGGCATTGACTTCTAGGTACCTGCAGTGCTTGATGTACCCATCGGACATTTTCTGAGCAGTCGTTTCTTCTTCTGTACATATACAACGTTGTAGTATGTACCGGGGTTGACGATATATCGGAAGTGACCTGTGGACCTCTTTGAGTTCGCGGGTAACTAAGTGGATCGATCTTATAGTGTCTTTAGCGTGCATTAGTCCTGTATGGGACCCGTGGGCATGATTTGAAATGATGATTTGAATTGAGAGTTGAAAGAATTTGACTATTACTTCCTAAGCTCCTAATTTAAACAAAGCAAGATATACTCACGCAGATACTTACCTACCTTCTCTTCAAGAATACATCACGACTGATACAGCGATTCCCTTCGGTTTTCACCGCCTGCACGTGCCAACCCCGTGATTCCCCGGGAAGGGGCTGATCCCCCGAGAGTCAAAAGCCAATGAGCTAATGTCATCCCCTCACCCTCAACCCTTCTTGACTACTTACATATATTTACATGTATGAACTGTGTGATTCAAACCTAGTGTCGTCAATCACTAACCTCCTAACCTAATATGGCTAAGCAACCCTGCATCTAGTACCGATTCTGGTACAAGCACGGTCATTGTGTGTGGCCTAGTGGGGGCAACTAGCTGCACAACATACCCTCCATTATTACCACCTGGGCACTGAGGAAATCGACTCAATGAGAGATCCAGCCAATCATGCGCTTGCGGGTGCTTTTTCACTACGCCTTGACATCTCGCCCGACTAGCCTTCTGCAGGATGGCCGATCTTCCAGCCACTAATGCAGTTCTGTCGACAGAATCAGGACGGATCCATGGGGGGGCCAGGATCTTGGAACCTATGGATCTTGGGACTATCCCTTTGAATGTTTTCTCTGTAACTAGCGGAACAGTGGATCTAGTGCCGCTCATTTCTGGAAAAGGCTCCCGGGTACGGACCGCAACATCATTGCATATCCTTCCCTGGTGCAATGTTTAGCCTCTAGCCTTTCTGGTAAAGACCGTCCATTAGGGCAGTATTACATTTTCAATTCAAATGCCGAGTTAATCTATTTCCTTTCGTATTGGGGTGGGCTTGCTGGGGAAGGAGGGGGGGATGCACCATCTTAAATGCGTTGCTTCGATTGCTCTCCCGGGTCTGTCGGTGAGAACACCGCCAACATGGACACCGCAACATGTCTGAATATAAATAGTTGATCGCATGATACTTCTGCTTAGCATCTCACTGGTCGTGCCTCGAGTCTTTCCAGAGGATTTAACCAGCAAAATGAATATGGGACAACTCCGACAGGCCTGACGATGAAAAATTACAAACCCTGGTCCAGGGTATCTCTTCGATGCCCGTTCATTTCCCAGGACTCGCGCTTTTTTTTTGGTTTTATTATTTTTGTCATTGGTCTGCGGATCCCCAGAGCCTGATACATCACTACCTCTGTCATGGGGCTAGGGTCTGCACGGGTATAGGGGTCGATCATCTTCTCCCTCCATTCTACTTTCGTCTTGCATATTTTGCTCTTCTGCAGTAACCCGTCTGTCCGGGTATTCGCGCTGGGACATCTGATTTCACCCGAATTCTCTGTAATGGAAAACACACTCATGTATGGAGCAAGTACATACTCTGTATATCTCACTTTTATACCTCACTCTCATTCTTAGAACTGTAGCATCAGGGTCCGTGCAGCGGACTTCGGGTGCTCCCAGCGTGCACCACGGGGTGTGTTTCGACCAATGCCACGATGCTTGAAGAATCAAACCGTCTGGCACCGGAGCCGACCATTTGTTGCTAGTTTACTATGGAGCCACGCACTTAAGCTCTTTAAGACTGGGACAGGGGGCTAAGAATTAACTCCAGATATATAT
Organism: Penicillium turbatum; assembly: GCA_030762825.1. Lineage (NCBI taxonomy): Eukaryota > Fungi > Ascomycota > Eurotiomycetes > Eurotiales > Aspergillaceae > Penicillium > Penicillium turbatum. The sequence continues at coordinate 883,575 of JAUJYX010000003.1, read as the reverse complement.
TCGAAAAGGAAAATTCCCAATTACTGTTTTCTTTTCCTCTTAATTGCAGAAATGTGTTCGGGTATGGTTGGACCCCTATGCAAAGTCTTCCCATCCAGTATTATAGCCTTGCCGAATACATACTTCGTTGTCCCTGGCAGTTCCTTACTCGTGGCCATGGTCGCCACTTGGCTTGATCATGCCTAGTGGGTCTTCTGGAAACTTCACCAGGGTCGAGTCAGTACATATGGAGACCTAATGTTCCATTAATAGGCAACAATCGTAAGAATAGATTCAGATCAAACCATGGATATGATTTTGATCCAGAATTAGGTAGACAGATGTCAATTGCATATGTTAGAGAACAGAGTATGTTTCATACTCTGACCAAGGTCAATTGCACACGCACTATGCTTTTACCCTAACTACTTCTCTATAGTCAGTAAAGTCATGAATTCATATCCTGCAACCTGTCAGATGAAAAGCGTATTCTAAGATCTACTCCATATGGCTTCGGTACTTCTCCTTTAACCCTCAAATGCCAAGTTAGGGTTGCATACTCGTTGACCCTCTGCAGTACTTACAAGATACTTTTCTTAATGCCGGGGCAAGCTTGAGGTTTTTATTTGTTCACGCAGTCACACCAGATTACATCAGACCATTTCTTTCCTTTCCCCTTCTGGTTGTTCAGATTTTTGATATTTTTTGATATTTTTTGAATATTTTGGATATTTTAGATATTTGTGATATTAAATTGTTTTCTTGTTTTATATTTTATAAATTTTATTTTGCCCCCTCTAGCTGTGATTGTTATTATTCTGCTTTAATTATTTTTTTAAGGACATTTTCCTCAACCTTCTTTCTTCATACCCTCCCCTCTATCTCTCTCTCTCTCTCTCTCTCTTTCTAGATCTCTCGTTTTGCTAGAATACATAGATTCTGGCCCGATCTATTCCTAGCTTTTCCCTATTTTGTACCTATTGATTAAGTCAAGAGAGAGAGAGGGTTCCCAATTAGGAAGTCATGTCTATCGGTGACGCACTCCCTTTGGCTCCCGGACGTTCATCTACTTCAACACTTTACCCACAGAAGATACCGTCCTGTTGAGGGTATACTACTCCCCCTTCATCATCCTTATAATCTCGAAACTCCTGCTATTTCCCATACTCCTTTCTTTTCATCATCCACAACTCATCTACTCCTTCACTTCAAGCAATCAACATCCTTCACCTCTCTCCAAACCTGCTTCTTAACGGGGTATTGTGACTTTGTCTACTTTCTCCGTTTACCTATTAAACATCCAAGGACACTCTCTGTTGTATCCAAGTTCAACCTGTGTCATAGGCTCAGGCACACGCATCACCTCTGGGTGATCCGGACGCCACGAGAGAGGTATCAATTGGGTACTGTGAGGGAAATTGACCATGCAAAGTTGTCCGGCCTGGTTACCTAACTTTGCTGCTGTTCTAGACATCATATTTCTTGCCACCCAAGACTCTCAAGGGCCAGTTGACGGCTTTGGCGTCGCGCCGGTGTCACCTCAATTAACCAAACTTCAGGGTCCTCGAGGCACCTGGTATCAGCATACTCAGGATGAATCCCTGTAAGCTTCTCTCTTTTCTCTTCCCTGTCCTTTTCATCATGCGCTTGCTTCCACTTTATTATTCTTTTTTTTTTTTAATCCGTCTGCCATTTATTTTTCTATCACGGCATATCTTTCCATATAATCTCCCCTTTTTGCTAATCCTATGAATCCTCCAGCACTCCTTTCGGAAGCATTCTCATTGAGTGATCCCGTTACTTCGGAGGGAGAATACATATCCCATGTGACAGGGTTTGCAACGGACGAAGACGACAATAGCCAGCGAGTCGGAGGTCTCGCCTCCATGCCTGACACCAACGGCGTGAGGTACCACGCACCGCAGCCTGTAATGCAGGACTTACAGTAAGTTATTTCTACTCTTTCAATCTGGACTTGCCCTTGCGCTCCACTCGGTCAGCCTCTCTCGACCCCTTGTCGCTGCGCTTCCTCCGGGTCCGGGCAGCTTGAACTTCAGTCCAGCCTGTTTCTGTACCTTCCATACCGATCTGCTGCCTGCATGTCTTTCTTCCGATGTTTTGTCCTTTTTATCTGAGTTCGTGCCGTGCCCTTGAGGGGCCTTGCCTCTTCTGCGCCCGTTTCGATTGTATTCTTACGCATCATGGTTTCCGTGCTGCGCCCGGACTCATCTGATATCTTCTGTGTTGTTTTAATTCCAGGCGATCGCACGTGGATCTTTCATGGTCGTGCGCCATTACTGAGTCTTTCATTCCTTTAGATATTCCGGTTCGAGTGCTCTTGCAATGACTCCACCAGACTCTTGTCCTGGTAAGCTCTCCTCTTTGCTATACTTCTACATACTTTTACTTCGTTGGGAGATTTTGACTGATCGATGTGGTGTTGTGAAGACTCCTTTTCGCCCACATCTGGTCCTCTCTACCCTCATTTGACTCGGCTTCAGCATCCCTTTGAACGGATGACAGACTATCAACGGATGCCGGCGCTGTAAGCTTTGTTTTATTATGGATTGAGTCAAGGTGAACATACTGATCGAGTTACAAACCATCTAGTCAACCGCCGACTGGCATGCCAAGCAGTATGCAAAATTCAGCGCATGCATTGAACTCCATTCCAGCACTCATGGGCCGTAATAATGCATATGGTTCATATGCTTTACAACGCGGAATCCCCAACATGGGCTTGCCATTGGGGGGCTTGAACGATATCTCCCGCAGCCATGGGTATTCGGGCACCCCTCGTGCTTTAGATAGCGGGATGGATCGATCTCAAGAACAACATGTATCAGCAACCAATAGTGGAGTCTTCACAACGCTCACAGCCACAGGTGGAGGCTCCGCCATTCGACGACACGGCTATCCTTCAAACAGTTGTTGCGGAGTTTGGCGGCCAGTATCAGACTGTGAAACCAGAAGTCCACGCAAAAATGGGTCGAGGCCCTTTCCCAGCCGAAGGCAAATGGACTTGCTATCGACGCAACTACTTCGCCGTGACCTGTGGCTTTCAACTTCATCCTTGGCCCCCAAGTGCTCCTTTGTACATCCGCTACCCTGACCAAACCCTTGAGCCGATCCGTGCATTCTCAATGGCAATATCAGCTATTGTAAATGGCCAGTACAACGAAACCCGAGAACTTGTCCAACACACCCCCAAGCGAGACAAACAGTCTGAACGCAAGCCAGGACGTGTGGTTCTTCAGCCCTGCCCTCCACCTTCCTTCACAACCACCTCAACCGTCAACGGAAATATCTCAGGGTTCCCCCTGGGCTCTCAATCCATGGATTACAATCCTTCTTTCGCAGGAACCCCTCAGCCCTGCCAACCCCCAACCTCACACGTCTTTGAGCGCATCCAGTTCCAAAAGGCAACCGCCAACAACGGCAAGCGCCGCGCCCAGCAGCAATATTACAATCTGGTCGTCGAGCTTCACGCTGAGATCGCTAGCTCGGTTCCAGGTGAAACGCAGTGGGTTCAAATCGCCCGTCGCCACTCCCACCCCTTAGTTGTCCGCGGACGTTCGCCCGGCCACTACAAGGACGGACGACGCGGCAGCACAGGCAGTATGGGCCCCGACGGCGCCGGCGGCGACAGCAACTGTGGCGTTATCCCCCACGGCCTCGGCCAAACCAGCCGGGCAAACATGCTCATGTATGAGGCGCCGCATCGCAGTACTCTTTCCTACGGCCGAGCCGATCACCGGAAAATGACCGTGGCAGACCATTCGCCACTGAGCGATAGCCCTCTCATTTCCTCCTCGTCTTCCTCTGGCTTCGAGTACTCCATGATCGATACCATGGATCCCATGGACACGATCAAGAACGACACTTATCTCAAATCAGACCCTTACCAAGACACGAACTACGCAGGGGTTCCCAGCCACCAACACCGCCAGGCCAATAATGTCGGATATGACCCCGTTTACTCGACGACCTACAGCCGTTACGATCCCATCCAGAGTTCGCATAGTCTATGCACTTGAGCGATATTTTTCCTTTTGCGCTCCTGGGTTTATGAATTCGTCCTTTCTTCTCGTGTTTATTTCTTATGTTGCTTGAAACGACCCAATGAAACGGATTTATGCACTGGTGCAGCACGACGTGGGGAGGGAGAGGGCAAATCTTGAGGTTATTACTCTTCGCTGTGTTATCTTTTTTATCTCTGTTTTCATTGTTTGATCTGATTGTTAGTTGAACACGGCCTTGGTTTATTTCATTGTGATTCTATTTATCAATTACTCGAGATATTGCCTCTTCCCAATTTTTATGTCTGCACCTGAGAAAAAGAAGAAGCATACAGAATGTCATTGAAGACTGTCTTGAATCTCTATGTTTTTATCTATCGAATGGGATCGATCAGAGAATTACGATGTGGACTTGACTACGGTAGATCAGAGTAGTCTCGATGGTTGCAGTTGGATTATCACTAGGTAGGAGTTAGGGCTCATCCCACATCACTTCATTCAAGAAAATTCAACACATCACTCATCTACAGAGAAGACTATTCACCACCCAACCTACAAGCCATCAAAAGTCCAACCCTTCTCACTTCCATGTCTCAAAATCAAAATTCCCCCGATCCACCCATGTCAAGCCCCCCTTCAAAATCCCCGATTTGCTCTGCTCATAGCCAGGAACCGTTATTTGCTGCGGTCCTGGTCCTAGTCACCATTGATTGCAGGCCCACCAGTCCCATTCACAACAGGACGTGAACTTATGCCGTCCTGTCTTTGCTTTTGCTTTTGTTTTTGTTTCTTATTTTTGCTTTCTTATTATTTACCTTTCCTTTTCCCGACTCGGGTGTATCTGCCACTCTGTTCGTTTGTTTGTTTTCGCCGTTGCCACGAAACCACATGCTCATTAGATGTATCCAATTAGATCTGATGTATGCAAGGACTACGACCGATTGCTTGGTCTTTTCGTATCTAATGATCTTATGACTACACAGATTCAGTTCCTTAGGTCAGCAGATTGGGTTCCGATGTAGAGATGATCGGGCTTCCAAGGTTTGTTGTAAGAAGATGCCAGATTAAAGGGATTGGTGTGGCGCATTTTGCTTTTATACAATACGCTCTTATGGCATTTGACTTCTGATTCCTGTATGATTACTTTTTTCGCTGTTTCTGGAGGCTCCGCGGTCTTGAAACGAAACGAAGCAAGGTCTACTGCACATTGGGGAATACGGCAAGATGCAGACTGGAGACAGCGAATCAGCGAGTCGGGCATCAGTTCTGTTTGTCGAGAGTTTTAGGTCTGGGTTTGGAGGCTTTTTTTATGTTTCTAGGCAGCAGAGATTGTGCCCTATGATTCATAGAACAGAAACAGGATATGTTATAACACCCATGACCATAATACATGTACAGGATTCGTTCCATGCAGATCCTGATCGACGGCACATGTGCAGGTGATGCTTTATTGCATGTCAGCTCAGCCCTGTATGAAAGTGAAATGTTTTGTGGAGGATGTATATCGAGTGAAACAGTTTTTGGTGTGACCTTGATGCAATCTGTGTGGAGGGAATGGTATATACCTACATTTTATATATATATATGTTAGCAGTGGTCCAATCTCCAGTCGTCTCTTTTCGAGATCGATCATGTGTTCGGTGGAAATTAAGGAATTGATGCTCGTATCATCCAGGTCTTCCTGCATCTCGGCAGATTCCGATGTTTTAAACCCTCATCCTGGTCATAACATCCCCTGCTAGGGACCGGGGTGGTGAGGTCCGCATATGGCAAGAGGTTGAGAGATATGTTGATGAGGCAGGCTATTTTTGACTTTGATCTGAAACATTTGAAACATCATTTCCTTTTGCTCAGGTAGTTGAAGTACGTAGGTCAAGTGGTGATCAGGGTTGTGGTCCTCGATATAGTACTGTTAAATGCTAGGAAGTAAGTACATCGAGCAGGAAATAAGAACATCTCGATTGATGACCAGGAATACAGATGATTTCAAATGTTGTCAAAGTCTATTGCCATTGGTTGTTTTATTTTCTGATGATCTGCTCAGTACTTCTGCACCTCGTACAAGGGAAGTCGGGCAGAAGAACAATCTCAGGCGCTTGGGGACTTTCTATTGCTAGCTTGTTTTCTTGATTCTTTGCTGGACTGTTTGGCATTGCGATCCATGCGTTGGCGGATTTGGCCTTGCAGTATACTCTATTTTAGTATCTCGTCGCGAGGTCTGAATGTATACCGAGGTCAGTGCTGTCTATTGAGTTGAATGGTCTACATAACATTCTTCATTATGCCGAGAAGGAAATCATATCTTCAATATATGAAATACTTGTACAGTAGACATAGAAATGATATGCCCCTTACTGACTTGTCTCCGCTGCCTCGAGTTGGACAGTTCGATGTAGATTTACATGGCCTTAGGGCTAACCCAACTAGCTCTTCTATAATTAAGCTACAGGAAACATCCATCTGAAGAAGTGGACATCAACATCTCTGCACATGAATTAGAACATACAGCAGAACCTACCTCTATCTCCCAATCTCAAGAACGCTTCTACGTCCCTTACTTCTATACCTCCGAAAGCCTCTTATCCCATAGACCCCGTAGACCTAAAACAAGTCCGACAAAATCGGTACTTGAACATAAGCTCAAAGATACCAGAAGGAGAAGACAAGATCATCAACGCATCTACAAACCCTTCAATCTGATCCACAGCCACACACCCTTCCCATTCAAATTCCCAAAACAAAGCAACACAGCCTCCAAATTGCCTCAATCCCACACAAGCGCAGACAATATATAAATCAAAGGAGAAATAACCAGCTCACAAAACACGTGGCATCCATTCGTTGGACACAAATACAAATCTCGAGCATGGATGACCAGGAACCTACGTGATATAGCCTCAATTCTAAGCCTACAGTGCCTAATCCCCAATGGACTGTGGATGTAAGTACGACGATGGCCATTCTCATGCGTGAGCACCAAGACGCCCAGAAGAGAATTCGTGTTCCACATCTTTGTATCCAGGCCATCCAGTAGCTAGCTAGCTATCTCTCTGTTCTCTACAATAGTATATCCATTTTGATATGTTGGCACTGTCGGAATTATACTCGCCGCTCAGCTATGAGACTGATAGTACCGATTACCCTTGGATGCAATCCTGCCTGAAAGCGTTGATTGCGCTTGTTCTGAGCAATACCATCCATCTACCCCAGACCTTGCAACTACCAGCCATCCAGGGTGGATGGTCTCTATCTCCGTATTCTACTTAACGGTCTCGGAGCAAGGTGCTACACAGTTGTGCCTTGCCAGAACATTGAGACTTGACATGCTCATTCCGCATGTCACACTCCCATCGAGACTGACATGACGAAGAGTCTACATTGACACTCCGACTATTCAATGGACGAAGATTGATCGTTTGAAGACACAGCATCCACATCCATGGACAAAGGGTCCCCGTGCTACACTCCGGGGGTGGAAAATGAATTGAGTTCAAAGCAACATTGCCAGAGCCGCAAATGTGCTAAAGTCAATGTGAGATCGGAGAATTGAAATAGTCATTTTGACTAAAGTGAAAGCTATACCACATGTACTTAGACATGTCTATTTCAAATACCCCAACGTCCGATCCCATGATCAAACCGCAAAAAAACAGGATATCCCAACATCTCAAATAGAAGAAAGTCCCAACCAAACAATCTGCCCCTCGCACCACTTTCCCAATCGGAGAAAAGACAAAGGCCGGAAGTTAAACTCGTCCTCTAATTGGCCTCTCGACACAAGAACCAGCGCATCACGATCCGGACCAGGCTAAGCAACGATCCACCCTCTCAGCCGCAGTTATTCTTCCGAGCCACAGGAAGACCACAAATAGAATCAGGCAAGAGGAAGGAAAAAACGTCGAGCGAAGGAAGCCCGCTGACCGCTGCAGCCGATGTGTACTTGCACTGCGAACAGGGCGATTGAAGCCGGGGTCGTTGCAGCCGCACGGACAGACGTGGGCGTGAGCGTGGTTGGAAGACAGGCCGAGAAAACGGTGTTCAGGCCACTTCCCTGTGTGGTCTTTCCGATGGCGACGTGCGGCAGACAAGATTCGCAGATTTAGATCGGATGTCAGTCACTCGGGCCATGACGACTGCTTGTTTGTGGTTCTTGGTTGGGGGGTAGGGTGACGAGAACAATCACTTGCTGCGCGTCGCTATGACCGCTTCTGCCAGTGTAGGTACATAGTCAGTGCTCTTCCGTCCCCGACGAACCGGGTCCCCTTTTGAATCCCGGAGTCCCGATGCGTTGGGGGCGAAGGGATGTTATGGTATGGCGTTGGGATAAGTAAGATGTTTAGACAGAGGGGTAAGAGCACGGGACGCAGACAATTGCAGCATTCCAAGCCAATTCGCAATCGCAATCGTAATATCCTGATGTTTGGCGTAGACTCAACAAGCCCAAATTCATCCTTCCATATCAGCCCGACAAACTGCAACGGAACTGGACGCCTTTCTACCTCTGCCCTCCCTTCCCGAGATCCTGTCCAGTAGACATCCAGCCCAGCGTTTCGCAAGAGATCGTAGCCAATGGCTCTCGGCCCATAACACAGAACACAAGCAACAAGGAATCCCGTCGCCATGACCAAGTCCGTTCATAAATCACATGAGCCGCAATGTTCTTGCGCCATGACCGTTGACTCCTGAATACCCATGCTCATGCCCGACTAGATGTCTCTTCCTCCCCGCCAACACGCGACACGCGCACCGCCAACTTCCGATCCAGCGCATCCTGCTCTTCTTTCGTAGGCTGCATGCCCAATGCGCTTTCTACCTGCGGCGTGGCCCAGAGTCCGATGCCTGCCCAGGCCATGACGCCGATGCCGAACAGGGCCCGGGTTTTGGGGGTGAGGCCGCGGTAGGAGCTATGAAGCTTGTTAGTTTCTTGGTTTCTTGGTTTTGTCGCCGCGCGTAGCCTTGATGGTGTTGCGTGCGAATTTTATCGATTATGAAGTACCTCCAGAGAGACATTAGGATTGAGTTTGAAGGTGTTTTGGTCTTGGAGGGAAAGTGCAATGGTAATGGGGGCGACGCTACCTACGGTCAGGATTTCATCACGTGAAGATATCTACAGTTTTGACAGATGAGGTCACGGGGTTTTGGGTACCTGAGGCTAGCAAACTCTATATTACTTCGACTTGTACTGGTGCAACGGGTTCGAGGGTGTCTTTTTGTATCCCGTTATGTTCTGCCAAGTACATGTACAACTCGGGTACCTGTGGATTACTGGGAGATGGTGTAACTGTGGCTTATCAGGGATGTATCGGGGTACTTGAGAAAGAGGCACTCGATAGGTACATGTATGTGTACACTGTACGTGCATACAACAAAAACAGGACTGATGAACCAAATGTCAGTTGAAGAAGGTCAAGCTGCCACATTGAGCTGGCGCCTACTTGGATTCGTTTCTCTATTTTCAAGATGGAGGGTACAAATATCATCAGCTAAGGACATTCTCAACCAGAAATCCATACTGGGTAATTCGAGAAGAGAGATTGGCCGAGGAATCCTTGAACAAAAAAGAACAAACTTGATTGATTATGATACAAAATCCATCGCAATATAGTCACTCATGTCCACATTCATTACTATCTCGTCTACATCGTGGCAAGGAGGCAAGATGTAGCAGACATGCCGTTCATATCAAACAATATCAGTAACCACGAGCCAATAAATATGGAACCGTAGTTGAGCGAAACCAAAAGAATAAAAAGCATAGAGGGTCTCAGAGCGCAAGCAAGTACATCAGAGAAAATAAGATAGAGAGGAATTAGTGCCAGTGAAGCAGGTTGACGTGCTTCTTTTATTTCTTGCCGTAGGCCTTGGCGATATCGGACTCGAAGTGGCCGATGATCTTCTTGCGCTGGAGCTTCTGCGCAGCGGTCATATAACCCTATTGATGTATCATTAGCAACATTCACGGTCCAGATAGCTCGAGTAGTGCTTACGTTTTGCGGAGTCCACTCCTCATCGGACAAAACCACTCCGTTGAGGATCTCAATGCCCCTCAGGCCACCTGCGCGGCCGGCGGCCTGCAGCTGCTGAAGGACGATCTGCTTAAGCTTCTCGTTGTGAACAAGTGTTCCGAGAGTCTCGCCCTCGATGCCGTGCTCGTGGGCGATCTTCTTAAGTGCCGCCTCGACGGGGACAATGACGGCGATAGGCCTGTCTTGATCTTCGGCGGCATGCACACAGATGTTGCCAACCACGGGAGACGAGCGATAGACAGACTCGAGCTTCTCCAGAGCGATGTATTCACCGTTCAGGGTCTTAACCAAATTCTTCTTGCGATCAATGATGTTGAGGTGGCCATTGCGGTCGAACTCGCCAATGTCACCGGTCTTGAACCAGCCATCTTCGGTGAACGCAGCCTTGGTCTCCTCCTCGTTTTCGTAGTAGCCTGATGTGACACTGCCACCACGAATGAGAATCTCACCCTGAGGGGGCTTGTTCGTGGTCAGATATCCAGCATCGGCGAAGTCAACAAGCTTGATCTCAATTGAGCCCGGAATTTCACCCAGGGCGTTGGGGTTCCATGCCAAAGGGTCGTTCAGCGCGCCCATGGCAGAGGTCTCGGTCAAACCGTAGCCGCTGATCATCGGGGCCACAGCATAAGACAGGAACTTCTGGGTCTCCTTGGATATGGGACCACCACCGTTCATGACGACACGGAGTCGGCCTCCGGTTGCTTCCTTCAGCTTTTTGAAGACAATGCTGTCCAAAGCCCAGGCGCCAAAGTTGGACCCGGGAATTCCAGTGCTCAGCAGGAAGCTCTTGGCAGCCAAGGCACCCCAGAACATACCCTTGACCACGAAGCTGGTCTTGTTCAGGTTGTTCAAAACACCCTTCTTCACGGACTCCCACACGGCCGGTACACCGACCAGAACGGTAGGCTTGAACTCCTTGATATCGCCCAAGCAGTTACGCATGGAGGCATCGGACAATGTGCGGGGGTTACCGTAACCCATGGTACCACCCCAGAACAAGCACAAGTTCTCGAACATGAACTCCAAGATGTGGGATTGAGGAAGGTAGGTCAGGAGGGAGTCGGTGTGGGTAATGCAGTTACCGATGGTAGTGTTGACACCAGCGGCTGTTGCGCATAAATTAGCTCAATTCACTCCAATTTCGAGATTCATCTTGACTTACTGGCAGCAATTACGTTGGCGTGAGTCAAAGGCACACCCTTTGGTGGGCCCGTTGAACCTGAGGTGTACATGATGCAGCACAGGTCCTCCGGCTTGGGAGGCACTGGCTCCACGGGGTTCTCCTCACCCTGCTTGCGCAGATCCTCAATGCTCAGCACTTGGATGTGGATGAACTCGCTGTGGAGCTGATCGAGAAGCTTCTGGTCCATTTCTGTGTCAGTGTTATAGATAATGTACTTGAGAGATGGTACGCTTCGGAGGATGTTGAAGAGCGACTTCATCAGGCCGGGGTCGACGAAGATTGCGGTGCTGCCAGTTTGAACCATAGAGTGTTTCAGGCCCTCTTCGCCGAGGGTATCGTATGCGGTCACGATGGTGATGGATTGAGAGGAAGCGGCTGTAGTAGTACGTTAGAATGTGCCCTCACAAGTACACCGAAAATAAAGGTAAAACGAACCGTGTGACATGGCCAACCAGTTTGCGCTATTCAAGAAATCAAGTCAGTCATCTCATCCCAAATCTACTTGGAAGCGCACCGCGTCTTACCTGGTCGCACCGTAGAGGTGAATTCTGCCGTCCTTCTCAAGACCCAGCTTGCGGAGACCGCTACCAAGCTCAAGGCATTGCTTCTCGTACTCGAGGAAGGTCTTGTAGGTATACCCGCTCATCTCAAAGTAGGTCCACTCCTTATCGACCTCCTTCTCGACGCCATCTACGATTCTCTTGACCTTCTTGTTCTCCACATGGGTCTTAATCAGCTTGCGAGTGCCGACAGCTTTGCCGTTGCCAAAGACGCGAGCGGATCGGCGGAAGTTCTCGTAAGTGGTGGTGACATCGTCGGAGAGGCGCGTGATGAGGCCATTCTTGGCCTTAGGGTGCCGACGGGGAATGGTCTCACCAGGGACAGGTTCATATCCGGGCGCCTCAACGCTAAAGGGGCCCTTCTTGACCATGCGCGGTTGGAGATTAACTGACATCTTGACGATCTAGCTCGCTCAGAGGACGAGCAAAATGTGTCGGGGGAAGAGGTTGACGGGGATGCTCTGCGGATGGAGAAAAGTTCCTCTGCTTCGAGGGGGCGAAGGTTAGCTAGTCCGGGATAGCTGAAGGGGGGGGGGATTGGAATTAAAGAGAAAACAAGAGCTGTGGAGATCAGAACAAGCTTACCAGTCAATTCAAGCAAATGATGGAGTGAAGTGAAGTTTATATTTTCCCCAGAGAAAAGAAGAGGAGAAGGTCTTGGAGCCGTCGGAGATGTGGACTTGGGGCAGATGACGCAGCTAGAAAGGGGAGTTAGTCCAGGCCGGGGGCTTCGGCGCTTTTGCTCTCTTTTCCTCTCTCTTTTCTTTACAATCTCTTGACTAGTCGAGTCTTGGACTTCTCTCTTTAATTAATTTCTTTTGCTCACTAAACCCTTTTGACTCTCTAACAATTTCCATAGAGAAAAAAAATATCGAATAAATGTACTAAATGTAACCTGGAAGCTCTCGGGCCTATCACCTTGATCATGTTTACGCGCAGATCAGTTGCCTCTTTTCCTTTCTGTTGGGTCCCAACATTTAGAGAGCTAAGAGGCTAAGTAGGCTATTCTACATACATATAGGAAGCATCCTATAGTCATCGGAGTATACCCTCTAATATCTAAACATATGTTGTATATACCATAGTTAACATCGTTCTTCTACAGAACGTCTGGTCCCGTGATCCCGTAGATCAGAAAGAAAAAAAGAAAAAAAAACCCTCGTAACCAAAAGATCCATTCACAAAATCTCTAAATCAAAAAGAAAAGCACATTACAGTCATGAACCAAATCACCGACTTCCTCGCCACCATTGGCGAAGAAGTTACTGACGTGGATGAGGGTACGCCACCCGGACACGATTTGTCCATCGCCATACGATGTACATGATGTATAGCCACTGAACTCTTATAGAATCCTTTCTCCTATTCGCGCAAGACATCCCAACCAACAACCTGGGCATGCTCGATTCCCGCGCACCATCAGTAGAAATCACCATTCACGGCACCGACTACACCATCCACCAGTCCCCATCATTACTCTCCTCCCATCGAGCCGGAGGAACAACAGGCGCCGGTAAGTCTGCTGCACGACAGGTACAATAGCTTCGCATGATCTGCACCCCTGCCCCAGTTCCATTCTGATTTGCCCCCAAAAGCACACAAACCCCAAAGCACAGACACCTTTTTTACCCCATGTCTAGTTTTTATCCGAAGTGCCCAGACCAGGCCCGAGGGACGAGGCGTTGAAATCACACCCATCCTGCCTCGGCTGTCGGGGTGAATGTCTTTCATTTGACTCGAGCACACTCGAATTGTTACATTTAGTGTTTCTTTTTGTTTCTTTCCTTGCTTGGCACTTTATGCACCAGAGAGCTCTTTCGTTTTCCAAGGTTTCAACACGAGCTCTACTGTTATCACCTGCTCTGTTATCTCTTGGCTTCTCCATAAACCTCGGATACATAGCTTGGCTTTTCTCTCCCTCCCTCTCTCCTGTCTCCCAGACTAACTATCCACCCACCATAAGCACAAGACCCATAGCCCATATACACCCATCTACACCCCTCCCTCCCGCGTCACAAGCACAAAGAACTAACCAAAACCCAACCCAGTCTTATGGAAAATCACTCCCCTCTTCGCAGAATGGATATCAAACCCCTCCAACCCACTATGGACCCAAAGCCTCCTTACCAAATCCTCAACAGTAGCAGAGCTAGGCACGGGCATCTCAGCCCTAGTCGCCCTGTCACTAGCGCCCAGCGTGCGCCACTACATCGCCACAGACCAAGAATACGTGCGCAAACTATTCCGCGCCAATCTTGACGCCAACGTCTCAAGCACCAGCACCAGCAGCAAATCAAAAAGCAAAAGCAAGGGATCCAAATCTAAAAAGGCTGCGAGCGCGCCTTCTAGCGCTGCCAATAATATCTCCTTCACGACCCTGGACTGGGAAACGGACCAGGCCGCCTCGCTGAAAGAATGTATCGATGCTGACGGTTCTGACGAAGACGAGGAAGATAGAGGCTTTGATCTCCTCCTGTCCTGCGACTGTGTCTATAACGAAGCGCTTGTTGCACCGTTTGTGCGGACCTGCGCGGAGATCTGTCGGCTAAGGCCGGTTCATATGGGTGATTCTGAGGAGCAGCGACGTAGGCCGACGGTTTGCATTATTGCGCAGCAGCAGCGGTCGCCGGATGTGTTTGAGGCTTGGTTGAGGGAGACGATGGGGGAGTTTCGGGTTTGGAGGGTTGGTGATGGGGTTTTGGGGAAGGGGTTGGGGGGTGGTTCTGGGTATTTGGTGCATTTGTTGTTGGTGAAGGGGTGATAGAGGCAGCTGTTGTATGTGGGTAAGTACGACATACTCGATACAGGGCGTTGGGGTACTGAACATAGATCAAGTTCCAAGGATAGAGTGTACATATACATTGAAGAAGAATTGGTTCTTGAATATACTGTATATGAGATGAATTGATTTATGCTATGCAATGAGCTATGGACAAGGCAGTATATGTAAATGTCACAATAACGCGCAGCGTCAAAGTCGCTATATTCAAACGAAATGCAAGAGAACGAGACCACCCAGGTTCAGAAGCAGCCTGCCGAAGATAGAATGCTAGGGCCAGACACAACAAAAAAATCGAGGAGTAACATGATGTGATTGATTATCATATCGAGAGCGCTAACATCCAAGCCGCCCAAGAAAGAATTATGTAGGTATAATATGTATTGCCGGCGGAACTCGACAGTAAGAAAACAACATTACTCCGCAAGGCGACCATTAAGGCTCTGCGTTCTCTTTTTCCGCTGCCGGCGGCGAGAATTCATACTTGCGCTTTGACGGCACAGACGACTCAGTGGGTGTAGGCGATGGGCCCTGGACAGCCGATTCCGAGGGCGGCAGGGTAGCCAGCGCCTCTCTGGGCTCGGTGTCAGGGGTGCGGTCAATTATAGACGAGATGGATTGCTTGGTTGATCCGTGTAGCGCCGGTTTGGGGGGTGTTACCGCAGATTCGATGGGCGTGCCCTCTGCGTCGGGCATGAACCGATCCAGCACTTCTGTTTTGACACGGTAGGAGCCCTCGCGCTCCATGTCGCCTTCGGAGTCGGAGTCCATGTCCTCGTCGTGCGGGTCGCCCTCGTGGTCCATGGTTGAGCCCAGCGGGCTTCCTTCTGTTGAGGCGCGGTGGTTCATGACTGGCGGGAGGGGCGCGTTCGGGTCGTATACTACGCCGCAGACTTCGAGGGCGCGGGATTGGCTGCCCAGAGTGCGGTCTTTGTGTTTCTTGGTGAGGTGGCACATGAAGCCGTGGAGGGTGACGAAGTCGGATTTCCCGCAGCCGTGAATCGGGCAGGTGAGATATACTAGGCTTCCGTCGGATGGGCGCTTCCATAATGCTCGTCCGGACGGGTCGTGGGCTGCTGGTCGGCCGTGGCGCTCGCCCCACGCTTCTACGTTTTTGATGGTGTACTTTTGTTTGCGGCGGATGGAGCCTGCACTGTGTATTGAGTCGTGGGGAAGCATTGGGTGCTGATGCTGGGATGATGGGGGAAGTTGGGGAGCTTGATGGTGAGGTTGAGCGTGCATGTGCGGTGGTGGCGGCATGGAGGGCGGTGCCTGAGATGAAGGTGGGAGAGGTGTTTGGCGGGGTTCAGGAGGACTCTGCTGTTTGAAGAAAGCCAATGTGGTCGCTGCACTGGTCTCTGATAACCGGCGAGGTGGTGTAGGTCGTAGCGGCGGGGAGTCGGTCACGGCGTTGAGGCCCAGACCCATGGATTCTCTCTTTAGCTTCTTGCGTTGCCTTCGAAGATCCTGTTACGATAATCTGAGCCTTTCGTTCGAACCCCACAGATGGGATATCAATTCAGTCTTACCTCTTCTTCTGCCTCGGCCCGCTCCGTCATTGCCCGGAATTCCTCGTCCTCCTGTTTGCGCATTGCCAGAATACGACTACGAGTAGCATTCCGGGCCATTTCCTCATGCTCTAAATGTCGTAGTCGAGCTTCAATATGTTCCAGAGAAGCTGGACTGGGTACTGGAGGGACTCCCTGCGGAGGATGATGTTCATGCATGGGTGGCGCGAAATGACGGAAATGGTGACTCTGCATCATCTGTTCTGGAGGAGGCATTTGGTGTGGAGGCGGATTGGGATTCATGGCAATGGGATGATAGCGAGGTATATGGTTGACCAAATGGCCGGGCATCCCAGTGTCGGGGCCAGGGTGATGCACTGGTGGTGCAGCTGTCATTATTATGGAAGGTGGGTGCCAGAGGTTATACAGATTCGAATGCTCCCAGAGCCGAAGACAAGAGTTGAAGAAGTTCGAAGGAAAAAGGAAAACACAAGAAAAAAATAAAAACAGGATGAGACAAGGATCGAAAGGGAAGACCCATCTCCGATCTATGGGTCGACGGTCTGGAAAGGATTGACATTCAGGCCTTGAGCTAACTATAATCTATAAAAAAAAAGGAAAAGAAAAAAAAAAAAACTATTAAATTAAGAGACTAGAATAAAATATAATAATAGAAAATAAGAAAGGACTTTCCACTAGTGCGGCCCTTCTGCACCCCCGTTATCTTGAAATTTCCCGTAAACGGCGTAAGGGATCGTCTCAGGGGATCTCGATGTGATTGATCGTTTGTATACATCTGTACCTATTGTACCTGTATGTACCAGATTTTAGGCCGCGGATACGAATTTATTATTTCCCCGGTGCCGCTTTATGAGGCTCAGGGTCCTGCTCACTGAGTATTTCACAGTACAGGGTGATTGCTTAGTGAGCACTCAGGTTTGCTCATCTATTCCGTGATACAAGCGCCAGCAACTAAAAACAATTTAAACAATCCATCCTTTTAGATGGCTAGGATGATTTCCTCGAGGTATCTAATATCCAGTCGAGCTATAAATACAGCGATGCTCCGATGAACGAGGATTTTTCGAGAATTCCTTACTAGCTAAACAATATAAAGAATTGCTACAAATTATTCAATTGAGGTTCCCTGATCGAGATATTCCAAATGGACGTTTGATCTACGCTATAACCTATAGTATAGAGGATTGAATGTTGCTCAGTCATAGAGTTGTCTTCTCAGTGAGATGCTAGTGAGGGAAGCTAGACGCTGACATGGGACTGATGTCACTGACGTCCACCACTATCTAGCTACCTAGACCAGCTCTATCCCCCTTAGCCTCAGTAAATTCAACTCTGCAAATCCATCTCGGAGACAAGATGGCCATGGATAATGTAGACCCAGCCGGTCGCGGCTTCCTAGGCGACCTTACACCTTCCGTTCTCCCAGTCTACCAATATCGGGACCGGGAGCAGTTGCTCAACACCATCAAGCAAGCAGTCGCGACAGCAAGCAAGGACACTACCAGTGAATGGTGTCTTATCGAACGCGTTAACAATTCAATCTTCACAAGTGAATTTCTTCTGGCAGAAGAGGGCCCATTTGCTTCCTGGTCCTCGTATGACGCCCAGTTAGACCGTGTGCTATTAAGACTGACAAAGTCTAAAGCCCATGAAGTCGCTTCGGAGACCTTCCAACTCCTACTCTACGATGCAATCAAGCCTATGGGGATGGATCGCTCCCTTCGCGCAACCGGAAGTGCTACCCACCATGCTGCAATAGGGGCTAAAGAAGCCGACAAGACGTGGCGGCCATCCCGACTCCCACGCGGCCGATCAAAGGACTGGCCCAGTGTCGTACTGGAAGTTGCTTTCTCAGAGATTAGGAACAAGCTGCAGTCAGATATAAGATACTGGTTCCCAGCTTCAGGGGGTGATGTGAAGGTGGTAATCACCCTCCAAATCAATCAACACTCCCCCAACATCACCATCGAGAATTGGGGAACCCAGGGCAACAAATCTGTCAGCCACCTTCATGAAACCGTTCAGATCTCAAGGGCAGTAAAATCACAGTCACGGGGTCTCCTCTGGTTATCGAGTTCGAAAAGCTCTTCCTGAGACCCCCCATCGAACCGAGAGAACGAAATATTCAGATCGACGACGGGGAACTGCAATTCTTAGCAGAGCAGGTTTGGGACTGGTAGGACTTAGTTTCATATTTAGTTCAATTGGGACAACAGGGAGGTGACATTTCATAAGGTGGAAAGAAGTGTATGTTTCCTTAGCTGTGTGAGATCATGTTTCTTGTTTCTTAGTGCCCTACAGTTTGGCAGCATTGATGTTCTCATCCATCCACTATGCCTAGATATGGCTCTGACCCTACCCACGGGCCTAATACCTTAGAAAGTGAGGGCGAAGAGAGAGATATATATTGTTACGCACTGCAAACTGGTCACAGTTAGGTTAGATGGGATCTGGGTATACTTGCCTTATACTCCTCAGATTTCCAACGTCAACGATCTGTCTCTCAGCTGAGCTTTTGCTTAAAAAGCCTTACTGCAGCCTAAGTCCTTTCGAGGGTATCGAGGAAACGATACTAGGTAGAGCGCCGAGTAGATCTATACTGGGGTATTGGTCTACTTTAGGTATAAGTATGATAATTATGTAATACTCAGGAGCGTGCTCAGTTTTACCCAGTGAGCAAAAAGCGGCAAAAGGTGAGGACTAAAACGGAAAGGGAAAGCCATATCGCGCGTGTATATGTACATGTACTTTAGATACATGTAGTTTGGTATTGGATCAGGGTTTGGGCATATCATCAACAATACATGTACTATAACTATCAGCAGTAAACAGTACAAACTTTACATACTAGAAATGATTCAATGTTGTTTAATTTCCCCGAGTGGCTCTCAAACTGCCTAAACCAGTGGAAAGACAACAACTCATCCATGGAATTGGCTCGACGCTAGCGCTGTAATCAAATCACAACAAGCCCTAGAGCTCTTTTTTCCGTTTGAATCCATCTTCAGAATGGAGCCCCATCTAACCAATGATCGTCAACTCAGCAAATTGAAAAACAAAAAAAGTCACTTGACATCCTTCAGGGGGAAAGGTGACGAGTCTAAAAATTCTGACTGCAGTTACCCATGCCCTTCATTGGTCCGTTCTAAATTCAAAATGCCCTAATGATGAGATTCCAAGGTTTCCCCAGAAGAATGTTGAATGTACATATAACCTAGCTATATAGTACTAGGGCTAGAATCAAAGAATATACCCTACATAACAAGGTAAAACATCGAACCTATCTTGTAAACACCACCTACGGAACATACCCGACCTAATATGGAAAATGGCAAAGTTTCGAATTAGAGCCTCCCCCGATGGAATTTCCAGTGCGCAGCTCCAAGCTACTTAATTCCGGTGTGAAAGGTCCAATGACAAGCAATAGATCTACCCCATCACTGCCAAGCCCTGGTGTGCTCATCCTGGAGATCATTATGTAACACAGGGGGAAGAACTTGTTCCTGAGAAGTTCCATGGTAGCCATGGAAGCGGGAAGAAGATTGTTTTGTACCATGTGTTGTACTTTGTATACATGGATCATGGGTACAATAACTATAGAAGATAGTATAACACAGTATATTGCCTCCATATTCTCGGGTGGCATCAAATCTAATTAGTTTCTCATGTATCTCATTTCCTGGTAATCAGATGTAGGGCTATCCCCAACCAGCTCAAGGACTCTGTATCTTTTATTCTACAACAGTACAACAGTACGGAATCCATCCTCCAAATCAGGATGCAATAGCAGATACAACAAGAGTATGGTGTAATTAATCACACCTCTGGGATTGCAGAAATCAAGGAACCACAGTTCAATAAATTTAGTGCCCTCGAACTGTAGCTAGACTGGGTCCAGTCCGGATTTCCTGCTCCAGTGACTCCAGCGTATTTCCGCTGGCATACAATATATGGGTCTCTAGCAAACGCCAGGGCTTAGCTTATAAGGGAACAGGCCTGTAGCAAGAGGGAAAAATAGAAGAAAAAAAACAAAAGTTCATGTCAACAGAGTGGGGAAATGGAAATAATCAACCGTACTAGGGGCACGCTAACGATGGTCTCACACAAGAAGTGATCGACGAATGGGCGAAGGGGAAGTTATGTGGATGTTGGAAAATTTTCAAACTTGGACTGGGATTTTAATTTAACAGTTCACCTTGCACTTGGAGTTGTTGTATACAGCATATATAAGCCAGTGCTAGTTGAGTGTACTTTATATGTAGATTCCCTGGTTGGACAGCAGCAGCTTGTAATACATAAGGCCCTAACTACACACAGTAATGGATCCATAGTATATGGATCTCTCCCAGTTTAGTTAGTTCCAATGTTCTGCATTCAATCTCCAAACCCTCGTACTCAAAGCAGAAAGAAATATATTAATTGACCATCGTCATTGCAAAACAAAAGACCCACTGTGGCAGCCCAATTGGTGTGTACAAGCATGATTTGCTGGCACTGCAGGGAAGCCTGCAAGATTGCTTCGCTCTGTCACCACTCGAGTCCAGATTGGCCAGATAGAGATATCCTTGTTTCAATATAGACCGTAGGGCGAAATCTTGTTTCCCTTCGGTTAATATCAAGGGCAATTGTCCTACCAAAGAATTAAGCATGCATTCAATCTGTTTAGAGTTAAAGGGACACAAGGGACACTTTACAAACTTAACTAGGACTACCTAACTAACTAGTTAACTACTTATGTAAGTATTTACTATATTGCCCCTTCTCATACCTCCCTTTCTACTACAATATGATACTCCTCTCTCTCGATCGATCGAATCATTATTCACTAGTGAGAGTGATCCGGACCCAATTTGTACTGCAAGGGTATCGAGATGATAGTCAGAGACGATTGGACCAACTCAACTCCAGTCTAAACCTTGTTACGAGGATCACAAAGTGGAGGCGCAGCTCATACAACAAATGGCTGAAACCGTCGAGTTTCAATTAATGTCAATTGACTGGCTCAACGTGTACTCTGTTGGAACTAAGGATAAGAATCCGTGCGCCACTTGGAGCTCCCGGCCTATCATCGTTGTCATTGCTCAGATGTTGGATGCTGTCAATGCTTGGTGTCAACCGGGTTAAAGTGTACTTCTAATAATAAACATTGCGAACACTTCAAATGCAACATACAACATACATAGTACGTACATGCCTTTTATATAGGCGCCTGTAAATCGGCAGCCTGGTCATTACTGCTTTCATTGGTTGCTGTAAGTTATGAGTGTTATCACTCCAACACACAGGGCAGTGTGTGTGGAGAGAGAGAGAGAGAGAGAGGCTGTGGAAACGGCTGACAATGCTGCAAAGCATATTACATTGCTGTGAGATTCGAGCAATGTGTTGTCTGCCGTGTGCCCAACAGTCTGGATTGGCCTATATCAGCATTTCGAAGCTGATAGGGCGGGACAACCAACACCTGCATCCGCGAGACAGTGAATAGCAATCGAATGGCTCGTGTCGCCAATCAAAGCAAACATTGGACATGCACATTGTTGAATAACACTCCTACAGCTGGAAGTTACACTTACGAGTTGGAAAAAAAGAAAGATAATGTGAAGCGAGAGGAGAATTGTCCGATTTCTATTGTCACATGCCCAAGCCAAAGCCTACCACATCCTTTTTTTGTGGCCCCCCCTTTGCCGTAATGTCATTAGATACAATTGTAGACAATCCCGGCACGACCCACCGACAGGCTATGAACCCGAACAGTAGCACGAGGGCAGAAGAGAAAAGAACAGAGGATCATACATGGGTGGTAGTCGAACACCGATACACCAGAAAACGCAAAAAAAGGGTAAAAAGGGCCTTGAAAGTATGTGTACAGGTAAATGCGAAAAACAAAGAAGATGCGAAAATCAGGGAGTCTCTTAACACAAAGGAAAAAGAAAAGGAAATGGATAAAAAATACAGGAACCACGGAGGGTTCAGGTGTGGCAGTTATATAGAGAGGAAAAAGCATTTACTGCTTGTTCTCACCCTGCTGCTGCTCACCACCCTGCTGCTGCTGCTGTTGCTGCTGCTCGTTGTTGGCCTTGTGCATCTTGTCGAAGAGGGTCAAGCTGGCAGTCTGGAGGTCATCAACCTTCTCCTTGAGCTCCTCAGCGGTGGTGGTGCTCTCGCCAGACTGGCTCTTGACAACGTACTCGCGGAGAGTAGCGATCTTCTCCTTGATGGCCTCAGCCTCGGCCTTGTCGAGACGGTCCTCGAACTCCTTGAGGGCCTTGTCGGTATCGTTCAGGACGCTGTCGGCGCGGTTGGCAGCCTCAATGGCGGCCTTGCGCTCCTTATCGGTCTCGGCGTACTTCTCGGACTCCTCAACCATGGACTGGATCTCAGCATCGGAAAGTCCGGAGCCGGAAGCAATGGTGATGGACTGATCCTTGTTGGTGGACTTGTCCTTGGCGTTGACGTGGACAATTGAGTCAGCGTCAATGTCGAAGGTGACCTCAATCTGGGGAACACCACGGGAAGCGGGGGGAATGCCAACAAGCTGGAAGTTACCCAACATCTTGTTGTCACGGACGAGCTCACGCTCACCCTGGTAGACCTTGATCTCGACAGCGGTCTGCATGTCAGCAGCGGTGGAGAAGGTCTGGGACTTCTTGGTGGGGATGGTGGTGTTGCGGTTGATCAGACGAGTGAAGACACCGCCGAGGGTCTCGATACCGAGAGAGAGAGGGGTGACATCGAGCAGGAGAACGTCGGTGACCTCACCAGCGAGGACAGCACCCTGGATGGCGGCACCAAGGGCAACGGCCTCATCGGGGTTGACGGACTTGGAGGGCTCACGGCCGAAGAGAGCCTTGACAGACTCGGTGACCTTGGGCATACGGGTCATACCACCGACCAGGATGATATCCTGGATGTCACCAGACTGGAGGTTGGCGTCCTTGAGGGCCTTGCGGACCGGCTCAGTGGTGCGGCTGATCAGGGGCTCAACGAGAGCCTCGAGCTGGGAGCGGGTCATCTTCTGGGTGATGTGCAAAGCACCGCTGGCTCCAGCAGTGATGAAGGGGAGAGAGATCTCGGTCTGGAGGGAAGAGGACAGCTCGATCTTAGCCTTCTCGGCGGCCTCACGGATACGCTGGATGGCCATGCGGTCACCGGTAAGATCAACACCAGTCTCCTTCTTGAACTCGGCAACGATGTTGCGGACGAGGTGGATATCGAAGTCCTCACCACCGAGGTGAGTGTCACCGTTGGTGGACTTGACCTCAAACACACCCTTCTGGATCTCGAGGACGGAGATATCGAAAGTACCGCCGCCAAGATCGTAGACAGCCACGACACGGTCGGCCTCCTTCTCCATACCGTAGGCAAGAGCGGCAGCGGTAGGCTCGTTGACGACACGGAGGACGTTCAGGCCGGCAATCTGACCAGCATCCTTGGTAGCCTGACGCTGGGAGTCGTTGAAGTACGCGGGAACAGTAACAACGGCGTTCTTGATGGGCTTGCTGAGGTATGCCTCGGCGGTCTCCTTCATCTTGTTGAGGATGAAGCCACCAACCTGGGAAGGAGAGTACTTCTGGCCACGGGCCTCAACCCAGGCGTCGCCGTTGGTGTGCTGGACGATCTTGTAGGGAACCTCCTTGATGTCACGCTGGACCTCAGCGTCGGTGTACTTGCGACCAATCAGACGCTTGGTAGCGAACAGAGTGTTCTCGGGGTTGACGACGGCCTGACGCTTGGCGGCAATACCGACCAAGCGCTCGCCATCCTGGGCGAAACCGACAACGGAAGGAGTAGTGCGAGCACCTGTTGCATAAATGTCAGATTTCATTCTATCAAGCCCATGAGGTCATGGAAAAAAACTGCGTCCTTGATTCGAGCTCAGAAGCTCTGACCACTTGTCCGCAGGGGCTGAAATTTTCTTCTTGCCACGTACCTTCAGCGTTCTCAATAATCTTAGGGGACTTGCCCTCCATAACAGCCACGGCAGAGTTGGTGGTACCTGTAATCGATATATTAGAATCTCGTCGATGTCTGATAGTGATGCTTCTTGCGCCAGAACTTACCAAGATCAATACCGATGACCTGGCCCTTCACCTTCTCCTCTGTGGAGTTCCATCTCCGGAACGAGGCGGGAAGTCTGGAAACAGGAGTGCGAGTGAAAGCAGCACGCGGAAGCTGTGAGATACTGAGTCAGTGTCGTGCGACGCGTAGCGTTTTCTTTTGCCATCGGGAAAGGCGAACTTACTCCGCGAGAAATTGTGCGAGGAAGCATTGTGAAAGGAGAATTAATTAATAAAGAGAAAAGAGAAAAACGTAATACTCCAACGACTCAATCGCAGAGTTAATAAAGGGTAGAAGAAGGGATGAAGAGATGGAGATGGAGAGATGGAATCGAAAAGAAGGGGAAAGGGAGATAGAAATTTACGGAGAGCTTCGGCCCGTCGAACTTGGTAGAATCACGGGATTTGACCAATCAGCGTGCGATCTTGCGTCGACGCCTCCCTGGTAGCCGAGCTCACCGCCTTCCCGGTGCCGTCTATGCGGATGACATCGTTGTATAGATTGTGAGTATCGGCGAAGAAACACCGACCAGAGAGTGAGTAGCTCTATATGAGTGCTGTCTGAACATCAATCTTCAGATTTTATATTGTACGCTCACTTCTCTGAACTTATCTGCTATTGCTATTTCGACTTGGAAGCTCGATGGCATATGATTCCGCTGAGCCCAGGATGGTAGCTCCAAGCTACCTCAACTGCTTCCCGAATGCATACAATAGTGTGCTCCACCTCGAAACAACGTGTCAAATACTATCCGAGGACACAAAAGCCGTCGCAATAAGCATTTTCCCTAATAGAATTTGCGTGACGATGCACGATGGTGTGTTATCTTCAGAGGGTGAATCAGCCAGACTCTCAACGTGTCGTGTGACTTTGTCGGATACTCCTCGTCGCCGATGATTTGGCTGAACCTGAGACAATATTGGGAATAGAGCTGGAATTTCCGCCTGGATCTAGATGGTCATGACAACTAATGTGCTCTAGGGAGGAACAGCGCCTGGTCTAGATCTACTGGTACTGGGAGAGCTGTGGCAAGAAGGTGATTTTATACATATAGACCATGTGTATATCTTTCTCAGGTTAGTCATTAGTCCAGATTATTAATGTATAAGATCTTCAATAATGTCAACAAAAGAAACCATAGAAACGCCATACATATAGATGTAGTGCATCATGATGAATATTAAGCTTGGCCGGTTCCGGGGTCACAGACAAACCGCATTCGTTGGAACTCGCTATTCCCCGGCTTTTTGTCCCAGTCCCAAGTCTTACGTCATCCCTGACAAGCGCACCCATTTGACTCTGAACTGCAGAGCACAGACTGTTCTTTAAAAGAAATTATTCAGGAAGAAGAAAAGACCTGAGCTCATCGCTGCCTAAATAAAACGGTCGACGGTGAAACTGAACGGGGGGCTATTCCTCTTGACTTCGAACTTCCCCGCTCGAACAATGTCACCACTGGCCTAGCTATCTCCACCATGACCTCGGATTCAACTCTGCTGTGAGCCTGGTCCTTTGTCACTGTCAATGAACTTTCGGTTCTAACATTGATCGTTTGGCTTAGACATCGCCCGACCGAGGCTCTTATCCTCCCGACCAAGCGACGCTTCTTCCCGTTCAAGATCCCCAACTTGTGCGTTGAATTCACCCACTTATCTTCATATCGCATGCAACAAACTAAAATCGTAGTTTCGCTCTAGCCACACACAGCTTCGCAACTACATCAGTACTGCTGATGCCGATCGCATCTATGTTGTGGTCGAGAGGATCGTGTACGCAATACACGTATCGGCGCAAAAGCGTGAGAGTATAGCGGTGATTCCATTTGAGCCGCGCTGTCTTGCCGCCGGACATGGTTGGATCGCAGTCGGGGGTCCCGAAAATGGCGAATGTGCTTTCATTCGGATCGGTGATCACGAACTGCGAGGCCATGGGGATGCGCCCTCGTTCCAGACCGATGTGGATAGTGCGCTCCCGCTCGATCTCGACGCACCGTCGCCAGTGACTTCGCCGGCCGATTTCAATAGCGAGTCCATGTCAACCCGCTATCGGAGCAGCAGATCATCTCCCGAAGTAGAGCTCCACAGGTTTGGTGGCAGCATAGTCAATTCAGTGACTATTCATCGTTTCTATGGGGCCGGCGAGGACTTGGCGGATGAAGACATTGCAGTTTTGAGGTTGGTGCTGGTCGTAAACTCTGGCATATGCTGGCCGTGCTAACTATTTTGCACAGCAACAATGATCGGACTGTCACGGTGTATTCACTGTCTCGTGCAAGGGTCCTCAAAGTTCTTCATCATCCGACTTGCATGAACTATGCGACTATCTCCCCAGACTCCAAGCTGCTCACCGCAGTAGGGGATGAGAATCACGCCTACTTTTATGAAGTTACTCGTGATCTGGAATCCACTGCGACGACTGAATCTGGGGAGAGGCTCACAGGGTGGGATTGGGAGCTGATCAATAGATTAGAGCTGCAGATTGGCCTGCGGGCGGATGATGCATGCTGCTTTACCGTTGCTTTCTCGCCATCCAGTCGCCTGTGTGCCATAGGATCTCAATCCGGGATCATTACGGTTATCGATGTCCCGTCCGTCTACAGAGATCTTAGCGAGTGTGAGGACGACACTCCGGTTCTTTGTCAATTCCAGACCTCAAGATCGTGTGCCGAGGGCGGTGCTGTGCGTTGTATGGCCTTTTCGCCCGAGCCATGGGACCTTCTCGTGTGGCTGGAGGGTCATGGCAGAGCCGGCGTTGCAGATGTTCGCCAACAGTTCATGCGCAGGCAAATGCTTCACCTAGACTCCCATGATCCGAAACTTCAGGAGGTGTACACGGAATTTTCGCCCGAGAACCTCGAACGACAAGCCCTAGATGATGAACTTCTGGAAACTACACGAGCGAGACATGATAGCGAAGATTTCCTGACGGAGCGGGATGGAGAGGAACCGGAGCGATCTTCTCTGCGGGAGTCTTTGATTCAAGACCTCACTGAGAGAGAACGGCTTATCATGGAATTCTTGAATACGGCGCGCTGGACCTCCCGGCTAGAAGAAGGACTTACTGAGCGACCAGAGCGCCCAGCCAGGGCAAGCCTTCACGCTGAGCCAGTGACTCGTCCACGAAATTATGGTTCCACAGGTGGTGCCACTCGCACCCATCATCCTACTTCGCCCCTGCATCACTACGATCCTTCCGATGTCTCCCGGGATAGCCATTTGGGCCGCACTGCGTCCCATCCAAGACGTCAGAGCTCTGTGGGTTTATCTCAAGGAAGTCGGTCTTCTGAAACGGCATCCTCTCACCACGATCGCCAATCGAGCATTACCCTCAGCTATTCCACCTCACCTTCAGAGCTCCCATCCCTTGCGTCAGAAATAATCTCTCGGGCTGGTGCCGATCCTGACGCCGGCAACAGCGAGGTTAGCCCCCCAACCGAACCGACCGGGCTTTTCAATCCGAGTGTAGACATCCATGGCTTGACCCACGTGTCGCAACCATCAATCTCAATCCCTCGACGCTTTGAACGACCGCAACATGGGTCAGAAAGAAGGTACGACACTTCACGCCTCACAACATATGAGATTCGTGCCAATGTCGCCGCGGAGCGGCTTCGACGGCAACGCCAGATTGCCAATGAGGTACACAACCGCTCCTTTGAAAGGGAACAAAGGCATCGCCAACAGCTTCTCGGTTTCGAGCAGACACACTCTCCCCGCTGGATCAGAAACATTATCAACGACCTCCCGGACCGAACTTCAATGCATGGCCCAGGTGCCGAGGAGCCAGATTCCACCGCTGGAGTTGGCTGGGGCGCCGATGGACGCACATTGTGAGTATCTCATGCGTCAGTATTGCGGGACTTGACTAACTTGACAGGTACATTGCCACACTGGAGGGGATCTTTGAGTTTCAACTCAATCTTCATGATCGGAAAACATTCCCTATCTTCCGTTGCCGTTGAATTTCCGGGCCTGGTGTTACAGGAGTCTCTCTCTATTGTGTGTCACATGGGGGTTGGGCGGATTCCTCCACCGTGATTTCCTAATTTCCATTCTTCCAGAATATCGTTCTTCTTTGATTTTGATCATGCAGATTCCACAAATATCCAAGGTTTATCTGGATAAGGACACTGGTGGACCTATTGCGCAAGAAGGTGGTCTGTGGACCACGACTTGCAAGAAGCAGTGTCTCTAGCCATCACTGGTTTGGACACTTTCTGACATGCTAACAATATCAATTTTCTCGAACATGAACTTATCCTGCACTATGCATACCCTTCTGACGCTTTGCACCGGCACCCATCTTATCTCCATCCCCTTTGTATCTTCCATGCTGTGTCCACAATTCTTTGTATGACTGATGAAGTACAAAAAGTGTAGCTACATATCTTTTTTTTTTTTTTTTTTGCTGATAAGTTAGTTCTTCAAAACAATGAAGAAAAGAAAAATAATTTAATTGTATAATCATCGCAGTAGCCTCGTTTGCTGTTATAAGTATAACATACCTAGTCGTGTCAAACCATTGGAACCTTGGAATGCGAGGCTTTCTTGCGGCCCTAGAAATGATATACATCGCACTGTCGTGATTCCTTAAATTGACATGTACCTAGTTACATAGGGAGATATCCAAGCAACTGACTGGGCAAACTTAGACCCTAGGTAGATCTGTCATCACTGTAAAGGCTGACCTCTCTCTCGTTCTGTGGTAAGAAGAATCTTCCCGGGCCCGCTTAATCAGGGCATTGAATTGTCTAGCAGAAATTTGAAAGTTGATGATATTTGAAACCTCTCAAAATAGAAAATATTGCGGTTGTATGTCCCAATCTGTTTATCCGTTCCTACATGTATATAACGGGACGACGGCTTGCGGGATGCGGTATGCTCGCTGCTTTTTTTCTCAGTCTCAAGAATGTAATCTCGATATCAGAATCGATTAACACACCAAAGATCTCTATCGGCGAGAAACTTTCAAATCCTGGTCTTGTCTCATAAGACGAGTCAGAGTCGCTGGGCCTTAGGCCGAATATGCATCTTGGACAAGATGGTGGAAATCTCGTTCACCCTGTGAGCAGCCATAAGAGCCCGAAGAAGGAAAGAAGCCCTTAGCCAAGGCTGATTAAACTAGAACTGAGCGATAGATAGAGCAGACACACAGAGATCAAACTCTCAACACATATGTTGTAGATAGTTGATGGCATATTATATACGAAGTTGGTGGTTGCCATAGTACACTTTCTTAGGTCTACATGACTCATGGTCGATTTGACGCAGCCCTGGTGTCCTCCATGTAAGGGGAAGACAAGTACCTAATGTAAGTTGTATTGTAAGACTAGCTACTAGAGAGGAGGAAATAGGTGGGGGGCGGTCAGGCCTCCAGCCCTAAAAGCAGTTGATTTAGTCTCCATCCTTCGGGAGTATATAAATCCGATCCGTATTTGCTTCAAGGCACCACCCTCATGATCGACGTCATGTAGTGCCAAAGAATACCGCCTCAACTGCTTCTTTGAGTGAGGTTCAAGCGAGCAATTCTCTCATCTGAAATAAATCTGGAAGATAACCTTGAACTCCTTCACATGGGTACTCTCTCTGGATTATTTTAGTCTCCACGTCAAATACCTATTGCTGCCCGCTTTCGACCAAGACTGGAATCGATTCAGATATCGGCGTGGAGCTCGGCTATTGCCGAGTCAAACATTGACACCACCTCAGCCAGTCTTTGACTCTTCCATACCAGGTCCATACAATGGCGGACGCGCTCAATCTTCCATTGGAAGATTCAGACCGAGACATCACAGAAACTCACCTCACAGCCTTCGATACCCGCCTAGTGGATGAAAACAATGGCAAGTTTGAGGAAATTCAACGCCGGGCGCCAGCTCGGCAGCCTACTGAGGAGCTGCTAATGGATATTGAAAATGAGTTCCTGGCCCCATCAGACCAATTCAGCGACAAATGGCTGGACATTTTTCAAAAGTAAGTAATTGAAGTTCGAGAGACTGCGGGGCAAATTTTAACGGCTTCGACAGACGATGGGACATTCAAACAGACTATACCGACCTTTTCGAAATGGCTCCAACCCAAACACGGACGGTGACCCGATTCACGCGAGAAGGATTGGAAGGACGCATCACTGGGTATCGCGAAGTCACAGTCCCTAGTACGATCGCAAATGCCAAGAATTCCACCTCGTTCCTCCGCCGACCTGGTGACCGTGCCAACTTTGTCAGAGGTGCTGCGGGCTTCATGCCATTCGCCCCGGGCGGCTTGGAGGGTATTGAGGCATTGGCAGCAATGGAGGCCGAGGCTCATGACATGGAGCAATCAAAAAATATTGGAAAGCAATCTGGGCTCGATCGCATCATCGATTTTGGCACCGAAGGCGGTCTTCTGGCAACACCTCCTGGCTTTGATTTCAGTATCGATTTCGATGAGCCCAAGTCCAAGGACGCCAACGAGGGCGCCCAGGAAGTCGAGTCTGCCCTTCTCCAAGAGGAAAGCGACCTGAGGACGGATGAGCCCGAGGAAACCACCAAGCTTCAGGAGGGAGCAGAGACGGAGGACGATGATGTCAGCGACTACGAAGATATCGACGCTTTGTTGCCGATCGAGTTCCCGGCATTTGAACCACGTAGCCAGTTGCTCGCAGGCACTCAGAGGCAGAAGGGCAGAGAATGGGCACACGTTGTCGATGTCAATAAGGATATTCCGAACTTCCATGAGTTGGTTCCGGACATGGCTAGAGAGTGGCCATTTGAGCTGGACACTTTCCAGAAAGAGGCCGTCTATCACCTCGAGAATGGCGATTCGGTGTTTGTTGCGGCTCATACCTCGGCAGGCAAGACAGTTGTGGCCGAATATGCCATCGCCTTGGCTGCAAAACACATGACAAAAGCGATCTACACGTCTCCTATCAAAGCATTGAGCAACCAGAAATTCCGTGATTTCAAAGGCGAGTTCGACGACGTCGGTATCTTGACCGGTGATGTTCAAATTAACGCGGAGGCGAGCTGTCTCATCATGACCACTGAGATTCTGCGAAGTATGCTGTACCGAGGCGCTGATCTTATTCGGGACGTTGAATTCGTCATCTTCGACGAGGTGCATTACGTGAACGACACGGAACGAGGAGTGGTATGGGAAGAAGTCATTATCATGCTTCCAGAGCATGTCACATTGATTCTTCTCTCGGCAACTGTGCCCAATACTCGAGAGTTTGCATCCTGGGTTGGTCGAACGAAGAAGAAGGACATATATGTGATTTCGACACAGAAGCGACCTGTGCCGCTGGAACACTACCTCTGGGCTGGAAAGAGCAAGCACAAGATCGTTGACTCCAACAAGAGGTTCCTCGAGAGCGGATGGAAAGAAGCGAACGACATTCTGTCCGGCAAAGATAAGGTCAAAGCCAAAAATGCGGCTGAAGCTAAAGCTCCAGGCCCTCCGGGCCGGGGAGGCGGTCAGGTCGCGAACGCCAGAGGCGGTGGCCGAGGCGCTGGTCGCGGCGGTCAACAGCGCGGAGGAGGCTCGACAGGTAGAGGACAAAGCGGCGGACAGTCGTCTAACCGGGGAACGGGCAACATCACTCGCACTGGCCGTGGAGGTGGTCGTACGAGCGCGGCTCAGGACAAAGGCACATGGGTGAATCTTGTTTCGCATCTTCGCCAAGAAGAGTTGCTGCCAGCATGTGTCTTCGTTTTCTCTAAGAAGCGATGTGTAGAGAACGCAGATTCACTGTCAAATCAAGACTTCAACAATGCCAGCGAGAAGAGTATGACCCACATGTTCATCGAAAGGTCGCTTACTCGCCTCAAGCCTGAAGACCGGACGCTCCCACAAATCCTTCGTCTTCGTGAGCTGCTAAGCAGAGGTATTGCTGTGCACCATGGCGGCCTCCTGCCCATCATGAAGGAAGTCGTTGAGATACTTTTCGCCAAGTCTTTGGTAAAGGTACTCTTTGCCACGGAGACCTTCGCAATGGGGTTGAATCTTCCCACACGAACTGTGGTTTTCTCTGGTTTCCGCAAGCACGATGGCAAGTCTTTCCGTGATCTCTTGCCCGGTGAATATACGCAAATGGCTGGACGTGCTGGTCGTAGAGGTCTCGATACGGTGGGCTATGTTATTGTGACAAACAGTGGTAAAGAGGAGGCTCCGTCTGCTGCCACACTAAAGCAGATGATCCTTGGCAACCCCACAAAGCTGAGGTCCCAATTCCGACTCACCTACAACATGATTCTCAACCTGCTGCGCGTGGAAGCTCTGAGGATCGAAGAAATGATCAAGCGAAGTTTCAGTGAGAATGCCACACAGGCTCTCTTACCGGAACACGAGAAGCAAGTTCAGCTATCTGAGGCCAGTCTTGCGAAAATTAAACGCGAACCTTGTGACATCTGTGACGTGGATCTGAAGGCATGTCATGATGCCGCGATGGAATACCAAAAACTCACAGCTCAATTCCACAATGCTTTGCTCTCGTCGCCAGTCGGTAAACGTCTTTTCGCCGCGAAAAGGCTAGTTGTGTACCGAAAGGTGAGTTTCGCGTGCTTCGTTATGATGTTATGTGTTTTGTAGCATGCTAACGCAGGAGACAGGACGGGCTCCGCACTGCTGGTGTTCTTACTCGCGACGGGGTTACAGTAGGATCCGTCGGAGGCGCGCCATGCCTTCATGTACTCGAAATCGGAACCTTGCGCCAGAAGCGCCATCCCACGGACATTCTTCCATTCTTGTCTAATTTCCGACCCTACTTTCAATCTCTCCCCACTCACGTTGACGATATGAGTCTTCGTATAGTCAAGGTCCCACTATCTGATCTCGAGTGCTTGACGATCTCCCAGGCTCGGTTCTCAAAACCAACCTGGTACATGCACATCAGGAAAGGTAAGAGCACATTGGACCTTTTTCAACCGATTTTGGGCATCAAAGAAAGCTAACTCGGACAACAGAGGCCGTCAAATGGGCACTAACGGAGTCACACCACTTCAACCGTCCTTGGGTCGATATTACCTGGGATGAAATTGGCTGGCAGCGCATCAAAGAGATGGAAATTCGTGATATTCTCGATAAGCGACGTGCTCAGGCACAAATCACTCAATCATGCGGCTGCCTAAAATGTCCCGAGTTCGTCAAACATGTCAGTGCTCACATTCTTTCCATTAATTCGAATCCTATGCTCATATCTGATAGTTCGAGATGCAACATGACGAGTGGCAAGTCAAGGAGAATATCTCGGAGTTGAAACAATTGATGTCCGACCAAAACCTCCAGCTACTTCCGGACTATGAGCAGCGCCTTCAAGTACTGAGCGAGCTCGGTTTCGTTGACGACCAATCTCGTGTGCAATTGAAGGGCAAGGTGGCATGCGAGATCCACTCCGCCGATGAGCTGGTGCTAACAGAATTGATTCTCGAAAACGTCCTTGCGGAATACGAACCTGAGGAGATTGTTGCCCTCCTCTCTTGTTTTGTTTTCCAAGAGAAGACAGATACCACACCTACCCTCACTCCCAGTTTGGAGAAGGGCCAGAAGGAGATTATTCGCATCGCTGAGAAGGTGAATGATTGCCAGATCCTGCATCAGGTCATCCAGTCCAGTGACGATTCCAATGACTTTGCCAGCACACCACGCTTTGGCCTTGCTGAAGTTGTCTATGAATGGGCTCGGGGCATGTCTTTCAATCGCATCACAGATCTTACCGATGTGATGGAAGGTACTATTGTTCGGGTGATCACTCGACTGGACGAGACTTGTCGCGAAGTGAAAAATGCGGCCAAACTGGTTGGTGACCCAAACCTCTACGCGAAGATGCAGCAAGCCCAGGATTTGATCAAACGCGATGTCATCTTCGCAGCTTCTCTTTACATGTGAGAAGATCTGATCTTTCTTTTTTTTTTGAGCCCTCATTGGATAGACATGATGCTATCCACACAACAGTGGGAATTACGAGCACATACATGGGAATCTAGATGAATCAATGAGGAGGAAGGGGTACATTAACATGCATTAGCTTTAATCCAGTTCCTATTGTTATGATTGAAAAGAATCCTTATGAACATGTAATTGCATATAATTGAATGTAGTAAACAAGGAGTTCCATAGTTCATATAGTTAGTTAAGCAAAATCCATGTGTGCGGCCCTCTGATTAGCTGCGGGGCGACCGCCCTCCCGAAAGTCGGGAAAATCGAAAAAAATCCCCCTCCTCTTGAAGAAGCCACCCTCTTTCTTTCTCTCTACAAGATCAACCCGATCTCTTTAGGACTTTCACGTCCTTTCAATTGTTACATCTTCCCTAGACCTTATCTTCCCTCATCGCCGCCGGTCCGCGCCTCCTCCGGGGTTCCTCTTATTTGGACATTTTTTTTTGTCTTTTAGGTGCTGGGGGATTGCTACGCGATGGATGTCATAGCCCTTCGAGACCGCATTCAGTCTACTCTAGACGCGAATGCGGATATTCGCCGGCAAGCGGAGCTTGATTTGAAACATGTATGTGTTGGATCGACTGGTGGGGTACTGTACACTGTTGGGCTCACACGTGGTTCCTATATCTAGGCCGAGACGCAGCCCGGGTTTATCAACGGACTCTTGGATATCTTGCAGGGCGAGCAGAACAATGCAGTTCAGCTTTCTGGTGAGTGTTTGAATATATATATGTATTGGTTCGCGAAAGCGATTCTCTGTCCTTTGCTGACCCCGCGCTCTCTCTATTTACAGCTGGTGTCTACCTGAAGAACCGCATTACCCGTGGATGGGCCCCCGTCGAAGATAGCCCGCAGCGTGCGCCAATTCCTGAAGCGGAGAAGCCTGCCTTCAGAGAGAGACTCATTCCTGCCCTGGCCTCGACACCTCCCAATGTCCGCAATCAACTGGTTCCTCTTCTCCAGAAGATCCTCCACAACGACTTCCCTGAGAAGTGGCCGGGGTTTTTGGATCTTACTCTGCAACTCCTGAACACGAATGACGCAAGTACGGTCTATGCAGGTCTGCAGTGTCTTTTGGCTATTTGCCGAGTGTACAGGTTTAAGGCTGGCGAGAAGAGAGATGAGTTCGATAAGATTGTGGACCATTCTTTCTCTCAACTGCTCAGCATCGGATCCAAGCTCGTCGACGAGGAAAGCGTGGAGGCTGCGGAGATGCTCCGAATTGTCGTGAAGGCCTATAAGCACGCCATTTACGTTAGTGATCCTGTTTCCAGAATGCGGGCAACCCTAGCCATCCATACTGACTTACTGCGAATTTAGTTCGAGCTTTCTCCGTGTCTACAGACTCACCAGGCAACTGTGGACTGGTGTACACTATTCCTGCGCATCATCGCGAAGACCCCCCCGGCAAGCTCCATGGGAGACTCGAAGGAGGAGAGGGAGATGAACCACTGGTGGAAGTGCAAGAAGTGGGCATACGCCAACCTGAACCGCCTCTTCATCAGATATGGCAACCCCACGACTATTACGAAATCCTCCACCCCGACTACACACCGTACGCGAAGACCTTTATTAGCACCTTCGCTCCCGAAATCCTCAAGGGATATTTGACGGAAATTGACAAGTGGGTGTCCAAGACTCAATGGCTCAGCAACTCCGCACTTTCATATACCTTGGTCTTTATGGAGGAGTGTGTCAAGCCGAAGGCTATGTGGGAGCACCTGAAGCCCCACATGGACAACTTGATCGCCCACTTTGTGTTCCCCATCTTGTGCCAGTCCGACGAGGACATTGAGCTTTTCGAAGAAGACCCATCCGAGTATCTGCACCGCAAGTTGAACTTCTACGAGGAAGTGTCAGCTCCCGATGTTGCCGCCACAAACTTCCTGGTTTCCCTCACTAAGAACCGCAAGAAGCAGACATTCTCCATCCTCACGTTCGTCAACAGCGTTGTGAGCAAGTACGAGTCTGCACCGGAAGATCAGAAGCAGCCCAGGGAGAAGGAGGGCGCGTTGCGAATGATTGGATCCCTTGCTTCGGTCATCCTAGGAAAGAAGAGCCCGATCGCTGATCAGGTCGAATACTTCTTCGTTCGTCACGTCTTCCCCGAGTTCCGCAGTCCTCATGGCTTCCTCCGTGCTCGTGCTTGCGACACTCTGGAGAAGTTCGAGCAGCTCGACTTCAAGGACCCGAACAACCTCATGGTTATCTACCGAAACATTCTCGAGTCCATGACCGACTCCGAACTTCCCGTGCGAGTTGAAGCTGCTCTTGCTCTGCAGCCCCTCATCCGTCACGATATTATTCGTACCTCGATGCAACAGAATATCCCCCAGATCATGCAGCAGCTTCTTAAGTTGGCTAATGAGGTCGATGTGGATGCTTTGGCCAATGTCATGGAAGACTTCGTTGAGGTTTTCTCTGCCGAGCTTACTCCCTTCGCCGTGGCGCTGAGCGAGCAGCTTCGCGATACTTACATGCGTATCGTTGGTGAGCTGCTGGAGCGGAACGCCACCAAGGGAGGTGACGACGATGGGTACGGCGATTTCTTGGATGACAAGAGTATCACCGCGCTGGGCGTGTTGCAGACTATCGGCACTCTTATACTTACTCTCGAGAGCACTCCCGACGTGCTTTTGCACCTCGAGACCATTTTGATGCCCGTGATCAGTATCACCCTGGAGAACAAGCTTTATGGTAAGTATGCTGTTTATTTCAAATCTATGTTTATGGCTCTAACTGGGTGTTCTAGATCTCTATAACGAAATTTTCGAGATCATTGACAGCTGCACATTCGCCTCCAAGACCATTTCTCCCTCCATGTGGCAAGCTTTCGAGCT
Source organism: Penicillium turbatum (assembly GCA_030762825.1). Taxonomy (NCBI): domain Eukaryota; kingdom Fungi; phylum Ascomycota; class Eurotiomycetes; order Eurotiales; family Aspergillaceae; genus Penicillium; species Penicillium turbatum. Next base: position 846,688 of record JAUJYX010000003.1, on the reverse strand, counting down.
GATTCACAAGACTTTCAAGGCTGGAGCTGAGCTTTACCTCGAAGGTAAGAAAGCCAGGTTACTCGATCCTATTTTTCTGAATTTTTGTTGACCTTCAATTCGTCCAGATATGCTTCCCGCTCTTGACAACTATGTCGCCTACGGTTCTGAGATGCTGGTCCAGAACCCTGCCTATCTCGACGCTATGGTCGGCATGGTGCAGGACATCTTCGCCGACGAGAAGGTCGGTGGTGTTGACCGCATCTGCGGATGCAAGCTCGCCGAGACCCTGATGCTCAACCTTCGCGGTCACATTGACCAGTATATACCCATGTTCATTGAGATGGCTATGCAGGTTATCGACGCCGGCGAGGCACGCACCAAGTCGTACCGTATTCACTTGATGGAGATGGTCATCAACGCTATTTACTATAACCCGGCTCTCAGTCTTCAGGTTATGGAGGCCAAGGGCTGGACCAACAAGTTCTTCAGCACTTGGTTCGCAAACATCGACAATTTCAGACGTGTGCATGACAAGAAGTTGTCAATTGCTGCAATCAGCTCGCTGCTTACTCTGAAGGCTACCGATGTTCCGGTCAGCGTTCAGCAGGGATGGCCGAGATTATTGCAGGGTGTGACAAGGTTGTTCCAAACCCTGCCTGCTGCTCTCAAGCGTAAGTTTTCCTGAATCTCTTGTTGCGTTCCCCCAATGCTAATGATTCGTTCAGTACGTGAGGAGGCTACCAAGGAGTCCGACTTCACTCTCGATGATGAGGATGATGAGGATGACGAGGACAATGACTGGGACGGAGAGGTCGAGTGGGACGAGAACGAGGCCGCCGAGGCTGCTCTTGACGACGACGTCCCTGACGAGAGTGCTGCTTACCTCGACTTCCTCAACCAGGAAGCTCAAAAGTTCGGCTCATTCGCCGATGATGATGACGATGATATGGACGAGGAAAGCCTTCTGGAGACCCCTCTGGACAAGGTGGAGCCATATGGCATGTTCAAGCACGTCTTGCTGAGTAAGTAGCGTCTAAACTGGAGCCTTCTATGTGGTATCACCCGCTAACTTTCAACTCCAGGCCTTCAGCAAGAACAGCCTCAACTCTACGAGAGCCTGACCAAGGTTCTCGGTCCCGAAGAGCAGCAGATTATCCAAGGCGTCTTCCACGAAGCTGACGCCAAGGCTATGGTTGCCGCTGCTAACGCTGAAGCCGCCGCCGCAGCGGGCATGCAGGCCAACGGCAACTGAGAGATTATAACCGAGATGGAGTGAGAGAAACACAAAAGCTTCGAACTTCCAGCGCCTCGGCCGTCTAGTTTCCGTTTATTTTTCCCCCTTCTGCATTTTCCTCACGAGACCATATGCCCCATTTCATGTCTTTCCTGCTTCTTTAGATCATGCCCTGTCTGCTTTGCAAGTCCTTGTTGTCATTTCCGTTTCCTGTCATGCTCCAGCTGATGTACTCTTAAAAGTCCTAACCGTGGACATTGTTCCCGAGGGTAACCCCTCCCCTCTTCCCCCGATTAATCCTCTTCGATGCACAGATTCCCCAGAAGACATCCTTGTTTCCTCCATGATATAGTACATCAGCCATGCCACAAATATTCGACTCCGCTCTGGACGATGTAGTACTGTACATGTAGATACCAGCTACATCTTACTGGGAAAGCCTGTATCCCACCAAGGTGGAACATAACCATGAATACTGGAATAAAATGGAAAAAGGTCGTTTCTCCGATAAAGTTCTCTAGCATCTCGTCGAATTATGTCCAATAAACAGAACTTTGAAGTCGAAGTAGCGAAGTAGAAGATGTGAAGTCAAAACAACCATAGATCTAATGACGTCATTTTTCAGCTTTCGACCACTACCTGCGACTAACAGCGGACAGTACGTTGTAAACACATAATGCATGAGCTATAGAGCACTACTATTAACTATAAATAAGATCTAGACATTGCGGAGAGACGCCCATCATAATCTTGGAAGTTGAATGGAGACAAGGTGCCACTCCACAACGTCATCATGATGAAGCATAATGACCGGTTCAGGCAGTGCTGGTCACGTCAGTTACTTTCAAGCTCGAAATAAAAGAGTAAATATTTCTTCTCAACAGTTCGTACGCACACTCTATACTTCATTTCCCTCATCCCCTAAAAAGAACTCCATCAATCGAATGTGAGTAGTATCAAGATCGACCACCCCAATTGACAGGAGCTGACCTTTTTATCCCCCAGCCATACCAAACCTAAATACAAACCACACACAACATACACAACACACCACAATGTCTGCCCCCAACGCTGGCCGCCAATCTCCCTCCCCGGAGCGCCAATCCGGTGCCCAGCAGCAGGATACCCCCGGCACCGGCAAGACCAGTCTCGGCAGCCACCCTGAAGCTGGGCAGGCGCAGCAATCGGCAGATCAGTTCAAGCAGCATGGGCTGCAGAGCAACCCCGAACACCCGCTAGAGAAGATTGAGGCGGAGAAGTTTTCCAAGAAACATTGAGCAGGGTGACTTCTTGCATGGACTTCGAGGGTCCTTTTGTGTTCTTTTTTTTGTTTAATTCGAGATAATGATATCATGAAGAATAAGGAATAAGCTTAAATACATTCGGTTTTGGGTCATGTACTTGTTGTATTCTGTAAAACAATACATCAATTCTCAAGACCATAAGGTTACTTTGCTTATTACAATATCGATAGTTATCAAAAGCCCGCTCGGAGCAAAAGCCCTTAGAAGAGCCTATCAAAATCCAGAAAGTTCAGTTATGGACATGGCGTAGCATCATGAAACGGAGAGAAAGATATCAGAGTAAAAGGCTCCAAAAAAAGAAACATCCAGCGCAAATATTCATCACCACGTTAAAAGTTGGAAAACCCTCAATCATGCTCCCTACGCCTTGGGCTCAACAGAAGCGGCAGTCTCCGACTCAGCAGGCGCAGCACCCTCCGCCTCACCACTCTTCCCCTGTTTCAGATCCGCAAGACGACGCGCCTCAGCATGGATATCGCGCACCTGCTTATCAGTCTGAACGTAGAAGTCCCGCAGCTTCTGGCCTGAGGGGTGTTCAAGAGCCTTCTCGAAGTAGGAGCTCAGTCCGCGCCAGCCGGAGACAGCCTTGTTAGAGATCTGGTAGTTCTCGTCAAGACCCTTGGCACGCTCGGTGGCATTGAACTTCTTGTCGAAGTTTGCGAGCGCGGAAGTGAAGCGGTTCGAGACGCCGTGCTTCTGGTCCAGAGCGATCGCTTTCTGGATCGTCTGGTCGCTGACTACGTATCCGTGGGCCAGGTACTCTGCCAAGATGCGGGAGCGGGGCTTGTCTTCTTGGGCGATGTCGTTCTCTTCTTCCTTGGTCTCGGAGGTTGTTCCTTCGGTGCCGGCGATGTCTTCGATGTTGTGGGCTGCTTCGACGTGGACGGCGGAGGTGCCGAGTTGGGTTTGGTCGAGGAGGAGGGCGGTCTTGGCGGCGCTGTTTTGGGGGATTTGGTTAGTTTTTATTCGTTGTGTTCATAGGGAAGGGTTGAGGGTGAAATGAGGTGGTTGGAGTTAGGTGCGGGGTAGCTTACGCTTCCTTTTCAAAAGTCACTGTGGCGGACTTTGGGGCATCAGGCTCTCCGGAGACTGGTGTGATGGAGAGGGTGACGATCTTGCCACTGTTGCTTAAGTTAGCATGTGTTTGATATAGCTTTCGTGGAGGTGGCGATTTACCAGAAGCTGAAGAAGTCGCGAACCTCCTTCTCGGAGGTTGCTGGCGAGATGCCAGAGACGTGAACGGTAGAGTGAGACATAATAGTGTATTCTTGTAGGAGTATGGAAGAAAGAATAATTCTGAAGCAAGAAAATCCAAAGGTCACATCATTTTGTAGGTGACATGCGACTATTTATCTAAGGGTGCCAACGGGGCACTGCGCCACAGGTAGTGACGTAGAGCGGGGCTCTGCACCGCCTCACAAAGCTAAATGTTTTGTGGCTTCTTTCTAGGTAATCTGGTTTATTTACTCAGCTTTTCAGACTACACAGTTGCCAATTGAGCTGCCTAGGAGAAGAAGCATGCAGATGTCCACAAGAGGACTTTGTTTCATTGAATATGTTTGCCTGCAAACCAGGAGTCCTGCCCGAGATGAAAAATATTGGGCACTGCCACTGTGGCGACAATGCGAAAGAATGATATCGGTTGAAATAGAAGCGTTGAATCAGGCATCACTGATTCCATCCGATGGTGTGGCAGATGCCTCACTAGCCGATCCTGAATGTCCAGAATCTTTCTGTCTCTTCAAAGTCTGCTCCAGATCTCGTACCCGCCTCCTGAGCTGGTCGTTCTCCCTCTTCACATATTCCAACTCCAATCTGTGATGTGTTACTTCCTCAAAGCGCGACAGTGAGCTCCCAGGTGAGTTTCCCAACTGATTTTGTGACACCGAAGCCCGGTGGGGATAGACGCTGCTATTGCTATGGGCGAGTGAAGACAGTGAGCCGATAGACGGTCGGCGAGTTGTGAGGGATGGCTCCCGACTGCGAACGATTCGCGAATGGTCTGTCTGGCGAGATGGGATGCTCGTCTCTCGTGAAGGGGCTATTCCCGTGACACTTGAAGTCTGTGCTCCTTGGTTTGAAGCGTGTGAGCTGAGGCTTGAATTGGACCGGTTCCGCCGCGTGGAGTTGGATCGGGTTGAGGTGCTGAGGCTGGGTGATCCCAGCGCACCATCTATGTCGTTGAATGTGGAGGTTGATGACCCTGTAGATGCCACAGATGCTGTCTGTTGGCGCAGAAGGGACAACTCTCTGGTCAATCGGTTCACCTGCGCCAAGTTAACATGCATGAGCTTCCTATGGAGTATACTCCGCGGGTCCGGGGGTCCGGGGGTTCTGAAGTCCTACTTACCATTGCCTCTTGTTCCTGCTCAAGTACTAGATGGAGATCCGAAGGCGTCAGCGGTTGAGGATGACGCAATGGCCCTTGTCCTGTTAGTCGGGAGCCTATTATCAAGTGACCTCCTGCCACTATGAACGTACCTTGAGCAGTACTTGTGATGCCATATTCTCTCGCCCCGAATGGTGGGCTCCCTGGGGATTGGAGTACCGCAGAAGTATGGCGACCATGTACTGATTGTCGGGGTGTCGGCGACTGCGATGCTATGGCGGGTAGGCCCAATGTTGCGGCACGAGGTCGGGGCATGGTGGAGTCGGACACAGGGGTCAAACCGGGAGCGATGGCCATCAGGTATCTAAGAACCCAATTTTTCTCTTTGATGGTATGTTTACTTTGCTAGTGCGAGAAGTATGCGAGTCGCGAAAGCTGGAACTATAAGTGTTTCAGCCTTGAGAATAAACAATGTCGGGTAATTCACCGTCAGATTGGATCCGGGGATGATGAATCAATATACCCCTTGATGGAAATTCCAGGGAGCATCTTGAAACATACCAGTTATGGAGGGGCTCAGACTAGGATGACGCAGTGTTGTGTTTCTTTGGACGTTGTCCTTGAAAAGGAACGCTGTTGACAAGGGCATGAAAATGAAAGGGATATTTATTCTGGACTGAGAAGATGGGCTTAACGAGGTAATTCCTTGTCAATTTGATTGGGCCGTGCACATAATCTGCAACTAGGATAGGATCATATGTCTACATCTTACATCCATGTACATGTACGTCGTAGGTAGATCAGACGTTGTACATCTGAGGTAAGTGTACCTGACATTCCAGGCAAGTCCGTCGTGGAAAAACAGCTTAGTTGTTAGTAAATAGCATATCAATCCAATGTCTGACCATCCAGCAATACAGTGCAGTGCTAGATACATGTAGCTTCTGACACAGATCATGAGCATCCATGTCGATCTATTGCCGAGTAGAACAGGTATGGATGACGGAGGTTGTATACATGGTGCTCAGGCCCCTCTAGAGCATATGAGATGTCTCAATTGGAACTATCTGGTGAATTGAGCAATAGCACAATCAATGATCGGCATCTTCGAGCTCCTGTAAGTCCTATGGGTGTCATATGTCATATATTATAGAATAACAGTCGACTTAACCTTCTAGGTATAATTGAAGACAATAACCTTAGCTCCCTGGGGCCGTTGAGCTTGGGGCCGGGGTGATCTGCATGTTACATAATCTTGTCCCCAAAACTTTAGAAGCCCAGGAACAAAACAACAACTGCCAATCTTGCGATATCTTAGGGAATTGTGGCAGTGAAGTCTCCAAGACTTGTCAGCATCTCAGCTTACCTCCCCAGAGATCTACCTAACTTTGGACGCTTACATAGCCCTCCACCCCCACCCAATGAAACCATGGCCCGACCCAGCTCCCCTGACGCTACCCACATTCCAACTGTCTTGAATGGGCTCGCTCCTTACGTCAAATCTCGTCAGGAAACCCTCCAGATCCGCCAGGCATTGACGTCTTATCTGCGCTCATTTATCGAGTTCGACGAAAACCAGTCGAGCGACCTTGCACAATCCCACCTTTCCCTCTGCACGCCGACCGATGCCGTCGCCGACGTCAAACGTATCCCGATAGACCTCACCGGGCTAAGAAAGGAATACCTGAATGCATTGACGGCCAATGTTGTGGCTCGCAAAGATCTCGCCTCGGCATCTGAGAATGTGGCTTCGTTAAGGCGCCAGAGGACGTCTCCGACCCGCGCTTCTGACGATGCGGATCTGCAAGAGCCCGGCACCGAACTTCGTGAATACCTTGCCCTTCTACGCGATCGACGCCGCCATACCAAGCTACAGGTATTCAAAAATTACCTTGAGGAGATCAAAACACGAGATGCGGGCGGATTGGAAAATATTGGCAACGAAGAAGAACACATACCTTTACCGGAGGTCGATGCGAAGGCGGAGCGCAATGGCACCGAGACAGATTTGGATGATCTAGTGCATAGCCTCGAGAGAGCGGTTATACGCGCGAGAACTCAATTGGATAATCAGAAGCAATTGTTCGAACAAGCTAAGGCACAATATGAATCCCGAGGTGAGACTGAGGTCTCGCCAGATGTCAAAGCCCAAGCATTACAGAGGACCCGGGATGAGCTGGTACAATGGGTGGAGGAGCGGCTGGTTGGCCAAGGAGATCCAGATGAGAGTCTGCTCCAAGAGCTCCCACCAGAGGAAATCGAGGAAGCCCAGCAGGGGCTAGAGGATCGCAAGAAGCAGATTATGGAGCAATATGCTGCATATCTACAAGCCAGGCGAGAACTCCTTGATGCCGCCTCCAGAGCTTGCCAACCAGTCACTGTGGCCCCCAAGCCTCCATCACGATCTACCAACAAAAGCGAATTCATCCCAGCGGAAGTACCCCCGCCAAACCCCATCGACGTTCTATCGTACACAAACGAAAATCTAGTTCCATTATCTAAGAACCAAAAATCGTTGGCTCTTCAAACCTCCTATCTTTCCGGGCTACTCTCTAAAGAGAAGTCCACAACTTTGCGCGCCCTCAATCGTCTAAGCGACGAATCACATCTCCTTCCCGAATATCCCATCGTCGCCCGTCAGTCGCGCTTCAACGCCCGAAACCAAGCCCCGGGCTCGGAGACGGAACCAGATGAAGTCGTTGGTCTTGCCGAAGCATGGGCATTTGCATCCCACGCTGCAGCCGCCAACGAACGAGACTTTGTGCAGCAAAAGATCGCACTGGGTACTGAAGTTGTGCGGGACGCGCGACAGACCCTGGCCGATGTATACGGGACCCTCAATCAAGAGCTTGATGAGGTCATGCCGGAGAATCAGCAGAAGCGGGATGTGTCAGATACTATCTGGGCCTCGGAGACTCGCTCCACACCAGGGATGCCGGGTGGGTCTCGGATTGAGAAGAAGCCGACTGGCCCTTGGTCGAAGTTGAGTGGGAGCATGGGAGTTGGTGAGTAAATGTTCTACATTGATAGAAGTATATAATAGGGGTTTTCTAGTGTACAATATACCTACGTTTTGAGTTCATTTTGTTTTATATCCTGGATATTGCGTTGTTAGGGGATCAGTGTTGTGGATCTACTTCCAAGGTTAGGGCTGTTGGGCCTAGTCCGGTCACCGGCTGATCGCAGTAATTCTCTAGGTCAATGTGCAGGAGCATCGTGTGCATTGTATAGTTATTGCCTTCCAAGGTTCGATTTCATGATCATCTATTTGAGTTGGCAGAGTATAATGTAAATTCATATATTGATTTAATCACAGCTAGCTGGGGTTGGGTGTTTATATGGTCCGTCAGGGCCAAATATATATCTGCAACCCCCATGTCGTCATTGCTCTATCTATAACAGGATACCTTCCAAGGTTTTCACACTTTCCCAACACCATTAAGCGAGATATACCTATTAAAAACCCCATAGATATTCCATGAGAACTCAGAATATTGTGATTCCAAGGTTCCATCCAATTTGTCCAGTATTCACCACCGCGCATTGTAGTCCCGGAGCTGGAAGTCGAGAGATAAAGAGATATATGGCTAGGGTCCGACATCGGCATGTAGCACCCAGCACAGAGTGCATTTTTACTAGGATATAAGAAGAAATATATTGTTCGAACTCGCCCAATTCCTCTTATAGATGCCATTGCGAATGTGTTAGATATCATAGCCCTATCCTTCTATCCCCAACAAGGTCTTATAACGTCGACATCATCGTCTATCAAAAGTGTTTTCCCGAGAGAACCCCGTCTCCACCCTCCACATTTTGACTCATCTTCAGCAGAGAAGAAAAAAGGGCAGAAAAAGCAAAGAAAACAAGAAAATAAATACTTATCCCAACCACCTTCTCTCATCTCATTGATGGTATAAATCTGATCCTCGAGATCTACCATATCTCTAATTTTCTAACTTCAATTATTCCTACATCCTCCTCTCCCTCGTTGCTCTTTCACGACTGTTCTCCTAAGTGGAGCCTGTATACGGTGAAGGGAGCGAACCAATTAGCGACCCCGTGGCGGAAAAAAAAGATTCCCGGGCAAGCGTAGACTCATCTTCTACACATCTCACACCAAGCAATTGATCATCTCTTTCGCTCGGTGAAGTGCGCAATGGTTCTTGCTGCTCGATGTGGCCAGGCGGCGGCCTTGCTGCGCCAGCGCTGCCTCGCTGAAACTCGCCCTCTCTCCCTCCGCGCATTCTCCTCCCAGTCCGTTCGCTCAACCGCCTCGACTCTGCGCCTGCAGAAGATCCCCACGGCTCGCTCCCAGCAGCTCCGTTCCTTTTCCAGCACTCTGAACCGCCTGAATGCTCAGAAGCCCCCTGCGGCCGAGTCCTACCTCGCCAGCGGTGCTGTGAAGACCGGTAGCAACCTTGTCGATGTCAAAAAAGTCCTCGTCATTGGCAGTGGTGGTCTCAGCATTGGACAGGCTGGAGAGTTCGATTACTCCGGTACGTTATGAAAAAAAAACCCCGACGTAAAAGATTGGTGCTGTGACTTTTCTTCGCCCCGTGTATTCAGTCTCCCCATGGGGTTGTGCACGGGAAGCTTTTCTGCGGGGAATACAAAGACCGCAGAAAATTCGCTTTAGAAACAATCCGAATAAGAACAAGAACTAATCTATGTCTGTTGACTCGATTAGGCTCCCAGGCTCTCAAGGCTCTCAAGGAAGCCGGTGTCTTCTCCGTCCTGATCAACCCCAACATCGCTACCATTCAGACCGACCACAAGCTTGCCGATGAAGTCTACTACCTTCCCGTCACACCTGAATATGTCACCCACGTCATTGAGCGCGAGCGCCCCGATGGCATTCTTCTCACCTTCGGTGGTCAGACTGGTCTGAACCTGGGTGTGCAGATGAACCGCATGGGTATCTTCGAACGCTACGGTGTCAAGGTTCTCGGTACCAGCATCAAGACCCTGGAGACCAGTGAGGACCGTGACCTCTTCGCCCAGGCCCTGAACGAGATCAACATCCCTATTGCTGAATCGACCGCTGTCGAGACTGTCGAGGATGCCCTCAAGGCTGCCGAGCAGGTTGGCTACCCTATCATCGTCCGTTCTGCCTACGCCCTTGGTGGTCTGGGTTCTGGCTTCGCTGCCAACCCCGACGAGCTCCGTGACCTGTCCTCGCGCTCCCTGTCTCTTTCTCCCCAGATTCTGGTTGAGAAGTCCCTTAAGGGCTGGAAGGAGGTTGAGTACGAGGTTGTCCGTGATGCTGCCAACAACTGCATCACTGTTTGCAACATGGAGAACTTTGACCCTCTCGGAATTCATACCGGTGACAGTATCGTCGTTGCCCCTAGTCAGACTCTGTCTGATGAGGAGTATCACATGCTCCGCACTGCTGCTATTAAGATTGTCCGCCACTTGGGCGTCGTTGGCGAGTGCAATGTCCAGTACGCTCTGCAGCCTGATGGGCTTGACTACCGTGTCATTGAGGTTAACGCTCGTCTGTCGCGTTCGTCTGCTCTGGCTTCTAAGGCCACCGGTTACCCGCTTGCTTACACCGCGGCTAAGATCGGTTTGGGACACACTCTTCCCGAGCTCCCTAACGCCGTTACTAAGACCACAACTGCCAACTTCGAGCCCAGTCTCGACTACGTTGTCACTAAGATTCCTCGCTGGGATTTGAGCAAGTTCCAGCACGTCAACCGCGACATTGGCTCCGCTATGAAGTCGGTTGGTGAGGTTATGGCTATTGGTCGTACCTGGGAGGAGTCTCTGCAGAAGGCTATCCGCCAGGTCGACCCTAAGTACCTTGGTCTCCAGGGTGATCACTTCGAAGATCTCGATGAGACTCTCCGCAACCCTACTGACCGCCGCTGGTTGGCTGTTGGCCAGGCCATGCTCCACGAGAACTACTCCGTCGAGAAGGTTCACGACCTGACTAAGATCGACAAGTGGTTCTTGTACAAGATTCAGAATATCGTGGACTGCAACAACGAGCTTAAGGAGATCGGCAGCCTCTTTGGCCTTAAGCAGGATATCCTGATGAAGGCTAAGAAGCTCGGTTTCTCTGATAAGCAGATCTCTCTGCTTGTTGGATCTACCGAGGATGATGTCCGTGCCCGCCGTAAGTCCTTCGGCATCACCCCTTGGGTTAAGAAGATCGATACCCTCGCCGCTGAGTTCCCCGCCGACACCAACTACCTCTACACTACCTACAACGCTACCTCGCACGACGTTACCTTCGATGACCACGGAACTATCATTCTGGGCAGCGGTGTGTACCGCATTGGTAGCTCGGTCGAGTTCGATTGGTGCGCCGTTAACGCTACTCTCTCCCTTCGCCAGATGGGCAAGAAGACTGTTATGATCAACTATAACCCCGAGACCTACTCCACTGACTTCGATACCGCTGACAAGCTGTACTTCGAGGAGCTCAGCTACGAGCGTGTCATGGATATCTACGAGCTCGAGGCCGCTAGCGGTGTCGTTGTCTCTGTCGGTGGCCAGCTGCCTCAGAACATTGCCCTCCGTCTGCAGGAGTCTGGCGGTGCCACTATTCTGGGTACCAACCCTCTGGACATTGATAAGGCCGAGGATCGTCACAAGTTCTCCTCTATCCTCGACAGCATTGGTGTCGATCAGCCCGCCTGGAAGGAATTGACCTCCGTCTCTGAAGCCGAGAACTTCGCCGAGACTGTCGGTTACCCCGTTCTGGTTCGTCCTAGTTACGTTCTGTCCGGTGCCGCCATGAACGTCATCTACAGCGTCGATGAGCTCAAGGAGAAGCTCCTCAACGCTGCGGCCGTTTCCCCGGACCACCCCGTCGTTATCACCAAGTTCATCGAGGGTGCTGAGGAGATCGATGTGGATGCCGTTGCTTCCAACGGTAAGCTGCTTGTCCACGCCGTCTCCGAGCACGTCGAGCCTGCCGGTGTTCACTCCGGTGATGCTACCCTCGTCCTGCCCCCCGTCAACCTCGAGGAGCCCATCATGGCCCGCGTCAAGGAGATCGCCGAGAAGGTCGCCAAGGCCTGGAACATCACCGGTCCCTTCAACATGCAGATCATCAAGGCCGCTCAGGAGGGTGCCGAGCCCGCTCTCAAAGTCATTGAGTGCAACCTGCGCGCCTCCCGCTCCTTCCCCTTCGTTAGTAAGGTCCTGGGTACCAACTTCATCGATGTCGCCACCAAGGCGCTCGTTGGCCGTGACGTGCCCGAGCCCGTGGATCTCATGAAGGTGAAGCGTGACTACCTTGCCACCAAGGTTCCTCAGTTCTCCTGGACCCGTTTGGCTGGTGCCGATCCCTTCTTGGGCGTCGAGATGTCCTCCACTGGTGAGATTGCTTGCTTCGGTAAGGATCTGATCGAGGCCTACTGGGCTTCCCTCCAGTCCACCATGAACTTCCGCATGCCGGAGCCTGGTGAGGGTATCTTGCTCGGCGGTGATATCACTCAGCCCTACCTGGCCAAGATTGTTGAGTACCTGAACCCTCTTGGCTACAAGTTCTTCGCCGTCAACCCCGAGGTTAAGGCCGCTCTCGAGTCCGCTGTCAATGGCGACGTCTCTGTGCAGCTGATCGAGTTCCCCAAGAAGGACAAGCGTGCTCTCCGTGAGGTGTTCCAGAAGTACGACATCCGTGGCTGCTTCAACCTTGCCAAGACCCGCGGCAAGACCCAGCTTGATGAGGACTACGTTATGCGCCGCAACGCTGTCGACTTTAGCGTTCCTCTCTTCATGGAGCCCAAGGTATGTTTGAACTGACATCTGCTAATGCATCTGATTCTTGATTGCTAACTCATTTTTCTACTATAGACTGCCCAGCTCTTTGCTCAGTGCATGAACCAGAAGCTGCCCCGTACCGGAGAGATCCCCCCCGAGGTTCGCACCTGGTCCGACTTTGTCGGTGGCAAGGCTCTGTAAATTGTTCTATTTCTTGCACAAAGTGACAGAAGAAGCAAAATAAAAGCCCCACCATGTCGGGGTCCAAAACAAGAGAGACAGAGAACCCCCATACTTCTCTCTCTTTCCCCTCAATATCCCCTATGACCTCCCCCGGTTCTCCCGTCATGATTTTCCTATACAAGACTGGACCTGAATTTTATGTATGGTGTAGTGGGTAGGGCACAGTCTTGTTGATAGATGGCGTGTATTTTCTTTTCGGCCTTTTTTTTTTAATTGTTATACTCTTGGATTGGAATATTGTCTTTTCCCTGTCGAATTGTTGAATCATTGAACTGTTTCTCTACTTCCTACTCTAAGCAGTTGTACTGGATCTATTTTAAGATGAATTGCGCTAGTAGCTGCTGTGTAGTGAAGTTGATCCTGCAATACTAGTTATGCACATTTCAGGGGCAAACTCCTACACAGCCTTTACTACGAAAAAGTAGGGCTAGCGGAGTTAGAGCCTCTTCGGATGAATCCGCCACTTCATTTCCCACGATTCAGCCAATAATTCTTCTTCTTTGCTTTTCTTTGTTGTTCTTTTGTTTTTCTCTCTTTTGGGGCCAAAAAGCCTTTTACCCATGACCAGCAGAAATTGCCGAGCATCGTGACCAATGAGAATATCCAGACTCATAATGCGGGTTTGTTGTTGACTCTCATCTTGGCCTGGACTCTTGTCCCTTTATTCTTCATGGGTCGTCTTCAGTCTATCTCTTCCATGCTATGTGCCTGATACATCGGGGGTGGCTTTTTTTTTGGATTACAATAATATCTTGACAACTACAAGTGAATACGACCGTTCTATACTCCAATTGTACTCCTTTAGCCCACCTCTCGGCCAGAATCCGCTCAAAATTTGCCAAGACTGGCACTGTAGGATTCATGGTATAGCGCTAGTATACAACCGATGCTGCGATGCCGAAACTCCGTGACTCTTTCTCACGGAGGCAATTGGGCACGCTAGTAGAGAGAAAAGAGAGACAAATAGTCCCTCAGTGCCCAAGTTTCAGACCCTTCTAATTTCCCTCTTTTCAGCACAAAGACCCAATTCCAATTCCAATTCCCAATTCCCCATTTCCCATAACCTTGCAAAACCTCTCGCAACCATGCGCGCATCTTGGATCCTCGCCTCAACCCTAACGGCCCTTGCCGCCGCCGCCGACCCCGCCACAACAACAATCAGCTACTTCGGCATCGGCCAGGAAGGGGGCGCCAATATCGCCGCCTACACCAGCACCGCTGCCCGAGTCGTCGGCATCGACAAGTACGCCACGACCTACGAGATCACCTGCCAGAAAGGCGCAAAGGAATGCGCTCTGGTCGCCCCCGCAACCATCATCCAGGGTGAGAACACCTTCAGCGTTTCCCTGGCAGCAGTCATCAGCACCGGCGGCGCTACCGCCCACGCAACCGCCATCGAGTCCTGCACCTTCAAGCACTTTTCGGAGTCTGCTTCCTGCTCGTGGACCCTGGATTACAAAGCGTCCGCTGATGGTATCACTGAGTCTACGCTGACCTCTGGCGCCACCTCGATCCCGGAGCAGGCGGTGACTTATATGCCTCTTGGTGTTACTGATGGTCTTTATGCCTTCACGGCAGATGCTACGGCTTCTGCTTCGGCTGTTACGATTACTCCCACGATTACCCCCACTTCTTCTGAGGCTGGTGCTGGTGTGGCTAGGCCGTTGATTACTGCTGCGCCGTTTGGGGCTGCGGTTGCTGCTTTGGCGGCTATGCTTTAGGTCGAGACTTGGGGTGTTTGGTTGTTTGGTGTTTCTTTGATTGGTACTTGAATAGCGATGCATATATTATATACCACTTGCATGAGCTGTGCTATCGATATGATTTTTAATTTGTGCAAATAGTGTCTTGAATCTTTTCTCTTTTGGCTTTGGACGTTCGGGTATATGATGTGTAGATATTTGTAAGTCTTTAGCACCTATTGAGTACATTGGTTCATCCGTGTTGATGTCTGGAATCTACATGAGCTTAGGTATATATATATGGAATGAAGAGCCCTTTCCAGCTGCTCTTATATTAAGTCTCTGCCTTCATCAGTAGATTTGCTTATAAATGTTGAAAATGCCAAGACCTCAAAATCCGCTGATTGATATTCACCGCCCGGGGCTCCACATTAGGTTAAGACGACTAACCCGAGATCTCGAATAACCACATCTTTAATTGTTGATAGAAGGACTGTATTAAAACAGGATGACATCAAGAACACCACTTCCTTCAGTGACGACCAAGACGGTCTCACAGCCCGCCCCCAATGGCATGGGCAATGGCCTATTTGCAACGACTGACATCAGTCCTGGTGAAGATGTCCTGCACATCAGAACACCATTTGTGGCAGTTCTAGATTCACCGCGTTTGGAAGATACATGTGCTGGCTGTTTCGGAAAGAGGCAGATGGAAACTGGAAATGAATTGAAAGCTTGTACAGGATGTCGTGTCGTGAAGTATTGCGATAGGGTACGTCGTCGTGGCGATAGATCATTTATCGTTGTCTTCTCTCCCATCTAAATCTTCTATGTCTAATTCAAATTCCTAATCATTTGATTATCAGATGTGTCAATCGAAAGACTGGAAGTTTGCGCATTCCCTCGAATGTCCCATCTTCAAAAAAATCAAGCCTATGGTGCTTCCCAACAACGCCCGAGCTCTTCTGCGTATAGTGTTGCGCACTGCGCGCAACAAGTACGACTCCGAGGAATTCAAGATCTTTGAGGGTCTGGAGACTCACATCAATAAGATCTCAGAGAGTCAGGGCCAGCTTGATCGGATTATCCTGACATCCAGAGCTGTCAAGAATTACTCGGGGACTGACGTGGAAGAAGGAACCGTCTCTAATTTTGCGGCCAAGGTAATGTCTTCCTGACTTTCATTTCACTCTACCCCTCAATAGACATTCATCTGATTTACATTCATCTGATTTACATTCATCTGATTTACATTCATCTGATTTACATTCATCTGATTTACATTCATCTGATTCATGAATATAGCTCGATCTCAACTCCTTCAATCTGACCACCTCCATGTATGACCGCATCGGTCTCTACCTGCATCCATATGCGGGTTTGATCAACCACAGCTGCGATTACAACTCAACCGTTGGGTTTGACGGCGAGGAACTTTACGTGAAGGCCATGCGGCCCATCAAAAAGGACGAGCAGATCTTCATCTCCTACATCGACACCACAACGCCATACGACATCCGGCGCAACGAACTGAAGGAACGCTACTTCTTCGACTGTCAGTGCACAAAGTGCGCCAAGGGAACAGAAACACTCGAGGATCGATTCCTGTCCACCCCGGAAGACAAGGCACCCCTCGAGACGGCAGAGCGGGAAGCCCTGCAACTGTTGCAGACCGCTACTGCATCTGACACAGAACCAGCAGACGCAATCGAAAAGTTGGAGGCCGCTATGCACAAACTCCACGAGACCGCTGTATGGCCTCTGACCCGGCAGCCATATGCCTCTCTCCGTGACAAGCTGATCATCTCTTCACTGACTGCTGGCAAATTCACCCGCGCATTCATCCACGCTGCTATCCGATTCTTGCGGATCGATCCTCTCGTCTACGACAAGGCTCATCCTATCCGGCATATACATGCATGGAGCTTGGTTAGACTTACGGTCTTTCTTTCACAAGAGGGCTTCCAATCGGATCCCAAAGACCCTGTTCAGATCCAAGACTTCAAACTGAACTTCCATTACCTCATTTGGTATATACTGGCTGAACTTACTAGCACTCAGTTGGAGAGCTGCACTGTGCCAAGTTTCAAGAAACTCGTTGGGAACCAGTTTGTTCAGGTTCATAATGAGTTCAAGGCGAATGGTCTTGATCCCAGCAAGAATAAAGCTCTTCTCTCTGCCGAGTGGAACAAGCTTGAACGTCTTGTCGACAAGGCTCTGGAGAAAGAGTAAATCAGTCTATACTGGTGTCGTCTTTGTACTTTACGACATTCAAGTTGAACAGACCGCGAGGGAAAGGTTGCTGAATACCTTGACCATTATATAGAACAATCCATAGCCCTTCTTCTCGGGCTTCTGAGGTTGTTCCCAAACACGGGGATTGTTGCTTCCCAATATCGATGCTTCCCAATGTCGATACTTCCCGATATCGAAGGAGCGACCCAAGTCGATGCTTGTATGATCCGCGGTACGCGACTGAGTCGTCGCCTCCATTTATGCTTGCCTTGGGATCGCATCGACAATAAATAGAAAATTATTCTCCCTCTCTCTTTCCTCTTCCTCATCTCTTCCTTCCTTGCCGATTTCGCCTTTGGTTGTTTCTTCCACAGCCAGGCAACAGAACACCACGAACAAGCAACATGAATCCCGGAGGGGTCTTCAATCGCTCCTTTACCTCCGGCCAGGGCCAGTTGACCGACCTCGGCATGGAGATGACCAACTTAAACTACGGGGCCAATCGTCGGGTTACGGCCCCCCGGTTTGCCGAACTTAGGACTCCGGTGATTCCCCCAGGCTATCAGCCGATCCCAGGGTACGAAGCACACAATCGGCGACAGGAGGCTCGCGCACGCATGGGTACGATTGCGGAGCGTCGCGGTAAGCGTACCCCCGCCCCAATCGTCGTCACTGTTTATGATCCGAGGCCCGTCCTGTCGCGACAACAACGATGGTAAGCCACCCGACTCTCAGCTCACTTCAATTTCTACGTGTCGTTACTTGTATTTTATTTGGAGCTCAGTCTGTATATCGTTCATCTTGAGTTGTGCTCAGATTTATTTCACTTGACACTTTCTATCTGCGATGAATTTGATTTGCTTTTGCACCGTGTTTGGCTGACTTTCGATTCTCGTAGTGTCCCTGGGTGCCATATGTGCTGAGAGTCTTTGCCGGAGCTGAGCCTAGCAGCTTGTCAATAAGCTCCGCCGGCTGTTGACTAGGGGAGCTTTCTGCGGGTGCCTTTGGTGATGATGGTAAGGGGGTATCTGTAGTGTGAAGAAGATGGTGGATGTGCCGGGTGGTGAGACTCATTCATTCCCCTTGGATCTATCGTTCGGCCTTGGACCCTAACAAGTTGATGCACAGGCACCGATGTTTCAAGTACCTTGACACCCATTAGCACCGCTTCCTAGAGTTCAGGTCCGCGGAATAGGAAGCAGGAAGCGCGCGATCCCGCCCGCGGCCTGCTACTTATCTCAGACAGTCGCAAGTTCATATCGGAAATGTGGCAAATAATCTGGAACCATCTAGGCACCAAACTGTTGATGACAACGGCGCGAGCGAGCGTACCGATCAATAAGTCGAACCCGCTCCACAGTTCACCGCGCATGATGAACGATACAACGACTGGGAAGACGCCGTTCCGTCGGTCATCAAAGCGCTTAACAGCCTTCCGAGCGCCAATACAGGCAAGACACCAGATGAAGTTGTTTTAAGCTTCCAGCCCATGCTCCCGGCTCCAACGGCGGTTCTCGTGGATGGGATGTTGCTGGACCAGCACCTGATGAGAGTGGGAGCTATTTAAACAAGCTTCTAGGAACTGGCATAAGTGCTGCCGCAGCAACTTTGTCACTGTCCGGGACAACTAAAGTTTTACGGCGTCGGCAAAATATCACCAACGGAAGCTTCTGTGACAGCACAGCTCCTCTATATTGATATTTATGATATCAACTGCTGTCTGTAAGTTTGCTCTTCTACAATATCGAATCATAACAACTTATGTTAATAAAGATATACACTGCACATTGTCAGCCATACGAAAGGTGACCCAAATGTCAAATATCTCCATGTAGGTATCATGTTCATATATCAGTGTTGATAAGTACAGAAAAAGAAGGCAAATAATCAAAAGAGCATACAAGCATGTCCATATATACAGTACAAAACTCAAGTACCAAAGTGAAATATATCACATCAGACTTGTTCGGCCTCCAATCTCATTGGCTGCCTCACCATTAGGCATTTCCCCATTCCGGCCAGCAATAAATTCCCGGTAAATGCCCTGGAGACGTCTACGCTCCGCAGGAGGCAGAGAACCACGCGTGGTATTCAACGAGCGCTCAACATGCTCCCAGCGAACAATGATATCCTCGCGCAGCTCGTCAGCAGCCGGCTCAGTACCATTAGCCACCGGGGCCGCGGCGCTCGCACCGGACGGTCCCTGCTCGAGCTGGCGCTGACGACGACGCGAGTTCTTGATTGCTTCCAGTTTGGCGGCAATCACTGCCGGCGGTGGCATGGAGACGGACCCGGATGCCTCTTCTGACGAGGAGTAGAGGAATTGAATAAAAGACTTTGAAGAAGCGGCGTTCTTGTCGGCGGTGGATTTGGCGCCCGGTTTGGCTGGGTCGCTTGAGCGGTCACCGAGGGCGTCGTGGACAGCCTCGAGATGGGCGTTGTACACGACGGCTTGCAGGTCTGCGCCGGAGAAGCCGTCTGTTTTAGCGGCGATGTCGTCTAGGCGAGATGCGACCTCGTCGTCCATCTTTAGTTTCTCGCTTACGGAGCGGATGATGTCGACGCGGTCTTCGTGCGTTGGCATGCCGCAGAGGAGGGACTTGTCCAGACGGCCTGGACGGAGAAGGGCCGGGTCGATGAGGTCGGGTCGGGATGTTGCTGCTAGCACATAGACGCCTGAGAGACCTTCTGCGCCGTCCATTTGGGTTAAAAGCTGGTTGACGACGCGATCTGTGACACCGGTGGAGTCGTGGCCACGCTTGGGGGCGATACTGTCGAACTCATCGAAGAAGAGGACGCAGGGACGGGCGGCCTGGGCTCGTTCGAATAAGTCGCGGACACTCTTTTCACTGGCTCCGATGTACTTGTTCAGGATCTCGGGACCCTTGACACTGATGAAGTTCAATCCGCACTCGCCAGCCACTGCACTAGCTAACATTGTCTTACCACAGCCGGGGAATCCATAGAGGAGCAAGCCTGAACGAAGTCGCAATGGGCACTGTGCGAAGATCGGGGCGTACTTTGTGGGATATTGTAGGGTTTCCAACAGCATCTTACGAGTTTCAAATAGACCACCAACAGAGGAGAATGTGGTTGTTGAGGAGGTGAGTGTAACGTTGCGAAGAGAGGCCGGAGTAAAGTCCTTCAAGGCACTTTCAAAGTCCTCGAGCCCCAGGGTGATCATCTTTGATGTTGCCGACAGATCTGAAACAGAGCGGATGAGAGCCTCATTGCGCGCACGAGCAACAAGTAGCACAAGATCACCGGGCATATACCCATCGGTCTTACCGGCTAGCTCGAGATACTCGACATCGCGTCCGATGACAAAGCCATCTTCGCCAGAGGAGCTTGGTCGGCTTCCGGGATTTGAGGGATCTAGCCATGAGTCCTGTGTTGAGGTGCTCGCGGCCCTCATATGTCCGTTCGAGGATTCTGTAGGTTTGTCTTGGCTAGTAAGCTTTTCTAATACTCTTCGGCGCCCTTCCTTGTCAGGAGCTCTCATGTGGACGATCTCACGGACGACATGGCCGCCGATGATAACATTGTTGAGGGACTCCTTAGCCTGGGCAGTGGCCAGGAGTACAACAGAGGAGTTCAGGGCGCAGTATTCTCGCACCATAGCACAGATCACCTCGCTGTTCTGGCGACTGCGGCCATTGTCTCCACCAACTTGTAGTTCGGTCTCCATTGGGCAAAGCTTGTCTAGATCATCGAGGATCACAAGTGACTGACCACCAAGGCGGGCGCACCATGCTGCGGACATAAAGAGCCGGTTTAGGGTCTCTTTGATGTTGGAGATTCGTGTCTCATCTGTGACAAGTTTGCGACAAGAGAAGTACTTCACGTTGAAAAGATGATCTCGCCTTAGGCGATGACCCAACAGTTGGGTGAGAGCTGTTTTACCCGCGCCAAGACCTCCAGTGAGCAAGATAGACGATGACTTTGTCAGGTTGCTCAATGATTGTTCAATGATAGGATCAATTCCGACCAAGTGAGGAGCTGTCTCAGGGAGAGGGTCCTCTAGAGGTAGCACCGATAGACTTGTGTCGATTGGTTTGGGGATCTCAGCTTGGATTTCAAGATTCAACTTAGCTTCTGAGCCCAGCAGCCACCCGAACATCAACTTTGTTTCATCAGAGCCTCCTTTCAGAGGGGGATCAAATCGAAGGATAGCCCCGTCGAATGAAGAGACAGAAGGATGATATTCGGATTTGGGAATGACCATCCCGTCAGTCAAAGGCCCCGAGAAGAGCCCGACGTCGGAGCCAGTGCTGCCATATATGACTTTGAGCCGCTCGGCTAGCGCATCTCGCGCTGCTGCAGTGTCAGCACCGAACTTCAGCCCCTCCTTCTTCTTCGAACCATCACCCATAAATGGATAGACTTTGAGGGTCTTGACTGCCGAGCGATGCAGCTGT
Organism: Penicillium turbatum; assembly: GCA_030762825.1. Lineage (NCBI taxonomy): Eukaryota > Fungi > Ascomycota > Eurotiomycetes > Eurotiales > Aspergillaceae > Penicillium > Penicillium turbatum. Next base: position 825,545 of record JAUJYX010000003.1, on the reverse strand, counting down.
GGAGGTGCTGCTTCGACCCGAAGGATACCCCCGACCATGTTCTCCGCGCCAAGTGCCGTACCCAGCAAGGTGGACATTGCCGCATAGCGGTTGTCCGGAGCCTCCTCCCACGGAAGCAATTTAGCTACTAGCTTAGTTGTAGGAGTACCCGCATCATTGGACTTTTGCTGTTCAGCTTGAGCAAGGTGTTGTTGTGGATCTGGTGGCGGCTTGAGACCCGATGGCTGGACAACCGATACGCATGCCCAAGTCGCTCCGCGCAGCTCAGGACTTGCTAGCTGATCCGGATCAACCCAAATACGAAGACCCTCATTTACGTCATCTTCAAATTCCCCATCAAAATACTGAGCGGTGGCTGAGCGGTCTACGCCCCTCAAATAGAGGGCGCCACGGATAGAGTCGGACTTGCCATTCTTGGCGCGTACTGTGCTTGAACTGCTCCTGCCTCCGGCGCTCTTTCTGCTGCTACCAGCCCCATTGCGGCTCTCAGAACGAGGGCTCTTGCTCGTCTTTGACCGAACTTTGGGGGCCACAATAACTTCTGCATCCGGCGCGATCTTGGCGAAGGGAGATGTGTCTGAGGGAGCGGGGCTAAGAGAAGTGACGACGATATTGGCGGTCGATGTGGGAGAGAGATGCAACGCAAGTGGGTGCATGTGCGCCGATTGCGCCGCAGTGTATGTGGGGTTGGGGAGAGCGCGGATTTGTGACAGCAGATTGAGTTCGAGGAATGTGGCGTGTAGTTCGATAACTATAGCAGTGTTGTGTTAGCCCTGGTTTCCTATAGACGTCCAGGCTTAAAACATACTCTCCCAATCTTCAGGAGTCAATGGCTCAATGTTTATCGTATGCGCAACGGGTGGATCGAGGTGTATGAACAGTCCGACCTATAAGTGTCAGCACCGCACGTGAATAATGACGCACGGGTAGTGATTATATACCTTCTGGCCTTCGGCGAGTCCAAGCAGCCGCCCAAAAGTAGTGTCAAGCTCAACGGTTGATATCTCCTGTTCTCTGGAGTATCCACTGTTGATACCGTCTCTTCCAACAACAGGCGCAAGCCTGCGCTTGCTCGGCATACCAGTCCAACCGAGGAAGCATGATTGCTGCGGGGGAGCTCCATTGGCCTTTCCAGAGGTCGACTTATACTGCAATTCAATAATAACATTTTGCGCAGTCTGAGATAGCTATGTGTTAGCCGTAAATAGCACATGGATAAACAATAGCTAGAAGACTAACCGTGTTTGCATTGACCAGCAAAGCGACCAGCGACGGCGGGAGGTTGACGAGACAGTTCTTGAGAGGCACAAGGGCAACTTCGGCCGTAGCAGCAGGCTTCTTGGGTGCCATTTTCAAACTTCTGGACTGTCGTGAACACCGAAAGGACAAGGAGGAGGGGGAAACGTGAACTCGGGGAGACACGACCCCGGACTCCACACTATCTCACTTTCGCCTCGGCCCGATGACGAGTCATGTGACCCGAGCCTCTTGCGGATTAACTATTCGTCCGCCATAATTGATACCTTTCCTAATTAAGTTAGTGGCATTCTGACCGCGTCTTCGAGTCGCGTTCGCGTTTTACCTGCGATTTTGGTAGGTGCTCGGATAGTTGGACCCTCTTCTTATTTCTCTCCCCGATCCCACTATCACTCCCCTGCGCTTGCTCCTAATTGAGCGTGCTTTTCATTCACAATGTCTCTTCTTCAATACCCCCCACCCGTGGATTATTCTGCGCAACTCAATGGCTTCAAGGATTTTTTGAAGGGGTTCAAGACTTTCCAATCGTCCTCGGAAGCAGCTGCAACCGAGGCGTTGGAAGATCTCAACATCGACGACGGCCGGACTAGTGATGAATATGATTTCATGGATGATGCTGATGAGGTGGAGGGGGCAAACACCCGAGGAGCAAGGAGGCAGCGGGAGCCGAAGCTCAAGTACATGCAGATTCTGCAGGATATCGCAAACCGTGATAAGTCTAATATCCTGATTGAGTTGGATGACCTCTCAATTGTAATTACCCGAATTGGAGCCCTTCGCCGAACACAAGCTCACAATGGCGGTCACAGTTCGAGAAATCTATGCCCGAAGGTGACGGCCTGAAGCTCGTTGAGTCGATCGAGAAGAATACGAAACGTTATATCGATGTCGTCTCTCAAGCGGTTGATGAAGTCATGCCTAAGCAAACGAAGGATGTCACGTATGTCAAAGCCGAATCCCATATGAATGCGCAAGCTGCTAAATTAACCTTGTGCGCAGTTTCAAAGACGATGTGCTCGATGTGATCATGTCCCAGCGTGAGAAGCGCAACGAAACTATGGAAACTGCAATGGAGGCCGATATGGATGCATCTGGTTCTCTTCCATCCATGTTCCCTCCGGAGCTCACTCGCAGATACACTCTCAACTTCAAGCCCCTCACACCTTCGGGGTCCAGCACTGAGCGCGCTGGTAAAGCCCTTGCCGTCCGAAATGTGCGAGGTGAGCACTTGGGTAGCTTGATTACTGTTCGCGGTATCACAACCCGTGTTTCGGATGTCAAGCCCGTTGTTCAGATCAATGCCTACACTTGTGACCGCTGTGGTTGCGAAGTGTTCCAGCCCATTACCACCAAGCAATTCCTCCCCTTGAGCGAGTGTTTATCGGAGGAATGCAAGAAGAACAACTCTAAGGGCCAGCTATTTTTGTCGACTCGCGCATCAAAGTTTGTTCCCTTCCAGGAGGTGAAGATTCAAGAGATGGCCGAGCAGGTACCTGTGGGCCACATCCCTCGCACTCTGACTATCCACTGTCACGGTGCCCTCACTCGCCAGCTGAACCCCGGCGATGTTATTGACGTGGCTGGCATCTTTTTGCCCACCCCCTACACCGGTTTCCGAGCGATTCGCGCTGGTCTGCTAACCGACACTTACTTGGAGGCTCAGCATATCACTCAGCACAAGAAGTCCTACAATGAGATGGGCATGGACGCCCGCACTCTTCGCAAGATCGAGCAACACCAGCGTTCCGGCAATATGTATGAGTATCTTTCAAGGTCCATTGCCCCCGAAATCTACGGACATCTTGATGTCAAGAAGGCATTGCTGTTGCTATTGATCGGTGGTGTTACGAAAGAGATGGGTGACGGCATGCACATCCGTGGTGATATCAACATCTGCTTGATGGGTGACCCTGGTGTGGCCAAGTCCCAGCTCCTTCGATACATCACCAAGGTTGCTCCCCGTGGTGTGTACACCACCGGACGAGGAAGCAGTGGTGTTGGTCTCACTGCTGCAGTTATGAGAGATCCGGTCACCGACGAGATGGTCCTGGAGGGGGGTGCCCTCGTTCTTGCAGACAACGGTATCTGCTGCATTGATGAGTTTGACAAGATGGAGGATTCAGACCGGACGGCCATTCACGAAGTGATGGAACAGCAGACCATCTCCATCTCTAAGGCTGGTATTAACACTACCCTCAACGCCCGCACTTCCATTCTGGCAGCGGCAAACCCTCTGTATGGTCGGTACAACCCTCGGGTATCACCCGTGGAAAACATCAACCTGCCCGCCGCTTTGCTCTCTCGTTTCGATGTCATGTTCCTGCTCCTGGATACCCCCTCCCGTGAAGGTGACGAGGAATTGGCTGCCCACGTCACCTACGTCCACATGCACAACAAACACCCGGAAAGTGAGGATGCTGGCATCATGTTCACTCCCCACGAGGTCCGTCAGTACATCGCCAAGGCACGAACATTCCGTCCCACAGTTCCTGCCAGCGTTTCCGACTACATGGTTGGTGCTTATGTGGCCATGCGCAAGAGACAAAAGATCGACGAGTCCAAGAAGAGGCAGTTCTCTCACGTCACTCCCCGTACTCTGCTCGGTATCATTCGTCTTTCCCAGGCTCTTTCTCGTCTTCGATTCAGCGAGGAGGTTGTTCGTGAGGATGTTGATGAGGCTCTGCGTCTCATCGAGATCAGTAAGGCTTCGCTGTACAGTGACGGCGAGCAAGGTTCCGACAACACCCCATCCAGCAAGATCTACAACTTGATCCGCAGCATGAAGGAGAGTGGTGCTGCGGCTGTCGGAGATGGCGAGGAGGGCGAGATGAGCATGAGACGTATCCGTGAGCGTGTGCTGGCCCGTGGCTTCACTGAGGATAACCTCACCATGACCATTGATGAATATGCCGATATGAACGTAAGTTTTGATATTCCTGGCAGCTTCTTGCGCTTTTTACTAACAACATTCGATGCAGCTCTGGCAAGTCACTGGCAATGGTACACGTCTGCTCTTCACTGAAGTTGATGGCGATATGGACATGTAATTGAGAAACTTTTTGACTTTTATGTTTTAATCTTCTTCAATGTCGACCGGTCTTTTTGTTCGTGTTGATGATGCATATTGAACAGGCTGGATTTCAGGCGACGGGTGTTTTGGGAGTATTCTTGGGAATATGGAGCCGGTTCTTATGATTTTGTAGGGTCAATCAAAAGATCTTCCCAATCTATGTTTTTTTAATATTCGGAAAGTTTCACTTTTCTATCAATTCTCAAGCAAAGTGAATTTCATTAAGCAGCGACGCAACTACCTAGCTTGCCAGATTCTTTCAAGTCTGTTGCATTGCTCTGATGCTTCGATTTGCCATCTCTCCATTAAGGTGCCTCTTCTCTCTCTTCTACCTCGTCAGATTCCAACAAATCTACCCCCACCTTACACCAAGTGCCCTAGACCACGCACTTGTTCTGAAGCTTGACCTCCTTGCACAGCTCGGAGGGAGCAGAATAAGGATTGTCACACAGGGTGTTGCAAACGGTATTCTCAGGCACGAAGACAAGGAACTCATAATTCGGCATCGGAAGACGGAACTGGCTGTTCAAGTCGGTGTTACGGTGTGACGCCTTGTAGCCAGCACGGCAAGCGCAGTGGAAGGCCTTGCCCGTGTTGATGCACGAGGTCGTGATATCACAGCTGTTCTGTCCTGAGATGGGGTTGCAGGTACCGCACTTAGGTGCGGGTGTCGGGTTGGCGGCCACCAGAGAGGTGGCGGCAACAACCAAAGCGAGAACGGAGTAATGCATCTTGAAGAGGAGGTTGCAATTGAATTGAGTATGTATTTGGAGTGAATCTTATGAATCTTGTGGATTGTGTTTGGGGAATGGTTCGTGATGGCGTTATCTTCTGCTGGGAAATTCGGCATCTTAAATATTCCTTTGGAAGGCTATATAGATGCTGGTGTGCATTGCCATGCTCGATGATCCTTTCATGCGGACGATGCTACCTGCCTAGTTTCCCTGTCAAGTGCAGCAGCCAACGGATGTATCACGAGGTCATCTTCATCTTCGGTTTTCCAAGTATAGAAACATAGTCTACACGTCAGAGCATAGCCGGTACGTTATACGATATGTACCATTGTTGGTTTTGGAGATGATGGCTCATCTCAGTCCTGTAGGTTAAACCTTCTGATGTCTGCTTTGAGGTCGTATAGGACCAACCAAATCTGGTGAGGATCGGGCGAGTCGTGAATACGAGGTCCGGAACAACGGCCTCGAAACACCACCAATACCCATCCGTCTGAGTGATTTCGATGACTTACAAGCTCAATAACAGCCTTTTTGACACAAACCCGGGGAATGCATAGGGCTTGTTACGCATGCAGAAGAACCCTGCATGTCTCAGCTAGGCCGTTGCTCTACCTAGCCGCATCCAGATCTCGACGCTAACCACCCCCATGTTTAAGTATGAACATGCGGAGAACTTGACTTGCCAAGGTTAATGTCTCACATCGCTTGAAACTTATGGCTGTGAGCTAGCAATTCGTTGATTTAGTGAAGCTTATGCAAATGACCTCCTCTCCATCTGCGCGATTTGAAACCTGGCGAAAGACCGGCGAAATTAAGCAAGCAGGTGAGAGTGAGGCATTGGTTACTCGACATTGAGGCAAAGTTGGATGTGGAATCGCCTTTTGTCCGTTCTGTTGTCTCCACTTTACGTGCCATCAATGGTGTGGCATTGAGTTCCTATGCCGGGCACTAAGTGCAACTGTCATCCCAATTCAACGAAGCTTCCGAGTCTGCGTCATGATCTCTTGTTGTTCAATGATTGTGTTTGGTCCTTTGCACTCAGATCACCATAATAATCAGCAGCCAGGTCTGATGTGTCCTCCGAATTCCAAGCGCTAGCACCGAAATGACTAGGCTGAGCAATGCTCAGCTTGGAACTATTGAAACTACAGGTTCACTTCTTCGCGACATCTCGTTTTCTTGGCTGAGATACAACAAAAGTTGCTTTGTGAAGGTGTATAGCATCACATCCAAAGTCAACGCAGCTGGGTTTGCAATATTTTAGTAGAATTCCCAAGTTATATTTCCATCGTTCGAGACCCTTCCTTTTGGTGGCTATGGACACCGCATATGGGAATGATAAAGGTGGACGAGACATGTTTCATTGAGTTAGAATAACTTTCCAGCTACCGGCTCGGATAGTGGAGATATGCTCCGATATTCCAGCAGCTGGGCTATTTACTGGTACGCATGTAGATGCTCAGCCAGTAGCATGAAAGCTAAGAGCCTAAAGGTGAGTCTTAGACTCCTCTGGCTCCCCAATCAGCCTCAAGAAGGCCTCATGGACTTCTTCAGTCAGATCACTAGCCTGCATGCTCCGCCCCTTGGCCTTGAAAGCTCGTCGCGAGCACTCCCGTGTAATGCTACTTCCTGCCCAAGCGGCCAGCAACAAAGTCGTAGTTGGGGACATGCGCCTATTCTCGGATTCGAGTTCTGCCTGAACTTCTTCCTTACTCTGGGCCTCCTTCACATTGTCCTTCTCGCCTGAATCCCACAATTTTTCGTGGTAAGATGCGCGCCAAGCAAGTAGCGTACCCAATGATCCGGTCAAGGTGTCTCCTTGACCACCGCTGCGTTTCAAGCCGCCCTGAGTATCAGCTATAATACTGGTAATCCCGTTGGAGATTACATCGTGAGAACCTTTTTGGATAATCGTCACGCCACCGAGGGCTTGAGATACCTGCTCACAGGCCTCTGATTCTTTGCTGGTCGAGTCGCCATCTTCATCTTTTGCGATATCCGCCTGGCTGGGAACCCTGACACCCAACGCTTTGGCGAGGCGGCCGAATTCGACCACGTTGGGGGTGAGAATACACTCCTTATAACCTTGGATCAGGCTTGGGTCCTCGGTCACAATCAGCAGTCCATCCGCGTCCAGCACAAATGGAATCGACATTGACCGGGCCTCTCTGATGACTTCTGCAACCACCTTGAGAGTCACAGCATCACGGCCGAGACCGGGCCCAATGACAAGTACATGCAGGCGAGAGAACATATCTTTGATTGGGACTGCAAGTGATGGTGCATCGATTGAGTTGGGATCCTTGACACTGTTACTGCTTGGAAGGATCGGGTGCACCATCAGGTTGGGAGAGTAGCCTTTGATAACCTGCGGTGCCATTGTTAGACCAAAGGATTATATAGGCCGTATGTGAACTTACCGGTGCCGCGGACCGTTCGCATACGACATGGCTCTGGTGATTGTTAGCCATTAGCCTACAACATGTCAACTTTCCCACATACCATGTCACAACCTGGAATCCAAGAGTCAGTGGTTGGAAGAAAACATCAAAATGTTCAGATCACGTACCTAGCCTTGCAGATGCCATGGCGGAGAAGTATGGAGCTCCGGTGTAGCTAACAATAGTTAGTAGGATACCGATGGGACTCGGACTGAGAACCTACTCAACGCATCCTCCGATAACAGCTACACGGCCGAGTTGTCCTAGACCAAGAATTAGCGGATACTTCATCGAGTAGCAGACATAGCATCGATGATCACCTGAATTGACCTGATCTACGAACCTTTGTGGAACTTCTCAAGCATTGGCGGCACAATCTTGCGCACCTTGCTAAAGAGGATCTTCGATGAGACCGAGACATGATGAACGGACTCCATGGTGAATGTGTAGAAGAATAAAATATCGAAAAGTCCCAAGATACCTGAAGCAGTATTCAGAAGCCGCTGGAGTTGGAACCCGGGTGATGTCACCTGCCAAGTGGGGCCCAGCACAAGCAGGTTGTTTGAACTTGGGAGACGACAATGTCACCGATGACTTCAAGATGGAATGTGCCCTACATTAGACCTCGATTTATACAGGGAAGAATACTTGGAAGTCAAATGAAAAAAAATAAAAAGCAAAGTTGGTATTGAAATGGCGCCCGCTATTGATGGTGCTTCATAGAAAAAATGAAGGCACCTCCGTCTATGGACAACCCGAACGCTCATAATGCGGAATAAATAGTCCTACCCATAACAATAAAAGAGACCATGATGGAAAGTGATTGGAAACAAAAAACAACCAGACAAAAAGGACATACTTAATCTGGAGAAAAGATAAAAAGGAACGTTCAACGCCTTCTGGAAGCAAGAGCAGCCAGTTTCCGCTGGCGTTCCAACTTCTCCTTCTTCGCCGCCATTTCTTGTCGCAGTGCTTCCTCATCCTCGAGTTTTGCGTATTTAAGTGCTTCCGCCTCCTCACGGTCCACATCGTCTAATCCAGCCTCCATGTCAGACGATGCATCGGAGTAGCCATCATCATAGCCACCATAGTCGCCTTCATCTTCCTCATCAGTTGCAAGGTATTCATTCTGGCGGGAGTTGCGAGATTGCTGTCGGCGGTCATTTGTACCACGCTTGGATGGCAGGCCAAGAGTGCCGCGGTAGGAAGGCGGCTCGGGAGTCCGCGTTTGTTTAGCTGTGCCTTGGTAGGAGAGTCCCTCGGAATCGCGCTGCCTGACAGCAGGCTTGTTCTTGGTAGTAGCACCCGACTCAGTCTTTCTTCCTAATCGCGCTTCTCGTTCTTTGCCCTGCATTTCCATCATGCGTCGTTTGCGCTCAACTTTAGTGAGTCGTTCTTTGGGAAGGGGTTTGTGTCGGAGCAAACCGACTCCCGCAGGCGCCTGTTCTTGCTTGGCCTTTGCCTGCGCCATGATCGCTGCAAACGAACCCGGGGGCGGTGGCTTAGATGGTGTAGCTGAGGCTGCCGCGGTGGGCTTGGTGGGCACTTTCTGTCCAGGCGCCACTTTTGTGGTCGCAGATAAGCTGGGTTTGGGAGTGGGCTTCGTTGGTGCTGGCCTGGAGCTGGCGGTTGTGGCTGGCTTGGGCCCAATCTTGGGTGCTGCAGACGGAACCGCTGGTCTCGTGGCCAGCGTAGACTTCATCGCTGCGGAATTGTCCGCCACCTTATTTTCAGGTTTTGCTGGCCGAGGCAGCTGGTCCTCAGCTTTGCGCTTGATCCCTCCACCAACATTGCCACCGGTTGGAGGTGCTTGACGCGCGACGATCGGTTTCCGGTCCTCCTTTTTCGGAGTGACGGCTGGCACAGGTGAGGCAGGCGCTGAGGATAGCGGGAGCTGGGAGGGCTTGCCCGTCTGGATAGACGAGAGAACGGAATCGAGGAACTATTTGACGTCAGATAAGAGACTAGCTGGGGGTAAAGCGAGGGATAGGTGAACATACACTCATATTGAATTTGATATAGGAATGTGCCGAGAGGTATGAAGCTGAGGAGGGGTACAGAAAAAGTCGCTCACCGTCGATATTTGGTACGACTAAGTAGCTTCATGACTCCGAGCCTGATACCATGAGAATAGATCTCTGGCTTCGCTCGCTCCGGATGCTTGTGATTCAAATACAATAGACCTGGCACAAAGGAAGGGCACGCCTGCCTTGGCCTAAGGATTTTGCAGGTGGGAGGGTGATGGATAAGTATAGGACACGGGATGCTGGGCCAACATTAATCTTCAAAGCTGGAGATGGCCAGATTAGTCACGTGGCAGCAAGCGTCCTGCGCCACGACAACTCGCTTAGAAGCCCCGCCGTCACTAGCCACACCCACTCGCACCACCTTTTTTCTTAAGATTTTGATCACTCGGTTAATCCTTCGTCAACCAACCTCTTCCACCAGAACTCGACGTTGCAGTCTCCGCTCAATTCGCGGTTAAATCGATTGTTTCTCTTGTTCAGATAATAATCACCAACGGTATGTACAACTTGTTTTTGTGTCTGCTAGGCGACTCTGCGCTTGTAAAACCACGATCGCAAGCAATCTTGAAATTCATGATTCTAACGAAGAAATTTTGTTTAGTCCTTTCAAAATGAAGTATCTCGCTGCCTACCTCCTCCTCGCCCTTGCCGGCAACGAGGCTCCCTCCTCCGCCGACATCCAGGCCGTTCTCTCTTCCGTCGGCATCGACGCTGAGTCTGACCGCGTCGAGAAGGTCATCTCCGAGCTCCAGGGCAAGGACCTCCAGCAGGTTAGTGATACCCGCGCCCACCCATGTTTGACTCGACACGAATACTGACTGTTGATATAGTTGATCGCTGAGGGCTCTACCAAGCTCGCTTCCGTTCCCTCCGGTGGTGCTGGTGCCGCTGCCCCTGCTGCTGCTGCCGCCGGTGGTGCCGCCGCCGCTCCCGCTGAGGAGAAGGAGGCTGAGAAGGAGGAGGAGTCCGATGAGGACATGGGCTTCGGTCTCTTCGATTAAGCGCCTTAATTCAAGGTCTCAAAATCATGGTTCTGGGGAACAGATGCTTGGTTGGTTCGTCAGTCTGGGCAAGATTTGCGTCAGCTGGCCTCACAAGTGTGTTATGTTAAGACTGTTTTGGTACAGTTGCGACTTTGCATATGAGCTGGAAAAAGCTCATAGCCAATACAATACATCTGGCCTTTCAATCTCTACATATTCAATCCGAACATCGTAGTAGTAGTGTATTCAAAGATCGCCGGGACCCGCTCAGCGTCGAAGCAATAGCGTTAGCCAAACCAGCCATTCGATTAGATCTAATCATTCGAGTTTTGGGTCACCAAATGTACCCTGATAAGGACAGTCAATGACCTCTGATCCTGATACATGTACTGCAAGTTGCATGCCAGGTAATTCAGGTGGGTAATCATGGTACGACATAATTACTCAGGCGGTACATGTATCTCCAACGCTGTCTCCAGACAAGTTCAAGTAAAGCAACATTGAAAGTTACGAGTTTATCGATTACGCCGAGAAAACCAATGTTTCAAGATAAATTACAAATTGCCCGAAGCGGTATAGCGCATAGGGCTTGGAACCTACCCGTCGCTTAACGAGTGCCGCCCACCTCCAAAGGCTGTGTGCTAGTAGCCCGACCGCTCAGCGACACGACAATTTCCGACAACCTATTCCCTCGCTTTTCGAGACACGTTCGAAAGGCGGCTTACAGGAACTTCTGCAAAAATGGCTGACATCGAATACGTGAGTTTTTTTTCTTGCCCTTATAGTCCGTGCGATACACTGACATGACTTTCTATCTAGAACGCCGAGGAGGCTGCCGGTACGTTTTGAATCAAATTCATCCCCACCCATCGCCCTTGGAACAGAAGATCCGAATTAGAGAAGGAGACGTGGATTTCAATCGACTACGCGGTGATAATGATGGAAAGAATACACGTTGGCGGGGAACGACACAGACCTGGATGCAGGGAGATACGCACTACAACAAGATCGCAGAGGCTGACTGAACCTTCGACGAACAGAGATCAAGAAAAGAAGACAGTTCCGCAAGTTTTCTTACCGCGGTATTGACCTCGACCAGTACGTTCCCACTGCCAATCATCACATCTTTGAAAATCCATTCGCAACCAGCGCATCGCCAGACGGAATCGAAGGAGGCTATCCGCCATACCAGTAATGCACTCGATATGTCGCGTGTGGCATCCTGGTTCTCGTCTGGGAGATACTGCATTGCGAATGGAAATCAACGGACATTTTAGGAAGGACATTGGTCTGACTGAAACCTCTTTACAGGCTCCTCGACCTTTCTTCCGAGCAGCTCCGTGATGTCGTTCACGCCCGTGCCCGCAGACGTTTCAACCGCGGTCTGAAGCGCAAGCCTATGGGCCTCATCAAGAAGCTCCGCAAGGCCAAGCAGGAGGCCAAGCCCAACGAGAAGCCCGATCTCGTCAAGACCCACCTCCGTGACATGATCGTCGTCCCCGAGATGATCGGCTCTGTCGTCGGTATCTACTCCGGTAAGGAGTTCAACCAGGTTGAGATCAAGCCCGAGATGGTTGGCCACTACCTGGCTGAGTTCTCTATCTCTTAGTACGTGCTTTCCATACTTGCTCCAGGACCATTAACATCAGAAGACTAACAACCTTCTAGCAAGCCCGTCAAGCACGGTCGTCCCGGTATCGGTGCCACCCACTCTTCCCGTTTCATTCCCCTCAAGTAAACGATTTCAAACGATTCCCCTCGGAGAGTGGCGTGTGGAGGAAATGGTGCTGGGAAAGCAAAAATGGAATTCAGCAACCTTTTCAACTGGGCTCTTTTTTTCAGCATGTATTTCCAGTGCGGGTCAGCTGTTTCCAACTCAATTTAAGATCTTGTCGGCATGAAATCATCTTGGGATCTGAATTTAGTCCCTCGTCGAATCTGGCGAGGTAAAAAGATACTCCTTCTCTGGCCTCGATGAGGGTTACCAGAGATGGAGTCTAATCTAACGACACTACAATTTCATCCCCCATATACTGTAGGCTAGTAATCTGGCATCTGGTGGTCCAGACTATGCTACTATATCAATTTATTTGACCTCGAACCACTCCACCCACTAGTCTCCGCTCCCTGTGCCCCGGGGAAGCGGGATCTTGTTGGTCATTATATTTATGTGTGAACATAACATAGTACTTAGTAACCTATGTAACTACTTTCTACCAACCTAAGGTAGGTCAATCAATCCTATTGCCCTTGAACGAGTGCCTGTGTTTCTACTTATAGAATATTGGTACTATGTACGTTACCACATAAGCTCACAATATATACTTCCAACATGAGTCGGTCATCCCAGAATTGGTCTCATGCCGCTTTGTTTAGTGTTAGGGCCGTGTCGATTCGAGCACATAGTGTGGTGCAGTTTCATTCATGAGAATTCTACACCTGAGCACAGAACCTTTACCTTAGCAAGGCCAATACTGACACGCTTCTCTTGAACATCTTTGCCCGACAATTAGCTGTTGCTTTGTGACTTCTAATGGATGTTCGGCGGCGTGCCTGGCTCCATCACCGAAGTTGATGCGACTGACCAACTTATGGTTAGCAAAACATCATGGCATCTCACGATACTCCTTGCTACTATCGATCTCTGCAACTTCAACTGGATGCCCACGGGTAGCAGTGCTCCAGGTCCTGGTCGTCCATATATATCCGCCTCGGTCACCGAACTGCCGAAATCACCGAGCGCTGATCAGCTATCTCCTGCATGGACAGCAAGTACCAATTTGACGATGCAATGGAACAGGAAAGGTTTCTAATCCACCTCTGGCCAGAGGAGCCAAGCAATAAGAAGCTCGCCTTATCTCGGGAGGGTGGGCCTTCGGGTATGATATCGGCCTGGGAGTGCAAGCAAAGAGCCGAGGCAAGCCGCGAACCGAGACTGCGGAGTACGACATCTCTTTAAGTACTCGCTCGTGCAAGTCATTTCTCTTTCATCTGACAGTGATCCAACCGCTCGGTAGCCTCCATCATATCCCCCGGATCGGCCGTTTAGCTTTCTTTCCCCGCAATTATGCCCGTCGCCTCCAACTACCCCTTGGCCAACATCCCGCCAGTAGACCTCTGGACCTTCCTGTTCGAGCGCAAGGATAGGCCTTTCCCAGATGATAAGGGTATGTTAAAACGCATTGGAAGTCCTAGGATGCGATCGTCCCACGTCTGGATTCCTCGTGAGTCACTCCATGCTGACCCGCAACCCCAGTCCTCTACCAAGACGCCGATACCGAACGCCACTATACATACAAGACCCTCCGAGATGCCTCGCTAGATTTTGGAAAGGGCCTGAAAGCCCTTTGGGACTGGCAGAAGGGCGACGTTTTGGCCCTCTTCACGCCGAACAGCATCGACACACCCGTGCTGATGTGGGGTACCCTCTGGGCGGGCGGAATTGTTTCCCCCGCGAACCCAGGTTACACGGTTGAGGAGTTGGCCTTCCAGCTCAAAAACTCTGGCGCCAAGGGTATTGCGACACAGGTTTCGGCGTTGTCTGTTGCGAGGGAAGCTGCGAAGAGGGTCGGCATTCCCGAGGATCGTATTGTTCTGATTGGAGACGAGCGGGATCCCGAAGCACGCATCAAGCACTTCAGCTCCATCCGCAATATCTCCGGCGCTGTCCGCTACCGCAAGCAGAAGGTCAATCCTGAGAAGGATGTGGCATTTTTGGTTTACTCGTCTGGAACGACGGGTGTGCCGAAGGGTGTTATGCTCTCGCACCGCAATATCGTTGCCAATATCATGCAGCAAGTCACCGGCGAAGGTGGCATGCTGAGCTGGAACGGTGGTCCTGATGGAAAGGGTGACCGTGTTCTGGCATTTTTGCCGTTTTATCACATCTATGGTATGGGACTAAACCAAAGGATGGGATGAACAAGTTACTGACTACAAGCTTCTTAGGATTGACCTGTCTGATTACTCAGGCCTTGTACAAGGGCTATCACTTGATTGTCATGTCAAAATTCGAGATCGAAAAGTGGTGTCAGCACGTGCAGAAGTACCGTTGCACATTCAGTTACATCGTCCCTCCCGTGGTGCTGCTGTTGGGCAAGCACCCCGTGGTCGATAAGTATGACCTTTCAAGTTTGCGTATGATGAATTCTGGCGCCGCGCCACTCACACAAGAGCTGGTCGAGGCAGTCTACGCCCGCATTAAGGTTGGCATCAAGCAGGGTTACGGACTCAGCGAGACCAGCCCCACCACCCACTCTCAGCGTTGGGAGGACTGGCGCGAGGCCATTGGCTCTGTTGGTCGCTTGATGCCCAATATGGAAGCCAAGTATATGACTATGCCAGAGGATGGATCCGAACCCAAGGAAGTTGCCGTCGGCGAGGTGGGTGAACTGTATGTTAAGGGACCCAATATCTTCATGGGTTACCACCAGAACCCAGAGGCTACTAAGGGATGCTTGTCTGAGGACGGTTGGTTCCAGACTGGTGACGTTGGTTACCAGGATGCTAAAGGAAACTTCTACATCACCGATCGTGTGAAGGAGCTCATCAAGTACAAGGGCTTCCAGGTACCCCCTGCCGAGTTGGAAGGATACTTGGTTGACAACGATGCTATCGATGATGTTGCCGTCGTTGGCATTGAGAGCGAGACTCACGGTTCGGAGGTTCCCATGGCTTGCGTCGTTCGCAGTGCGAAGAGCAAGGCTTCCGGAGTGAGTGAGAAGGACGAGGCAGCGAACATCATCAAATGGTTGGATAGCAAGGTCGCCAGCCATAAGCGTCTGCGTGGTGGTGTACAATTCGTGGATGCAATCCCAAAGAACCCCAGTGGAAAGATCCTCCGTCGGGTGCTGAAGCAGCAGTTCAAGGGGGCGGCCGAGGCGCCCAAGGCCAAGCTGTAGATTACTCTTTTTGGATATAAACAGACACACAATACAAAACTTAGAGCTTTTCGATATTCACCTTCACGGGCATCCATATGTAGGAATATACTAACCCGAACCGATGATCATCCCGGATCTAGTAAACCAAAACCCAAGCTCTTCCAAAACTAGAAACCCCAGAAACCTACAGCTTCAACCCCCAAACCCCTGACCCCCTAATGGAAAAACCTCTTGACCATTCCCTCAACATCCTCCCCAACAACAGCATCAACCTTCTCCCTCGCAACCCGCTCAATAGCCTCTTCCACCTTCTCTTCCCCATTAACAAGATCAATCCACCCCTCCGTATCAGCCCTCGCAAGCAAGCCATCCGCAACGATAGCCACATCCTCCCTCGTGACAGTCCCCTTCCCGTGGGCCGTTCTCCCCAGCTCCACCTTCCGCGTCGCTGGCTGGTCCGTCAAAAGCCCAGGCCGCAGATTAATAGCCTGGAAAGGCCGGGTGGGGTCACGCTTGCGCTGCGCGGCCAACGCAGTCATATACTCGTCGGCTTCTAGCTTGGCTTTCGCGTACGTGGGCAGCACTTCTGTGTTCATCTTGACGATACCCGCCCATTGGTCGTCTGGCATCCAGGTTGGCTGGTTGCGGCGGCTACCTAGGTAAGAGACCATGAGGAATTTGGTTACGCTTGGAGAGGCGAAGGAGGCTGTTAGGAAGTGTTTTGCGGCTTCTTGGTCGATTGCGAATGTTCTAGCGGGACCGCCTTTGCCGCCGGCGCCTGGGTTGTTGTTAGCTTTTCCTTGAAGGTTTAGGAATTGCTATATGGTTATGTTCTGCCTTGATTCTGGAGTTGTAGGGATATGGTGGGGCGGGTGCGGGGTGAGGGGCAAGGAAATCGTGAGTCCATACCAGCCGACCAGACGACATAGTCCGGGGTAACAGTGTCTATGACCTTCTGGGCGTCTGAGACGCTCTTCACATCCTCCAGACTCGAAACTAGTACATTGAGGTTGCCCTTCAGACCCTTGCCCAGGGCTAGAATCTCGCTTTCATGGTCGGGGTTGCGAACGACGCTGGTTACGTTCCAGGCCCGCTTGAGGAGGAGCGGTGTTAGGTGGAGGGCAACTTTGCCGTGGCCGCCGAGTAGAAGAACTTGCATTGTTGAAGTAGTTGTATTTAACGTGGAAGGAATATGTCTAGGAGGTATTCAGGATTTGTGTGATATTTCGTGCAGAGGGACCTAAGTCATAGGTCTTGCGTCATCGGACGGACTATACATACTCCTCAGGCTGCTTGGCGCTGATTTCTAATTTTCAGAATACAGCGAGTAGCTGGTGAATTTTGAATGAAACCTGGATTGAATCACTAGTTGCACACCTCTTGGTTCTAACTTGTAGGCTAACATTGGTTGAAGAACTATATAACACGAACCATCCAAGTTTGGCTCTATCCATGGATATACATGTACTCTAAAAGGGACAAACAGATGTGACATGAGTTGTACATTACCTTGACCCTAGGTATAGTTTCTGCTATCCCACGCTGTTCAGCCATCACCAACTGATCCCGACTAACCTAGCAAGAGGCACCAGAAGGCACATTCGAGCACTTGCTGCTAGTCTTACCACCAGTGACATCATTTCCAGACCAGGTCCAGTCGGAGCAGCTACCGTCACCACACAAAATGTAGACATTGGTAGCGCTGCTCTCAACACTGCCAGTAACCTTCTCGACAGTCAGACCGGTGATGGGCACACCAGTGGTGGGAGTACCGGTAGGGCTGCCATTCTCATAGTCTTGTTCGATGACAATGCCGTAGGAGGAGATCTTGGACAGCTGGATGTTGGAGAAAGTCACGCCAGATACTTCACCAGTGGCCTCGTAGATGGTCTTGATGCGCACGCCGTTGGCAGAGTTGGTCACGGTTGAGTCGGAGATGGTTACATTCTTCACGGTGTTGTCGTCCCGGCCACCGACGGAGCCGATGGAGAGACCGTGACCGCCGGAGCAATAGCCTCCTGTGAAAACGATATTCTGGATTTTGGTTAGTTCGTGAACACCTTGCAGTAAAAAGAACAATGCTGATGCGCTTACCTCGCCGGAGTTGACAGCCAGACAGTCATCTTGATTCTTCACGTTGGCATTGCTGATTGTAATGTAGGTACTCTCGCCAACGTCGAAGGCATCGGTGTTGTGGCCGCCGTTGTCATCGCCATCAGAGTTGTCGATGGTGATGCTGTCGAGAACCAGATTGTCGGCCTGCACACTAAAAGCCTGAACGGGTGTGTTCTTGACATTCAGGCCGGTGATAGACGAGTCTGTCATGGAATGGGCATAGAAGAACTTGGGCTTGGTCTTGCCTCCATTGGTTCCCTTGCCGTCCCACCAGCTGGCTCCGCCGCCATTGATGACATGGCCCTCTTCGCCGGTGATCTCGATGTTCGAGCCCGAGAAGCGGATAAGAGGACCCTTCCACTCCTCGTATCCGAAGGTCGTCTCGCCTCTGAAGATTACCTATATACTGTGGTTAGCCATCGGGTTCTCGGCGATTGAGGACCGAAAATGTATACCTTGGTGCCATCTTTCAGGTTGGAAAGGTCGAGGGTCTCGCCGGCGGGAACCTCGATATTGTCCAACACAATGGTAGAGCAGGACTTCTTGCTGGCACTGGCACTGGCGGCCGAGGTGAAGGTGCAAGTCGAGGCACGCCCAATCAACTCGGAAACTCGCGAAGGGCCGGGGGCAGCAGATACCGCGGCGGCAAGTGCCAGCATGGACACAACAAATGTACGCATTTTGAAGCAGCTGTCTGATCAACAGACAAGAAAAGAGAGTGTATATTGTTGGGGCTTGCCCGGTTGAATGCAATGACAAAGGAGAAAAAGAATGGATTGGCTTGAACAAGCTATTCCAAGGCCTTGGCCCTGATACTTAACTGCTCGGGTTTCAAGGTACTATGCACCTAGCGCTTGCACTAGCATCACCATGAAACGGGGCTATCACCGTCTGTGATGGTGTGGACCTCTGCCTTTGGTCGGAAGATTCAACGGAGTTCACCATGAGGCCCAGAGGTGCCTGATACCTTCTGGGTGCTCCGTTGGATTCATCTACTGCTCAGAACCGGAAATACTCCGAAACATTTTGATTCACGGAGTCAAAGGCCCCGCTGATGAGGCCATGCTGAACTATGATTCCCGGAATATCATCGGGCAAATTGACCGGGACCAGCTGCTTTCGGCCTAAGTCGATGGGTATCGACAGGGGCAAGAAATTACATACTATCTGCAGAAGTATAAACTTCCGTGCCACTGAGAAACATGTGGAGCTCCCTTGAGCTTGTTGCGTCTCATATTGAGAGGCCTCTTGATTTAGGGCTCGGCTCGATCTAGGCTGATCCCGGAAGATTCAATCTGAAACAATATCCACCCTATTATTTGATCAGTGCCACGCGGTGTTTTGGTTGATAATCGGTGTATATAGGTAGGTATGAAGACGTAATTGCATTGTAAATCATATCGTAGGCGGTTAGCCATCTAGAGAGCTATCTGACTCCTATATTGCGCGTGGCAGAGAATGAAGTAGTGTAGATCTATACATATCATGGTTAGCTGGAATTGCACATACCTAGCACCGGAACGCTAATAGCCTCATTCAGCAGAAATCGATGTCAATTGGAATCCTGGATGTTAGAAATCAGAAACTAAAACTTGACCGAGGAACAAGAACCCATAGCTTTTTCTTTCCTTGCTGCCTTTTGAGCACTGGGTGAAGCTGCCCGAGCACACGCCGGGCCGCGGGCTCTGGGGGCCGTCCCGAGCCTTACGTAATCATCAACATGCTCACTAAGCATCACCTGATCCCGCCAGGGCGTCATTACCTCCTACAACATACCTACCTCCAAGGCTCAGGGCTAGCTGATTGACTCGGGCGTGGAAAGCCCGAATGAGTGTCTCGAGGTCCCCTAGGGCTCTGGTGTCCCAAGCCGAAAAGCAAAGGTGAGATATGATACGTGGATTGAATCGAATGATCTACAACCCCTCCGGCATGTTTCCCATCTTAGAAGACCAACTATGGGGGCCAATGAGTCCGGCACTTCGCAACAAGAGCTATCCCCAATGAAATCCTGCGGAGTTTTGATCAAAATGCGGGGTGCATACAGGGTAGTACTCACAAGTGTGGAAATTCTTGGCATTGTATACATTGAACATTCATTGTGTTCTATCCCACCGGAAAAATTCAATGTTAAAAGAAACTCATTGTCAGACATACTGCACTCCTGTTCCAGACAATGCCGATGGAGTAGCTAGGCTAGCCTTTCCACGAGCCTTTCTGTCTTCAAGCGGAGCAATTTAAAAATGATATACTCCAAGGATTGGCGGAATCCCCTTGCCATATTTGTTTACGCTTTTCTTTCTCTTTCCTCTTTCGTCAATGGACACTCCAACTTGGACATCACCAAGGTTGTGAAAGCCCAGGCTTTTGAATTCGACCTTGGCGGGGTCGAACTGTCCCAAGACCGCTTCCTGGAGAACCAGGGCCGTACCCTTACATATTTGAAAGAAATAGACGTCGACAGACTCCTTTATGTCTTCCGGACGACCCACAGACTATCTACACAGCAGGTAGCGCCTAATGGTGGCTGGGATGCTCCGGATTTTCCGTTCCGTTCTCATGTCCAGGGTCATTTCCTCACGGCCTGGGCTCAATGCTATGCTGTACTCCACGACCAAACATGTTATGATCGAGCAACCTACTTTGCTGCGGAACTGGCAAAATGTCAAGCCAACAACAAGGCTGCGGGTTTCATGGACGGATATGTATCTGGCTTCCCGGAATCAGAGTTCGCAAAACTCGAGAACGGCACCCTGACAAACGGCAATGTCCCGTATTACGCGGTGCACAAGACTCTTGCAGGCCTTCTCGATGTCTGGCGCTTGACAGACGACACTACCTCTCGAGACGTCTTACTGTCCTTAGCCAGTTGGGTTGACAAACGCACTGAATCATTCAGTTATGATGCAATGCAAAAATTGCTACAAACAGAATTCGGCGGTATGAACGACGTGATGGCTGATCTCTACCACCAAACTGGTGACAAGAGATGGCTAACCGTTGCCCAACGCTTTGATCATGCCGTCATATTCGACCCCCTTGCAGCCGGAAAAGATGAGTTCGACGGTCTACATGCAAACACTCAAGTACCAAAGTGGATTGGGGCCGCTCGTCAATACAAAGCCACCGGAAACTCTCGCTACCTTGATATTGCCCGCAACGCCTGGGAAATCAATGTCAAAGCACACACCTACGCCATTGGTGGTAACAGCCAAGCCGAACACTTCCATGCTCCAAATGCTATCGCTGCTTATCTTACCAATGACACATGTGAAGCATGCAATTCCTATAACATGCTCAAGCTGACCCGCGAGCTGTGGCTTCTGGATTCCGAGAACTCAACATATTTTGATTTCTATGAGACCTCCTTACTCAACCACCTGCTGGGCCAACAGGACCCTGATGATCACCATGGACACATCACTTACTTCACCCCTCTCAACGCCGGCGGTCGCCGCGGTGTTGGTCCCGCCTGGGGTGGCGGTACTTGGAGTACGGACTACGACTCATTCTGGTGCTGCCAAGGGACGGCACTTGAAACAAACACCAAGTTGATGGATTCGATCTACTTCTACCATGACTCGACGTTGGTTATCAACTTGTTCATGTCTTCTGCCCTGAAATGGCCGGAGATGGGTGTTACCCTGACACAATCTACGACTTACCCAATCGGCGATAAATCGAAACTGCAAGTCTCCGGTAGTGGGCACTGGACGATGAAAATCCGCATCCCTACATGGGCATCAAGGGCAGAGCTGACGCTGAATGGGAAATCTTTACCTCATGTCAAAGCCAAACCCGGAACATACGCTCAAATCTCGCGCAAATGGGCCGATGGAGATGTCGTTGAGATCCGCTTCCCCATGAGTCTGCGTACGGTTGCTGCTAATGACAATTCAAGTATGGTTGCAATTGCATATGGGCCAACTGTTTTGTGTGGCAATTACGGCGACCAAACACTGAGTAGCACTCCTACTCTCGCCCTTGACTCTATCAAACGCTCCGGGGCTTCTGGCCTTGGCTTCACCTCTATCGCCGACGGAAACAAGGTCACACTGAGTGCTTTCTATGATGCCCAGGGATACAACTATAACGTATACTGGGCTACCACGGGAAGTCTCCACAAGGCGTAGTGGCTCGAAATAGAGATCACGTTTCAGACAGCCAAGGAAGATCATATACGGGACCGAAATGATCTAAATAGCTTGCTAGACCGGATAATTTCAATAAAATCAAGGTATGGTCTGGACTCACGCTCGAGGGTATTCAAATTGATTGAGGTTGATGGCTTGTTTCTGCCTCAGGCGCTCAATATTTGTAGATACGACTTTGTTGCTCTGCGTCGTAGATGGACGGATGTCTGAGCAAAGTATTTTCAAAGCTCTTCAATTCGTTTAGAGACCATCAATATCCCTTCCCAAGCATTGAGCAAGATATCCACTCCATTCAGCTCCAAGCCACAAGCCCATGCCTAGATGCCTTGGCAAGCATTACCGAGGTCGGGCTTCTCCGCGCCACCCTGGAGCGGAGCCCATCGAACCCCTTCTCATCCCCGGATTTCACGCTCTTCTAACTTGGTACATCAACATAACCCAACATGTCTACCGCGGACAGCGCTCCAGTCCCAGGGGATGCGCTGGACCTGCCGCCTCCCGCCGTACGCGATGTCCTCCGTGTGCTTCTCAGCGCGAAGGAATATCGTCACCTCCACGAATCCACACTCAAACGCGTCCCTGCCGTCCAAAGCAAGCTTCCATCTCCAGCTCGCTTTGATGTGATCGCTCGTCCGAAGAACCGACACAGCGAGGCTGCCATTCGCGCTTCGCTGCGTGTCTTTGTCGGTTCCGGAATCGCCTTGAAGTTGGCGGATCTGCTGATTGCTCGATTCCAAAGCGGCCCTCCACAGTAAGATCCATATTATCTAGCAAGGGATTATGAGTATCTTCCAAGAACCTACGCTGACTGCATTTCCAATCACAGAAAGAAGGCCGGAACCCCTCTCCTACGGTCTCCCAAATTCCGTCTCTCGGTCTCCTTATCCCTCCTCCTTCTCATTCATCGCCTCCTCTACCGCTTTCTCGTCCGACTG
Organism: Penicillium turbatum; assembly: GCA_030762825.1. Taxonomy (NCBI): domain Eukaryota; kingdom Fungi; phylum Ascomycota; class Eurotiomycetes; order Eurotiales; family Aspergillaceae; genus Penicillium; species Penicillium turbatum. The sequence continues at coordinate 802,949 of JAUJYX010000003.1, read as the reverse complement.
CGAGCCAACCTTCGCACCGATGATGCACAGCCCTTCAGAGAGCGCAACCCGCGCATCTCGAAGGCGCTGACCTCGCGCCTTGCGCCAGCGATCGGCGCAAGTTTGGCGGGGTTTGCTCTAGGCATCTGCCCACAGGACCAGCTTCGATTGACTGCGGCGATTTACACAGGCACCAGGAGTATGGAGTTCTTATTTAATGTTCTCGACTCTAAAGGCTGGTTGGATAAGCGCCCGTGGTGGTTCGGCAGCTGGCTGTTGATGCCCATCTCGTTTGCGCAGCTCTTCCACGCCTTTGTGTTTGACCGCGAGACTACACCAAGTGTTCGTGGACTGATCTTGCATATTGGTTGGATATGATCACTAATCTTATCTTCTAGTGGTTTGGAAATGTCATTTTCAAGCTCTCGCCGAGCTATATCCAAGGCCGACCGGAGTCGCTTCCGGCCAACATCTCCTGGCCAGAGAAGGAAGAGATCGTGAACTCTCTTGCTTCTATTGCTGATCTCCGCTGGCCGTAAGTTTGGGAATGGCTCTCCAGCATATTTAATTCGGTTTCTAACATGGCACAGCGCATTTGTTTCTCCAATTCTACACCCCGGTGACGCCAACACCTTGCCATCAGCAGTGCACTCCATCTCCCCAATCACTGGACCTGCACACCCTGCAATTTCGAGCCTATCGTGCGCTCTCTTGCATCCGAATCTCCCGAATTGTAGCACTGCGTTCTTGCACCACATTCTCCTCTCCGTGCCGCCGCTTGCACGGTTCCTAACGACCGTCACACTAGCGCTCTCGATTCCCAAATTCAAGAGTATTCTGCTTCAGCCTTTGGATTCCGTGAGCACTATCTCCAAGCGCATCATCACCATGACAGCAGTCCTCTCTGCCGCAATTGGCACAGCCTGGGGCAGTGTCTGTCTCTTGAACCACAACCTGCCCCGCACAACACTTCCTACCAAGCGTTTCTTCCTCAGCGGTGCACTAGGCGGTCTGCCATTCTTGTTCTTGGGCAACAGCCGCAGCACTTTCCTCTGGATTTTCCGGGCCGCTGTTGACTCGGCATACAAGACCGGGGTCAAGCGCGGACTATGGAAGGGTGGAAAGAGCGGTGAGCTGCTGCTGTTCGTAGCATCCTGGGCGCTCATGGGATCGATTCTTGAGGCGAACCCTGCGGCCGTTCAGGGTGGTGGTCTGCGCAAGGGTCTGGCCTGGCTGAGAGGTGACGGATTTGCGGATCCGATCGAGGTCTCGAAGCGCAAACTGCGTCGCGAATCAAAGAAATCCGACGCAAATGAACCAACGAATTAGCTTTTTCATATATTTCATAGGTAATATCAATGGAGTTTGGTGTGGAATTCACTTTCCGATCTACGTGCCTGCCTCCTTGTCTGCGGAGAATATCCTCGGAGACTGGCCTCCGCATGTGCGATGTATTTCCGATCTAACTTTATAACAGTCTTCTTCGAACTGTCAAGTCTATTATCATTAGCAATTGTTTCTTTCGTCCTGATATCTCCTTTACACACAATGACTGCCCAAAGATTGAAGATCGGTTGCGCTGGTCTCGGCCGCATGGGCAAGCGCCATGCCCTAAACTTCCTGGAGCGTACTCCCCGGGCTGAGCTTGTAGCTGCCAGCTCCCCTGACCCCGTTGAGCTCGAATGGGCGAAGATCCACCTCGAGCCCTTCGGCGTACGCCTATACCAGAACTACGACGACATGCTCAAACATGAAGGTCTAGTTGCCGTGGTAATCGCATCGGCAACCGCCGTCCACGCCGAGCAGGCCATCAAGGCCATCGAAGCAGACAAGCATGTCCTTTGCGAGAAACCTATCTCCACTAGTGTCGAAGTGGTAAGCTGCATGTCTCCAACCGGAACCTAGGATATAATCCACCATAAACAAAGCCCCAACCACCAAAACACACATCTAACAACCGACACCTACAGTCCCAGTCCGTCGTCAATGCAGCAACCCTCAAACCCAACCTAAAAGTAATGTGCGGCTTCTCCCGCCGCTTCGACAAATCCTACCGCGACGCCCACAAAAAAATGCAATCCGGGGCAATCGGCACACCCTCCGTCCTCCGCAGCCAAACCTGCGACAAGCTCGACCCGTCCGGCTTCTTCGTCGCCTACGCCCAATTCTCCGGCGGCATCTTCGTCGACTGCTCCGTCCACGACATCGACCTCACCCTCTGGTTCTTCGGCGACTGCAAAGTCAAATCCGTCTCCGCAGTCGGCATCACAGCCATCGAGCCGGGTCTGCGCGAGCACAACGACCGCGATAACGCCGTTGGATTGGTTGAGTTTTACGATGGCCGGATTGCGTACTTTTATGCTTCGCGCATGATGGCGGCGGGGCAGGAGGATGTTACGGAGATTATTGGGACGAAGGGGAAGTTGGCGGTTAATGCGCAGCCGGCGATGAATCTTGTGCAGGTTTTTGGGGGGGATGGGGTTAGGAGGGAATTGCCGGGGGATTATTATGATCGGTTTGAGGAGGCTTTTGTTACGGAGGCGAGGGAGTTTGCGGGGGCTTGTTTGGATGGGACGGTGTTGCCGGTTGTGTTGGAGGATGCGGTTCGAGCTGTTAGGATTGGGGCTGCGTTGCAGGAGGCTTTGATTACGCAGAGGAAGATATTCTTTGATGAGGAGGGGGAGAGGGTGGAGGTGGCGAGGTTGTAGGTGTTGTGGGAGCTGTTTGTTATTTGCTGATTTAGGTAGAAAGACAAGGTTACATAGGTCACTGTACGTAACATATTTCCTCCAGATGTCAGGTCCGGTCACCAGTTTGACTAGCGCGTCATGTGATTTGTAGCTAGATTCACTGGTTTGTGTAACCAGAATAAATTTCGGTTGTTTTGGTAATTACAGCTTGATTCGAATTAGGTCGAAAGTAATTCTTGTCTTCCCCGCGTCCGGGTCAACATTCTTGAACTATATATAGGTTTACCTACGTGATCGAGAACTTAGGTGCTATTCCGGGTACATAAAGAAGTGGTATGAATATGATTCTATGATATTAGTGAAGCAAGTCACTCATATTGCGGGTCATCCACTCTATTTGAATGCACGTGGCAACCCAGGATATTTATTTCCTTAATCATCCAACAAGAGCGATCAAGCTTCCGTCTTGGCCATATATTCTAGGGTATACTGATCTGGGTCCCAAGAGAGAAGCCTTGTCTCATTCTCCTGAAGCTTCAAATCCACATATTTATCCATGATTTCCTTTTCTTCAGGTTCCAAGAGATGAAGTCTTTTCTTCCATACATCGCATATGTTGTCGTCAGATTTATTGGACCCGAAGAATCGCTGATCGATCTTGTTCCAATAGATGGCGTCAAAGGCAAAATTGTTCCTTGCAGCATACATGATCCAAAAGTCTCCGCTCTCCCAGCTATGTCGCATCCGACTAGAGAGTCGCTGGCTTTCTTCGAGTCGTTCGTTCCGAGTCTGGTGCGCGTCCTCTTCGCATTCCATCATTGCCTGAAGGAAGATCTGAAGCCGTCTCTCATACTGTGCACACCAGTCATCAAGGCCTTTAGTCCAATATTCCGGCTTTTCGAGAAGAAGCCACCAGGGTGGAGCATGAGTAAATTCAACTGGGGCGGTATACGTAAACTCCCAATCCACCACCCCAACGACTTTTTCAGCTTTATCGACCATGACATTCTGTGGTCGAAAGTCGTCGCACCAAACTGGAAATGGGCCATGCTCATGAGACATCCATTTGTCCCTAAGCTCCCGATCTCGAACAAGTTTCCGAAATAAGAATCTAGCAACAAACTTACGCCGGCAGTCGTCGGCCGAGTCTATAGCATTGTTCCTTTGGTGTTTGAGGTGTGAAATATGTAGCTCTGCTAGGGCTTCAAAGTACAACGACGCTCTATCGTACATCGCGGTGGGGAGTTTCGATCGAGGTAGCGTCCCTAGACGCACAATTTCATTCATAGAAATGGATAATGGTCGATATGCCACTTCCCACGCTGATTTGCCGGTCTGTTTCAGAGACCCAATCCGGTTCGTAGATAGTGTAGATAGAGAAAAGACAATATCGGCTAGTGCTCTATAGAGAACTTTTAGCTTTGTTGTGCTGATATCCGGATTGAGTTCTGGACGTTGTTTTGATTGGCGTCCCGGCGTCTCGAGAAGATCAGACATGCTTCTCTCGTGGTCAATATAGTCCATGATTATAAAGGGACCCAAATTTGAGGGGCTCTCGTTTCTCTCTCCCCAGCGGGAGACCATAGGAACTGGAATCGGCTTTGTTTGTAAAGTTCTTTCCGTGATGAATTGCATGATAGAGGCCTCATTACGAACTTTTTCTTCAGGAAACATATGAACGCCAGGCAGTGGGAGTCTTAACAGAGCGCCGCCAGTATCGGTATCGGTGAATGTCATAAGGAAGCTAGCATTGAAACCGCCGGATTTGAAAAATTTGAAATCGGCCCATTGGCGAGGGCAATTATGTTTAGCGAGAAAAATTCCAATCTCATTGTAGATGTCTTCATCGAAGAGAAGATCTAGCCAGGAGTCTTCGATCTGGTCGCTTTTTTCCCAGGCAGCATCATCGAAGGGCAAACGTGGATTCATCTTACGAAAGCGACAAAACGAAATCAGAAATGTGGAAGAAACATGCAGAGTGTCGGGGTGAATATCTTGATGAAGTAAGGAAGTTGATTAGGTACCAAGAGAACAGGGGGAACCAGCCGATTAGGTAGCAAGTTACTCGAGTAAAAAGCGGCAAGAGGTGAGCACTAAAGCGGGAAGGGAAAGCCAAGAAGTGGCAGAGGAAATCAACTACGTTGTATGTAGGTCAAGAAATTACAGGTGTGTTTCGTGAGGATATGATGATTTGGGGAATGACGTTTCTATAAACAACGCTAATCTCATGTCGTCGTAGCATATATCGTAGATATTTCCATGAATACAAAACAAAAAGGAAGAGGGGAATTGTAGGATAAAACATGTAGAACAAAGACGCATCGAGAATAAGTAACAGACATCTACCACTTGATGACCTTGGTGGGGAAGTACTCGTCGATGAGCTCCAAGTAGTAAGGCTGGAGACAGAGAAAGTTAGTAAAGACGCAAATTTATTTCAGCAGAAACAGAACATACCTTCAACTCCTCAATACTGGGAATACCATCACTCTTGCTGTACAAGTCATAAGGATTGAAAGCCTTCACAGCGCGCAGCATATCACGATCATGATCATTCATTAACTCATGGTATGCGCCAGCGCTGTGCCAAGGATAGAAAGAATGATAACGAATCATAGCAAGAGCCTCATCAGGAAGCGTCGACTGCTCCTTGGCCAGATGATAAAGATACTCATCATGACCCCAGGAAAGCATGACCTTGTCAAGACCACAGCCGGGGGTATAGATACCAAACTTAGTATCGTAGATCTTGTGTCCGAAGTCCTCATTATCACGGAATGAGTCGCGACCATAAACGATCCTCTCGTCATAGCCACAGCCGACAGGGAACGTGTCGCCGACAACGTCCCATTGGCCCTCGGCATCGAAGAAGAAGAGGAGCTTGCCCAGGTCGTGGATCAGTCCGGTCAGCTGCATCCAGCGGGGCTTGCCGTCTCGTCGGATGGCCTCGGCGGATTGAAGGAGGTGCTCGATCTGCGAGAGGCTGGTGTCCGGGTCTGACTCGTCGATGAGCGTGTTGAGCTTCTCCATAGCTTCCCAGACGGTCATCTCGGCACGGGTCTTGCTGTGGAAGTCGTGGCGGGCTTTGAGGTTGTATGCGACTGTCTGCTTGGTGTGTTGCTCCTGGTAGAAATTCTTGACTCGGTCGCAGGCGTTTTCATATTGGCGGAAGTTGGTCTTGTCCTTCTCCTTGTCGAACTCGGACTCTTCGTATAAGCCTTTTTCGTCCGCTAACTTTTGAGCTTCGCGTTTCTTCATGTCCTTGAGGACGTTGACCTCGTCAATGGCATCGGAAAGGTCCTCGAGTGCCTGGCCATCCCGCTTCTTGAAGACAGGGGAGGCCTGTGGAGAAATGGCGACTGGTGCCATTTTGGATGTGTGTGAAGAATCAGTATATTCCTTATAGGACTTGGGGGCAAATTCTGTATGAAGCGACTGAAATTATATGAAAAGTGGTCTTATGGTTTTAACCTGAAGGAAAGATCAGCCCTAGGATATTCTAATGTATATGTATATGACCTCAAGGGAGCATCGCACCTCGATTTCCGACGTCACCTGTTGTGCGCTGAGAATTTTCTTTCGGACCGTTCATGATTTGCCATAAATATGGGACGAGAATGCTCGCCATGAAACATCACGGATTCTGGCTTCCGCAGCGATGAAGACCCGAGTTGACCTAATAAAAGACAGACGATGATTGGCAGTCACTGCAACCCCACGATGACGCCCAGCCATGACTGTGGGGGGTTTTTGATGTCAAGTGGAGAAGTTGTCGAAGAGAAAGAAGACATGGAAGAAGGTTTCCGAGTCAGGTACGAGCCTTTTGTCTTCGTCTGGAATGTGGACGGTAGAGATGTTTATGCTCTCTCAAGGTTCAAATGACTCTAAATCACACCCTGGTAAAAGAATATTCTAGTGAGCTTCTTCAACCACATCGCAGCATCGTGATTGATGGAAAAAGCTCAAGTTGTCGGGTGGGAAAGTCCCGAAAGCCCAGCGTGGGGGGAAACTCGGGGAATTGTTTCGACCGAACAACTTCCCCCGCCTTTGTCTTCTTTTACATTTCCCTTTCTGATCTGCTGTGATCTACTGTAAATAATATCATCATATATTCTAAATTCACAATGGCTGCATGCGATACCCGTTTCAAGCTCAACACCGGTGCTGAGATCCCTGCGCTCGGTCTAGGAACATGGCAATCTCAGCCCGGCGAGGTCGCCCGCGCCGTCTCCCACGCCATCAAGGTGGGCTACCGTCACATTGACGCCGCTCTGTGCTACGGTAATGAGAACGAGGTCGGCCAGGGTATCAAGGAGGCCATTGATGCCGGGATCGTCAAGCGCGAGGATCTCTTCGTCACCACCAAGCTGTGGTGCTCCTACCACGCTCGTGTCGAGGAGGGTCTCGAACAGAGTCTGAAAGACCTCGGACTCGACTATGTTGACCTGTATCTGATGCACTGGCCTCTGGCCATGAACCATAAGGGTGAGTGCGGTTTCTTCATACCCGCAAGTTCGAGACACTGACCAATTACCCCACAGGAAACCACAACATCTTCCCCAAGCTCGCTGATGGCTCGCGAGACATCCTCCACAATCACTCCCACGTCACCACGTGGAAGAGCATGGAGAAGCTTGTCGGTACCGGCAAGGTCAGGGCCATCGGTGTCTCGAACTACAGTGTCAAGTTCCTCGAGGAGCTGCTGCCCCAGGCCACCATTGTTCCCGCCGCCAACCAGATTGAGAACCACCCCTTGCTGCCCCAGCAGGAGATTGTGGACTTCTGCATCAAGGCTGGCATCCACATCACAGCCTACAGTCCTTTGGGCAGTACCGGCAGCCCCCTGTTCACTGCTGAGCCCATCGTGGCCGTCGCCAACAAGCGTGGCGTTACCCCCGCTACTGTTCTGCTCAGCTGGCACAGTAAGCATCCAACGAATCTGCATTCTAACTCCAGTTTATCATCCTGACGATTGTCTCCATAGTTGCCCGTGGCTCCTCCGTTCTAGCCAAGTCCGTGACCCCTGCCCGTATCGAGGCCAACCGTGCCGACCTGATCAAGCTGGATGCCGAGGATATGGATGCTCTGCGCAAGTACAGCGATGGCCTCCAGGCCGAGGGCAAACTCCAGCGCTTCGTTTACCCTCCCTTCGGTGTCAACTTCGGTTTCCCCGATAAGCAGTAAGCTTCGTACTATTCAATTCTTGGCTGATAGAGTTGGTAAATGTAGAGAGGCAAGATTTATTTGCATTTGATAGCATTGATACCAAGTGAAAATATTATGATTTCATGAATGAATTTACTGCATGACTGGGGCACAGAACAGTCCTCTTTTATCGATCATGTCACCATCTGGCTCATTTCCTTTTTTTTTTTTCTTCTTCCATCCCCGATCCCACTTCACTCATGATGACTGGGCAAGCTGGTTTCCCAGCTGGGCTTGAATTGGTAACTCTACCTTGTAGATATGTTCCGGGCAAAGTCGGCCTAGCGAGGTTGAGTTAAAAACGACCGACGAGGACTAAAAGGTGGAGGAAGGACTCTAGTGTGTGCCTGAGAAAGTGAAGTGCCGGATCATACATGTAGCAACAGCTGGTGGAACTGTAGCATATCAGGCTCCTTACTATGACCCGCGTTTGTTAGTGCGCTTTGCCAAAGGAACTGGAAAATAAAGACGTCAAAATGCATCAACGTTGATTTTGCTGAAAATATTGAAAGCTAAAAAGTAAAACCAGTATGTGTCGACTGAGCGGAGTCTCTGGCACCCTCCTTTCGTGGATGACCAATGCGTCGGAGCCGCCACAGATCTAGGCAGCGACGAGATTGTGTACGGTGCTCATCTCGATATGTCGCGAACGAGGAGGTGCCGACGAAGCTCGGCGGCGAACATTGGTGGAGATATCATCACCAGATGCTCCAGTATCGAATCGCAAAGCAAACTGAGGGCTCTCATAGGTGACGGAGTAAGTGATGGGAACTTAGATGTGAGCGAGCAAGCAAGCAGGCAGCCCAGAATGGAGGATCGGATGTGTGGTTGGGTTGAATACACCCCTTTCGTCCTTGCGTGGTTTAGCGCGTGACTTGCACTTGTATCTCTTTCTCTTGGTGAGAGTGACTTGCTGCGAGGGCTGCTAATTGCGATCGATGGAGGTAAGCGGAGTCTTGGGAGGAGAAGGTTGAGATGTGGTGGGCAGGGAGAATGAAGTGAGGTTGAGAGTGGGGAGTGGATAAGGAACAAAAGATGAGGAAGAGAAGTTAAAAGAAGAGGCGGAAGTATCCGATGTGACAACAATAGAGGCGGCCTATTGTGTCCTAGAGGTTGTCATGCTTTGCTGTTGTTGACTTCAGGATATTGGGAGGATCAACATTTGACATCGCCCCCAGATGATGAACTGTCTTATATCAAAAGACCCGCCAGCAATTAAGCTTGATTGAGCTAACAACGACAAGTTTAGCCATGGACAACTTGCATTATACGCTGATCTGAGCTTGCAATCTATAGAAGGTGTGTTTGGATACACGCTTTTTCGATGCGTTTCACTAGTGACAGGCAAGAGGAGACTCGCTTAGACCTGCATGTTAGACTGAAAGTACTAGCTCTCACTAAATAAGTGACTCTTCTCAATGATCAAGATGAATGCTCAGTGTATCAGCGTCACCCGTACCTGGCCAATCACAAGCGTGCAAGAAACATGTCTGTCCCACTTGTCCAGAACGATCCGGATCTATAAGTGGCACATTCAATGAGCGTGGGAGACGAGCGTAAATAATTACATGTAGCATGAACTGAGCTGTATCAATGGCTGTACGGAATTGGCGACAGGTAAGATGGACCCAATAAGCAGGACCATTTGCAAAGCTTATATGCGTCCGCTTTGAGATTGGCCTTTGCCCTTTCATCTAGCGGGGTCCTGAAATTTCGTTTCTTCTTTTCTCCCACATAATACAAAGCTTGAGAGGCGCGGGAGTCGGAATCTCGTGAACTGTTGGGACGAGGTGATGGCCTGGTCAACTGGAACTGCGCCAGCGAAACTTTCAATAGAAATTTGGGACGGTGGGCTCAGAGTCACATGTACTGAAAATATGACACAAGGATCACTAAAAACACTGAGAAGTTCAGTGGGTGAGCCTGGTAGAGCATATGCAATGAGAGATCCCAAGGGTTTCCTTGACCTCAGCATTTTCTGGTGTCGCGGCCGTAGTCTTCCCTTTCCTTTCTGTGTCTATATGTACAAATTACTATGATTTCCATGACAGACACATCAGTTCTATAATCAGAAAACTCATAGTAGGTGATCAGACTTGTCAACGGAGCGCACCAGTAAGGCTCTATCACTCCTGCTGGTTCAGAATAGACGCTACAAAATCGCCGCCTCTGATCTACGTAATGACCTCTTCGTGGAAAACATCTTAGGAAACTCCTCGAGAGGAAATCAGCCAGACCCGGAATTCCACCGGAAGTCATATGCTGCCATGCAGGCGGGTCCTTTCCACGGCGTTGGTTATCCACCGAGAGCTTTCGGATCAGATAAAAGCGCCACAGCACGCTAAAGGACTCCAAGGCAATAGTAGTCCGATCTAATCAGATGATCAGGCGAGTTATCAGATTCGAGGCGCTTCGAAAAATTTCCAGAGATGAACTCGACCGACATCTGGCCGCCCCTGAGCACGCGGCCATATCCACTTCATCCACTTCTCGACGACGTTGGTGGCTCGGCCGATTTTTCCACAGGAGGAAGGTCGTTGGCACATCGATCTGAGACCGGCGGCTTGGCTAATGCTTTTCTAATTCAAATGCTGTGTGGGTCGAAGTCGTCAGCCACGTGTTGTTATAACGGTTCGAGCCGAGATAGAAGGGATCATCTTGGATGCCGCGCAAAGGCCGACGCAGGTGCGTTTGAGAGGAAATAGTTGTCAGATCTTTTTGATCCCTGGTTCCACCTGGGAGTGGAATGAGCTCTGGTTAGGCGTGGATCCATCGGATGACACCGGACTTTGTATTTCTGGGGCACATACGGATTTACACGTAGTTAGGTACATAACAGCAATACATGTTAGGGTACAGCGATCCAACTCATGTGCTCAGATCCCACAAAAGCCATGTGGAGACATAAAATGGAAACAGCATGGTGTATCTGATTCAAGGTAAGTGCATGTATGTGCTCTGTAATTTTACCTGCAGTGGTATTCAAACGTTGTTATTTACATAACTTACATAAAATACATGCTCTGTTACTTTACAGCTGTTATACGGTATACGGGAAATAAGCCCCACTTGAGCTGCTGGACGCTGAAAACTCGGCATGGGCTTCAAACATTCTTAGCGTACAACGCCGCGGCAATAACATCCACTTCTGTCGGAAGTTGATACTTGGATGTTGGCTAGTACTACATGTAGATATGATATCAAGATTCTGCTACAGATCATCTAATTGAGGAATTGTGGTTTGGATAGTCATAACATTCTGCGTTCAGATCGTTATATGAAGATAATTAGATTGCTAAGGCACAAAAAAACAAAACTGTCAAAAGAAGTCTATCTGGTTTTGGGTATAATAGGAAATATATCATCGACGTGGTCATTGTCATATTTCATTTCCAAGAGTGAAAGGGCATAGACATCCTAGAAGACGGTACCCTTGACCTGAGCAACCTTCTTCAGATCGATGTCGCGGATCATGAGCGTCCAGAACACGCACAGACCCATGAAACCAACGCCAACAGCAAGCATTCTTGTCTGGGAATAAGCGTATGCTTCCTGGATTGCAAGTCTCGTAGGAGAGCCGATCGGATATTTGATCTGAGTGGGCAGGTCCTCGTAAATTGTATCGATGTTTCCAATAGAAGACGGCGGAAGCCTAGTCTGGAGAGCTTTGTAGAATGTGTTGGTCCAAATTGCAGCACAAATCGTAGAACCGGCAGCATCGCCGACAGTTCCCACAACGTTCAGGAGAGCAAGCACAGTAGCGACATGCTGGTGGTCGGCGGCAGCCAAGATAGCGAGTTGCTCAACAAGGATGAAGACGGATCCACCGATGGAGATGAAAATCTGGCACATGACAAGATAACCGACAGATTGATTGGGACGGCGGAAGTAGATCATCAATCCTTGGGCAAAAATGTAGAGCGGAACCGCAATGTAGAGAGTCCACTTGAAGCGTCCAGTTTTGCGAATAACAAAACCGACCCCGAGCAAGAGGATGCCGGAGACCACATCGAAGGTATTGCTGACGTATCCGGCCTCAGCAATTGTGAGATCGTTTACGACCTGTAAAAAGGATGTGTAGTAGTTGTTCCAGCAATAGTAGGAGAGCTGATAAGTCGCGTCGAGCAAGCATGCACCAATGATGGTTCGGTCAGTCAGCAGACTAAAGTTGAACATCGGTGTGGGCGCAAGGAGGAGCTCCCAAGTGAGGAACACTGCCAGCATAACAAATCCGACCACGATCATGGCGATGATGTAGCCGGATCCCCAGCCGTTGGGGGCAAAGGAGGCGATGCTAAACGGAAGCAAAAAGACTGTAAGGCCAACGGAGAACAGAACGACACCGAGCACTGCACAATATTAGCGTTGTTCAATAGTATGACAGGAAATGTTTTCACTCACAATCAAACTCCTTGGCATAGAACCAAATGCTTTGGAAGATAGTCCGGCCGCTCGGCTCTTTCACGATGAGTCCATTCTTTTGGGCCTTCTTGAGGTTACTCTTCAAGATGAAGTAGAGAGGCGAGGCAACAACGGGGAAGATGATGGAAAATGCGCCAAAGGCCCAACGCCAGCTGATCTTCTCGTAGAAGCCCTCGGCAGCCTTGGGGCCAGCAAATGCTGTAATGATATACGGCGAGGAGGTGAAAGCGTACGCCAGAGCTCGGTTCTTAAGCTTGGAGATATCGGCGGTGATGACATCAATACAGTATGTCATACCTCCGAACCCGACGCTGTAGAAGACGTAGGCAGCACAGAACGTCGGAAGGTTGTGGCACACAGCCATGAGAACCAATCCGAGGGTCGCGAACGTAGCCATGGCCAAGAAACCTTCGGCACGACCCCAAACGTCCATAACTTTGGCAGTGGGGATGTACACTGCAGCTGTCATGGCGTTTGCGACAATGTAGATGACGTTCAGTAGAGAATGGCTCTCAAAGTCACTGGTGACATAGCTGATCAAGCTGTAATTGATCGAGGACTGCATGGCATTGACGAAGTACAAGAACCAGATGCTATTGAAGGTCTTCGTTAGTGACAACGTTCAATCGCACGGATCAATCGACTATCTGTGCAGAAAAGCAGAGAACCAAAAGCTTACTTAACAAAGACCGCAATTAGCATGCCCTTGGTCCAGCTCAAAGTCACAGCCTCAACATCTCTAACACCTCGCTGGGTGTCTTCCGTGGGAACTTCCGGATTGTCCTCGTTGGCTGTAGCAATAGTCTCGGTGGGTTCGCCCTTGAACTCGCCCTTGAAGTCGTTATCAGAGCTCACGGCGACTGGGGAAGCAGCCTCCTCGGTCGTTACAGACCGCCGAAAGGCGGATCGGAACCTGGCAATGCCCATACTGTAGAATGGAATAAGGAACAGACAGGAGATACTCAAACAAAACCGCAGAGCCGATGTGGAATCCTTGCTCTTATAGCGATTGCCCCCGTTTGCGAATGCTCCAGATCCAGACTTCAAAAATCCCCGAACTCGGCAGCTTGGTATTTTGAAAGATTAATGCACGCCACGCCGTGATAAATAAACTAGTAGGTAAAGTCTTGGCGTTGTCTCAACCCGGTTCATTCGCTAGGTGATCGAATAACCGAGTTTTTCCCCCTCCTGTATGGGGCTTGCCTTGTCTAGGTCATGTGTGGACCGCCCACTTATCGGCCAGAATCGGACAGCCGGAGAGAGAATCTAATCAGATCGCATGGGTGGTGGTCCTCATCCCTGTCAGATGGAACGAAGGCAATCTCAACCGGGGATGAGGACCTCTTCAAGCCACAGGAAGCTCGTTGAAGCTTCCTGTTGAGGGAATTAATATGTGGAGCGAGCTTGGCATAGCCTGGCATGCATGATGGAATGAATTCTCGCGCCGCGACAAGAGCTGGAAAAAGAAAATAATAAAAGGAAAGATAAATAAGATTGGGCTGGGGTGTTTGGGCCTTCGAGCTAACACTAGCAACTGTTATACACCCCTCCTATGTTGAGATCCGAGCGGTATAATCCGCTGTACCACGATGTATACATCGTATGATAGAGTCCACACGGAGATACTAGCGGTATGTAACATGCGTATCGATGTCCACTCCCATGTATCATCAGATCTGAAAGACGGCCGTAGCCGAGGGACTTGGTAATTCATCGTATGACGTAAAATCCACGTGCTACCTGCAAACATACATGTATCTTTGCAGCAATGGAGAGGGTCTTTAGTGCTTTATCTACAATGTCTGCATATCTCACCCTCAATTTAAAGTGCTTACAACATCATCTGCATTGGGTCTAGGAATTCCCAGGTGGTGAGCAAATTGAGGTAATTACATGCAGTACGAGGGTCAACATCGGATTAATTACGTTGCATTACAGTTAATCAGATAAGTACAAGCCCCACAACCAACCATGGACCAATTGCGCCACCCAATCTGATTAGTCTTTTACTCATAGCTTTGAATTCTTCCAGCTCGGTGACCGCTTCTCCACAAACGCCTGGATGCCTTCGGCGAAGTTGGGACCACCCACCAATCGAGGATACCAGTGATCCGCTAGATCTGATACGGTGTCCTCCACGCTGCCAGCTTCCCAGCTCATCCGAACACCTAAACGGCCAACGATGAGAGAGTCGGGGCTATTTTGGCACATGACTTCAGCAACATCGACTGCGGCGCGGACAACATCGCCCGGTGAGTCTACAACTCGACTGACTAGGCCCCAATCATGTAGCGTCGTGGCGCTCACGTTCCTGCCGGTAAGCACGAGATCCATCGTACGTTGCAACCCAATAGTACGGGTCAACCGCGGCAAACATCCGGCAACTGGCACGATTCCCCGTTTCACCTCTGGGAGGGAGAAAATGGCCGAAGATGAAGCCAAGATAAGATCGCAATTCGCCACCATCTCGAAGCCTCCGCCCATGCAAATGCCGTTCACGGCGGCGATAATGGGCTTCTTGCCGGTCCGGCGAGGTAGACCGGCCAGGCCCGGGGCGGACATGTCATTGACAACACCGGCCTTATTCATTGCGTTCCATTCTGTTCACGCCAGTCAATGGTTGCTTCTGAGGTTGAGCACAATATATCGGAAAAAACTTACCCCCAAGATCAGCGCCTGTACAGAAGGCTCGCCCAACGCCCGTGATTATGGCAACCCATAAACTTTCATCTTCATCGAATAACTCCCAGATTTTGGCAATCTCTCGACTGGTCTTTTTGTCAATGCAATTCAACTTGTCAGGTCTGTTGATTGTGACCTGAATAACTCGCTCATGTGGAAACGATATGTAAAAGTTTTCATGATTCAAGGGTCCTGATCGTAAAGACATGATGGCGGATTGTAGACTATTGTGACTTGTCTGCTCAATTTTATTATGTAGGTTTCGACTTAGTATTTTTCCGCTTGGGTACCAGGTACTGTTGTAGGTCTAAGTCACGGATTATATATTGGGGTTCTTAGTGTCCGTAGGTTCCAAGGTTGCATGCAGCTTTCAACGGAACCTCGGAAGTTAAAATCCCAAACAAGCAGGCGATATCGGTACAGGATTGTAAATATTGAAAATACCTGACAAGCTCCTTACAACATAGGGTGATGGATCGAGGCGGTTTTCGCTTATTCCTCCGAAACAAAATTTCTACTTTGGAATCTGTCACTGTTGCAAGTGAGGAGAAATTTGGCCTCGGTTACTCGATCCTAGCCTGATCATCGTTGCCTTTTTCAAGGGCTCACCTACATATAGCCCCCATTGCGCAGGGTGGAAAGCTTGCTTATTTTTTTTTTACCCGTGCTAAGCTTCAATTCATTGTCCCGAAGCTTTTGGCCTTGAATTCACAACCGAAATCTCCGACAATGGCCTCAAAACCGCACCAATATCCTTTGGTCAAGCTACCACACCCTTATCTGACTGCCTATCGTGTGGACACTGTCGCTGGATCGACACTGGCCCAGCGCAACTTGACACTTGATGATCAACCTGCAAATGGACGATCGTTGCCTGAGCCGTTACACTCAGCATCGCTCTCATGGCATGACTTGACTTTCATTCGCAAAGTTGAGCAGCCGCCCATTTCAGATAACACACCCTGGGGTCGCGCACGTCGCAGTCCCCAAACAGTCTTCCAATGGACAGGGCACAGCGCCCCTTCTCTGGGCCAAATTTGGAATGTGATCCACGCCATTTATCTCGGACACCCAACAATCGAATATTTTAGACTCGCTCTGTCCGGCACAGGGCAGGGAGTCATTCACGATGAGCTTCTTACCACCGGATTAGCAATCAAGCACCCAAGGAATCTCCGCGACAGAGAGAACAAAGCTCTGCAATTCGACGATTTGTTGATTCTTCGAAGCGCCTTCTGGCAAGGCGCAGCTTCTCCATTGGGTCCCCGTCCCATTTGGGTGGTGGGAGATGGCACAGATGGCCCCGTGCGGAAGCCTCTGTCGCAATATCCCATCATGCCAGAAAACTACCAAATCACAAACAAGTTCCCCGAGGAGCCAGTATATACTCGGCACCCGACGCGTCGCCCCAAACCTCACCCAGGATCCATCGCCTACAGTCGTTACATCCCAGAAATCAATGAGCACTTCTCGCTCGAAGTTGTAGACTGGCAAAATCTGGAGCATGTTCAGCTATTCAACAAGTGGCAAAACGACCCGCGCGTTGCTGCAGGCTGGAATGAAACTGGAACTATCGAACAGCACACGGAGTATTTGCGCAAACTTCACTTTGATCCCCACGTGCTGTGTTTGTTTGGACGCTTTGATGATAACCGATTTTCCTACTACGAGTTGTACTGGTCAAAGGTAAGACCCCCACCCCGGTCGCAATTTAGCTGAGTATTGAGTTTAACACTTTTGTCTTTAGGAGGATCATTACGGCGCCCACTACAATGCTGGAGACTACGATCGCGGCCGTCACTCCCTCGTCGGCGATTCCAACTTCCGCGGTGCTAAGCGCGTGAATGCCTGGTATTCCAGCTGCATTCACTACGTCTTCTTGGACGATCCCCGGACCGCCAATGCTGTCGGTGAGCCCAAGGCCACCGGCGCGACCATCTTGTCCTACGAGAATGCGCAAGGACTCACTATCGGAAGTTATGTTGACCTCGGACACAAGCGATCGGTGCACTCAATCTGCAGTCGCGAAAAGTGGTTCCAGTTGTGTCCAATTTTCTGGGATGGGCGCGAGCGGCCTTTGGAATCTGCTGATCGGGCCGCTTGGAATGCCAAGCTGTAAATTTGCTTGGAGTTGCTTCGAATTGCTTGATTTGGTCGATCTGGTCGATCGAATCCTCAATGTACAAAATCATGATTTTTTTTTTCTCTCTACTTGCCGCGATCTTCAAATACAAGACAAGTGGTAACTCGTATTGCTCCACTTAAATTCCTAATTAGGGGAGTCCTTCCCAAGGCCGCGTTCCTATGCCGCTTCAATCAGATTTCTTTCGGGTGTTTCTTTGGATTCCACGTTGGAAATGGACCCACTTGGCTTTCCCTCTGTAATGGGTGTTGTATCTGATGATCTTATCTTCTCTTCTATACACGAGGTGAGTGAGTTGTTTATAAGTCCTAAGGTTGAGAAAGATGAGAAAGAGCCCTAGTAGGTGTCACTACAGATACCTACATTGCTATTCTCTTCAACAGATCTTGAAGTCCATTCGTTTGAGTTTCTGTCAAATGAATGTCTATCAAAGGTACAAACACAATTGCCACATATCTCCACCCCGACCAAGAAGTCCGCGAATCTCACATTTCCAATTATACATCGTGTCTCGTACGAATGTAAATTTCGATCTTTGGAAACCATACAAAATACAGCTGTATTTACCTACTATACCGTATTTACGCTAGTGGGGAACCACGGCACGCATGCCCCACTTTGATCTGATAACCCCCGCCGAATAATTGAAATTCTTCAGGTGCAGGTGGGTTGCATCGTCGGAACTGCTGTCCAAACCGATGTCGGCTGGTTAAAAAGTCAGTTCGGGATGTTAAACATCCGGAACTCCCCTCCTGAGTGCCTGTTTCACACTTGGCATACGGGTTTCTTGGGTCCTCGTCGCAATCCGCAGCTCCAGTCGCTTCACCGGATGGAATCGCGCTAAGAAGTGGGTGCAATTTTCGTGGTGACGCCACTGTTAGGCTAGTTAGTCAAAGCGATAAATTGATCGCCTGTGAAAACTTACCTTCTTCAACACCCAATCGATAATCCCGGTGTTGAACGCCGTCTTCGAGTCACCATGGGTTTCGGGAACCTTGCTAGCTACCCCAAGCTACTTGTGGCCGCCAATCCCTCGCGACTCGAGCTGGGAACCCTCTTTGTTGGCCTGGCGTCGGCAATTGCATCGGGTGTCCCCTTTCCGATCATTGGTATTGTGTTTGGTCAATTGCTCGATGATTTCAACTCAGTGACTTGCGAGCAATCTGCTAGCTCCTCCGGAGGAGATTCGAGCGATCAATCAGACATTAACAGCAAAATTTTGTTGATCGTGTACCTGGGAATTGCTCAATTCGTCTTGATCTACCTCCACCTACTATGCTGGACGATGACCGGTGCGCGCCTTGCGCAGCGACTTCGCGAAAAATATCTCCAGAACCTGCTCCGACAAGAGCCCTCATTCTTCGATAACCTCCCCGCCGGAGAAGTCGCCTCCCGACTCAACACCGATATTCAAACAATTCGCTCTGGTACGGCCGAGAAGGTCGGAATTTGCATCTCAAGTTTCTCCTTTTTCGTTACCGCATACGTTGTGGCATTTATTAAAGATTCCATCCTTGCCGCGATGTTGCTTTCCTTGATCCCCGCATACTTCATCATGTCGTTTGTTGGAAGTTACTATATCGAGAAATACACCGGGCGCATGTCGGATTTCGCTGCTTCCGCTGCGTCAATTGCTTCAGAAGCGCTCAACAACATTGTTGTTGTGCATGCCTTTGGTGCGAACAATCGTTTGGAGGAGAAGTTCTCTAAGGCACTAAAAGACTCAGAAACCGAAGGGTTGAAAAAAGCAACTGCTACCGGTATCCAGGCTGGTGTCTTGTACTTCGTCGCTTACGGTGCAAACGGTCTTGCTTTCTGGCAAGGAAGTAAACAGATTGCCGAGGCAGTGCGTACAAACTCGGCTGGTGCCACTGTTGGAGCTGTTTTCACTGTTATCTTTGTGTTGGTCGAAGGTCAGTTTGATTGGAAATATAACATGCAATCTTTACTAACTTGATTATAGCTACACTACTTCTGAGTCAAGTTGCACCTTTCATTCACTTGTTTACACAGGCAGTGGCTTGCTACCACAAGCTACGTGATGACATTGAGCGCCTTTCCCTAATTGACGGGATTTCCGATGCGGGCATTCGCCTCTCGCAAGCAGAGGGTGGATTCGAGTTTAAGAACGTCTCATTCATCTACCCTTCCAGGCCAGAGATCACTGTTCTCAACAAGATCAACCTCTCTATCGCTCCTAAAAAGCATACTGCCATTGTCGGTCTTTCCGGAAGTGGAAAGTCGACTATCGCAGGTCTAGCCATCCGCTTGTATGATGTCACTGGAGGCGAAGTCACTTTCGATGGTCAGAGCCTTCGTGATATCAATACCCGTGATTTAAGAGGATTCCTCAGTCTTGTGCAGCAGGAGCCATCCCTTCTGGACCGTTCTCTTCTGGAGAACATTGCACATGGCTTGATGAACTCAAGCAACCCGGCTCATGCACACTTAAAACCCGCACTCCTCGGAACAGACCTCAGTGATATAGCCATCGAAGTCAGAGACGGTCAGGACCTTGTCGCTGCAGCAGAGAGACGTGGTCCCGAAATTGTCGAAATCGTTCAATTGGTCCGGAAGGCTGCCGCCCTTGCTGATGCAGATGGCTTTATCGACGCTTTGCAGTACGGATACGCCACGCTGGTTGGATCCAGTGGTCGACTGATCAGTGGTGGTCAAAAGCAGCGAGTCTCTCTCGCCCGTGCTCTTGTCAAGGATCCTGCTGTCCTCATTCTGGATGAAGCCACCGCTGCTTTAGATTCACGAAGTGAACAGCGTATCCAGCGGGCTATCAACAACATTTCAACTGGCCGCACCGTCATCACAATCGCCCATCGTCTTTCGACTATCACCAACGCGGATAAGATTGTCTGCATGCACAAGGGTGATATTTTGGAGGAGGGAACTCACGCAGAATTGATGGCTGCGAATGGACCTTACTCTGAGCTGGTCAAATTGCAGACTCTTGGGGCTGCATCTTCATCCAACAAGACTGATACCACTGCCAGCATTGCAAGCAAGTCTGATGATACCTCTATCACAGAAGCGGACAACGAGAAGGGCGGTCTTTCAAATGACCTGGAGTCTACTAAAGAGGCTCGTGTCTCCACCACTGAAGCACCAGCCGTTGACTCTTCGGAAGAGGAGGAGGAAGACGAACCCGAGACTCCTCCCAAAACCCTGTGGGATCTTTGCAAGGGATATACACCAGCTCTTAGACCCCATTTCCTCGTCATTTTTGCCTCGCTTTTCGGTGCTAGCATGGTCGGTGGAGCCTTCTCTGGCGAAGCTGTCATCTTCGGAAACACCGTCGGAAGTTTGAACCCCTGTCACGGCGCTGCCAGTATCAGCAGTCGGGGTAACTTTTACGGTCTGATGTTCTTCGTTCTCGCTCTTATTGAGTTCTTTGCAAATGTTGTCAGCTGGGGAGGATTTGGCCTCGTCTCTGAGAAGATAGTCTACAAAGTGCGCGTCCTGTCATTCCGATCTCTGTTTGAGCAAGATCTACAGTGGCATCAATCTAAGGGCCGATCGCCTTCCCAGCTTCTCTCTTATATTACCAGAGACGGCAATGCCCTTGCTGGTTTGAGCGGATCTGTCATTGGCACTCTGTTCTCTATTACCATTAACCTCATCGCCGCCATTATCTTGACTCATATTATTGCATGGAGGATTGCCTTGGTCTGCCTTGCCCTTGTTCCCCTTCTTCTCGGCGCCGGTTTGATGGAGCTGATGGTTCTCGGAAAATTCGAGGAGCGTCACGAAAATGCCTACACCAAGTCCGTCGACATTGGCGTGGAGGCTGTCACCTCCATCAAGACGATTGCTTCTCTTTCCCTGGAAGAAAATACTCTACAAATATATCGACGATCCCTAAAGGGACCTCGCAAGGAGACATTCATAGTCACCGTGCAGGCAAGCTTCTGGCAAGCAATGACCTACTTCCTTGGCAATATGGTGAATGCTCTGGCATACTGGTGGGGTTCTAAGCAGATCATCAACGGCAATTACACCCAAACTCAATTCCTGATTGTTGTCTTCTCCCTTCTGGTCAGCGCTCTGCTTTGGAGTCAAATGTTTGCGCTCGCACCCGAGCTTTCTGCCGCGCGGTCCGCGATGGCCAGAATCTTAGGCCTGATCGAGATCGGTAAGGACAAGATGGGTGGGACTCTCAAGCTTGCCAAGGGCAAGGATGTCGAGGCAATTGAAGAGAAACCCTCATATGACTCTGGCAACTCGGCCTCGAGTGTGCAGCTGCGCAATGTCCACTTCTGCTACCCTGCCAGACCAGACATGAAGGTGCTGAAGGGCTTGAACATTGATATCCGCCCCGGCAAATTCTGTGCCCTGGTTGGACCCAGTGGTGCCGGTAAATCGACCATCATCTCCCTGGTCGAACGCCTCTACACCCCTGAATCCGGTTCTGTCATCATCGATGGTGTCGACGTGACCAAGACATCGGATGTTACTTTCCGCGACTGGATTTCCCTCGTGCCCCAGGACAGCGTCCTCTTTGAGGGAAGCATCGAGTTCAACGTTGGTCTTGGTGCCCGTCCTGACCACAATGTGACCCTCGAAGAAATTCAGGAGGCATGCAAGCTCGCTAATATCCACGATGTTATCACTGCACTGCCAAATGGCTACCAGACTCTCTGCGGACCAAGCGGTAACCAGTTTTCTGGAGGTCAGAAGCAGAGATTATCCATTGCTCGTGCTCTTGTTCGCAAGCCTAAGCTTTTGATTCTTGATGAGTCCACTAGTGCTTTGGATGCTGAGTCTGAGAAGCTCTTGCAGGATGGCCTAGAGAAGGCTGCTCGGGGAATCACTGTCATTGCTATTGCCCACCGTCTTCACACTATCAGGAAAGCTGATGTTATTTTCTTGATCGATGGTGGTGTATGCACTGATGCTGGCTCTCATGAAGAATTGCTGGAGCGATCAGACAGCTACCGGGCAAATGTTATGCACCAGACTGTGGCGACTTGATTGTTTTTATACTTATAGACTTGTTGTAATTTTCTCTTGTTTGTTTTAGAAAAGATACCTATTTTGTATTTATCGGGAAAGATTTACTCTGCCGTGTCCCTTTGAATTCGTGTTGTATAAGAGAATATCCCGCATGGAACACAGGACAACCGAAGGACATGAGATTAATGCAAATAATGAAGATCCTTCCAAGAAGATAGGTGCTTTTTGATGGATCAATATTCGGTTTCTCTCGAGAATACCAGTTCCCTTCTGGGTTGAGATCGCATCTATTCGCCGAGTCCAGTAGAACTCCATCGCTCACTGATTACTCAGACTGCTTATGGTCATCTATTGAGCACCTAGTCTATACTCAGACAAATACCCAAAGAAGCATTCTGCCCAACAGTACTATTTCCTCTGCGGCTACTTTTTGATGGCCCAGTCTCACATGAGGCTGCATTGATCACACAGTGTGATGATTGTTCCTCTTCTTGGCCTTGATCATTTCGGCGTCGTCAATCGCATCCCAGACAGGTTCTGCTAAATCATGCAACAGCATTTCCGCTGTGAACACGAAATCACCTTGGCCTTCTCCTGGCTCATCCAATAGCAAAGTGTGAAATGGTATAGTCAAGGGCTCTCCTTCAATCGTAGGGCTGGAGCCATCTCTCCCTCTCGTAATGAGAATTCTCTGAGTCATTCGAGGTGGCGGTGGATTTTTGATGCGTCTGTCAACAACCTGGCGACCACCTGCTGTGATATAGATATCGCGTAGTGATGGTTCGAATGCTGGAGTCCAGGATTTGATTTCAATGGAGTGAGATCCTCTTTTGATGTCGATAGTGATCCCCATTCTCACTTCGCCCTTTGATCCATTGATCCACCAAGCAGTATCCCTCTCTAATTTTAGTGTTGTCTCAGAAAAGCTAACTGCTAAAGTCACCGTGGGGAATTCTCTCCCTTGGCGTGCTGGCTTCCAGGATCGGTCTGCCTGCTTGTATCGCTCAGGGGTATCCACAAGAGTCCTTCCGCATTTCGCAATCCGTCTGTTGACGTTCATCTTTTGCGCGAGCGTCACAATTATTGCCTCAAAATCAGACGCCGCTTCTTCGTGTGGTTCACTAGGCATTAATATAATGAGAATTTGAAGTGATGGCGAATAGTCACAGCGTCCTGGCAATTGTTCCTCGTACTCAGCTAGTATCTCTGCCGGAAAGTGTTTCAAGACGATAAATTGATCTTCGACCGAATACGGAGGAAAGAGGCTCTCCATAGCGCACTGTTGGTTGTAACAGTAAACGTGCGTACCGGAGGGAAGGTGCGCGAGAAACGTCCCAGCACCTTCTTCTGACACAACGCTCTCGCTTTGATACACACGTGACATGATTTCCTAAACGCAGTAGCAGCGAGGATATTTGTATGGCGATCTGTTGGTATCCCTAGTTTTCACCGAGACGAGAACCTTGGAAGAGGGGAGAGATTACATAGATCGTGATGTGGGGCCTCGTCACAAACTCCTCGAGGCCGTGATGTCATTGGGGCATCGCCCAGGCGAATGCTTCAAATGGCTTCACTGATCCGAAACTATCGCTTGCGACGATGCTGGCTAGCAACACATAAAGCGGTCTTTACCCAGTATATCTGGTTCGACCGTTTTCCTGGTCTCTAGCTTCAGATTTTTGAACTGCCACTGTATCTCTCGCTACCTCCATCATGAGTAGCTAATCTTATCGGTTCATGCCTTCTTTACAACTTTCGAGCTACGTGGTATCAATTCATAATCAGTATTCGGTCTCGGACGAAATTCTCAAACAATTTGACTGTTATTTGTTGGTGTCGTTGGCCATGGACACATGGTTTAGGGTGCCGAAGACTCCATGACTACTTCATGACCGCATCCAGCTATGCACTTGGCCAACTTGTTGCAGTGCCACGTTCCAGAATCTCGGCATGTTAGGAGATCCTGTCGGGTTGTCGGCTTCCTGGTACTTAGTTTCTCAGCAATACCTCCAGCTTGCGGTCAGTAACCAACAGGACTACGAATTCGGCATGGACTGACTATACAGTAGAGTGGTAGGAGGTTATATGACGACTTATTAAAGGGAATTGGCCTATACCTACTCGAACATAAGAGTCACTGCGAGAACGAAAAGTCGGGGGTACTTCTAATAGAGCGTCCTTCAAAGACAGCCTGCTATATCCTAAGATTCCTAAAAATCTTTCTCTAGTAGTCCCTATCCTAGGAGGTATCGTAAATCTCCGAGTAGACTCATCCAATTTCCCTAGTACCGGTAGCCTAATTAGGAGATCATAGAAAAAGTCTTCCTGGGAGCATCTAATATCTCCGATTTGGATTCACCCAATATCCCTGCCATTTACCAGGATGATGCCAGGCCTTTTTTGATGGGACGATTGGACTAGCGTGTTGCATTTTATTGATGTCGCTTACTCAGGCGAGGTCAGGTGGACGATCAGACCATGCTCATTGCTCAAATCAAGTACGTAGGTCTATCTCACTTGTTGATTCGAGAAAGGCCACGGAAGAGACAAGTACGGAATGGAAAAAATTCATCATCATAACTCTTCAATATATCTGCTCCATAAACATCACATTCAAATATCAAGCACCAACGACTCAGACCGACAACCCGACAACTCCAGAACAGCCGCAGCCAACTCATCAAGAGTGTCATCTACGAACATGGCATCTCTTTCACTCCCAACGAACCCAACATGCATTTTCCCACCCCGCAGAAACGAAACAGCTTTAAGTGGATAAGCCGCATCCCCATGCGGATTCGAAATATCAACCTTGCAAGAAGATCCAGCAAAAGGCATATCATCGAAATCATCCCAGTCTTGATGATGAACAATCGAATCAAAAGATCGAGTCTCCGGCGACCACCGCGTGCACTCCTTCGAGATCTTCTCGAAACCTAGGAAATCGTGCGCCGCAGACTCGGCGCTCTGCGTCTGCACAAAGCGCAACAGATCCATCGCTGTCCACTGTGACTGGAAAATCACTCTGACGGGGGTGAGTTGGTAGCATGGACCCATAACGTTTTCCACGTTTGCAAGGTCGATTGTTCGGCCTGAGGTTACGGTGCCGAATGTTACGTCGGGTTTGCGCAGACGGCGTGCGAGGACCAGTGCCCATGCTGCGGTTAGCACGTTTGCAGTGGTGATTTCCTGTACGGGCTGGAAGTCTTCGACGGCCTTCGAGTGGAAAACGGCTTTGTCTGTTGGTTGGACTGTGGCGCCGTCAAGGACGGAAAGTGTTGAGTCCTTGAGCAGGTTGTTCCAGTAGTTGATTGCCTGGGTTTGGAGTCGTCCGTCATAGACCCGTGCCATGTATGTAGCGAATGGCTCGAAATCGACGACCTTGCCTCCGGCGTACAGAGTCTCCAGATCCTGGAGGAGTCTGGGGAGTGAGACACCGTCGTATTGGGCATGCGAAAGGCGGATAACGAGGCAGTGTTCTCCGCTGTCGGCTTGGATATGGAATATCTTGAGGAACGGTGAGCCGAGCTCGAAGCTTGACTCGATGTCTGCTGTGCAAAGATCGGTGACGTATTGCTCGATCTCCTTGACACCCTGGTGCATTGCCACGGGAGCTTTCGCATCTTCCAGAATAACTTGTAGGAATGAAGATTCGTTCTCGATAAACACAGTGCGCAGAATATCGTGAGTCTTGACCAAGTCATTGCACGCGCGTATAAGTTGCTCGCGATCAATGTTCTGGTCGAAGTACATCATGGTGTATTGGACAGAAGTGCGTGGCGTCCCAATGGTTCCTCTGATGTCGAGTGCTTGGGAATCTGTGACGGGCGACACATCCTGGATTGGCCAGCCTGGGTTGGCAAGCTTTGGTCGGACTGTCGAGGCCAAGAACATCTTGATATCGAGATTGCTCACTGCCGAGAAAGGCTTGTAAGGCTTGGCGGTTTCCTTCGCTTGGTCCACTTTCAGCACCTTGGCTGCATCACCGAGACGCATGTGTTGGAAGATGTCGGCCACGGACAGGCTATGTCCTTGCGTGCGGAGGCTGGAAACCAGTTTCATTGCCAGAACAGAATCTCCTCCGAGGCGGAAGAAATTGTCGTCAACGTCAATCTGCTCTGGGCTCAGACGGAGGATCTTCGACCAAGCTGTTTGTAGGATCTTCTCCGACGGGGAGAGGTTTGTCTGTGCCAAACCCTTTGTCCATGCCTCCTTGAAGCCTGCACGAAGCTGGTCGAGAACGCTCTGGGGAATTCTCGAAGCTAATTGGTTGAGCAAAGTGTGATCAAGTTGTTCCAGTCCAGTGGGCAACTTGTCAACCACGACATAGGCAGAGGGCGCCATGTAGGATGGCAGCGAGTCCCGTATATATTTGTCGAGCTTCTTCAATGAAACAGCAAGGCTGACGGAGATGGTATCACAGATCGTCGTATTATTTTCGGTCATTTCGTGTTTCCCAGGCATAACTCTGATACCGTCCTCCTCGGAAGATTGGTTCTCAATGAAGACAGCCAGCTCTTGCTCGGTCACTTTCTGTGCGCCTTCCCTCAACGGTTGAAACACAGATGCAGCGGCGCGAGTGTTCAATGGAAGATGTTTTGCAAAGTGTGACTCAAGGTCTGCGATATCCACTGCATGTCCTTGAAGTGGAACAACGTTCTCCTTTCGGCCAACAAACACCAGACTGCCATCATCCTGAAGCTGAACCATATCGCCTGTCGGCTGCACCTTTCCTGATCGACCAGCACATACAGAGCTTCCGGCCGCGAGCCAAGCAGGGGATTCGATCGTTTCCCCGGACAGGCAAGCACCCTCAAGCCAGAGTTCACCAACACTGCCGATGGGGGACAACAGACTCGGGTTGCGAGCATCACACACCCAAGGAACCACAGCACGAGGATAGGCTGACCCCTGTTTAGTGCTCGCATGCGCCCGAATGTTGCCAGAGGATTCTTCCACAGAAAGAGGCGGCGCCTGGTTCCATTGCCAGATCTGGTCCACTTCTGTCGCGGGAAGACAAGAAATCTCATCAATGCGCTTGTCAAGACCCGTGGATAACTGCACGCAAGCAGTTTCCAGCTGTGCAAGAATTCGCTGCATCTGCGAGCCCTCGATCAAGCTGCTGTCGAAACTAGCGCACACTCTGAGGCCACCCTTGCGGATTCCAAATGCCACCATAAGCGGGTACGGATTGAAATGAAGCGCCTCGCGGACAACGTCGCCAAGCTCAAATCCAAGCTCGCTTCCCACATACTCGGGATCTGGCTGGATGACCAGACCGGTACCAGCTTCGCAAGCATACTGGGCATCTTGGCTGACCTTTCTGATATTCTGCATTCCCATGTGCTGGTAAGGTGTGCGCGCCAAGATGGCTTGTTGCACCGTCTGCAGATACGATTCGACCGAGCTGGACCGGCGTACTTGGATACGGATTGGGATTGTTGCGATTAGTGGTCCAACAATGCTCTCCACGCCTGGCAAAGGAATATCACGACCAGTGAGTGTCTCACCAAATACGACATCGTCGCTTCCGGTGTATTGGGATGCGACGAGGGCCCATGCGCCGCGGACCAATGTTGCCATTGTGAAAGGTGATCCGGCACCTGTCTCAAGGGAAATTTGGTGCTCAATCAGGCCATTAGGAGTTGGCATGAAGTCGCGAGATGGTAGACGAGGGAATTGAGGCCCGACAGCTCCCTTCAACTCCCGTCGCCAGAACTCATGCATCGCGGTCTCGTCTGTGTCACGCACGTACTTGACAAAGTTCCGCATCTGCGTTTGGATCTCGACGGATTGGTTTTGCAGGGCATCGCTAACTTGCTTGAGCACGATTGGCTCTGACCATCCGTCGTAGAGGACGTGGTGGACAGTCCAAATCATGTACCTCTTGTCGTCATTTGCATTGCTGACAATGCCGTATCGAGCCAAACTTTGACCAAGGTTCATCCTCTCGCTTCGGTCGTTCTCCAGATATTGCTCCAGATCGGCGGCGTATCTCCAAGTAATGCCTTCTTTTAGCACAATCTGCTGGAGACCTGGGTCTTGGAGAGGTGCCAAGCGAGAGCGCAGAATAGGGCTTGCTGCAACGACATCTTCCCATGCCTTTTTCCAAGCATCAAGCTCGATATGCGATGGAATGCATGCGACTCTCTGGGCTATGTACGCTTTGGTTGACTTGAGTGAGAAGGTGAATAAAGACTCTTGAGTAGGAGTGCAGAGATATATATCTTGCACATCTGCTTGGTCCACTCCGCACGCTTGCGCTGCCTCGACACGTGCGCTCTCGACAGATTGGGAGATCAAAGAAAAGGCCGGAATCTCTTCCTGTGCTTCGGAGCTGCAAGGCTTAAGGACGGTAGCCATAGCCGAGAGAGTAGGGTTTCCGAATGTACTGATGACAGAGAGATCGAGGTCCTGCGCTCTGCAGACAGACACAAGTCTCATAGCAGCCAAGGAGTCACCACCCAGAGCAAAGAAGTTATCATCGGGCCGAATAGCATCTGCTTCAAGTTTAAGTGTCTCGGCCCAGGCCTGTCGCAGTCGCTGCTCAACCTCGTTCAACTCCCGAGAAGCGGTACTTGCTGCGCCTTGGTCCAACTGGCGCAAATCAACTGTTGCGCCAAATGCTCGGAGTTGTTTGCGATCAGTCTTCCCTGAGATCAACACTGGGATAAGATTAACTGGGATGTATGTGGTCGGCACCATGTATCGCGGCAAGGTCTTGGACACGTCCGCATTGGCTTTTGTCAGTGTGTTGCTCAACTCGCTTGAGAGCTCGTCCAACGCCAGCTCAGCCTGCCCATGACCCTTTGGTTGGAAGGCAACAAATGCGATGAGCATTGGCTGGCCACCATAGTCTTTCGGATTAATCACCTCAGCGATGACATTGGCATCTGAAGGCAGGACGGCCTTGAGCTGACTCTCGATTTCACCCAACTCGACACGCTGCCCACGCAGCTTGACTTGGGTATCCTTTCGGCCAACGAAAACAATACCACCGAGACCATCGGGGTCGTATCTCCCAAGATCTCCAGTCTTATAAAGACGGCCCCGACGACCAGCGTACTTTTTATGGCCTGCGACCAACCAAGTTGGGTCATTGATGAAAGAAGCAGCCGTCTTCTCGAGGTCATTAAGATAACCCTGCCCAACAATCGGGCCCTCAACTAACAGCTCACCGACAGCGCCGACAGGCACAAGCTCGTTGTGATCGTTCGGGTTGGCAATCCACATAGCGGCTCCGTTGCCTGGGCCGATGGAAAGGTAATCTCTGCCAGTAGCAGCGCTGCTGTTGACTGTGCATCCAATGGTGCATTCGCAGGGACCATAACCAATGATGATTCGGGTTTCCTTGCCCCAGTTGTTGGCGTCTCTTGCTGAAACAGCTTCACCTCCGAGACCCAGACCGCTGAGGGATGCAATTACATCCGCGTCCAAGATTCGGCCCACTGAGGGAGTCAGACCTGCGTAATTGATGCGCATTTTCCGGATAACTTCATTAATATCGTTCAATCGATCCTCGTCGGAGGGAATGCAAAGACAGCCGCCATTTCCGAGGGTCAGCAGCATACTGTCTATGCTGACGTCAAAGGCGTAGGATGCAAAATCGAGCACCCTGGACTCGGGCGTATATCCGACCGCTTTTGCCCGAGGAATGGCACTGCTTGTATATGTTTCGTGAGAGATCTTCACTCCCTTCGGAGTACCCGTGCTGCCAGAGGTGAAGATAATGTACATAAGGGCGGAGGGTGGTACAGCGGGTAAGTCTGAGGTTGATGGGAAGTGTGATAAGCTCGTGAAAGCTTCTTCTTCAACGACGAAGTGCTTTCCCTCCGGCATAATCGTCATCGACAGGTCGTACTGTTTCCGAGACGAAACCATCGCCTTTGCGCCGACTTGTACAGCCATATTTTGGAGGCGGGCAAGCGGAAGTGTTGGATCCATGAGCGCAAGAGTTGCGCCTGCTTTCATGACTCCAAGCACAGCGACGATCGTCCATCGGGATTTTTCAAAGCACACGGGAATCACATCGTGTAGCTCGACTCCCATTTCTCGAAGGGAAAATGCAATGAAGGTCGACCATTGGTCGATTTGGCTGTAGGTTAGGCTACCATCCCAGGAGTCAACTGCGACCTTATCTGGGTATTCGCGAGCTCTTTCGGCGACCATCTCTTGCATGCAAAAGCTGTGTGTGGGAGGCAATTCGTGGTTCCAACCCCATATATCGTTCAGATCACTTTCCGTCGGCCGAAGACATTGTTCAATGGTCGCACCGGGATTTGTGAGGCACACTCTGACAGTGTCGGCCAGCGCCTCAACATGGTGGTTCACTGTGTATGGCAACATATTCTGGGTGTGCCACAGAGGGCGAATTTCGAGGTTGGCATTTTGGAAGCGAACTTCGAGATGAAGTACACCCTTTTCGATTATGGTCAGTAAAGTCAAATTAGCCATGCTTGTAATTTCCTCACTCACTTCATCTTTAACTTCTTCGAATGTGCGCGAAAGAGAGCTGGTGCTCAAGATGAGCGATGCGGGCGTTGGCGCACCCGCGATGATATTCCGCGAAATCGCTGTCGCAACTTCTGCAACGTTACTTTGCAATCCGTTCATTACTTCATTCATCGATATTTTGTTCACTGATTTTGGCTCAGCGCTAGTTCCGCAGTCATTGTAAGACCAGTCGAAAGACACCTGGCTATCTTCCCGGCTGCGCAAAAGCACCATGAGCCATGACAACAGCACGATCTCTTCTTTCATGCCGGTCCGAATGTTCAGCTCGGACGCAAGTTGCACAATTTGGAAAGCGCTGAAGTCGTCGCCATTCGTCTCTGTTGGCACCTTTTCAATTCCATTCGTTGGCGCATTCTGAACATAGACATCTTCGAGAGGTATGAAGCCCATGATGACGACAGACCAGCACAGCTGGTCTTGATTCCCTCAAATGGATGTGAGAGAGGAGTTGGAGCTCGGCTGTCTATTATTTCCGACGGGAGTGGTGTGGCCGACGCTATATAGGCCACCAGCCACGGTTCTGTTGCATCGTGCTCCACTGGCAAGCTCCGAAGTATGTCCTGACTCTATCCTGCAGGTATTTTGCATATCATCACCGAAATCGGCTATTGCGGGGACTGTGGGTTGTTCGACACACATTCATTTTGGAGGGTAGGATGATACCTAGCCCGAGCATGTGGCCGTTAGTTTCATCTTCCCTCGTGTCTGACGATTTGGATCAATACGTACATGTACATCGTACATCGTCGTATGTTTGTACAGATCTCAACGCCCCATACAATACTGTATTATACAAGATGTATCCATAGTCTCCACATCAAGCTAGGTAGAATATCCAAGAGTGTATATTGTAGGTCCCACCGACATTCTAGAAAGACCCGCTAATACCCGAGAGAAAAGAAAAGAGAAAAGGCCAAAGATGAATTCTGATGTCAAGGACAAATGTCCTACAAAGATGATGAATTTAACCACTCCATATTTGTTTATGAAGACTTGATCCGTTATGCGGGAGTGAGTAGAGTTGACTACAAACCAAAAAGTTGATGTATTCTCCGACATCTCGGAAGTCACTATTCAAAATGACCCACGATTGTGCGTCTTAAGCGGTAAAGCCCTATGGATCGGAGAGCGTGTCTTTCCAAGACCCCACATATGAGATTGTCGTACATACGACAGACTGAAGTCCAGGTTCCTGTTTCCGTAAACCAGTAACTGTCCGAACAATTAAATTACTAAACACTTCATGAAGCGCTAGGACCCCAGCGTAACAAGCGTATACAACCATAAAAGCAGCAAGAAAAGGCCTCACTGTAGCGCACGTTCCTGAGTTGATCCGTTGGTTCACTTAAATGGATCCCTCCGGACGCCACAAAGTGCCCCTCCGTCGAGATTGCTTCTGCGTCCGAGAAGTAAAATGCTTTTTTTCCAGCTTTCACGGTGCATTATAAAACGATATCAGCAATGCCACCCTTTCCGGAAGCGATTTTCCTGCTAAAGCCTTACAAGGCTGATTCCAAGTCGATGATCTCTGGGCATTTCCACAACAGTCAAATAAACAATCTTGGAAAGTCTTGGGTGCAGGTGCGAAAAAGTTTCCGCCGTAGCCCGGAGAATTTGAGTTTTTGCACGGAGGGGCCAATCTAATCTGATTCTCTTGTTTTGAGCCAATCAATCTAATCAGATCCGTTAATCTTACTTATTCAGGTTAGTCTTTGGCTAGCGTGCATGTGTACCACACCTGCGCAGCGCTAATTTTAACAGCGGAGTTTTACTGGCCTATCGTTATCTTCGCTTCAAGCTTTGTGGGCTTCTTGGCGGTACTAGGTGAGACAGTGGTCCTTTGTATTTACGTTTTAAATCTGATACGCTCGTAATGCCTGTAATACGAGTGCTTACGATACTCCGTATTACATCGATTCGTATTTCATACGTGGAATACCACATGTACATGTATCAAGCAGGTTTACATCCACCGATGGCATCCATGGTGACTCCACGAACATTGTCCCTTGGCACCAAAGAACCCTGAAATGAGAGACACGTTACCTAAAATTTCGGTTGGGCGCGGTGTAATCAGATTGATAAGATGGTCAAAGACAATTGACCCTGTGGGTTCGGCTCACTCGGGTCGGACTAACCGATGCAACGAAGCCCACACCTTCCGTCATGCGGAAAGACACACAGCCGATCTCGGTGAATCGTTCGATTCAAGAAAAAGACCCATCCCAGACACGAAGCGCCTTTAGCTCTTGAAAGCCTTCCCCCATTCAATTGACTCACGCCCGCCCTACAATATACAGCCAACACATCTCCCCAATCTCACACACACACATATCATCCAATATGTCCAAATTCTGGCCCAAAGGAGGCCTCCCGGGCATTCTGCACCACTACGTACGTACCCCGCGCCTTTCACCCTCATTCCGAAATCCCAACTAACAATCCCTCGCAGACAGAAACCCTCGTAACCTTCGAATCAGCCTCCCCCACCCACCGCCAACCACACAGTCTGCTCTTCGTCGGCGGGCTCGGCGACGGCCTCGCAACAACCTCTTACATGGCTGATCTCGCGTCCGCCCTCAAAGACACGGAATGGTCCCTCTTCACCCTCAACCTCACATCCTCCTATCAATCCTGGGGCCTCGGCCACCTCGACCGCGACACGACGGAAATCGCGCAGTGTCTAGAGTACATCAGAGCGTACAAAGCTGACAAATTCGGCCCCGGCAAGATAGCCCTCATGGGCCATTCGACGGGCAGCCAGTGCGTGCTGCACTATCTATCGCAGTCAAATCCGCACACAAGTTGTCCGACCTTCGACGCGGACATCGAGCATATCACGCGGCCGGCGCTAGACGGGGCGATCATGCAGGCGCCTGTTTCGGATCGCGAGGCGATTTTCTGGGTTTTGAAGTGGGGGATTGGGGATACGACGGCTGAGAAGGCGCGGGCTGTTTACGATGAGATGGAGAGGTTGGCGAAGGAGGCTGTTAAGGAGGGGAAGAAGCTTGATAGCATTTTGCCGCTTGAGTTGACGTCGATGATTTATCCGGCTAATACGCCGATTAGTTGTCGGCGGTTTTTGAGTTTGGTTAGTCCGGAGAGTCCGCAGGCACCGCTGGAGGATGATATGTTTAGTTCGGATTTGAGTGATGAGCAGTTTGGGAGGACTTTTGGAATGATTCAGGAGAGGGGTCTTTTGAGGCATAAGTTGATGGTGTTGATTTCTGGGAAGGATCAGTCGATTCCGGATTGGGTTGACAAGGAAATGATGTTGGAGAGGTGGCGGAAGGCTACGGATCATGATGGGAAATATCGGATTTGGGATGAGGTGCATACGGGAGTTATCCCTAATGCTTCGCATGCTTTGAGTAATGATGATCAGGCTGAGCCGAGGCAGTGGCTTGTTGGGAGGGTTTTGGGGTATTTGAAGACGGTTGTGGAGAGGTCTTGAATGGATACAATGGGAATGTATGATATATAGATTAGATGGATCAATTATACCACCGTCCAACGTGCTTCTCAACTGCGTGCAATTTGAATGATAATGTCAGTGACAGTAAGTACCGAGCCTAGTCGTCGGGTCATTCGCCGGTCTGCGAGGGCTGTAAGACCACTTTGAAAAGGATAATGAAGTGTTCAGTTCAAAGCCAGTTACAACGAGGGAGAAAGGCCATGTTCTTATGGCCTGAGCAACAAGACAGACTACAGGAGCATGGAGAACAAGACATATCATAGGGTTATGTATTTATCCAGAAGATCCAAAGATAAGATACATGCATGGAAGAAATCCAGCTCAAAAGTATTTGGAACAAAAAAAAGGAAAAGTAAAAAGATCGAAAGTAGACAAGAGACGCTCAAATGCACCGCGTGGTATCTAGTCGTCAACAGCAGAAATGATAGAGTCCAAAGGAGATAGATAGGACAGACAAGGAAAAGAAAAAGCCCAGAAAGGGGGTATGTGTAGGAAACGGCAGGTAGAATAGGTATGGAAGAGAAAAGGAGAGCCTAAGTCAAGGCGAGGTGCGTATATAAAGAGTGAGGGCGGGAGGAAGAAGAAAGTTAGAACATGCCTCCTTCAACAGGGATAGAGGGAGGCGGGTATTGAGGGACAGCCGGCACAGTGCCAGTCATGGATTCTTGGCGCGCCCGCGCGTTCAGGTTGCCGCTGCCGTCGCTAGAGGAATTCTTCCGGAGACGAGTGCGGGAGCGGGAGCGGGAACGTTTCTCGTCGTCTGGGAAGACACTTGGTTCTTCGGAGACACTCGGGGCGGGTGATGATACCCGCGGGGAGTCGTGCTTGTCGCTCTTGAATGCATGCAGGATGGTTTGAGTCGCAGTTCCGCGGCGACGGCGGGGGTTCATGGGTGGCAGGGGAGGTGCGCTGCTGGGTGGCGGCGGCGTGGATCCCGGTGGGAGACCGACGAGGGGGACGTTTGATGTGGACGAGACGAAGGTAGGTTCGGATATCTGCTTCTTGTTCACAGGGCGCTTCAGAAGAGAGCCGACTCCCATGCCACGTTGGGGGATCGTTTGCGAACTGCCGCTAGAAGCGAGAGAAGTAGACGAGCTCTCTGTTGGAATTTCATTCAGCGGAGGAGTGGCATTGGCACAGTATGCGGGAGCGGCAGGTGGTGCTCGGGGCGAGGCTCCGATGATCGATGATGTGTTGGACTGCGAAAACTGGAATGGTCGGTCGTATTGGAAGCTCGGGGTGCCCGATCGGCTGGTGCTACGATGTCTGCTTGAAGCGGCAGAGGAAGCACGATCAAAGTTCATAGGATCGCTTAGTTCAGTTGATGGACGAGTCGAATCCGGGCGCGAGGCGGGCACAGGGGGTTCGAATCCCTCGGGAACAACAAACTTGTCATGCGCAATGACTGAACCCTCGTCCACAGTTTCCAGGTCATCACGCTCGCGGGGTCTAGTTCGGCTCTTGGAGCGACCTGATTCATCCGAGCCTGCACGTTCTCGCTGAGAGCGGAAGGGCGAGTGGCCGCGGCTGCGGCTGGATTCACGTGATTCCCCATGGCTATTATCGCGGCTGAAAGATGAGATTCGAGACCTGATAGGACGGTCTGCTCCAACATGGGGAGCGCTGGAGTTGGCGTGCTGGCCGAAGCTGAACGAGGGTAGCTCCTCCTCGCGCCACGAGTCATCCGAAGGAAGAGCAGGCGTGGACGCATTGCCACCGCCGTACCCAAACATCTTCTTTTGGTCCAACTTGGCGGCACCCTGTTTGTTAGACTTTTGCTTCAAGAGGGCAAATGCGTTGCCAGTCCGAGGCAAATCGGGAGTTGACCGCCCAGGAGCGGGACTGCTAGATCGGCTGTCGCTTTCAGCAACACTTCGCAGCTTCTCCTGCACCTTCCTCCGCCTCTCTGCCAGCTCGATGGCAAATTCTTCTCGTTCCCGTCGAGTTTCAGTGCTACCGTGACGACGATGATGGAGTTCTACTTCCTCTCTCCATGATGAGGTGTTTGATACGGAGGTTGTGTCGGCGGTGGTCCCAGCACCGGGTGACTCCTCGCTGTTTCCATAGGCCTTGCTTTCTGCAGAATGTCCAGAAGGAGCTTGCGAGCTCGAGGTTCCTGGCCGAGCTGACGATGATGGCCTAGCCTCTTGGCGGTGTGCGTCCACCATGGGAAGAGTGGTCGATTGCTGGGCCATCAAATCCTGGGGTTCCACCCTGGAAGAGAACCCATCATTCTGGTGTTCCGGGAAGCGAGGCGAAAGAGGGTAGATCGAAGAACTGTCACTTGGCTGGCGTAAGTGGGAGCGAATCATTCCACCCATTCCACCCATTCCATGGAAGCCCAAATCTGGTTCGAGAGTAGGCGAATCGGGTCTTTCAGGTGTGTCATCGCCCGTACCATTAGAAGAAGCTGTGAGACCAAGGTCGTTCTCATCGATAGGCCTAAGGTCGCCAAGATCAGAGTATCTTACTTCGGGGAGCGTTTCGAGATGCTCCTTAGCAGGAATCTGTGAACTTTTAGACGACGAACTGGCGTGCTGAAGCAATGGACCGTAATCATGACCGGGTGAAGTTTCATGGGTCTGGTTCTCTCCTTCGTCGCCAGAGTCACTGGCATCGGAATGGGCATAGAAAGTCCTCGCTCCGAGTCTGTAGGGAGACGCTTCAACGCTGGACATGCCAGAAGTATCAACTCCGCGATTCGCGTCGCTACTATAATGGGATGAAGCGGACTCTGCTCGAGACCGATAGCTGGACTTCGATTGTCCCCGAGGACGGCCCGTTGGCTCCGCAGGTAGCGGTCGGCGTGGGGGCGGGGTCTCTCGTCCCTGGTGCATCTGGACTTGACGGCGGGAGAATGCTTGTTCGTCGAAACCAGTGGCAGGTCGGTTGAACAAGCCCATGGCGGTAGCCTTTCCACGGTCTTCTGGGTGAATTGAGGCAGCCAACAGGGAGGAAACCTCGTCGTTCTCGCTCGTGGGTGGGCTCAAAGGAGGAGCCCCAAACGTTGCTGCCGTGGGCGAAAGACGGTCCCGGAGTGCGTTCTCTCCAGACATACGAGGCTTTGGCGACGTTGCGGATGAAGGAGGGCTAGTTGGACGAGAGGTCGAAGCGGGTTCGACAATGGCCAGCTTTTGCAAGGGGTCTCGCAAGTTGGTGGCGCTCCTCGAGTAGTTGCGGTTCAGAGAAGGGAGATCTGGAGTGCCTGCACGCTGGCGACTCAGACTCTCCAGTCGGTGCGAGGTCGAGTTCTGCTGGCTTTGAGCGGCCTGTGTTAAACCTTGCCCATAAAGACGACGGTTGCGGATTGAACCATTGAGCGGGGTAGACATGGCAACCCCGGGTCGCGAGGCATCGGGAAGGGTCTCGGGAAATGGATAACCGGTCATTGGAGATTGAGATGTGGTCATTGGTGATTCGTCGGCCGAGGTTGCTGCGGTCGATGTGGGAACGGATGACATAGGTCCAGATGCGGTGGAGGAATATGTAGCGCGGCTGTTGGATGAAGCCGTTGAAGCAGCATAACCAGATTCCCTAGCCTCCGCTGCTGCTCTGTCCTCTTTTTCCTTAAGACGCAGGCGTTGGAAAGCGGATAAGTTCACATCGTGCTCATATACCAGCTTTCCCATTCCCCTGGGCCCAGCCTCCGGCGCATCAGAGTTAGGTCCACCTGGTGAACGGACTGGGATCTTGTAGGCTTTTTGGCGACCTCCGAACAAATTATTGCCCTCGGCGCGACGAGCCCTACTCATCATACTTCCCTGCTGGGATCGATCGTCGTCTGTACCGTAGCCCTCCCCGCCGGAGGCAAAAGAACCAGTGCGGCCGAGTGCGAGCGAGGGTCGGCTACCGTCGTTGGAGGAGACTTCGTCGATGTCTGCCAGCATGGCAGGGCTATGTCCAAACAAATTGAGTCTTGAAGCGCGCTTAGGAAACAAGACGCTGTCGTCACTGGCCTTCCCCAGCATTGAAAGTGGGTCATCCTGTTCTTTCAACATGCTAAACCGAGCGGACAATTTGGGCATCAGCAGACTAGTGCGGAAGTTGTCTGTTGATGGGAGTGCCGCCGATAAGTCGAACTCCGGCTTGGGTTCCGGTGACCCCCTCTGCTTTGATGATCTCAAGGTGAATGGTGGCGGCCCCCCTTCTAGGTCCTCGACGACCTCCTTCACCTTCTTGTGCTTGCGGAATCGATTCATCATGGATTATAGACTCGAAGCGTTCAGGTATCGCCTCGTGATATGAAAAAGAATGGATGCGATATGGCGTTTGGGGACCGAATTGAAGGAATGTTGATTTAGTTGGTGTGTACGTTGAAGCGGCTTGACGGTCGATTGATCAGTGTTTGGCCCCGGATCCAATGCCTTCGAGATGACTCACTGCATGTCCTTATCCCGAGAACGAAAAGAACGGCATGACCTCCAAGTGCGAAGATGAGTGTGAATTGGGATCAATGGGATCAGAATGTCTCCTGAAGAGTAGCGCGAGGAAATGCCAAGTTCTGGCCGTTTATCGCGTATCAATGGTCGATCCGGGTTTAAAGCCAATCAACGTATTTGGCGGGTCATTGATAGATCACAGTAGAAGGAGAGATAGGAGAAAACAGTAAGCTGCAGAGCCAGGCGAGAGTGAAATAGGACCAAAAAAGAGTGAAGAAGTTGACGCGAAGAATGCGATGGGAGATTTGAAATGGATCCAGAGGTTGTACTCTTTCCTCCAGGGCACTCTTAGCGGCACCTTACCATATTACCAGAGCGAAAAAAAAGTAAAAAAAAGATCTAGATGATCGGCTGAAATTGGTGTCCACCAGTCGATCAATATGATTAAACGCTTAAGTATAGGGCTTCAAGAGTGTTCTTTTTTCTAAATGTATTCTTCTATAATGTACATGTATCAAACTCATCTGTTCATGGCATATTCCGGTTGTTTATTTACTCGAAGTGCAACCTGGGGGAAGCTGCACTGTCCATGAGGCCCAAGGGGCTTCCCGAGACTGTATCCATGGACCAGGGTCTGGTATGGTATGGTACAGCTACTTAAGCGAATAGGCTGGAAGCCCCTAAAGATGAAGTATCAGTTGGACAAAATTACAGTAATTGATTTCAGTGTTCCCCCCTTGCGTAAAATAGAAAAAAAAATGGAAATATCAAGGATCATATCCCAGATCCCTCCACTTCCTCTCTTCCCCCTCTCCTCTCTCTTCCGGCATGTGGAACCTGGGGCTGAACGCCACTCCAACGACTGCGGAGTTGGACAGGTCATCCCGGACAGGTCTGCAACGAGAAACATCCAATGATATAACCAGACTCTTGACTGCAATCTCATCATATATACGGTTGTGAGTGCTGTTTCCCTGATGTGAAACTGGGTAATAAACGTGGAAAATATCATTTCCACTAGTAGTTCCCGGGAGACTGGGCACGGGAAACACCAAGATCGTCGCCCCATTACTTCATACCCAAGATCCGATGGAGTTCGTTGTCCACAGAGGGAAGGTGTCTAGGTGGTCTATGTATTGTTCCGATTTCTCATATCAGAATTAACGGATCGAGGTCAAAAATATAACCTATACCTTGCACTACGCCATTGGACCTCCTTGCTTCGCGGGAAACCCGCCGCAAGGAAAAATGCATTCCCTCTGTCCCTGGGGTGCAGGTAATAATAATCTTAATGTAGGAGAGATTCGTCTTAATCCCAATCTACATTACTGATGAAGCCCCAGGGAAAGGCAATCTATCGGAATCATGGCTTGGATAGAGAAATGAATGGCGTGCAGGACCTCAGCCACACCATGAGCACACAGACATGGGCAATCTGCCGCCTGCGGAACTGCAAGAATAACCGTCCAAGAATAGGCCAAGACCGAGCTGACTTTAGTCTCGTCTTCCGTCGCTGCATCACCTCCTGCATTGTGCAGGACAATGGTAGGATGCATTGCACTGGACCTGCATCTGAGGCCATTTAGGTACAATCGAGATGTGCCACAGCAGATTCCCTCTGGACCCGCAAAGTGATGTTGAACCATGGTATCTACGAGGTGTTCCGATCGAGACCAAGATGGTGTCCACTTGACCCAGGCACGATCATCTTCGATGTTGTACATACAACATACAACACAACATACGATAGAGTTGTACAGTACACCTAGTATCTATCATAATCTGGATATTTTGTTTACATTCATCGAGATTAGGAAATCAAGGAAATTTCCGGGCTATGAACTGGATGGTGGAACCGATGAGATCATGAGCAGTTGAACAATGCTGAAAACCCTAAGCCAACAGAGCCTAGAACGGCAAACGGACGCACAGTTCTCTAGCGTCCAGTTTATTAATTTGTCTGACAGCCGTTGTTAGCAAGGCCCCACTCACAAGCTTTCCAGATTTTCGGTGGAAAGCGTTAGAAATAATTAGCAGGCGTTAAACGGGTAAGTCGGAGTGGAAGTTGAGAAAAGGCCAGCCATGATGGGAAAAAAGTTCAGCACATCCATGGATAGTTTCGTGTGGTGCCCCTGACTAGTCCCAATGAGGAAAGGGTAATTTTACGATATAACAATCTTGGAATTACAGCAGTACATGTACACAGTTGAATATCAAGCCAATTCAGGATTCTAATATAGACTGCAGATGAGATCGAAATATCTTAACTTAATAGACGTCATTAATATACCACTCTCGCTGCATATCGTACCTCTCTGTACCTATCTTCGGAGTTCTCCGTACAGAGCACACACAACATAGAAGCCAAAGTACAAGACTCCATTACACTATCCCGGGGAGTCCACCAGCAACGGGGGGCTTAACCCGCGGCGCCCAAATCCTCGTCCAGAAAATTCAATTCTGTTTTCACCCCTCTAAATCTCCGAATTTTAGACCTATCACTCAACTCAATACAACATAATAAAAATGCCATACTCCATACACTACTCCATACTAGCGATCCTATCTACATAACCTTGCATTGATCTACAAAGCCTTCTACAACAACATACGATGTATACAATACGCTACAAACTACAACATATAGAACCAACAAAGCCTGTCAGATATTGTCCTCAATCGGAAACCAACAGTCCGATCAGAATATGCGCCAGCCGGAGGGCTTCATGCACGAACACGGTACACTAAAACGCCGAAACTCACCAGAAACACCCCCTCTTCCTTTATTGGACCCTACTCCCTCCCCTCCCCTGTCGAGACTGAGAGGCGCTGCTGAGACTGGGCCCCGTCTTCATGTCCATCACCCCTGTGGCACCCGTGGTGGGAATAAAAAATCTGCCATTCGCCCCTCAGTCGGATCCGAGGGGTGATTCTTCGGCTACTTCGAATACATGTATGTATTCGGTGGACATCGTAAGTTCAGGGCCTAATTGTGGGGTTTGCCAAAGTCTACAACGTTGTTGTAACTAAATATCTGTGTGGTTTGGTGTGTTGTTCTACTCGATGCGATACTGGTTTCCAGGGTGGGGTCAATTGGTCGATTCTGAATTAATTAGCGATAGGTTCAATGTTTCCTCGTTTGAGATTCTCGTATTCATTTATTTAAGACAGGGTGTGAGGTTTCAGAACAGACGGGGTGAGGAATGGTGCCTATTGGATTGAGTCTAGTCTTCTTGCCCTGTCAATTTTATATCCCTGCTGTTCGAGCCCTAATCGGTGGAATTTGTTGGATATATTTTAGAGTCCCACTGGAGAAGGTGGAATATATTAGCAGAGATGCTTCCGGATATATTGGAGGACGCGCGAATAGCATAACTAGGGCATTGCATGCACCACCCACAGAAGACAATGCAACGGCAATATTGTGCCCAATGGCACTCTAATTGACTCATGCCCTAGTTACTGTATAGCCACTTGTTCCAAGATACGTTAAGAAGTAGTTCGATAATAGTATCTAATCTGCTCAAGGATGGAATCATGCAAGATTTACTATTGGCAAAGAAAGATAAAAGCTGCACGCTCGCTCAACTCTCCATCAAACAGGGACCGCCATTCCTCATCTCACATTAACATGCCAAGTCCAGATGATTCGCGAGAGGAGGAATCGGGCAGGACAAGAGAAGAGAAAATAGACAAGAATATAGAGAACAAGGAAGAAAAGAGGCTCCTTTTCATTCATACATGAGCCCACCCAATCTAGAAGGGGCAAGCAAAGAAACACAAAGGAAAGGGTCATCTGCTCATAGCGCAATAACTGCAAC
This sequence comes from Penicillium turbatum, assembly GCA_030762825.1. NCBI lineage: Eukaryota > Fungi > Ascomycota > Eurotiomycetes > Eurotiales > Aspergillaceae > Penicillium > Penicillium turbatum. The sequence continues at coordinate 760,674 of JAUJYX010000003.1, read as the reverse complement.
GATAAAGTATCGATTTCTCAAATCAGAATCCATTCTTCCAGCTATTTGCTGGCTTCCCAGCCCACCCAGCTACGGGGCATCACTCGCCAGACCTTGCATTCGCCGCTGCGGAGATCGTTCAACTTGAAGCTCTCCATCTTGACCTTCTTGCTCTCACGGCCTTGCTCCCAGGCTCGGATCTTCTTCTTGGTGCCGTCCCAGTCGACCACGATACCAACGTGATCGGGCTTGCCAACCTCGGCGCTGTATTTCTGGTGCATGGTACCCCGGTGACCCTGGAAACGAGCATTGCGGAAGCTGACAATGTCACCGGCGCGGATCTCGTCGTTTTGGGACACGGAGGCATTGGCTAGGTTGGAATAGACCAAGGCACCGTACCCACGGGTCCCAATGGGGAGCAGCGCGTCGGAAAGAGGGCTGAGCAGGTGCTGGACGAGTCCAAAGGGAGTGCCGTCACCAACAGTGGAGTTTTGTATCGAGTTGACCGCTTCCGAAATTCGAGCTCCGAACTGCGTATGGGCCTGCTCAAGCTGATCCTGGCGAGGCTGAAGCGGCGGTGGTTCATGGCGCTGCTCGAAAGAAGCATCTGCAGGGTTCCTAGAGTCGAATTGAACGTTCAGGACCGTCTGGGAGTAATCGATGAACAGCACATAGACATCCTTTGATACAGTCGTCTTGCCACCGCGCTTGGTGGAAGAAGTCTCCTCGATCTCGAACAAAAGATCGTTGCGATTCTGGAAGACTGGAGGTGGCGTATTGGGCTGAGTCCACCAGAGGGTATATTCGGCGAATTCGATGTCAGTAGCGATGTAACCTTGGTCGACAGATGGACGAGAAACATCCATAGACCGACGAACGTTAGGCTGATTCCTCAAAAGATCCATAGATGCACGCTGGCTTCGGCCTGCGGAGGGGGACGGCAAACTCGGAGCTTGGCTTTGGGGAGGCGGTGGCGCCATTGAAAGGCGCTTCTCGTGAAAGGCAGGGGGTCTTTCTGTTGTCGGGCTCCGCACTGGAGGGGCATCATAGAGATCATCATATTCTTCGGTCGCTTGTCGTGGTGGGAATGGGGGAGGGACCTCTGGGCGACCAGGCGGGAGGGGCGGAGACGTGGCTAGGCCGTGATGGGGAGCGGCATAGTTGAATGGGTCGTACTCATCATCATCCTCACCACCAACCGGCTCTCTGTTGGGTGGAGGGGGCGGCGGTCCCCTTGGTGTGTCAATGGACGCACGAGCATTCCGAGGTGGCTGACTTGGGAGTGGAGGAGGAACTGCTCTGGGGGCCGTAGGCGGGAGAGGCGGGGGATGGCGAGATTCCTGGGGGCTTCCGGGGGACTGAATAGATTGGTCGTCTGTGGTGGTACCGTCGTCAAAGCTAGAATCACGATCGTGGGCTTTCAGAGCATCCTTATGTTTCACTCCTGATGCGATGTCAGTGTCGTAGTCTCCGTCGTATTCGGTGACCTCCCCCTCCGCTTCTTCTCCAGCCTGTCGAGGAGGGGATATCGCGCTGATGCGACTATCGGCAGTAGATCGGCGGCGAAGTTGGTCGGGAGGCGGAGGCGGAGGAGCGCGCCCTTGCGATGATGGCGGCATGGGTGGATTGACTGGAATAGGTGGTGGTAAACGACTGGCCCTCTTTTCAGCCGCAGGAGTAGAAACCGTAGATGGCACCGAGTCATATGTTGAAGAACGGCGTGAATCAACTTGATCAGGAATCGCAGGCGCAGGCACGGCAGGTGGAGCAGCCGACTTATCCAAAGATAGACGAGGCATGTGAACCGACAATTCGTCATCAGACTCCTCGCCCTTGTCGGCAGTTGTGGGCCTCGGTGGAGGAGGAAGTGGTCGGCCTATAGAGTATCGTCAACACCCGTGCCAAATGTTTTATTTTGAAATTGGTTACTTACCCCCTGGGACTGGCGGAGGGGAAGCCTGTAATTCTCCTGGAACAGGCGGAGCAGGTCTTGACTCTCGAGGAGGCGGAGGAGGCGCCGAACGTTCTACGGCCATCAGCAAACGAGAACATACGTCAGGCTGCGGACTGGGGGGTGTGACTTACCTTGAGATGGAGGGACCGGGACCTGACGATCGATGGAGGCCCGAGGCACGGCGCCTTCGTGAACGACCTCCTCGACATCTGGCATCTCGTGTGCGGAATGTTGTTCAGTGAGAGGAGTGGCCAAAGGTTCATCCTCTTCCTTCTCCACTTCAGCAGCAGGAGGCATTGGCTTGCTAGCTACGTTCATTCCCGGTAGGGGGACTGGAGGTGCATTGGCAGGCGAGATGGGCTCAGACTCGAGCTCTCCAAGTTTTTTCTCTGACTCACCAGGAGTCTTGGGCTTGCGAGGAGCAGGACCAGACATGCCCGGCATGCCACCAGGTGGTCCGAAGAGACCCATCATTCCCATGCCGCCGCTCATCTTGGCCATTCGCTCACGCAGTTCCATTCTGCGCTTAGTTTCAGGATCCATTTCTTCCTCTTCTTCGGTGTCACCCTCGTCTTCAACATCTGCCTCGGTAGTTTGATCGACGGTGCGAGTTGATGGTTGACGCTGGGTGGTTGGACGAGGCTCTGGCTGATCCTCCTCATCCTTACTAGTGGATGATTCACCTGCATCCTCCGAGTCTGCAGCAGCAGAGTCGTCTGCGTCATTGGTGTCACTCGCGATGTCCTGGGTGGGCGAGAATGGAACAGAGGGTTGTGGAGGAGGAATCGCAGCTCTCAATGTATCAACACTAGGGTCACGAGCAGTCGCAGGTTCCTCGGCAGAAAAAGGATCCTGTTCATCATCAAGTGTAGGAGCGACAGGTTCATCCATAGACTTCTTAGGAGGAGGGCGAGCGGGCTTCTCCTTCTTCTGGGCTGCTTCTGCATGACGCTGAGCTTGCTCTAATTGCTGCTTCTGGAGTAATGCAATTCGGTCTTTCAAACTAGTCGGTTTGGGCTGGTCCTCTGCACCCTCTTCGGCCCCTTCGGTGGGAGCAGGCCGGCTCTCAGAAACCGGAGGCTCCCGAGCGATCTGGTCCTTCACGTCTGGATCCTCCTCTCTCCTGTAGATCTTGGGGGCGGGTTCCCTTGGCGGAGGCTTGTAGGCATCCCGGCTGGGAGGCGGCGCAACGAAAGGCTTCTTGATAAAGGAGGGCTGGGAACCACTCGGTTTGAATGGAGTGACTGGTGCTGCAGCGGGCTTGTTGAACGCAGCGATACGATCCCTGAAAGATGACCCCGACGGCTTCTCTGCGACAGCTGGGGGAGCAGGTTTTGAGGCTACCTTGGCTGCGGGTTCAGTTGCGGCCACGGGAGGGGCGGGAGCCGGCGCCTTTGCCGACTGTGGGGGTGGAATCGCAGCTTCCGTTACAGGGGCACTTGCAGGCAGAGGAGGAGACTGAGGCTGTGGTGGCTTCGGATGTGCGAGATCATGTTCTTCCTCCGCGGGCGCCAGCTCTGGCTCGGGCTCGGGCTCAAGCTGCTTGCTCTGAACCACCGGGATTTCCACTGGCACGGCCTCGGGCTCCTTCTTTGGTCTGGGGCGAGATGGTCTCGGGGGAGCTGGAGGCTCATACTTCTCAACGAAGTTCTTCGGGAATATGCCCTCCTGCTTGGCGCCCTGGGCATCTGAGTATTCGCCGTAGTACCAATCGTCATCCTCCAAGGCGGTGACGGTCACGATTTGACCTATCGGAAAGCTGAGGTCGTCATCATGGCCCGAAGCATATTCGAAGACCGCGCGAACGGTAAATGGCGGGTCAGACATTTGGCAAGATTAAGGTCGAGGTTCTGACCTGCGGACAATCGGTGTGGAGAGAAACGCTGAACGGGGTTGTGGCTGACGATGACGCTAGAATATCTGTACAGAACAAAGTGCCAGCTTCGACTCCTACGGCATGCAGCGATATTTCGAGGCGGTACGATTCAATTCCTTTGTGGTACGAAGTGTCAGCTTAGATGAAACGAATGTCAATGAGTGGTGCCTACGACCAGGAGATGAGGGGGAGGGGGGGGGGATAGTCGCGGAAGTACTGACGGCGGATGTGGAGAACCGAATACCCTAGTCAGGGCCAGCAAGAGAATCGATGCAATATGAAACGAACACGGTCGGAATAAAAAAAAAAAACAAGGAGGGAGAGGAGAGTGTAGTGAGTTGGTCGTCACTTGGCGGGATGAGGGAGAAATGGGCTCCACTGGGCGATCGGCGGCTAACAGCAACCAGGGAACACGCACATGGGGAAATGTGGTCAATATCAAGGGTTTATATTGGACTGGACGGGTTTAAGATGTTGGATTTGATTTCTTGTTTCTTTATACCTAGAGAGTAAGTGCACTATTTAGTAGGCTAAGATGGTAGCTGGATAGCTATAGACGTCGTACTTACGTTCGGAAGTTGAAGGAAATATTGGGATATATTGTGCTTTCCACAGTATATATGGGATGTGTGATGTAACTACACCCTCTTGGCTATACGATTTCAAAATGTCTACAACGTACATACCTACAACATATAAGCTGACCTCTGAAGAAATGCCCAAATACGTCAGCAATGAAGTGTCCCTCTTTCTCATTGGGGGTCGATAATCCGGGGGGGTTTGCCTCTTTCCGCTTTGGATCCGAATTCTGCTGCTTTTTTTTGCCCGTCACTTCCCCTCGACCTTGAACCACTTCAGCTTTTTGTTCATATTACTCCCTTGGTGCTTCAGCAGAGCTTCGATCGCATAACATGGACACGCAACAAGACCAAACGCACGCTCTCAAAACCTCCCTTCCAAAGACATATGCCGCTGTCAATGCTCAACAACCCCCACCTTCATACATACATCCCTCACAAGAAGAGCAGGATAACTACTTGAAAGCAAGACCCGGTGCAACCCAGCAGCACCTTGAAATCGCCCTCGAACATGCGCAACAAATTCAGAGTCAAAAGGAGGCAGAAGATGTCATCCTAGACCGCATTCTAGAACTCCTCGAGCTCCCCTCTTCCTCAACAGCAGACCCTGCCACACCATCCCAAGAAGACACCATGAAATTCAAGACCTTGTTAGCGCCCTTTCGTCCTAGCGACTACGACAACCTCATTTTGGAGAGAAATTTCGAAGACTCGTGCGGGTACACTCTCTGTTCTCGCAAGCATCGGAAACAAAAGAATGGCCCGGGCGGTGGCTTCCAGTTTAAATATGGTCTCAAGGGAAGCGGGCCAGGAGGGCGCGGGCGCAGCGTGGACATTGTTCCCCAAGATCAGATCGAAAAGTGGTGCTCAGATGCATGCGCAGAACGTGCTCTGTTTATCCGGGTACAGCTATCCGAGAAACCTGTATGGGAACGTCGGGCAGGTGACACGCGGGGCACGAGCCTTCTACTGCTTGAGGAAGCGCGCGCCAAACGCCTGGTGGCACCAGCTGCCACAAGCTCCGTTGCTTCCGTCCTGAGTGAGTTGCAGGGCATGGGGCTTGGGAATCCTGATCGGTCCCGAGAGCTCGCGATGGAACGCGGTGATACCAGCTCGATTCGTCCGGACGGACGTGTGAACGTCGACATCCGGGAGAATGAGCGTGGATCGCAGCATGTTGCTAGCGCTCCACAGATGCGTCCTGAGGATGCAAATGGAGGCTCCATTGAAGGATATATGCCCAGGGGCCAGCGAGAGGATTCTGTGGACGCAGATGGAGACATAGATTTGCTTGATCAGATCTGATCGAGCAAGGCTGCTATGTCATTTTTCGTGGAGTTTTTGGCGTTCTACAGTTTTAATACCCATCAATTTTGACATTGACAGATGAGTGATGAATAATCTACGCATAAACCATATCAATGGTTGTTGGCTGGCCAGCAAGACCAATGTCCACCCATCTATAGGTAGATATCAATCCAGACGTGACCCAGACCAACTAAGATCTTGAGTCTCTTGCCCCGAGGTAAACCCCAGTGCAAGAACTCCTACGTAGTCCAACCCAAGAGTACACTCTCATAGGCAGACACGAGGGAAAAATTGGCAATCAAGCGTCATCCCCTTTCGGAGAATCAGCGACACCTTTCTCATAGAGAATCATGTTTATTCATTCCTAAACCATGCAGCCGAGCGAGAAGCCAGCCAGAACAGACATTATGGAAACGCCAAGGGTCGACCGAAGGCAAGGCATGAACTTTTTTTCGTTATTCCGGGTGCTGGATTTAGCGGGGACCGAAACGACGGGGACGCTCAGCCTGCTGCTGCTGAGTGACGGCAACAACGTTGACCTTGAGGTTGTCGAACTATAAAGAGAATTTGTTAGACGAATGTGACCCAATGCATTGTAATATGTAGTGAAAACTTACGCCAAGGGACTTGAGGAGATCCTTGGTGTCGGCATCAACGTCGAGCTGGCCGGACTCGGTCTGGGAGACATCGAGAGCGGAGACCTCAGGAACGTACTGATCCTTGCGCTCACGCTCCTCCTCCTGAAGCTTGAAGGAGATACCGCGGACGGGACCACGCTGGATGCGCTTCATCAAGTGGGTGGTGTAACCAGCGATCTGGAAGACAATCTAAATCAGCATGCGCTCATTGGAGTACGTTGGGAAAGTTGTGGAAGCTCACCTTGTTGCGAAGACGCTTGGAAGCAATGATGGCGATCTCATCACAGATGCGCTTGTTGGTCTCGAAGTCGAGGGTCAACTTGGGGTAGTAACGCTCGATGATGACCTTAGCGGAGCGCTTGACTGTCTTGGTACGGACGCGACCCATTTTGGCGGTTGTTGTTGGCTGGCGGAATGAATGTTCGAGAGATCGAAAGTCGTCCTGTTGATTTGGATGTGTTCGAGTGCCGACTTTCGCTTACTGCTGTGCGGGTCCTTGCCCTAGGCCCTAATATTCAGGTCACGTGAATTGTGTTTGTCTGGGTACATCATGTGATATGCGATAATGAACTTGCCGCTTTAGGAAGGTACGTAGGTAGAACATCAGTATAGTGAAGGTTCTTGAAGTTTACAACTATCTAATCGCCCACTGGTCTTATTATCCCCTCTTCAAGTGATATGGGCCTTTGACATGAGCGCTGAGGAAATAAATTGCTATTCATGCAACCGATTTATATGACATAGCCAGAAGAGAAAATGAAAGTAGCTTTACACGAGCACCAAATCTATCATACATGGTACAATCCTTTGCAGATCCAGCCATACTCCACCTTTCCCTATGACTTAGCGTTAAGGTTGTTGAGAAGGCTGCGAGCAACGTCCTCTGTCCCCCTCGTGGGGTGCCTTGGGGTCCGGCTCGCTGTAGAAGGCTGGAACCGAGGCTGGCCGAATGACTGCCTGTCCAATCTTGGGACTATGGGAGATGAAGAAGTGGCCACATCGGAGATGGTCAAGGTGGTCGGCTTGGTGTGATCTTCGATGCCGTAAGGAGCCTTGGCAGTCGCACTCGCGCGATACGATGACAGGCCAATACGACCCTCGGAATCGATCGCAGCCCGGATGGGAGTGACCCAGTATTTACCTCCACCAGGGATGGACGCATCGAAGAAAGTTAAACCGGGAGGTGTGCCCTGCTCAACAAAGGTCATGGAATTCAAGTCTTCGACTGCAATACCACCGATACCTGCAAGAGCGCGAGCCATGCGTCCCTTGAAGCGGCCCTTGGGGCGCAAGACGCGGGCTTCCACGGGGCGCTGGTAGGCTTGTGGGCCAAACTTGGGGTGGTTTTTAATGAGAGCGTGCGAGCGCGTGTAGGATAGACCAGCAGACGGGTGTGTCTTCGGAGGTCCTGTGATGGCATATTCGGGTGAGGACAACTTGGTTCCGGAGGGTTGGTAGAACTTGCGGCCGATGCGCTCACTGGGAACTGCAGGAGGGGAGGCGAGGTCCAGCAACTCAAAGATCACCGGGCCTAAAGCGAATGGGTCATCGCGCAGAGTCTTGATATAAGTGTTGAACTCCGCATCGGTGACAGTGGAGGGAATGTCTTCCAAGTCCTCTCCATTATCCTGTGCCACTTTCCGGAGCTCAGCGGATCGCTTAGCGACAAACTGCTCACGCAGCTTCCGCATGATCTCGGGCTTGTTGCGGGTCACTTGCTTCAAGTACGCTGCGAATTCCGCCTCGTTCTGCCCAGCAAGCCAAGGACCGGTGTGTCTAAATTGTTTGGCTCCAGTTTCGTGAAGACCCTGGCTGTTTTGAGTGTTATCGAGGTGGGTTTCGAACGGACTTTGATGTCTTGGCATAACACTTGTCGCATAGTTTACTTTGAAGGGAAGAGACATCGGGATGTGCATCTCCTGGAACTTCTCGAGTGTCATAGTGTGGTCCGCGGCGGATTCGAAGTCGGTGACATGTTCATAGGTATCGAGGGCGTGCACCCTCACAACAGGTCTCGATGACTTCTCCGATGTAGACTTGGCTGGGAGAGGCCGTTTCAGACCCCAATCGCCTCGAGCTAGTGATGATTGCGGCGTAACGATGGAGGCTCGAATGGGGTGAGGCAGAGTTGCGGAGTTGGATTCGAAAGCAGCTCTCGATGTTGGGTGGTCACTAGGGGCTTTGAGAGTTGGAGGAAGTGCGAATAAGCGCGATTTGCGCAGCAAGTTCGCCGTTGGCGACATCCTGGCGGACGCCATCTTGTTCAATTGATTGACTATGTGGTCCTGGTTAGCTGGCGCGAGAAAAGTTGACCGGAGAGACGGGCCAAAGCGGTAGGGCGAGCCACAACGGCCCAAACCGCAACTCCTTTCCAAGACCGTCGAGGAACTGGCCTTGCGTTCTTTACTCCAAAAGTTACCTACATGTAGGTATGCTCCTAAAATAATCCATATAGTTACTGATTTGTACAAGATATTGTGTCATATTCTGGCAATATGGTAGTGTGTAAAGTGATATTGAGTTTTTCTAATTTTATCTATCAAGCCCTTGATCTATGAACTGAACGAAGCAATCGCGAGTTCAAACACCAACAGCTAGAATGGAATCGACGGTATCCGAGACTGTCTCTTTCAATGGGCGATAATTAAGGCCGAGCACCTTTTTTGACTTGCTGTTGTCAAAATCATAGATGTTTGCCGGGAAGTCGCTGGGGGCATCTTTGGGGGGCAGCTTGGACTCCAGCTGGGGGTGGGTCTCGCGAGCAATGTCCGCAATTTCCTTGTTGGAGAAGAAGCCAGCAGTGATAAAGAATCTCTCACCCCCTGCCTCAGGAACTTCAATGGCTCTGACATGTGCCAGCGCAAGGTCACGCACATCCACCCAGAGGAACGTACCCGTCGGATCAATCTTCTCCTTCATCTTACCCTGAACCAGGTTTCTCACGCGCTGATTCGAGGTGTTGATGGCCTCAAGAGAGTTGAGATAAGGAACAATTGGACCAAGTACTAGTGGTGGGTTGATGGTCGCAAGATCAAAGTTCGGCTTCTCGTTCTTGACGAAGTCCCAAGCTGCTTTCTCCGCAAAGGTCTAAATTTGAGGACCATCTTTTAGCTCTTGAATTAGGTTAGGCCTTCTCCCAAGGAGTTAACTTACCTTGCTAGCCCGGTAGACCTGTGAGTGGTCGGTGGCTTCTTCCCAAGTGACAGGGTTCCATTCTTTCTCGCTATAGACCTTAGCGTGCTGCTTGCCGTTCACAATGGCAGCAAAAGATGACGTGATCACCACTCGCTTCACAGTTGGGGCATATGCTTTGATTGCTTTGAGGACACCAGTGGTCCCCTTAATGGCAGGGTCAAGGAAGTCCTTCACTGGGTCCTGAATGTTGAAATGGAAAGGAGACGCTGTATGAAGGACATAGTCAAATGGAGGGCTCGATTTGACAGCCTATCGCAATAGTGTTAACGATGTATTTGTGAGGATGAACAATATGTACTAACCTCGTCAAATGCGCCATCTTGGGCTATATCTTTAACTAGCACATAGGAAAGTTTCTCCTTCGGCACGTCTGGATGGGCCTCAAGAATCTGTTTGCCCTTTTCTTCCGAACGGACAGTCACAACTGTGTCAAAACTAGAGTAAGTTTGTTAATTGATGTAACTGAGTGCATTGAAATATACTTGGTTGTCGTACCCATGCTGTAGGAGAATGTCGATAATGTGGGCGGCAATAAAGCCACTGCCTCCTATAGAGAGTTAGATTGCAATGTTGATTTAAAGAATTGAAACCACTTACCAGTCAAGAGAACTTTGACCATTGTGATGGAACTGTGTGGCAAATTGATTGAGGTAAGAGTTATCAGATGTTGAAGAGCTCAACTTGAGATATGCCAGAGAGTGAGGAGCTTGGCTTTTATGTTTCCCAAACCCCTCGATCCCGTCATCGCTGCCCCCGCATTCGTCCACTGCGACGGGTCAACGGCAACCTTCCAAGGTGGAACCTCCAAGCAGATTACAAATACGAGACCTTTACCTCCTGGCTCTGGAGATACACTCGGAGTTTAATGGAATTAAGGCTTGATAAGTCATTGTGCATATATGCAAACCTTGGAACCTTCTACCTAGATAATTCAATGTTCCTGCCCTAGACGAGAAACTTGAGCCTTACGAACACGAGGTCATGTCAGATCTTCTCGCACCGCTCCTTTCGTGGCCTCATATGAATTCAGTTTCAAACCGGGGCAGTATAGATGCCTTGTCTACGTTATATAAGTAAGACACATCCATGATTTATCCTTTTCTTATCAACTGCAAGACAAGGTTGCTCCTATAGTTCGCTCATACTTTGTTTTTATCGTAAAAGCACGCTTTTTGCAGTCATCCTGCTGTTTAATCTTGGTTGCCATTCTCGGCAGTACTTCGACCCTTCTTGTGTCCACGCAGCTTGCGGCTTGCATCTTGCAATTAACGGCGGTAACAATGCTCCTATGGATGTTCTATGCCGGCTGCTAGCCTGTATATGAGGTCGTTTCGCTCTTGTGAAAACAAGCCAGGGGTCCTTCCTCTGTGGAAGCTCCATAATGTGAATCTACATAGAGGTGTCATGGATTTGATGCAGTGAGCGAACAGTAAGTAAATACTTTATATATGTAGTCACTGTACATATGACGTGGACAGCATTCGATGCCAAAGAAAATAAGGTAACAGCCGCTTGAAATATGTAGGCCTTTGTTCACCGCACCTGGAGCACCATCCTAACAGGTTAGGTTGGCATAGGTATCCATGTGTGATCCAGTTCACTACATGCTATTCTATACTTGTGATCGTTCTCACGGTCTTGGTAGGTCTGAGCTATTTGTTTGGCTCATTTCAAGTTCCAGAAGCCGTGAACATGATCCAAGATAGGGTGACCATCGTAGATTCAGGGAAGACAGATGATATACAGCCCACAGGATCGATATGGTGCCTGCATGAGTTGTCAGAGCAAAGACATCCAATCCCTTTGGTGACGTATTCGGTGCCGACGACTCTCGGCAAACTCCGAGTGAGAGCTTATTGAGAAATCAGATAGGGAATTGCAACTTGGGCCTTTGAGATCGAGTTATCAACTACCTTGTTAATGTAAGCATAATAGTGATTACATATGGAGGGGCTCTAGATGGGTAAATGTGCCAACTTCGCACCCAGTCGGGAACTCCAAGTTGGCCCGTGCACCCCTGACCTTCTCCAAGCCTCACACATGACCATCCCTCAACCACCCAACTCTATGCGATCCACGTCTTCTTCTTTTATGGCCTAGACCTGGTATTCCAATGTCCACCACGGGGTGTGATTCGAAAACATGGCCCAAGCAGGTGCAATTTCAGACGTGACGCAAAGGTTGTTCGTGGAGCTCAAATCGAAGAATGAGGAGGCTAGGGCCAGAGCTGCCTACGAGCTCTATGATAACGTTCTCTCTGTCTCCAGAGGTACTATTGCGAACGCAGACTTGAGAACTGTACGGATGAACTAACTTTTCTACTATTGCAGAATGGCCCGCCGAGAAGTTTGTCGAATTTTACAACGCCGTTAGCCAACGTATCGCCCAACTCGTGGTCAACGGCAGCGATGCAAATGAAAGAATAGGCGGCTTGTTAGCACTAGATCGTCTTATTGACTTTGACGGTGTTGATGCCGCCCAGAAAACGACAAGGTTCGCCAGTTACTTACGCAGCGCCCTTCGCAGCAATGATAACGTGGTCTTGGTGTATGCAGCCCGATCGCTGGGGCGCCTTGCGAAGCCCGGCGGGGCTCTCACCGCGGAGTTGGTGGAAAGCGAAATACAATCTGCATTAGAATGGCTACAATCAGAGCGGCAGGAGAGTCGGCGCTTTGCTGCCGTGCTGGTGATCCGAGAACTCGCCAAGGGCTCACCTACCCTCCTCTACGGCTTTGTTCCCCAAATCTTCGAGCTTGTATGGGTTGCCCTTCGGGACCCCAAAGTACTCATTCGAGAAACTGCTGCCGAGGCCGTGGGTGAATGCTTTGAGATCATTGTGGCTCGTGACTCGCAAGTCCGCCAGTCGTGGTTTGCAAGGATACATGACGAGGCGCTACTGGGCTTGAAGTCGCATAATATCGATTGGATTCACGGCTCCCTTCTGATCATCAAGGAGCTGATCTTGAAGGGCACAATGTTCATGAAAGAACATTATCGGAATGCTTGCGAAATCATTCTCCGTCTCAAGGACCATCGTGATCCAAAGATTCGCACTGAAGTCGTCCTCACTATTCCTATTCTCGCTTCCTACGCCCCCACCGACTTCATTGAGATTTATCTCCACCGTTTCATGATTTACCTCCAAGCGCAACTCAAGAGAGACAAAGAGAGGAACTCAGCGTTCATTGCCATCGGTAAGATTGCGAACGCAGTGGGCCCCGCTATCGGCCAATATCTTGATGGCATCATAATCTACATTCGAGAGGGACTCGCGATGAAAGCGAGGAACCGACCTGGAGTCAATGAGGCGCCAATGTTCGAATGTATCAGCATGTTATCCCTCGCAGTGGGACAGGCGCTCAGCAAGTACATGGAGGCTCTTCTGGATCCCATATTTGCCTGCGGATTGAGCAAGTCATTAACACAAGCCTTGGTCGACATGGCCCATTACATTCCTCCCATCAAACCTATGATTCAGGAAAAGCTGCTCGATATGCTGAGTATCATCCTTTGTGGCACGCCGTTCCGGCCCCTGGGATGTCCTGAAAATCGACTACCTCCTATGCCATCGTTTGCGAAAGACTTCGCATCTCATGAACTTCACTCCGATTCCGATATCGCATTAGCACTTCACACGTTGGGCAGCTTTGACTTCTCTGGGCATATATTGAATGAATTCGTGCGAGATGTCGCTATCAATTACGTGGAAAATGACAACCCTGAAATTCGGAAGGCATCCGCTCTTACATGTTGTCAGCTGTTCGTGCACGATCCGATCATCAACCAGACCAGTGGACATTCAATCCAAGTTGTCAGTGAGGTTATCGACAAGCTTTTGACTGTGGGCATCGGGGACCCTGATCCTGAAATCCGACGCACCGTTTTGTGGTCACTGGACCGCAAATTTGACCGTCACTTGGCACGGCCAGAGAACATCCGATGCTTGTTCTTGGCAGTCAACGATGAGGTCTTCGATGTCAAAGAAGCCGCTATCTGCATTATCGGTCGACTTTCTAGCGTCAATCCTGCTTATGTCTTCCCGCCTCTACGAAAATTGCTGGTTAATCTTCTCACTGGCCTTGGCTTCGCAAACACCGCTCGACAAAAGGAGGAAACGGCTCAACTAATCAGCTTGTTTGTCTCTAATGCAACAAAATTGATCAGGTCATACGTGGATCCCATGGTGACTGCATTGTTGCCCAAAACAACGGACACAAACCCCGGCGTTGCAGCCACTACTTTGAAAGCCGTCGGTGAGCTTGCCAATGTCGGCGGCCATGAGATGAGACAGTATCTACCGCAGATCATGCCAATTATCCTGGACTCACTCCAGGACCTATCTTCTCATTCCAAACGTGAAGCTGCGCTTCGGACACTAGGGCAACTAGCCAGTAATTCAGGCTATGTCATCGAACCTTACATGGAATACCCTCATCTTCTCGCCGTCCTCATCAACATCATCAAAACGGAACAGACAGGCTCGCTACGAAAGGAGACTATCAAGCTTCTCGGAGTCCTTGGTGCCCTTGATCCCTACAAGTACCAACAGATCAGCGAGATTGAACCAGATGTACATCACATCAATGAGATACAAAGTGTGTCTGATGTCGCCCTCATTATGCAGGGTCTCACCCCGTCAAACGAGGAGTACTACCCCACGGTGGTCATTCATACGTTGATGCAGAACATCCTGCGAGAAAATTCCCTTGCACAATACCACTCAGCCGTCATTGATGCGATTGTCACAATATTCAAGACTCTGGGTTTGAAATGTGTGCCATTCCTTGGACAAATTATTCCAGGCTTCATTCTGGTCATCAGAAGTTCTCCTGCTAGCCGCCTTGAGTCTTATTTCAACCAGATGGCAATCCTGGTGAACATCGTGCGACAGCACATTCGCACATTCTTGCCAGAGATTATCGAGGTCATCAGAGACTTTTGGGATAGTTCATATCAAATACAGGGCACAATTCTATCCCTGGTCGAAGCTATTGCTCGGTCGTTGGAAGGAGAGTTCAGGAAGTATCTTGCCGGCCTGATCCCTTTGATGCTTGATACACTCGATAAAGACACGTCGCCTCGTCGCCAACCGTCTGAGAAGATTCTCCACGCCCTCTTAATCTTCGGTACAAGTGGAGAGGAGTACATGCATCTCATCATTCCTTCTATTGTTCGTTTGTTTGATCGACCGCAAAATCCTCAAAGCATCCGCAAGTCCGCTATTGATAGTTTGACGAAGCTGTCGAGGCAAGTCAATGTTTCTGACTTCGCGTCCTTAATGATTCATTCTTTGTCACGAGTTGTGGCCAGCGGTGATCGTGTGTTGCGTCAAGCTGCACTAGACTGCATTTGTGCTCTTATCTTCCAGCTCGGACAGGATTTCACGCATTACATTCACCTTCTGAACAAAGTTCTGAAAGCCCACCAGATTACGCATGTCAATTATCAAATCCTGGTGACGAAACTCCAGAAGGGCGATCCACTCCCGCAGGATCTCAACCCAGAAGAAGTATATTCTTTCCCTACTGACGACACCAACTTCTCGGAAATTGGACAGAAGAAGATGGTGGTGAACCAGCAGCATCTCAAGAATGCATGGGACGCTTCGCAGAAGTCTACCCGTGAGGACTGGCAGGAGTGGATACGCCGCTTTAGCATCGAGCTTTTGAAGGAGTCCCCATCCCCGGCACTGCGTGCGTGTGCCAGTTTGGCTGGAATTTATCAGCCGCTTTCGAGGGACCTTTTCAATGCTGCGTTCGTGTCATGCTGGACTGAGCTGTATGACCAATACCAAGAAGAGCTCGTCCGTTCAATTGAGAAGGCTCTTACTTCTTCTAATATTTCACCGGAGATTCTGCAAATCCTTCTCAATTTGGCCGAATTCATGGAGCACGATGACAAAGCTCTTCCGATCGACATCCGCACCCTTGGCAAGTATGCTGCGAAATGTCACGCTTTTGCTAAAGCTCTCCACTACAAAGAGCTCGAATTTGAGCAAGATCAGAACTCAGGTGCTGTTGAAGCCTTGATTACGATCAACAATCAGCTTCAGCAATCAGATGCCGCCATTGGTATCCTTCGCAAAGCGCAAGCGTATCGTGATGTGGAGCTCAAGGAAACGTGGTTTGAGAAGCTCCAACGGTGGGACGAAGCCCTTGCTGCTTACAAACGACGCGAGAAAACGGATCCCGACTCATTTGGTATCACGATGGGTAAGATGCGATGTCTACACGCTCTTGGTGAGTGGAAGGTGCTCTCGGACCTTGCTCAGGAGAAGTGGAACCAAGCATCACTGGAGCATCGCCGAGCTATCGCACCTCTTGCCGCTGCTGCTGCCTGGGGCAGGGGCCAGTGGGAGTTGATGGACTCATATCTTGGTGTCATGAAAGAGCAGTCTCCTGACCGCTCGTTCTTCGGTGCCATTCTGGCAATCCATCGCAACCAATTCGAAGAGGCAAACATGTACATTGAGAAGGCTCGCAATGGTCTCGATACAGAACTGTCTGCTCTCCTCGGAGAGTCATACAACCGTGCCTACAACGTTGTTGTTCGAGTCCAGATGCTCGCTGAACTGGAAGAGATCATTACATACAAACGCAACGTTGGTGACCCTGAGAAGCAAGACGCCATGCGTAAAACTTGGAATCAAAGATTGCTTGGATGTCAGCAAAACGTGGAAGTATGGCAGCGCATGCTCAAGGTCAGAGCTCTTGTTACTGCTCCACGTGAAAATCTTGACATGTCGATCAAATTCGCCAATCTTTGTCGCAAATCCAATCGAATGGGTCTTGCGGAACGGTCTCTTGCATCCCTGGAGACAGTGGTATCCGATGCCAATGGCACGCACACTGTCGCACCTCCCGAAGTCACCTACGCCAGGCTGAAGTTCAGCTGGGCAAATGGTCACCAACTAGAATCCCTCGAAATGATGAAGGAATTCACGTCTGGTCTGACAGATGATTTCTCCAGATACAACACACTCCTGATATCAAATCCTGATCACAACGCGAACGGAGTCAACGGAGCCATCGATCACAACCACCCGGATGTTATCCGTATAAATGAGCGGATTGGTGATCCAAATAAATTCAGAAGACTACTCTCTAAAAGCTATCTCAGGCAAGGAGAGTGGCAAACAGCTCTACAAAGAGGTGACTGGAGACCGGAACACATTCAAGAGGTCCTCAACGCATACTCAGCGGCGACCCAGTACAACCGCGATTCATACAAGGCGTGGCACTCCTGGGCACTCGCAAACTTCGAAGTTGTTACAACGATCTCCAATCAGGCTAACCGCGAGGGCACGCCAGCACCGGTTCCTGCCCACATTGTTACAGAGCATGTGATTCCTGCCATTCGCGGATTCATCCGCTCTATCGCTTTGTCCTTGACATCTTCGCTGCAAGACACCCTTAGATTACTCACTCTGTGGTTCACTCACGGTGGAGATCATGAGGTGAATACTGTCGTCACAGAAGGATTCACATCTGTCAACATTGACACCTGGCTTGCCGTTACCCCCCAATTGATCGCTCGGATCAACCAGCCCAATATCAGAGTACGGGGTGCTGTTCATAGGTTGCTTGCCGAGGTCGGCAAAGCACACCCTCAAGCCCTGGTATACCCACTGACGGTGGCAATGAAATCAAATGTGACTCGACGCTCTCAATCCGCTAGCAACATTATGGAAAGCATGCGGCAACACAGTGCCAAACTCGTTGAGCAAGCGGACCTTGTGAGTCACGAGCTCATTCGAGTTGCGGTACTGTGGCATGAACTCTGGCATGAGGGCTTGGAAGAAGCTTCTCGTCTCTATTTCGGCGATCACAACGTTGAAGGCATGTTCTCAACACTTGCGCCGTTCCATGACATGCTAGACAAGGGGGCTGAGACCCTTCGCGAGGTGTCATTTGCACAAGCTTTCGGGCGTGATTTGGCCGAAGCGAAGCACTACTGCATGATGTATCGTGAATCGGAGGAGATAGGCGATTTGAACCAAGCTTGGGACTTATATTACACAGTGTTCCGCAAGATCAGCCGACAGCTGCCACAGCTATCGACCCTCGATCTCAAATATGTGTCTCCCCGACTCAAGGATTGCTCAGACCTAGGCCTTGCCGTTCCTGGAACGTACCAGAGTGGCAAGCCAGTCATTCGAATCATGAGCTTTGACCCGATCTTGCATGTCTTGCAGACCAAGAAACGACCGCGTCAGATGACGCTCAAGGGCAGCAACGGAAGTTCGTACATGTACCTTGTCAAGGGTCATGAAGATATTCGACAGGATGAGCGAGTCATGCAACTCTTCGGCCTGTGCAATACATTGCTGGATAATGACAGCGAGAGTTTCAAGCGACACTTGTCAGTTCAACGCTTCCCAGCTATTCCACTGTCACAGAGCTCTGGTCTACTGGGATGGGTGTCCAACAGTGACACATTGCACGCCTTGATCAAGGAATATCGTGAGAGCCGTCGCATTCTACTTAACATTGAGCATCGGATCATGCTGCAAATGGCACCCGACTACGACAGCCTTACTCTCATGCAGAAGGTTGAAGTATTCGGCTATGCTATGGACAACACAACCGGCAAGGATCTGTACCGGGTGCTGTGGCTCAAGAGTAAGAGCTCTGAGGCATGGCTTGAACGCCGTACGAACTACACTCGATCACTCGGTGTCATGTCTATGGTAGGCTACATCCTCGGTCTTGGAGATCGACACCCGTCGAACTTGTTGTTGGACCGTGGTACTGGCCGTGTGGTACATATCGATTTTGGCGATTGTTTCGAAATCGCAATGCACCGAGAGAAATATCCAGAGCGAGTTCCTTTCCGACTCACCCGCATGTTGACTTTCGCTATGGAAGTCAGCAATATTGAGGGTAGCTACCGCATCACCTGCGAGGCTGTCATGCGTGTTCTGCGAGAGCATAAGGATTCCTTGATGGCTGTGTTGGAGGCTGTAAGTTATCCGGTATATCGCCGCTTTAGAATGACAGACACTAACCATCATACTTATAGTTCATTCACGATCCTCTAATCAACTGGCGTCTGGGCACGCAAGAGTCCCCCGACCGAGTGTCTATCCCCACCGATCGTCGCCAGTCAATCATGGACAGCGCCAATTTCGAACCTGGTGCCCAGCCGGATTTCGCCCGCCGCCGTCGCCCGTCCATACTTGAAGGTGGTATTCTCGATGCTCCAGAAGGCGTTCCGCAAGAGGCCCGCGAGGCACAGAACGCCCGTGCTCTCCAGGTCCTCGCCCGTGTCAAGGAAAAGCTCACCGGACGCGACTTCAGAAACAATGAAGAGCTGAGTGTCAGCGACCAGGTGGACAAGCTTATTGCGCAGGCAACCAATGTCGAGAACATCTGTCAGCACTGGATTGGATGGTGTAGTTTCTGGTAATCTGGCTTTGCTTTTGGAGTTGCATGGCGTGGATGATGAAATGATATGATGCGTTTGTTTCGATTCTTCACCTCTGTACTTAGAGTTAAACCCCCATCATTTATTATTTGTTCTTTTCCCGTCTAATTCCTCAGTCTGCTACATCTCTGATTTGGAGTATATGCTTAATGCTGCTCGTACGGTAGTTGATCGGTTGGTATGAATACATCGTCCTTTAGATCGGGCTGTACGGATATCTCGACTCACCGGTGACCACCGTACCTAACAACTTTCTTCACGAGCAGGAATACATTATTCTGACATTTGGCATTTCAATACTGATCACCATCACTTTAACATATTTTATAGTGAGTGAGGTTACGTTGATCTGGTCATACTGCGTAGTGAGGCAGTGGCACGTGATCGGGTGGCCAATTGAGCTTTGGGTCAGGGAAGGTAGACCTCTGATTCGGACATGGCAAGTTCCTCACATCACCACCTTTTTAAACACTTTCATACATTCTAAGCATCATGGGAGGAGATTTGAATTTGAAGAAGTAAGTGACGGGTTTTAGCTTCAACCTCCATTTCGCGAACAATACTAACTATCCTAATAGGTCATGGCACCCGGGGTTGATGAAGAACCAGGAGCGCGTATGGCTCGAAGAGAAACGCGCTCTAGACGAGCGCAAACAGATCGCGCAACTCCGGCGTGAACGGGAGGAGGAACGCCAAATGGAAGAAATCCAGCGCCTTCAAGAAGCCTCCGGAAAGTCGAAGATACAAAACCGGGTCGATTGGATGTACCAGGCGCCCTCGAGCGCGACCGGGCATTACACCGAGGAGATGGAGGGGTACCTGCTGGGAAAGCGTCGCATCGATGGTGTCATCTTGAAAAACGACCCCGATACAAAGAAGCTGGAGAAGGGCTCGGAGGTGGTGGGCAGTGGTGTGGCCGCCGGCCCGTCTATCATGTCGGCGCGCGACACCATGTCCAAGGTTATGGCGGACCCGCTCCTCGAAGTGAAGAAGAGGGAACAAGCAGCATATGACGCAATGGTGAAAGAGGCGGTCAGGCGCAAAGAAAGAGAGCAAAAACGCGCGGATCCCGTTCGGGGGAAGGAGCGTGACCGTGGTGATCGGGATCATCGTCACCGTACCCACGATTCAAAACGCAGACGCTACAGCGATGATGCGGGCGACGATCGCCGTGACCGCCATCACCGAAGATCGTCGCCTCGTCGACACCGATCGAGATCGCCTGCTTCGCCGGACAGATCTTCCCGCAGACACCGTAGTGACCGTGACCGCGAACGACGCGACGATGAACACCGCTCAGATACTCGTGATCGGGGGAGTGATAGGCATCGATCTCGCCGGGACGACAGAGATCGGGACATAGACCATCGCGACCATCAAAACAAGAGGGACTCCTACTCTAGCCGACACCAAGACCGCGATGACAGACGTGACCGAGACCGCCCACCACATCGATACTCTCGATCCCCTGCTCCATCCAGCGATCGCAAAGAACGCCCCCCTGCCGACGAAGACCGTCGCCGTGACCACCCCCGACGTGAATACAACAATCGACGTGACTCCGGCCGAAACCAAATGCCACCCCCCAACCGTGCTCCAGCACCCAGGCCCGATCCTAAAGAACTAGAAGAAGAACGCCGCCGCAAGTTGGCAGAGATGCAATCCAGTGCCTCCGATATGGAAACAGAGCGGCGCCAGCGCATCACCGAAATCTCTCTCAAGGAAGAACAGCAGCGTGAGGCTGATGATCGGCTGCGCTCAGATCGGGGCAGGTTCATGTCTGATGTCAACAAGCGGGTGCAGGAGGATACCCTTGATGAACGCATTCGTCGTAGCCGTGGTGGGCTTGCTAAGATGGAGGAGGATTGAGAGCATCTGGTTTCTATATGCTTATCCTACTTCCTGCAGGCTCTATGACGGTGTCCCTGTCCATGAATTCATATTTATCTTTTGAGCGTTAACACAAGTTTCATAGGCATTGATATCCATTCTTAAGTTCTTGGATTTATGGAAGTGTTTCCATTACAGTATCCATCTGATCCAGCATCGGTTCTCGGTATATTCAACAGATCTCTACCTATCTCGAAACTGATACTCCCTGTAATTCCCACACCTTTTTCTACAATAAGCCACGGAGGATAGCTTTGGTAGAAGATATGATCGTTGTTATACGAATCTTCGCTGCCAAGTCGAGCATCAACGAACCTACCAGGCAACCAGAATTCAATATATTTCTTTATGATCAGACTTGACTATCCCAGAAGCAGATCGTAGCCTAGTAGTATAAGAGGAGGGGTATAGCATGCGACTATCTATCTTTCCAATGTGAAGAAACCTTGGAATGCAGTATGGTGTACATAAAATAACAGAAGAAAAGGGAGAAGATAACGACGTCTCTCATACCTTTTCAACAGACAAATTGCCCAATCAGTCACTGACATCAAAACTTGTTCCGCAGCCGCAATTACTTGTTGCGCGCGGGTTATCCACAATCTTAAACTGGCTCCCAATCAACTCAGTGGTATAGTCCACCGTACTGCCATGCAGGAGCTCGAGTGAAGGCTCGTCCATAACGACTTTGGCCTCACCGGCTGACTCTGTTGCACCTTCTGAGGAGTCCGCTTCACCCTCAAAAACAGTATCCTCTTCCGGGTCGATTTTGTCAGACCCTTCTAGGGACATCATATATTGGAAACCATGGCATCCGCCGCTGGTGACTGTGATGCGGAGATGGTGATAAGGGTTGTCTTCCTTGGTGGCGGTGGGGGCAGAGGATGGATCTGTGATGTCGCGGAGACGCTGCTTTGAATTAGCTCGAAGGTTCATACGGAAATAGCAACAAAATAAAAAAAATAAAACATGCAACAGTGAGGATTCGCTGGTGGTCACCCACCCAACTACTAACTCACCGGCGTGTGGCTTAAGTACGGCTGAGCGGACGGGAAGCCCTGTTTTCCACACCCTATGGTCGCATGTACTTGAGAGGGTATCTCAAGGGACCATGGCGCGGTCACAGGGTTGTCCACGTCAAGTCGACCCCGACAGGTTCGCGGGACTTGGTGCACATGCAGCTCACACTCCCATACATTGCCGCACAAGCCGTGCAGGATAACAAAGCAAAAGCAGATAACATGAGGCAAAAGAATCAGAGATTAACTCACTTCAATAGCTCGTGGCGAGATAGCGATCGTGAGAGGCTCTCCGTCATCTCCGGTTCTCGGGTTTTGCGTCACCTTGGTAGCCGGGCGGATGGATGAGGAAGAGAAACACGCATAGTGTTGGCGAATATAGCGGGAAGCAGAGGACTGCGGAATTGAGCGGCTGAGAGACGGTGCACCTGTCGCGACAGTACGTGGCCGCCGAGAAGCGACTTCGCCGTCGGAGAATGCGGAGAGGAGCAAAGCCGGTCGGGAAGTTGAGAAGAGTCGGCAAGTCTGGGGTTGGGATAACCGCCGAGCGGCCGTTGATGAAATAAAATGGCGTGACATGGTTAAAATGTGAGAAGAGTATACAAGATCTTTGTAGAAAGATGAATGTGCAAGTCTGTTTGATATCAAATCATCCCATTCGATTACATCGGGTTAGTCAGTTTGGCAGTGACGCCATTGGTCGGATGGAGTCGGGGGATGCTGGCAGAATATTGATTAGATTAGGAAATGATCGTCGGATGGTGGGGGGTGGCAGCAGTAAACTGAATCACAATCTTGTATGATTTTCTGCTGAAGCTCTGGTCAGCTAGAGTTCTGAGATTGGCGATTCTGTTTATCGTTGGAATCTATAAGATCTTCAAGTTCAATTCTGTCGTCATGGGTTCCCGGCAGCATCTTCGGGAGATCAAAAGCGGTTCCCCGCTTCCCTATACAGATGATATAAGGTCCTACAAGAAAGAGTATGCCGAAGCTCTTGATGTCCAAGATCCACTTCGGAGCTTTCGGGATGAGTTCATTATTCCATCCAAGATGGATATGAAGCGGAAGACCCTGGTATCAGAGAACAGTGCGTATCAGAGTCCCCTGTATATTCAAGCCGTCATTCTAACCTTTAGCTTTCGTTCCTCTTACTAGGCAATGAGGCATTAGATCCAAGATGCATTTACTTGTGCGGTAACTCACTAGGTGTTCAACCTCGCAATACCCAGCGATATATCGAACAATACCTGCGAACATGGGCAACCAAAGGTGTGACTGGACATTTTGTGCCACATGATGATCAGTTGCTACCTCCTTTTGTCGATGTTGACACTGCGGCCTCCAAGCTTATGGCCCCAGTCGTTGGTGCTTTGCAAAGTGAAGTGGCTGTTATGGGAACATTGACAGCCAACCTGCACTTGCTTATGGCAAGTTTCTATCGACCCACCAAAGAGAAGTATAAGATTATACTGGAAGGCAAGGCCTTTCCCAGTGACCATGTATGTCAATTTAACCGAGACTCTATGTGGAACTGGGTAGACTGTACTGACACAAGGATAATTCAGTATGCGGTTGAGTCTCAGCTCCGTCATCACAACTTCGACCCGAAGGATGGGATGGTGTTGATCGAGCCCAAGGATCTTGATCAGCCGATCCTGAGCACAGAACAGATCATCCAGGTTATTGATGACAACGCTTCTAGTACTGCGCTCATACTCCTCTCGGCCATTCAGTTTTACACGGGGCAGTACTTCGATATTGAACGGATCACAGCCCATGCCCACTCTAAGAACATCTTGATCGGGTGGGACTGTGCCCACGCCGCAGGCAATGTGGATTTGCATCTCCATGACTGGAATGTGGATTTTGCAGCCTGGTGCAATTACAAGTATCTTAACAGCGGACCGGGTGGAATAGCTGGACTCTTTGTCCATGAACGCCACGGCTCCGTCGATGAGAAACAGCCCGACAGTGACGAGACGTTCCGGCCTCGACTCTCGGGCTGGTGGGGTGGAGATATCAAAACCCGCTTCAATATGGAGAACAGTAGGCATTCTAATCCTGATATTCAGACAAGGAAGTCAGGAAGACTGACGATTGCAGAGTTCCAGCCACAGCCTGGTGCGGCTGGGTTCCAGCTGTCGAACCCCTCCGTTCTGGACATTAACGCAGTCGTCGCATCTCTCGAGATCTTCAATCGGGCAACAATGAAAGAAATTCGACAAAAATCCCTCAACCTCACGGGATATCTCGAACACCTTCTGTTGAAGTATCCCTTAGACGCACCCCCGGAAGACAAACCATTCACGCTTATCACGCCATCGAGTCCAGCTGAGCGAGGTGCTCAGCTCAGTCTTCGTCTCCAGCCAGGCTTGCTAAACCATGTTCTGCATATTCTAGAGGAGAATGGGGTCGTTATTGACGAACGGAAACCTGATGTGATCCGAGTCGCCCCTGCACCGTTGTATAACACGTATGCAGAAGTGTGGGAATTTTGTCAAATCTTTTTGCAGGCATGTAAAGAGGCTGTCAAAGCGCGTTAACCGCTGTTTATCTTGTGTACTATCACCGTGAGTACTATACAACATACATATATTTCCTAAATTTCGAAAAAGTCAACCCTATGAACAGTCTATGAACAGTCTCTTTCCTCTTGAATATGCCAATCAAACGATATATATAGCGATAGAATAAATACCCAAGTATAAGCACTAATGAGGCGCTATAAAAGCTTCGGGTTCTCGGCACCGATGGCAGTTATCTCCACAAATGAGCTCTCGCAATATGGACCCATCCCGCATAGGGCTAGTGAGAAAAATATGAGAAAGACAAGTCATGTAACATCG
Source organism: Penicillium turbatum (assembly GCA_030762825.1). Classification (NCBI taxonomy): domain Eukaryota; kingdom Fungi; phylum Ascomycota; class Eurotiomycetes; order Eurotiales; family Aspergillaceae; genus Penicillium; species Penicillium turbatum. The sequence continues at coordinate 735,965 of JAUJYX010000003.1, read as the reverse complement.
GGGTCATCTCTCCTCTTTTCAAGATCTTGGGTTCATCTTGGCCTTGCTCTCCACAACTTAGATGGAAAAGGAAATAAGAGAAACATCTGTGACGAACCCCAAAACCGTCCAAGATGCAAATGCGGGGACAAGTAGCGGGGATCTCGCCGATGTCGAGTATTCGGTCTTCACAGCTAGTCAGCGAAGATATATTGTCTTCATGGCATCTTGGGCTGGGTTCTTCTCCCCGGTCTCATCTCAAATCTACTTTCCCGCATTGAACACCTTGGCGAAAGATCTGCATGTGTCAAATTCGCTGATCAACCTGACTCTGACGAGTTATATGGTACGGACGTTCTATATAGGTAGAGTCTATTGTGATTATTGTGCATCTTGACTAACGTTTTTATAGATTTTTCAAGGGCTGTCGCCCATGTTCATTGGTGACTTTGCAGATAAAGCTGGGCGACGTCCAGCATATATCGTGTGCTTCATCATCTACATCGCAGCCAATATTGGACTTGCCCTGCAGAATAACTATGCTGCTCTATTTGTTCTCCGATGCTTGCAAAGCGCAGGGAGTAGCACCACGATTGCCCTCTCATCCGGGGTGGTCTCGGATGTTGCCACTGTATCAAAACGAGGCTCCTATATGGGATTTGTCACGGCAGGGTCTCTCATGGGTCCCTCAGTCGGACCGGTTATAGGAGGTCTATTGTCCCAATATCTGGGATGGCGGGCAATATTCTGGTTCTTGACCATCTTTGCTGGGGCCTTCATGGTTCCCTTTCTGGTCTTCTTCCCGGAAACAGCTCGTGGCATTGTCGGTGATGGCTCATTGCCTCCTCAGAAATGGAATATGTCCCTGATCAACTACCTGAAGCTCCGAAAGGCTCGTCAGACAGACATCGAATCTCCGGTAGCTGCATCCAGACAGAGACTCAAGTTTCCCAACCCTTTCCAGACGCTTGCTATTGTATTCCAGAAAGATACGAGTGTTATCCTCTTCTGCAATGCTCTTCTTTTCGCTGGATTCTACGACGTGAGCGCGAGCATCCCGTCCATCTACAATGAGCTCTACGGGCTGAACGATCTTCAAGTCGGTCTGTGTTATATTCCCTTTGGTCTTGGTGCGACTCTTGCTTCTGTTGGCAACGGCAAGTTCCTGGACTACAACTACCGCCGACTCGCAAAGCAATTGAACTTCCCACTAACCAAGAATCGCCACACTGACTTGCGAAACTACCCCATTGAAAAGGCTCGGCTTCAGATTGCATTCCCTCTTCTTGCATCAGGCAGCATCTGTGTCCTCGTATTTGGGTGGCTCTTGGACTACAAAGTTCACCTCGCTGCGCCGACGTGTATTTTGTTCCTCATGGGGTTGTCACTGACAGGCGCATTCAATACCATCAGTACACTCCTGGTGGATCTTTACCCAACACAGGCGGCTAAGGCCACTGCTGCGAACAATTTCGTGCGTTGCCTACTGGGAGCAGGCGCAACGGCACTCATCGACCCTATGCTTTCTGCCATGGGCCGAGGCTGGTGTTTCACATTCATCGCATTGGTGATGATGGCCACGACACCGCTCCTTTTAGTCGTGATTTGGAAGGGACCGAAGTGGCGCGAGGAACGTCGCTTAAAGGAAGAAGCCAAGAACATTGGGAATAATAATGCTTGACAGGTCAGAAGTGACCCAGCGGGGTTTTCGTTTGTACGGACCTCCGCCGTCCGATTATCATTATGGACGATGCAATGTTCGATACCAGTTTAGAAACTTGCGCTAGAGAGATGCATGCATGCTTATAGAACTCTAATCAATGAATGATACACGGCAAAAGGCCATCATGACCACCCCTAGTGCTGTTCTCCACTGAATACTCGTCCATAGATGCATTCCTCATTGCCTCTTCTCAACAATAGGTAATCACTGGTCCAAGCATGTCGCATCACCTGAAAGCAAAATGAGCATGCTCCAAAGGTTGTCGTTCGGATTCCCAAGCTAGCCAATCCGATCTCGTAGTTCTTGATATATGTCAGCAATAAGCATCGCCAAGGTTGGAGAGCAAGACTTACGGCAGTAGACCCATCGCGTTAACCTTCCAAATACCAAGTCCCAGTAATACCAGCTGCATCAACATGTAGACCACCTTCACTCCAAGCAGACGTGAATGTGTGGATGGAGTTTCGTACTTGGCAAACGCCGCATTGGTATTGATCAAGCCCTGGATGGGGCCCTTGAAAAGCATCATGACCATCATGATACTGAAAATCTGAAGACTGTTGCCGGACATGTACATCATAATGGCATTCATAGGGATCTGCTTGGACGGGCCGATGGCGACCTCCCACGCTTTCTTCATTTTGAGCGCGTCGGTGTCGGCGGGTTTCTTCGTAGTAGCTTGTTGCTGTTGTTGTTGGCGCTGAATAAGACCGTATTAGCATTCTGTGGTATATATGATGATAGTTCGTGGTGGTGGAGACTCACCTGCTTGCCTCCCCGACTGCTAGAGAAGCCTGGCGGGTCCGGGATGCTGGATGCTGCTTTCGAAGGGCGTGGCATCGGAGAATTCAGCGAAAGAACCCATTGCGGTGGAGGGGGAGGTGGTAGTCGAGCTTGTGACATGATGAAGATCTGTGTCTGTAAGTATAGGGTGTGGGGAGAGATGATCCTAAAAGAACAGAGTGACGGGGGGTGGAAAGAAAGTTGCTGAGAAGGGAGGTTCCCTCCGCGTCTACTCCGCCTTCAATCAATTCTCCTTTCTTTCTCACACTCCCACCTCATTGATTTTCTAATTTGCTGAAATTCAATTGTTTGAGAAGCACAATGTCAGATCGCTGATTTGATTTGATTCCCGAGTCCCCCGAACGCGCCACAGTGGTGCAGTGAACACGCCCTCGGTCTCACCCTTTTCCTCTCTCTCCAAATTCCCCGGCCCCGGACCCTTCGAGCTCGATTTCGCGCCATTTCGTTTTACTCCCGTATCATTCTCGACGATCATCCTGTCCAGATCGCCTGTGATTGATCGCACGACCGTCAAAAACCAGTCCAGCCCAGCCGAAATCTACAATCCGAGATATCGCGCCGAGTAGTGCCCCAATCGCTATTCGCCCAGACCGCAGCCATGAGTTCTGGACAAGATGCGAAGTTGTTCGCCAGGGTACGTTAGCCTGCCCAGCTTATTCTTTGGCCGCATAATCTGTTTCGTCGCATTATGTCCCTGCCCCCCTTCCCCGCATTCAACTTCCATGCATTCAGTTCCCCTCGATTTGATGAGCTCTGTACTCGGGGTTCATGCATATTGCAGATTGCTTCCCTTGCATTTGGCATAAGCTACTCGTTGTATTTGCTCATTTCATTGAACTACACACTATATCTGTCCCCTATGTTTCTCGGTATCTCTCCTTATGCTCCTTCATATGGCTCACGCTTGCAAAATGTACAGGGCAAGGTTGCAGAGCTACGGCAAGAGCTCAATAGCGGCGGCAAGAAAGATAAGAACTATTCCGCCAAAAAGATCGCACTGAAGAAGATTGTTGCCAACATGACCATGAGCAACAATGATATGATCGCGCTGTTTCCGGACGTTATAGGTTGTATGAATCTACCAAGCTTGGAGATCAAGAAAATGTATGCCCGAACTGTGCCTATAGTATACCCTGGGATGCAGAGCTCGTTTGCTGACAGGATATCTAGGTGCTTCTTATTCCTGGTTAACTACTCGAGGATGAAACCAGAGATCGCATTGAAGGCGCTGCCTATATTGGTTGATGTATGGTACCGGTGTACAGAAGGAAGTTTCGAGTTGATCTGACATTGCTCTACAGGATATGGCAGATAACAACCCACTTGTCCGCGCACTCGCAGTGCGAACCATCTCATACGTGCATGTTCGCGAATTTGTCGAAGCGACCTTTCAACCTGTCAAGCGCCTGATGCAGGATAACGATCCATATGTCCGCAAGACAGCTGCTTTCTGCGTTGCAAAGCTATACGAGCACGATAAGAAGATGGTGGAGAACTCGGATCTGATTGACAGACTTAACCGCATGTTGAAAGATGAGAACCCGACTGTCGTTTCCAGCGTCTTAGCTTCGCTGGTCGATATCTGGGGCCGCAGTGAATCTATCTCACTCACTATTGACTACGTCAGTGCCTCAAAATTGATCTCTATCCTGCCAGACTGTTCTGAGTAAGAGCCTTCGATTGATGCCGTTTTGGAGGTCGACCTGCTAACAATTCACACAGATGGGGTCAAACTTACATCCTCGAGGCACTAATGTCATATGTGCCCCAGGATTGCGCGGAGGCACTTCTGCTGGCCGAGAGAATTGCTCCACGACTTTCACATTCGAACTCCGCCGTCGTACTTACCTCGTGTCGTGTCATCCTTTATCTCATGAACTACATTGCAGGTGAAAAGCACATCACTTCCTTATGCAAAAAGTTATCTCCGCCTCTCGTCACATTGCTTTCGAAACCGCCAGAGGTTCAATATCTGGCATTGCGAAATGCTATTTTGATTCTTCAGAAGAGACCGGAGGTCTTGCGGAATGATATCCGAGTGTTTTTCTGCAACTATAACGACCCAATATACGTCAAAGTGACCAAGCTGGAATTGATGTTCATGCTGACCACTAAAGACAACATCTCCGTCGTGTTGGCAGAGCTTCGGGAGTAAGAATCCTTTCATCCGAATTGGACCCGACCTGTACTGATATTTTTCGCAGATATGCCACTGAAATCGACGTTCACTTTGTGCGCAAGGCCGTTCGGGCCATTGGCAAACTGGCAATCAAGATTGAGTCGGCCGCGAAGCAGTGTATCGACACGCTTTTGGAGCTGGTTGATGCCAAAATTCCATACATTGTCCAAGAGGCAACAGTGGTGATTCGCAACATCTTCCGCAAATACCCCAACCAGTATGAGAGTATAATCAGTCATGTCATTCGAAACATCGATGACTTGGACGAGCCCGAGGCCAAAGCAGCTGTCATTTGGATCATTGGACAATATGCAGATCGCATTGATAACTCAGACGGCCTTCTCCAGGATTATTTGGCCACCTTCCACGACGAAACGGTCGAGGTGCAGCTGGCCCTGCTCACGGCTACAGTCAAACTTTTCATTCAACGCCCCACCAAGGGCCAGCAGCTCGTACCACAGGTACTGAAATGGTGCACCGAAGAAACCGATGACCCCGATCTGCGCGATCGTGGCTATATGTACTGGCGCTTGCTGTCGACGGACCCAGCAACAGCCAAGCAGGTCGTCATGGGCCAAAAGCCCCCGATCACCGCCGAAAGCGAGAAGTTGGACCCACGCACTCTGGAGGAATTGTGCCTGAACGTCGGCACTCTAGCCACAGTCTATCTCAAGCCCATCCACCAAGTCTTCCGCGCTGCCCGCCCTCGTCGCCTGATGCCCAGTCCAGCGCTGCAACGTCCGCGCATCGAGGATGGCACAGGAAATATGCTCGAATATAACCCTCCCTCTGCAAATATGGCCTCTGCATCAACGAGTAATAGCGGCCTAGCCACAATCATTACCACGGGCGAACCTGTCACGCCGATCAATGGTCCGCCTCCTCTGCCAACGGGCCCGGGGGCCAACTCTGCAACCTCAGGCCCGAACAACATGAACGAGGCCGCAGATGCAGCAGATGCTTACTTCAATGGAATTGGTTCCCAGCAAATGGCTTCGATGGACATTGGCGGTGGTAATGCGCCTCAGTCACAGTATGTCGTGAATCAGAATCAGCAGTCGGCTTATCAGCCGCAACTAGCCGGTGGAGTTGCCACGGGCGAGCTGTTATTGTTATAGTTCAGCTTAAAGAAGGGTTTAATTGTACATGTAGATAGATGGAAAACAGTTCTCGTTTGGTTTCGGCGTAGTAATTACGCAATATCTTCATCCCTTCTTAACAACTTCAAAGTCCCTTAGGCCTATCCCGCAGCAGTTTAGACCCAGATTCTGTCCAGGCACTTTGGAGATTTTGAAATATTTAGAGTATCTCTCGTTGATCTATTGCTTTCATCAAGTAACTGCTTTTCCTCTCTACCTGACACAAATACTCTCCATGCTGTGTAAACCACCTGCCTTCAAAGAAGCAGCGATAGCAGACCAGGATAACACATGAAACAGCGGACGCCCACCAAAGAAAATCGCGATAATCCAACTTGATTTTGAACGGACCAGAAAGCCTTGAGCTTCCATGGGTCCACGGATGGGAAACACTCGAAAAATAAAAAAAATGGAAACAAGAAACATGAAAACATGATGGGTGGAAAGGGGAGGGGGAGCAATGAGTATAATATGGAAACTAAAAAACAAAGTAGGCAGAGAAAAAAAAAAAGAAAGAAAATTCATCTCAAGTCATGTCCGTTCCTCTTCTTGTAAGCAGAAGGCTGCATCCACTCTTCGCTTTCTTTTTTTTTTCAACTCTCGGCCACACTCATGAGACACGGCCGCGCTTAGTAGACACGGGCGAGGTTGCGCAGGTACCAGTCGACCAGACGGCGGCCAGCCTTGGTCTCGCTGACGTGGATCAGGTCGTCCTCAAGGGCGTAGTCGAGATCGTTGGCGATGGAAGGCTCGCCATCCAGCAGACCACCGTCGACCCAGCGGATCTGACGGCTGCGCTGCTTGTTAACGAGCAGCCAGGAGCGGAGCTGCTCAGGAGACACCTCGAGGAATCCTGCCAGTTTCTTGAGATCCATGGTGGTGTAGAGCTTGAGGTAGGAGCGGATGGTGGGGTTGAAGAGGGTGTTCTTAACCTCGTCCATGAAGATGGCGGTGTGGTGGTCGACGGGGTCGACGTTGGAGGCTGGGTTGTCGAAGTCGGGAGGAGTGGGGTTGATGAACTTGGGGCAAGACGAGCGGAAGAGCTCCTCGAAGACGGGCAGGGCCTCGGGGCCACCCTTCTGCATGCGGTAGAACTGCTCGCCGTACTTCTCACGGACGGCCGAGTGGATGGTGTCATCCAGACGGGTGGGGTGGAGAGCGACGCAGATGGCGATCAGGGCGTACATCTGGTCGTTCTTCTTGGCGAGGGCATCGTAGTTGTTGCCGCCCTTCTGGAAGTTCTTTGTCCGCGAGACATACACGAGGATGTGGCTGAACATGCGGATGGCGTCGCCGTAGCGGCGCATCATCATGTAGGAGAAGCCCACGTAGTAGTAGGTGGTGAAGTGGGCGGCCATGACGCGGGCGAACATGGCCTTCTTATTCATCTCGACGTCGTCGAGGATCTTCAGGGCGAGACTGAAGTCGCCGAGCAGGCAGTGCACGCGCAGCAGTCCGATGATCGAGAAGTAGCCGAGCATCTTGTACAACGGGCGCGAGCCGTACTCGCCGGCAAAGGCGAGGGGATCTTCTCCCCGCTTGGTTGCGTTCAATTGCTCGCTGATCTGGGAGCGCTGGATGAGAGAGTAAAGCACGTTCAGCACTGAGTAGCAGCCCCATGTGTTCGGGTTCTCGCGGAGCAGCTGGGCTTCCTCCTCGTTGGATCCGCTGCGAGCAACACGGTTGCGGTGACGGCAGAAAGATTCGAATTGGTAGATGAACTCATCAATAACTTCCCAAGCCCAGTAGTACTGATTATAAGAAAAAGGGATATTGTTAGCTCATCCATAATGTCTTTTTGAAGAATTGGTCGACCTTGTTGATTCCACGAATGCCAAGCTTTTCCCTTTTCATTCATGGCGTTCATCAATGGGTCGCCGGAATGGAACACCTACAGAAGGAACCTCCAAATCCACAGGGCCGTCGGAGTTCAGGATGTAGTGGAAGAGACTGCAGTAGTTGTCGTAGCTGGCGAATTTGGTCTCGAGAGTAGCCTGGTATTCCAGCGGGGTAGCGGCGGCGGCCAGCTGAGCCTGGAGATCTTGGGTCTGAGGTGCACCGTTGGATGTGACCCGATCCAGCTCGCTCATTCCATCGTCAAAGTTGACCTGCTCACGGTAATCGTTGACCATCGCCTCCTCCTCATTATCGGACTCATCGTTCAAGTTGGGGCGCGCATTGGCGCGGTCTTCGTAGGACATGTTGAGTGCGAAGTTTGAAAGAGAAGATCTGAAAATGTAGCAAGATGCCGGGATGAAACGGCGGACGAGGAAGCGGAAAGCGGTGGGGAGAGAGGGGGAGGGGGATAGCGTCGGCGTGTGCGATTTGCCAAAGAAGTCGAATTTTGAGGGTTTTCGCTTGGGTGTTTGTGCTTATCTTATCTGCGCATAAGCAGCGGGATGACTCAGCAATACAGCTGCCAACTTAGACAGGAAGCGTAGCATTTAGTCATGTGATTGCATCCATCCTTGGTATCTTTCTTAGAAGCATTAATATCATAGATTGTTGCATATATGTTGTAGTTATATTAACCTTCAATACAATCCCAATAGACCGGCGGACAGGAACACCTTTACGTCAGACTTTCCATCTTCTATGAGGGAATGACACCCTGGGCCTTGCTATACATCCTCTCCAGTTTCTTTCATTCCTGATGCGTGAAGAATCTTCGCCATAACAAGACGGCAACGGAGCAGGACGGGATTCACAATTGAAGTGTAGGAGAGGATATCTGAGACCTCAACTTCAGAGGACGATGGTCTCACAGACTTGGTTTGCAGGTCCTTAGATTAGCCTCTTGATATAGACCTGTTCTCCTTTCTCTCATTAGGTTGCCTTTCTCTATCAACTTACCTCAACAAGTTTCCAAGAACTCCCAATTGTGACCAAAATAACCGTTATTTCGGAGTGAAGCTATACCGAGTCGTACACAATAGCCTTGACAGATAGACAATTTGAATAGGTCACGACAGTGTCACAACGGACAATGAGCGGTTGGCTTTAGCAAATTACCAGTAGCTCTTCTTGACTCGCCTAGACAATCCTCATTTCGAATCTGTTTCAAATGGAATGCACAATGCTGACAACTCAGGTACGAAAAAGACGATCGCTATCTCTCGAATTGGGAGGTGGCTTCAGATTCTTCAAATGTGACTATGTGAGCTGAAACCGCGGAAAAGATTTCCGGTAACTCAGAGGCTAGCAAGTGGCCTCCTCCTCTCGGCTGATCCTGAGCAGTTTGTGAATCCCACCTCCCTCTGCACTTGATCACCCCCTGTGCCTTCCCCTCCCAGCCAACGTGGGCCACTTCCTTCCATTTTCCTTGCTTCAAATTACTGGAGACGGCAACGTTTCACCTTCCACGTCACTGATTTGGATCACAGTATGGCAGAGATCATACTAGCCATCACCAATACTGATGGCAGACCAGTGTTATGATCTACTTTGCCGGGACGACGTTTCCGTGGAGAAGCGCAGGTTTCTCTGAACCAACACCGTCATCCCAAGTCTAACGTCTCCATTGTGCCCATTCTCCGGTTTTACACCTTTTCCTTGACCATATCTGCAGCAGATTGACTCGCGTCCCATCGTGTTCATGCTGTTTCGGCATCCCGGCATGGCTTCGGGAGGTGCACCCAGTTACAAACATAGTTTCTAGCCCAAGCTTCAGGGCTCGAGACCATTCCACTGTTCCGGGCTATCGAAAATTGCAATGACCTCATATGGCAGTTGGAGGTTTTTGTGCAGCGCGTTCTTCCTGATCTCCTGGATGACGTCGGCTGTTTGCTTGAACCGTCGACTAAGAGCCATTCCAAACCGGCAGAGCTCAATGAGGGCCTGTCTGGCCTCATCGCTATCGTCCAATTGGTGGGCCAAAATCCGCAGTCCTGTCTGTGTGGCATCCACCATCTCGCTAGGTATGTGTTTAAGACCATACGTCTGACGGTGGATCCGAAGACATTGCGCCATTTCCACAGAAGATTTGACCTGATAGTGCTGCGCCTGTTGGCTGTGTTGTGCCTGATGAGGGTCTTTCAGAATCTCGAGCAAGGTAATTATAGCTTTGAGGCATTTGATTCTTTCTCCGGTATCAGTATAGCGACACTAAAGGGGGTGAGGTGCTCATGCTTACCGCAGAAGAAGGACTTGCGGGACCGGGTCAACTTGGATCTCGGACACGCCTGGCCACTGTTGCAGCCAGGCATTCAAGCGATCGAACGGTTCTTCGGCTTTTCTCCACAACTCAGTGAAACTGACGCGCCGATGATTTTTGTCAGAAACGAGCTTCTGGACATCGACTAGGATGTGGGTGACCTGTGCCAACCCTTCTCTTACTTCGGGGAGACGGGCTGGCTTTTTGTCATACGTGATCTTATTTGAGCGCGGATATGGCGTCCAGTCAACGTCTTCCTTGCCACATCTCTCTACCTCGCTTGTGGGATACGCCACGGGGGCGACCTTCTGCAGTTCAATGGACATTTGTCTGCTCGAGTCATTAGGAGTTATTCATTTCTGCGAGGTCATGTATCACCCACGAGCTCAAGTTGAAGAGACCCCAGGAAGTGATCGCGCGAACGCGTCTCATCTCTGGGGACATCTTAGTCTCCGACTCTGCTGGCGTATCAGTGAGCCCAATGTCACGGGCCAACTGAATGGCCTGACAAAGCATCATCCAGCTTCTCCTGACACGCCCCTGGCATTTGAATCTGTTAATCAATTAGTACCATGCTTAGTACCATGATGCGTTATGTATCAATGGGTCACCTACACACAACACATCAGAAGAAGAGCCTGAAGTCGAGGCAGGTCATGGCCATCATTTTCATCATCTTCGGCTTCCCACAATCTTTGTGCCTCGGTGAAGAAGTTCAAACCCCGCGAAAACGCATTCTCGGGGGTGGAGAGAACATCGGGGCTATCAGAATGGGCCTGTGATCAATGGTTAGCCGCTATCTCGTATTGGAGGCAGTTGCAGGCTCCATACACTAGCCATTGACAGGAGGCTGTTGACAAGAAGCGGCGTGCAGAACTCCGATCTCCGATTCCCGAGCTTCATGTGTTCAAGGAAAACACCTTGATCGAGAAATTGTGCACATGGGTGGTCCCAGGTAAAGTAAAGCGAGACTAGGTGCGAGACCAAATAATCATCGTCTGTGACCTCTGTCCACGGCTTTGCCGGCACCTCAAAAAGAGGTATATCGCAGAGGCTCTCCAGGGTGACACGGGCATAAGGGCTAACTGATGACCACTGAGAAGCTTTGATGGGCTGAGACTCTTCTGGCGAGCTTGCGATGGTGCTCGGATCAGACGGTCGTCTCCTAGGGTCTGCGGCATTCACAGGTGTGTCCCCATACTCTGTGATCGCCAATTTGCTGGCATTAAACAGCTCCTGTGGATCTCCAAACACCGTGGCGGGGCTTCCAACAGCATGAGCGATCTCTTCATATGGAGCCTTGCCGCGGATCAAGCCCATCACCCTGTCACATTCGCCTTGATCAGCCGACCCGAGGGTTGCCAACAAAGACTCTAGTAGATCTTTGTGGTTCGTAAGCTCCTGGATCGTCCGCTTGACAGCTACCTTGCGTCTGAGGTCTCGGCTTGGGTCAAAATGACACTCGGTGTTGGTGGCTCGACATGCCTTACAGGGCGCATCTGGCCCAGAGCACTATATTGAGCGAAAAACAACTATCAGTCGATATCCTCGTTCGGAGATCAACTTCTCGAACCTTGTGACAAGTCAAGAAGAAACAGATCAAGTGAAGCACCGACTAACCTTTCTCTTGGCCGCCTTGCATGCCAGGCAAGCTGTAGAGTTCTTCTTTGGTCTACTCACAGCCGTCGACGTCTGTGGAGCGAAGATGCGCGGCGGCCCTGGGGCCAAGGCCGGGAACTGTTTCGTGTGATCATGATGGCTCATCTTCATGGCTGAGAGGCTGGCCCTGTGGGCTATGAGTCAAAAGCTGTGTTGCTTCGAGTGTCGTTATTCGAATATATACTTGCTTCCGGAAGTTCGGTGGCAATGCGCTTGCTAATCACTACTTTCACCAAGAGTGGACTGCAAAAAAACGGTCCTCTATATGGGACTGAGTTGCGGCCTAACGTTTCCTCTTATGGGCCACCGAAATTGACTCAGCAAACACCAACTTGAGATTCAAAAGGGGTTAAGTTCATGTTGTGATGATACATGTGGCTGCGTTACTTACGTATTATAGTGGGACACAAGTTGGAACGAAAAGAAACTATTCTGGAACTGGTCGAAGTGATCAAAGTCCATCTGCAGGTGACAAGACCTCCGCGAGGGGGGTAGTGTTAGCAAACAGCTTGGCATATTCGATGCCCGTCACACAACCGGGATGGCCTGGTAGTCCGACGTTGAATGCAGCAGTGATTGGAGAGCTAAAAATTCAGCAGTTTTGCTAATCTAGACTGTCAATATGCAGATCGCAACGTGCGTTAAGCTGAGGTAAGGTCAATGTGAAAGTTGAGAAGGTCTAAGGGCAACTGATTAATATGGACCCCGCCGCCAACTCTAACCTGTCAGAGCACAAGGATACCTAATCAAAAAACCGAAAGGTGAAAATAAGAAAAAGAGAAAAAGAAATGGAAAAAAATACCCCTCACTTTTTGAAGGGTGTATCAGTACTAAAATGGACTTGACCCAGAAGTGTACCAAAGGGACTGGACCCGGAAGTGTACCAAAAGGACTTGAACCGAGGAAGTGTACCCCAATCCTCAAGGTTTGATGCCTTCTCGAACCCCAAAGAACTCGAAACTGCGCGATTGGTTCGATTGCCAATGTCTTTTTACTTTTGCCATGAACTATGTACAGGGTATCTGACTCAACTTTCAGTCTGCACCTTGTTTGTCGGTGGGATATCCGGTTTTGCTCACTTCAAACCTGATACTGAGGGCGGGTTTCTTCCCGAGCTGATCTTACTAAAGTACTCTTTAGTATACCTAAGTTATGGGATTCTTATATGCCGATCATATATTCGACCTCCACGTTTGGTCGCCATCAACTAATTATGTTGTAGGTAAGTCAACTACTTTTTGTTACTTGTATCTTTGATATTACATACAAGGCACCACACTAATATTGTTTCTACGAAGTATTGGTGATATGTTTATTTCTAAATTCAGCCAGCCAACGTTCACACGACCTGCAGCCATTGCGTTCCAAGATGGAGTCTCGATTTTGACCTGGACCGCACCGGGAAAAATGATCCAAACCTAAAAGGTACGTACGAAAGGGTTGAAAATTCCAGCACTGGTTGATGGGACAACCACGAGATGCGTTGTTACGAGTTGTACAATGTACGCCGTTCCAAGTACATATGATGTACAAGGTTATAAGCCAATGCCCCGGGCCTTGCCCGGGATCTGCATAGAATCATGGAACTTTGTCCCGTCACAAAGCCTTTTCCGCAGTGGGTCGACAATCAACCATTTTGCCGTGGGAAAAGAACCCTGGAACACATATCTCGAACCTCTCGGATAGTCGGATCTACAAGGTACGCGTACCGAACGATACTAGTAAGTAGTTTAAACACCTGTCGCCTAATCTATTCTGGATGGTTCATCGGGCTTTTGGTCTCATTCGGTTTTGGTCAAGACAAGACTTCTCTCCATTTGCCTCTTGATATCTCCACCTAAAATTCTTGTTCCAGGGGTTCTCATTGGTGGTGGCAATTCCAGCCAATCGGAATTTGAAGGTCCCGAATCGAATGGTTTTCCAAGTCTAATATGGATCTTGTTTCCACAGCATTTTATCGGTCCCACTCCAGGGTAACTTGCGACCGAAACCTTAGAATCTTGGAACATTTAAAGTTATTGGTACATGTATCTTCAACTGTCATGAACCCTCCCCAGGTCCCTCTGGAATACGCCACGGGTGATGTCAGACACAGCGAGTCCACATTGGGAATATGGGGGTGTGACCTCCACTACTGATACGTCGTGGAATATTTTCCCCAAGTGTGGGGGACGTCGTCCTGAACTTATTTTTCCAAACTTATGAATCCGGTTCTATGTCCGGCGGGAGGGGGCTGGACCATGCAGAGCCCCGAGCCGTTTCGACTAGCCTTGTCATCCATCGTTAGCTCCGAGGAGAAAGACGATCATTTTCCCAACAGGAAAGTCGAAAATGCGAGAAAACGGAGCTAGAATCCAATTGGGAAAGCAAACATGGGCAATCTGGGTCATTTAAACTAACGTTGGGATAGATGCTAGTTTCACCTACTATCACTTATGCGCCCACACTTTTGGGAACACCAAAGAATTGGAGTCAGTTGGAGTGTTTCCTTTCCCCTCAGCCTATCGTTATTGTTAGCATATCCCGTCCTGGCGAGGTATCCGAGGAACGGGTTTTATCCCATTACTATTTGCCGCCGGTTGACTCCAGGATCAGGATCCCGTCAGATATGCGGCTGAGATCCCCCTCATTTTCTGCCCGTGCCCAAGGCAACAATGTCCTGGAAGCCCCTGCACACTCCTAGTCGTATCTTGTCACTACAACATAACTAACTAACTACATAACTAGTCGGTTAGATTGGGCTGACATGTAACAGAAATTAAGTACGAGTGCTGTCACCTGCATGTGTGATGGAAAACTGCCACCTCTAATGCGCTAGGGGGTAGATGATCCCTACCGAAAGTAGATCTAGCGTAAAGATAAAATGACAAACAGCAGTCGTTATACATGTAAATGGGTTCCTTTGCCGACGTGATCCCTACGGTTGTAGTTCCATCGTAGATCTCTTCCCGGACCACACTTTAGATTTCTATATTTGGCTAGCCGGATGTGCATCACCTTCTCGTCAATGGCTCGGAGAAAACAGCCGGTTATATTTAGTTGGTCGGATGTTTTGACCGTCGCTTATTTTATTCAAATGCGGGCCTTGTTTGTTCTTCCATCTCATTGTAGGCTGGGCCTATTTTCCTAGCTTTGCCAGATTTTCAGATGTTCCACAGGATCTTCTTGGGATCCAGAATAGAGGAGTTATCTACATATACTTGTAGGTACAAGATAGTTAACTGCGATGGAGCAATCTACAATACATCGGGGTATACCGGTACAGCAAACCCATTGAAAGTAGAATAAATAGTTCATGTTCTCATCCTCGTTTTCTTTTAAGGTTGCCCTTTAAATTTTTTCCAAGGTTGGATTCTCCGAAGAACGACGGCCCGCCATTGCATTGCAGTGGTCCTGGCGGGGGTACTCCCGAGGCCCGTACTAATCCTAACATCGTTAGGTAGTTTGCGCTATTCTCACGCTTACTCCGGATGTGCTTTAGGCATGCCCGATACCCATACGCCATCCATCGTCTTGAGATATGTATAGGTTCTTTCAACCTATCATCTGCACCAAGGAAAACCGCCTATCTTCCTTGTTGAACATAAGATAACTTATCATCAGATCCATCAAACATGAGTTTGCGATCGACAAGTTGTACGTCATATTTCCAAGATCCAGTCTCGACTGCGCCTTGATGTCGACGGAATATCGTGTATTTATTTGCGGGAAGCCCCTCCGACTTCCTTGATTTCACCCCGGTCGGCTTTGCGATGTGCTTGATCGCATGTCCAATCATGGGGTATTAGCATGCGATCCTGCAGTACACAATCTACGTAGGTATCCCGTTTACCGCACTGGCTCAAGATCGATCTGGTATCAAGTCCGCTCCATCGGAGATCTTGAATATATGATGACATCTTCGTGATGTCATACTGCGCCTTGTGCGGGTAGATGCACAGTACACCGTGCATCTTGGGCGATAGTTCTCGGCTAGCCATTTACCTGGACAGTCGCCTCTCAATTATGAAGGTATCTATCTGGTGGAGATAGAGAGATCGAGGAATATGACGACTCTGCTCCTCTATGATCTACAATATATGCGCACCGCGTCTGTTGTATACCCCTTCTCCTCGCTACTCATGTGGCGGGCTGCTTCCTCTGTCCAAACTAGTTACACATTTCGTACATCAACACACAGAGCTACAGAGATATGGATCATGGGACCCATTAGTTGCCCATTTTCGTACATAAGAATGGAGGCATGGATGCTCCTTTCTTAGCGATACCTAATGAATAGAAACTGTGAAGATAGAAAGAAATTGATGCTGTCTACTTGTTTTATACAACCATTCTTCTTCTTTGGCATGTCATAGATGGCAAATATATTTTAGAGGTTTTAAACATACCTTTGTATCGAACCATTCTAGGTGAATTGATGCTGAACCAGGACATTAAAGGAGTAGGAAGAAAGGATCCAGCGAAGAAGCATTCTCCAACCTTTCCCCATTGGCATCGGGAATGGGAATTGAAAGAGCTAAGTTGGTTCTAGGTACCTTTGGAAGCAATGGCTTCATGATATACAACGTATATCTGAGTGAATGATCAGGTATGTTTAGGACTGGGTGATCAGGTGATTTTCTTACCCTTCAGACGACATGGCGGAAATACCATCCACCCACGATGATTGGAATACAAGGGAATCATATCCACAAGGATTGCCCAACGATAACGTCTTATTTTGCTGTTGTAAATTGGCATGCATACGTTGTATACATAACCCTATAATGACGGCTGAACTGTCATCTGCCTGTCTGTGGTGCTTAAAGCGAGACCTGAAAGTGTCGATGTCGTACAAGATGCTGGATCGCTGAGGATCCATCACTGCAAAAAGCTTAGCAACTTCGAAAGATCTTCAAGGGAGTTATGGCCCCTGTTGCGAATTTTGATACTGGAAGCGTTGTAGTTGGTTTCGAGCGTATAGTCCCAGAGCTGGTTACTTCTGCCCTTTTCCGGACCTGAAGGGTTGAATTCGACATTCCCAAGAGTCTAAAGTGGACAGCATCAACAGCATCAACAACATCGAATACATCCCCATACACCTCAGGAATGTCTTGCACGGTTAGCATCGGAGATGTCAACATCGTCAAGTGGGCCTGCGGATCGATAACCACTATCAGAGTTTGACCCCTCATGAGGTGGGCAACATAAGAATGTATACTACATCCTACACGCTGGGTTCAGGAGGGTCGTGGGAACTGTTATGAAATGTAAAATTCACATCCATTTAGACAATGGCTTCTAAAGTTCTAGAAAATTTATCGGGGTGGCAATGTCGGTGAAGCTGGGGAGGCGACTTCCCCGGGAGCCGCTCGGATTTGAAAACTTTTTTTTTTTGGATCCCGATAAGTTCGAGGGGCACTTCCCGGGGCAAACCGTGCTTTATATAAGACAATTCGATCCTCTCTTTCAACGGAATTCACATACCCAAAAAATAAGAAAAAGGTAAGGCTCTTTGTTCTTCCCAAGTCTTGAGACCCATCCGTTAACCCAACGACTAGTGACTCATTGTAAACCCTTGCATATCACCAAAGGAGAGAACTCTCGATCTTCAATTCAATCAATCGTTCATACAACTCAACTTCCCCACCATGGGTTCTGTCGCTCCCAACGTCGCTGAGCTCGATGGCTCCAAGTTCAACATCACTCGCTCTACCAACCTGCGCGATGTGCCATTGCCTGGCTCCCCGGAGGAACTGAGCCACTCCCACTGCACTGACCACATGGTCACCGTGAAATGGACCGCCGCCAAGGGCTGGGAGACCCCCGAGATCAAGCCTTACCAGAACCTCAGCATCCCGCCGACAGCCTCGGTCCTCCACTACGCTACCGAGTGCTTCGAGGGTATGAAGGTGTACCGCGGATACGATGGCAAGCTGCGCCTGTTCCGTCCCGACTTGAACGGCCAGCGTCTGAACAACAGCTCGCAGCGCTCTTCACTGCCCGGTTTCAAGTACGACGAGGTGAAGAAGCTTGTCGCCAAGCTACTGCAGATTGATGGTCCTCGTACGTTCCACAACCCAATACCCCGGCTTAGATGCGCCTGAGACATCAACGAACTGTTCACTGACAAACCCCTTTCGCAGGCTGGCTTCCTGAACCCGGTTCCTTCCTCTACATCCGTCCCACAGTCATCGGCAGCGGTCCCCACCTGGGCGTCCAAGTGCCCAAGGAAGCCCTTCTCTTTATCATTGCCGTTCCCTGGCCCGACTTCACTAAGATGAAGAAAGATTCCCAAGCCGAGCCCCCCAAGGGCCTGAAGCTCTTCGCCTCTTCACCTGATACCATCCGCGCCTGGCCCGGCGGTTTCGGATATGCCAAGTTGGGTGCAAACTACGGCCCTTCCCTGCAGGCCCACGGCAAGGCCCAAGCTATGGGCTTCGACCAGATCCTCTGGCTCTTCGGACAGGACCGCCAGGTCACCGAGGCTGGCGCCAGCAACTTCTTCATTGTCTGGCACAACACGGCGGGCAAGCTAGAGCTTGTCACTGCTCCCCTCGACAACCAGCTGATTCTGCCCGGTGTCACTCGCCGCAGTGTTTTGGAGCTCGTGCGCGAGCGTTTGTCGGAGAACTTTGTTGGCAAGCTTGCGCCTCTTGAGGCTGTGGAGCGCACTTTGACCATTGATGAGATTGAGAAGGCTTCTAAGGAGGGCCGCATCGTTGAGTCGTTTGTTTCTGGCACTGCTGTAAGTTCAAGATGTCCATTGTGTTGATGGGGTTGGAAAGATTGACTAACGTTTTCCTCTTAGTACTTCATTACCCCTGTTGCTATGATTCGCAATGAGAACACCGATATCAGCACCTTGGGTCCTAACGGCGAGCCTGCTGGATATGCTTCGCAGATCAAGTCTTGGCTCGAGGCCATTATGTTCGGCAAGGAACAGCACGACTGGGCCTACACCATCGAGGACGAGCAGCAATAGATACACAAAGCATGGATAACAAAAAGATGATAGATCATTTCAGTTTTCATAGACTCACGGGCGGTTTTACGAATTTAGCATCTTGGTGGGGATCGTTGATCTTGCGATTGAATTGTAAATAGATTTTGAATTGCATTTATGGACAAAGGACTAGCCTGCTTCATGCGAGTACGAATGAGCCTGCAGTGGT
This sequence comes from Penicillium turbatum, assembly GCA_030762825.1. Classification (NCBI taxonomy): domain Eukaryota; kingdom Fungi; phylum Ascomycota; class Eurotiomycetes; order Eurotiales; family Aspergillaceae; genus Penicillium; species Penicillium turbatum. The sequence goes on along the minus strand of JAUJYX010000003.1, from coordinate 717,175 downwards.
ACAAATATGTCAGTGAATGCATTCGGGCGCTGAAAGTATAGGAAAGTATTCATAAATTGTTATACATGTGTCATGAGGACGTGAGCAGCAGCACACCTGCTGGAGAGTCGATATTGGTATATGAGCTCCCAAGGTCACATCTCGACAACCATCGGAGCATACTCTCCAGTTTCCTCGTCTTCATCACCTCCATGCCAGTCCATCTCAACCTGCTCACCGTCCTCCAACTGGAGCATACCTCGGCGAAGCAAAGCTCCCGGACGCAGCTCCCAACCGTATTCTTCTTTCACCCACTCCTCAAGATTATCAAGCTCCACCTTGACCTTCGAATCAGTATCACCAACAAGGTCATCAACAGACTGGCGCAACTTGACGAGTAGATGGCGCAAGAAAGCTCCACCCTCATCCCCATCAATCTCAAAAAGTCCGCCCTCGACATCATCACATCGCTGCAGCTGCAACGCCAGTATCCGAAGCACCTCACTCATGAACGCCTCTCTCTCCAAAATCGCTCCTCGAGACGTAAAAATTAGCTCCAGAAGCCGCTTCCACTGCTGCAGACACGAGTAATTCATCATAGTCAACACCATGAGAAAAGTAAACTGCAACTCTCCAAGCAACTCATTTCCCCCCGAAGCCTCCCCAGCATACCGATCAAGCAAGTCTCCCAGAGCCCAAGACCGATCCTTCGCGGCCTCCGTCCGTTCACGCCCAACAGCGCCTTCCCGCCACGTCCGCTTCAAATCAACAGGAATAAAACCAAACTCGCGTTCCGATTCCCCGCCCACGCCTGGCTCACCCCCTTCAGCCGGCGAGTCAATGCCGGGAATATGATCTGCGTCACGAGTAGCCGTAGACGCAGACGTCAGAACCCATCGCGGATGACCGTCGACATCAACCTCCGGGTCCCCGATAACGCGCGACAAGAGACTCGGCGAGATCCAATTTGTCAAACCAGACCAATCCCGCCGCCCGCTCTCCTCGGTCTGTGCGTCGTCCTCGGTTTGGATGCGAGCCTCGATTTCAGGCCGAGGAATTTCATCCGCATCCTCGTTCTCATCCTTCTCGGGTTTGGAATCGGAGGGCTTGACAAGCATTGAAGGCGCAATCCGGCTGCGATACTTGAACAATCCTCCGCTCTGCCAGACAGAACCTAGATTCGCCTTGTGGCGCATGCTCTCCTGACGAGCGGAGTCGCTATCGCCGCTCAGCGCAACTAATGCTTCTGTCTCGGCGCTCCATTTCCAGATGTAGATTTCCGGTGCTGGTGCGATCGTGCTCTGATTGTTGTTGCGGCTTTGCGTTACGAGCGCTGTGTTGTCATTTCCTTTGCCTGCGTTGCTGATGTCGCCGATGTAGAACCATGCGCCGCTGCGGAGGGAAAGGGACTCTGTTGTGCCGGTGTAGAGGAAGTGCCATCCTGGGGAGAGGTCGCGGATTCCGTGGAAGTTGGCGGTTGACGTGAAGGTTATTAGGTCGATGCCGACGAGAGTTTTTGGAGGGAGCTGTGGGAGGAGGATTGTTGGGGTTGGCTGGTGCGTGGACATTGTGTCCGGTTTAAAATCCCTGGGGATCTGTTGGAGCGTTGGGCGGTGCCTTGCTTGGTTTGCGCGCAAGCTGGAGCTTAGAGATCGTGTACGGAGGAAAGTTTGGAAGCGGTTGGAACTGGGGTTGAAACTGCGTGTTTGACCTGAGCTATCGAATGAACTCGAGTTTGGGCTAGGTTTGTTTCGTTTGGACTTCAGTAGGGTTTCGTTAGGTTTTGAATGAGGATGGCGACTAATGGTCGAGGCTTTGGAGGGTTCTATCTTTTATCGCCCCCCGCCAGAGCTCCCCGCCGGGCGCGCCTCCGAGTAACTAACAACAATCTCGACCAGCTACGACATAGTGCTAGTTGTTACTAGACTACTTTACATTGCGCCCACTGGAGCCTACCCAATCGTACGATATATAGGTCAAGTTGTTGATTTAGCACTACCTAATCCAACACCGAAACCCGAGAGTGTAATTTTCAGCGTATGAAAAAAATTGAAGACCAGGCGATCAATGCCGTTCTCCGCGTTTATTCCATCCACAGATGCGAGAAAATCCCGCAAATAGCCTCCAATCCAGCCATGCAGCGACTTGCAAGGGGAAGAGAAAGACCAAGCCGAGCGCACACGCTCAGAGACGACGACCACGGCGACCGCCCTTGCGACGAGTAGAGTCGGAGGGAGTGGGGGTGACGTCCTCAATGCGACCGATGCGCATGCCGGAGCGGGCAAGGGCACGGAGGGCAGACTGGGCACCGGGACCGGGGGTCTTGGTGCCGTTACCACCAGTGGCACGGATCTTGATGTGGAGGGCGTTGATGCCGAGCTCCTTGCAGCGGACAGCGACGTCCTGAGCAGCCAACATAGCGGCGTAGGGGGAGGACTCGTCACGATCAGCCTTGACCTTCATACCACCGGTGACACGGCAGATGGTTTCGCGACCACTGTAATAGATAACTGTCAGCCAACATATTCTTTGTATTGCGGTTGCGCTCGATTCCAGCGCCAATTGAGTGGCTTGAATGCGCGCGATTGGCTATTGGAGGGCGACTCACGAAAGATCGGTAACGTGAACGAAGGTATCGTTGAAGGAGGCGAAGATGCGGGCAACGCCGAAAACGAGCTTGCCTGTGTAGATAGTCAGATCCCGCTCAACTTCTTCTCAACTTTCCATCTTTATTTTCTTTCGCAACATACCATCACCGGCAAGGGGGCCGAGGGAGACGTTCTCCTTAGCGGCGGCGGGAGCCTTGGTCTTGGGGGCCATTGCGACTGTTGTTGGTGGTTAGTGTGGATGGAATACAGAAAGGAAGAAAAAGTCGGATCTTGATCCCACCTGGGTGTTGAGGAAAAAAGTGGGTGTGTGCCCTAGGGAGAAATACGCATTATGATTGGCTCATCGTTCAAGCGAGTGAATGCCTTGTATCTCAGGTGTCAAGACTTTGGACCCGGATTTAGTCGGCCCGATGGGCGGTGAAATCATTAGCTCCAGTCACTATTTAAATTTTTTTCTCGCCCACTTCATTTGCTTCCAACATTGCAATTGATCTTCCCAACGTTCAGTAACACAGCCTCGCATCTGTGTCTGAAGCTGAACAGAACAACTCTCATCAATATTGATTGGCTTTCTGTGTTACTGGCTTGACAAAGATATAATCTGCAGACGTGGTTCAAGATGGCCCGCAGTCAAGAGGATGTCTCGATTGGCATCATCGGTATGGGCGATATGGGCAAGATGTATGCCCAGCGCCTGAGCGATGCCGGATGGAGGTAACTGAACATTTCCCCCGTTATTTCAACAACACGGGCCCGATATGCTTGAAATGGTAAGCTTTTCTTCCTCTTCTTTTCCTCTCTGCCCATCCCCTCTCGAATGATGACATGAGTGCATTTGGCTCGAGTACGTCTCGTTTGGCGTTATCACACCATTCTGGTTGATAGCTAACCAAGCGGTCGTCGGTGATGTTACAACCTCGCTACCTTACTATTTTTTTTGTCTGATACCACATATCCAACCTCTATCAACCTTCACTTTACTGTTTCTTGAAAAACATACGCTAACAAGTGAAAAGATTATACAGATACACATCGGGCCTCGTTACATTAATTCTTTAGATCAGACTGGACTAACTTGGTATCTCATATGAAGGATAAACGCGTGTGATAGACCTGAGAATTTTGAATCTTTAAAACAAGAGTTCGCTTCTCAAGTACGTCCCCCGGCTGGGGTTATGCCACTCAAAAAAAGCTCAAGAAGCTCATCGTATATAGCAAGGAGTCACCATATTCCCCAATGGACATCTCGTCTCAAGACTTAGCGATTTCATTCTGTACAGTGTAGAGGCTGGAGTCATCGACAAGGTCGTGGCACAGTATGGGCCTTGTATGTGTCGAACCAAAGCCGCTGGTCGTTCAAAACAAGAACTTTCTGACTCGCGTTCAAAGCAACCAAGGTCGGTGCCATCGTCGGTGGTCAAACATCCTGCAAGGCTCCGGAGCTTGCTGCATTCGAGAAACACCTGCCCTCCGATGTAGAGATCGTATCCTGCCACTCGCTACACGGTCCCAAGGTCAATCCAAAAGGGCAGCCGCTGGTACGACCCATGCCTTCTTGGAACCTATACCATTCCGGACATGCATTAATACCACAATGATCTAGGTCCTTATTCAACACAGAGCCTCGGACGAAAGCCTCAAGTTTGTCGACAACATCCTCTCCGCGTTCGGATCCAAACATGTCTATCTTACCGGCGAGATGCATGACCGCATCACCGCAGATACACAGGCTGTCACCCACGCTGCGTTCCTGAGCATGGGAACTGCGTGGCAGGCCAACAACCAGTTCCCTTGGGAGCATGGCCGATGGATTGGCGGTATCGAAAACGTCAAGATCAATATCACCTTGCGCATTTACTCGAACAAATGGCACGTCTATGCTGGGCTCGCTATCCTGAACCCGGCGGCGAAGCAGCAGATTCGCCAGTACGCCGAGTCGGTCACTGACTTGTATAAACTTATGATTGGAGGACACCGAGAAGAGCTAAAGAACCGGGTTAAGGCTGCAGGCGCTTCGGTTTTCAAGGGTGGCTTCGAAGGACAAGATCTGCTGTTGAAGGATGAGGTGCTCGATCGGTTCTCTTTGTCCAATCGGCCGCGTGAGAAAGCACCGCCAAATAGCCATCTCAGTCTGCTCGCCATTGTTGACTGCTGGTCCAAACTTGGCATTGTCCCTTATGATCATATGATCTGTTCCACGCCGGTATGTTACCACGGAGATCGCATATCAAGTCGTGGTTGTACTGATATCTTGCAGCTTTTCCGTCTCTGGTTGGGTGTTACCGAATATTTGTTCCGGAACCCGGAGCTCCTCGAAGAAGCATTGGATACTGCCATTGACGATAATACTTTCCGCTCAGATGATCTTGAATTCACCTTTGCCGCTCGGGTATGTGTTTGACAATTCCACAGCGCCTGTCCGAGTCACACAAGATTCGCTGTTTGATGCTAACGTGGTGTTTGCTTTAGGCTTGGTCCGATTGTGTGTCTTTTGGCGACTTTGAGTCCTACCGTCATCGCTTTGAGCGAATTGCCGAGTACTTCTCGCCACGTTTCCCTGAAGCTGCCAAACTTGGCAATGAGATGATGAAGACCATATTGGAGAAGACCACTCCCAGCAACTAATGAAGTGATAACGGTGTATGACATGATATCCCTGCGCGTGATTTCATTAGTACGAGCTCAAGTGACCAAAGTTGGGAACCTTGAAATGCTGCCAGTGCTTCTATCAGAGTATATGATCTTATAATCCCGGCGCAAATGAATCAGACTATTCCAATGGCAACGCAATTCTTAATCAGACAATAATCTTCCGGCGAATTGAGAGAGCTGTTAAACCAAGTACTAAGTAGCCCCAGGGCCGCCCGGCGGTGGACCTGCTCACCTGCGATAAGCCCCCTTAGTCAGCAGTTTGTTTCTCCAGCCAAGAGATGGATCTGGTTGAACCGAGTACGTCGTAGTGGGACAACGAAAGCACTCTGACGATCACTGCTGTGTTTATTATAAGTTGACATTTGATCGTACCCGACCGTTTACACAGGTGAACATGGCCACGGTCGTCCTCTAAGCATCAAGCGACGTGTGACTGCGCCCCTCCCTTACGCTTCCCCATACTGCCCTTGCTCCGCTCCGCTCGACCCTCCCGCTAAAAGCAACCTCAATGCAGCCGACCGATACTCAGAACACTTTGCAATAGGTGATACCGAAGCCGACACGGCTAGATGGAGCTCTATGGCTTCCGGGCACAACTCAGCATACCCCGCGTCGACCCAACATCGTGCACTGGGTGATGGACGCTCCTCATTCAGTCAGGATGGCGGCTCCGCGGATGGAAGCTGGCAGGATGGGATCCCACGAACTGGGAGGAATAAGCGATCCGAGTCGGGAGGCAGCAGCAACATGGGTGGACGGGGGGCGTCATTGGTGCCCTCATTAACTCCCTCATTAGCACCCTCCATCGGCGGACCAGGCAGCTTCAGCTCGGAGCTCAAAAGCATGACTTCACGCAGTATCACCCCCCGACCAGACGGTTCATACAATAGACGCGCTAGCAGATCGATCGGCGAGGAAGATCTACACACTACGGAAGAGCGCCAGGCATTCCTTCGGGACAGGATCGCAAAGGAAATGAAGATCAAGAGCGGGACGGAGAATATGTTGGAGGCATTGCTAGCAAAACCACCGAAGCAAACCAAAGAGCAGCGCCTCAGAGTGGAGTCGGAGTTAAGCTCGTCCAACCGCAAGCTGGTCGAATTGCAGCATGAGTTGGAAGAAGAGATATTACGTGCGCAGGCGCCGGCCTCGACTCCCCCACGCAGCAGCCGCCTTTCGACTCTTTTCCGAGCCAGCCCTATGCGCTCGCCATCTCGACACAAGGAACCTGTCGGATCGGTCAACGGTGAACGGGAAGATTATGGCGAGGGCGACATGGAGTCCCCAACTTATGTTCTCTCGGAAACACTACAGGCTTTAGAGATCGCCGGGATGTCTCCTGATTACTATGTTGAGCGTGCCAACAGCTTGGTCGAATTGTTCAAACGGCATCCCACACTAAAGTATGACCTCGCATGGTCTGTGTTTGGCCTCCGAGTTCAGGTCATGCTTTTGAGTGACAGCAAAGAGGTGGTGGCTGCGGGTTATCGGCTGACGCGCTATGCCATTGCTGATCGCAAATCCCTCCAAACAATCCGAACACTACATACCGATGAACTTGTGATATTGTCTCTAGTAAAAGAAACAAAGGCCAGCATTGAAAGGGAGCAGGCACTGAAGTTTGTGAGAGGCTTCCTGGACGTCAAAGACGGCGTCCGGGAAATCTCACCTGCCGTTGTGCGAACCATTATTGCCGTCGCCGAACATCATGAAGATCGTCTTCGGAACATCTCAATCATGACCGTGGCCGAGATGTTAGTGAAAGACCCAGAACTGATTGCTTCTGCCGGAGGATTTTCTGCTCTACATGATGCTCTTGCCGAAGGGACATTCGGCGCCTCCGAGTCCCTGATATCAAGTTTCCTGCATGTTGTGGACACCCCCCGCAGTCGCAAGTTTCTCCAGGGATCTGAACTGGAAGCTGTTCTCACGCCTTTCACGGACTCATTATCCGACACGCTACGCAGTGGACGATTAAAGTCTGCAGCACGCGCGATTTCTGCGATGCTGAAGACTTGGCCCGGGCTGGTAATTCTTGCAAGGCATGACTCACAACCGTTGCGTTCTCTCCTTGATTCGCTCCATTACCAAGACCCCATAGCCCGAGACCTGATTATGGAGCTGTTATTTGACGCTCTGCGAATAAAGCCTCCGTCGTGGTCATCATCTTTCCTTGCAGGCAGGCGGCTCACAACCTATGGCAGAGTCTCGAATCTCCGCTCTGAAGCCGAATCATCAAGATTCTCCCGGGCTTTCCAGGATTCTAGCAGTAACAGATTTGACCTGACAGCTCATTTCTCCACTCTCATATTGGCAGGTTTGGTGGAGGCAGGGCTCCCGAAGGTATGCATTCTTCTTTCACAGGTCTGGATTGAGCCCATGGACTGATCAAATGCAGGTCCTCTCCGACATCATTGAGGATGAGACGGATCTCTCACTCAGACGTAAAGCAACTCTACTATTAACGGAGGTGCTCAAGCTCGCCCATCATTCCTTACCTCAAGCCGTCAGCGCAAACCTTCAGGTGCTTCCACACCTAATTCCTCCAGCAGTCGACTTTGAAACCGAGAACCACGACCTTTCAACGGCGACTATCTTCCAAATCGATAGCATCAACCGGACATTGGCGCGCTCTGGGGGATATCCTAGTGGACAAGGCCGATACAACATGGAGACTGATTTATCGGCTTCCTTGCTTCCCGCCGAGCAAGGAAAAGATAAGATGAGTCCTTCCATGGACGAGACACAGTTCCGTAATGCTATTCTCGAGACTCACGTCCTGAATACCGTCAACTACACAAAGTGGAAGTGGGACATCATTCATCGCCTCGTCGAAGGTCCTCTCACAAATTCGAAACGGATGGATGAGGCAATCAAAGGCTCCAAGTTCATGAAACGACTCATTGGCTTTTACCGGCCTTTTAAGTATCGCTTTGCCATGGTTCCAAACGCAAAAGCGAATCAGCGATATGTCCGAACAGGCTGTGTTCTCATGCGAACTCTCGTTATGACCCCCGAGGGAACTAAGTATCTGGCTGAGAACAAGTTCCTTCGTCAGGTTGCGGAATGTCTGGCCCAACTAGATCGCATGAGTGGGCTAACATCTGCATCTCCACTGTTCTCCAGAGAGCAAATGAACAGTACTTTAAGCGGAGGCTACTTCGCGATGTTGGGGGCATTGAGTGGCGATGTGAACGGACTACTCATGATGGAGCGGTGGCACATGCTCAATATGTTTTATCACATAATTGAGCTGCAAGGTCGAAATGATCTCATTCAGACTTTGTTAGGAAACATGGATTACAGCCGCGAGAGCCATCTCCGAGTCATGCTTTCCAAGGCGCTGACAATTGGTTCTAAAGAAATCCGGATCTTTGCAACGAGGCTACTGCGCAAATATGCCGTCGGAGACGTATCCCTTTCGCCTCACGTGGCGATTGGCAATGCAGAATGGGTGGTCAAACTTCTCGTTACCCAACTATACGATCCCGAGGTCACAGTCTGTCAGGTCGCCGTGAAGATCTTGGAAGAGGCGTGCAACCAGCGGGATTATCTCGAATTCGTGGTCAAATGTCGGCCCTCTCTCGACCACCTGGGTGAAATTGGGGCACCGCTACTTCTCCGATTCCTGTCAACCTCAGTGGGTTATCATTATCTGGATGGTCTTGATTACATCACGCAAGAGATGGACGACTGGTTTCTTGGCCGCAATGATAGCTATGTTGCTCTTGTCGAGGCCGCTCTTTCCCGAGCTTACGTCGAGCAACCGCGGCGTGGCAGTCTTGTCCCCGAAGATTTGGTGGACCTCCAAGATATCGGGTTGGTGCCGCCGCATTTCTACCGGGAACTTGCCCGAACCGCCGAAGGTTGTAAGCTGTTGGAACAGTCAGGACATTTCAATGAATTTGCATGGACAATCCGTGATTTCAGGCTGGACGAAGAAGACAACGAAATGCTTCTAAAGGCCAAAGGATGTCTCTGGGCTGTGGGTAATGTTGGTTCAATGGAGCTTGGCGCTCCATTCCTAGATGCTGAGATTATTCAACGCATCGTGGAGATTGCTACCAGTGCGGGGGTCCTCACCATGCGAGGCACTGCTTTCTTTGTTCTGGGCTTGATTTCTCGCAGTCGACATGGACTTCAAGTCCTACGGGGCTTAGGCTGGGATTCAGGTGTTGATCAAAAGGGAGACTCCTTGGGTCTTTGTCTACCTACTGATTTCCGAAAGTTGTTCTCAGTGAGTATTTGCTATTCATTCGCTTTCGTCTCATTATGCTCATTCATCTAGATCTCCTTCCCCGGCTTCGATCAAAGAGCCAAGCGCACCCCGAAGGAGAAACTCAGAGAAGCCACCACGGACGCTGATCCTACCAACCAACGGATCTTGAAACTGATCGTAGACATGGGCAACACCGTGCTGTCCAAACGAGCCGCGTCCGATCTTCATGGGTTAGTTCACACTTCTCTTGCGATTTCGCGCATCTTACTCTTACTCACAACCATCAAATGCAGCATCAAGTCCAAACAACCCGAGAGATTCCACCAAGCTCACCTCTTCCGCAAAACCCTCTGCATCCTGGAGAGTCATCACTATAGACTCCCCGCTCGACGCTTCGCTTTGGACCTATTTGATAAGAGCGTAATGCGGCGAATCGTCCTGGATGAAGATTCCGACTCGGAGTCTGACTCGTCTGCTACTTCGCAGTCAGACTAAGCCCCTTGATCATTCTTCGCCATTTCCCGGTCCTCCCAATATACCCTGCAATACGTTTCATTGGGTGTTTGGATTTTTTTGTGTTCTGAGCGACAATTTATGTATGTTCAATCTATGACTTCAAAATCATTTGATGCCTCGTCCGATCAATGACTCTCGGTGCTCTTTTCTGCGCATCTCGACATGGGCAGGGCCTTCGGAATGAGATATGATTTTGCTACCATTACAGTAGTCAGTAAAACCGGGGCTCTTTGGGGTGAGTTTTAGGCATAAGTAGATATAATAAAAGCAATCTAGGTGATAATAAGAAAAAGCATCGATGCATATGCCGAGACCTCGGCCTGATCTGATCCGATCTAAAGTTGACCCGCATCTGCGGATAAAGCGGATCCCCACCCAGCTTCACGTTCACCTTTAATTTACCGACGCCTCTCTTGAATGACTCTACGTTTCCCATCAGCTATTTCTACTCCAGTGCCATGGAAGATGCAGCCGAGTCCCCGTCCCCGACACCCCACCTGATCGAGGCCGACCCCCTCCCGACCGCGATGGAGAACCCCGAGGCTTCTCTCTCCGACCTTTCTAGCGCGGAAGAGCATACGAATGGCGATACACCAGAGCTTCCCCACCTCGTCGTTCGATTAATCCAATGCCATCAATGCTCTCGCCCTTTGCGAACCCCGCTCCGTCTACCATGCGGGAATACAGTCTGTCGAGAATGTTTACCCCCCGCTCGGCCGCGGACGGGAATCACATACCCCGTGGGTCAGGGGCGGGACCAGGAATTTACATGCCCTTGGCAAGGGGATAATGCTTGTGTCGGAGACCACTGTGTCGGGGACTGCGGTGCTGATGTCCTGCTTGGGAAGCTGGTCGGCATCTTTGGAGAGGTACTGGGGTCAGAGGCAAAGCACGTGCCTCTAGATGTGTCCGGCGATGAAGTATCATCAGTGCAGTGTGAAACCAATGGACAAACCCAGAGTGAAAGCGCACAGTTGCAGCAGGATGGGCGGCTGAGGAGAATCTATAACCTGGCGCTCGAAGGCCGGTTTTCGTCCGATGCATGCGAGGTTATCTATGGGAATTCCAAAGCCTCAGGGGAAAGCACAGAAGAGCGGGACCTCACCCACTTCCAAACACTACGAGACAGCATTCGGTCTGAGTTGGATTGTCAGGTTTGCTATGCTCTCATTCTGGACCCAATGACTACTCCTTGTGGTCACACCTTCTGCCGGACGTGCGTCGCGCGGGTTTTGGACCATACCGATCTGTGTCCCATCTGCCGCCGCAAGCTGGATATGCAGAATGCTCTACAGTCAGAGCCCTTAAATCAGACCATAGCGAGGCTGATCGACTACTTCCATCCCGATGAGATCGCTGTCAGGCGGGAGACCAGCGCCCAGGACGAGACAGGCACAGATTACGAGAAGAACTTACCGCTCTTTGTGTGCACATTAGCCTTTCCAACAATGCCGACTTTCCTCCATGTTTTTGAGCCCAGGTACCGACTCATGATTCGGCGGGTTGTCGCGAGTGGGAACGGAAAGTTCGGCATGGTCATGTACAACCGGCGTGGACGGGTACAGCCCGGTCAACTGGAGGATGTCCCGTTTATGCAATATGGGACGCTCTTGATGATCGAACGGTATGAGCTGCTTCCAGATGGTCGTAGTCTGGTAGTGGCCACAGGCGTATCGCGGTTTAAGATTCTCGACTCGAGAATGCGGGATGGCTACTACATTGCCAAAACAGAGCGCGTAAACGACATTTCGCTAGCGGAGGAGGAGCGACTTGAGTCGCTGGAGACCTCGACAAATCGTGTTGATGCTTCGACAGAAGGGAATGTATCCGATCCTCCCTTGGACTCGATATCCACTCAGCAGTTACTCCTCTCTGCGAGAGAGTTCATCAGCAATCAGCGTAGATCGGGTGCTCCTTGGCTGCATCCGCGCGTCATGTTGGCATATGGACCCATTCCCGTAGACGCAGCACGCTTCCCGTGGTGGTTTGCCAGCATTTTACCCATCTCGGAAGAAGAGAAATACCCTGTACTCGTTGCTACGAGTGTCCGAGAGCGACTGAAGCTCTCAGCTAGATGGGCGAGACAACTCGAGGCTCGTGACTGGTAGGTTCGATATTCTTTCTTCCTGTTGTTGTTCTGACGTGTTTGAACAGGTCTACTCGCTCATCCGTCTACTCTGTCTTATGACTATCCGTCCCTCTCCTTATCTTCTGCATTATCCCTCTTTTACTGGGCCCCCTATCGAGATTCTACACCTCGATATCACCGAATGTCTTCACCTCCTGGACACCTTTTTCCCTCTCGGTTTCGGTCTCATTTGGTGGCCCTGGGCTTTCTTACCCCGGTAGAAGCTCACATACACAAGACGCGGATGTTCAACGCCACAATGTGGACCAAGAAGACCAGAAAGACGAATCTTATATCCCTCAAGGCTTCGTGATTGGTGCCTTTCTGGTGATCTTCTGCGCTCAGGTTGCTGTGAATTACCTGCATGCTCTTCGAAATGGACGACGCAGACGACGGTTCTTGGAATTGCAGTTTCCACATCCTTTGCCCCAGCGGGACCAGGAAGGAGACCGTGGCTTCAATGAAGGCCATGCGGCTAATACGAATGCCAGAGAAGGGAATGCACGAGATAATGCAGAGGGACCTGCTGTCGCAGAAGTTGGAATTGAATAGCACAATCTCGACGCACATACTTGGTGCACGAAATTCACCTCCGAAGGTGCACATATTCATCATTTGCCGTCACACCAGCAATATACCCCGCCTTTGACGAAGATATACGATTTTCTTACTGTTATTCTCATTTATCATCACTTGACATTCCAAGACTGTTGTATATATTGTATCTATCGAAGCTCAAAATGTTGGTAGTATCCATACTTCGAATGTCCTGGCGTCCGGCAAGCCTTTCGGTGTAGATCCATTACGCAGAAACCAAACCATAACGCTATAACAAGCGGGAATACTTACTTAGACTACATACATCTTGCACTCCCAAAAGTACTGCAACGTATCAGCAGGATATGTAGATCAAAGGACCTGTTTCTATATCTGCAACCCTCGCTCCATCGGGCTCTATCAAAAAGCTTACGTAACGAGGTGTATTTGCCGCGTCTTCTCCTACAACCAAATCTCAAACAGCCAACAAGCGCGCCATGAGTTCAATTTGATGAGAAAGTCGAAAAACTACAGATACCTTCCTGTTACAATCTCATCAACCACCAATTAACCGAACAGGCAGCCCGAACGCACCCATGACATCGCTCTCCTTGTCCCTCGGCCCACCCGCCTTAGTCCAGCTCCACGATGCCCTGATATGCCTATCCAAATTCAGCGAAACAGTCGCCATCGAAGCAGAGCCTGATCTCGTAAGTCATTATATCTGGGGTTGACCATTTGTGTCCGATCTCTAGGTTCTAGATACCAACAATTGATGGGACATGCGTTGACTGACTTGTGCCAGCTCCGCCTGAGTGCACTCAATTCCACTAAGACGGGGTTTGCCTCCTTTGCGTTTGAGAAGGAGGTATACTTCCAGGAGTATTCTTTCAAGGCTGGCGGTGATGGTCGAGGCGGTGTTTCGATGGATCGGTTCTTTTGTCAAATCTATATCAAAGTAAGTACATGTAGTAAATTGATCGGTTTCATTGAACATTGAATTGCCGTCAAGCATGTTTGGGGTGTGGATGTTGTTTTCTTGAGCTGATTTATTCAGGCACTTCTGTCCATTTTCCGTGGGCGAATTGACAGAAATAAGGATACGGCTGTTGAACGGTGTGATATGGAATTGCATGAAGACTTGCAGCAGACTGAATGTAGATTGACAGTGAAGATGATCTGTGGGCTAGGTAAGATTCAGGGCTTGCAAGGCAGTTGGTTTGGATTGGATACCTCTGACATTATATCAAGGCGTGATCAAATCATACAAGCTTACTTACGAGCCAGCGGCAGTCCAGCATGCGGTTTTTGATAAGTCTAAAGCAACTAGCATGTGGGCTGCTGATCCGCGATTTCTCAAGCAGGTCATTGATCATTTCAGTATATCTGCTGAGCAGCTGGATATGTACTCCGATTCCGGCAGAGCGGTTTTTACGAGTTTTACAACAAAGATCACTGAGGGAAAAGGTATGTCAATGCACTGTTGCCAGGTCCAAGTTCTATTTTACTGACATTCGAAACAGAAGTACTGAAACACCCTGTGCACACTTCCGTAGCAGCAGACAAGCGCGATTTCCAGGATTACTTGGTCGAAGAGAACATGCATGTCGCGATCAACCTGAAAGATTTCAAAGCTGTAGTCGCGCACGCCGAAACAGCAAACGCCACTGTGACAGCACGGTACACCCGGCCCTGCAAGCCTCTCCAACTGGCGTATTCTTTCGAAGGCATCAATGCAGAGTTCACAGTCATGACTCGTGGCCAAGTCGATAGTGAAGACGTCCCCGCGTCCTCCAGGGCGACGATCCCGCGACAAACACCTGCGCCTGTTCCAACATCAGTAGCCAGGTCTGGGCCATCGGTGGCCGCAAGTATAGAGATGCTGCCGCCGCCGCCACCACCACGGAGCAGATCGATTCGTCCTCTTAATGGATCGTCTACGCAGGAGAACCTGAGTCAGAGAGCTAGCACCAACCAGCCGTCGGCGTCTGGTCTTTCAATGGAATTCGATAGTCTCTTCGTGCCTGCTGATGATGATAGAGAGTGGGATGAAATGAATGAAGAAGAGCCGCAAGATATTCTTGGGTGGGATGCGTCCGGAACGCAGGTATGTGATAATCTCTGGTGTGATGGGTGTAGTAGATGTGGCTGACCAAATGACCAGGATGCATTCGGGGCATCTATCCGCGACGCAGAGCCTATCATGTCGAGGCAGGATGCATCTCGTCCCGAAGAACTCGACGATGAAATGGGTCTTCCACCAACACAACGATTGTCCCAGGTATGTGGAATTCTGCTCTTGCGACTTTGATTGGCGTGTGCTGATGGCATGTAGGTTCGCCAATACGGTCTTTTCGATTGAGCAATACTGCTTATCGAGGAAGTTGAAGCAGCACTCTCGGCGCTGGGAAAGCCGAATGAAAATCATTCAAGGATCATCCAGCTAGTCGCACACCCGGCTCCAACCCCAACGACCTTCCCATCCACTGCTTCAGGGTGCGAAATCACATTATATTTACCCGATACATTCCCTTGGGAATCCGTATCCGGCCCACAGTTCCCATGCTCGCCCCATCCAAAAGCCGCAACTCGACCATCTCCCAGGAGCGCAAGGACGTGTTCGCTACCGACAGCGAATTTAACAGGAGTCGGAAGATCCGACGGTGGAAGCTGTCCTCGATCATTGCGCCCCCAAGCAACAAGCGAACCAGCAGCAGAATCGGAACTAGCTTCAGAACCGCTTCGGCCCCCAGCCCGTGACCCAGAGCACATAGCTTCCACCCGCTCCAATCCCGGAGCAGCATGTACATAAATACCATGCCAACTAGCCCCAATACCAGTATATCCATAAGGAATGGACCCCTCGCACACTCCACATCCCTTTTCCTCCTCATCTAGACCTAGGTTTGAACCTCCACTCGCACCCACAAGTAAAGACGGCACCCGCAACACCCCCCACCGATTCCCCCAGTCACCAAGAACAACGAACCTTCCCCGCCCAGAAATAACCGTAAACTCCCTCCCACAAGCAACATCCTCGGCAAAAAAAGGAATCCCAATCCTCACAGGAGAATAAGCAATTTTCCCCGCCGAGTTCTCAGCTCCAAGCTGGCCCTTCCTCGCCGCGCCCCATCCATAAACAGATCCATCCGAAAGCACGACAGCCGCGTGGGCCATTCCGCTCGCCAGCGCCGTGATCTTCGTGTTTTCCGGCGGAAAGGAACGGATCCAAGATCCCTCAATGGGCGAACTTGAGTTCTCCAGACCAACACCTAGCTCGCCTTTGGGGGATGAGCCGAAGACAAAGACTCGGTCTTCGGTCTTGGGATCGGGCTCGTCATTCGTATTCCTTGTGAATCGCGGCACGGAAGCGACAGCAATCGTCCCTTCCCATGTTGCGGAAACGTGTTTGAAAACAGAAACTGCAGTGTCGGATACAGGGTCTGAGAGGATGACCTGGCGGAAGCGCAGGATGTTCGTCTCATCGGGGTCTTCTGCTTGACTTGTGGGTTTGCGCGGCCCGCACCTTCCGTCTGTGTTGCAGCCGGCGGCGTAGAGCGTGCCGCTGGTTGTTAGTAGGAGGGTGTGGTTCCCGCCTGCTGCGATGGTGGTTATTTTATTGTTGGTGGTGGTTTGGCTGGTGCTTGTGCATTCTGGATTTGCATTTGGGTCTGTCTCGAAGAGACATTGGGTTGGTGTTGAGACGTCGTCTTCGTGGCCGATGCCTAGCTGGCCTGAGCCGTTTGAGCCGAAGGCGAAGAGTTTCATTTCTTTTTTTTTGTTGTTGCTTCTGCTTGTATTCTATGCTTTTAGATCATAAGTTCAAGTGAATGTGCAGTGCATATACATCAATGTACTCTTGTGCCTACCCTGCCCAGGTGGCCAGGTCCACTTCAGGTGGTGGACCTTGAAAAAAGAATTGTTAGTAAGCTCTTCTGCCTTAGGCTCTATTTACAGATCTTGTTGTAGTTACATGAATGTCTTTAGGATGTCTCTTGTTCGATGGGTATTTTCATGGAATAGTATGTTTGGAAATGGTAGGTATTTTGAAAAATAATATGGTGGCAAGTTCTCCATTCAGAATCAGCGCAGTAAGTGGTATCAAGATCTAATCACATCAAGCGAAGGCCCGCTTCATGCTTCAAGTAATAATCATGCGTCCAGTTCATATTATATGCAGGTTTGACAAAAACAGCGACTCAGTATATATATGCATAGTAAGGTATGAAGCAAAGAAAAAACAGCAGAAAGAAATTCATTTATTTACTGAGAACAGCCCCGATCATTGCTTCTCATTTGAGTAGTTGTCTTCGGACTCGCTCTCGGCAGGCGGAGGCAAGGCAAAGTTGTCATGCTTGGAGGGGACAGTCTTCTCCATGCCCTTGAACATAGGGCTGGTGCGGTGGAAGTATGTGTGGACATGGCCCTCGAGAAGAGACTCGTCGGTGTCAAAGGTGGTGTCATTTGCGTTCTCCTTCTCGGCGGCCTTGGATGCCATGGCAGACTCCCACTCGGTGCGGTACTCCTCGACTTTCCGTTGGTAATCGAGCTCGGCATTGTAGAAGCGGCCCTTCTTTAGAATGTAGCGCTCGTACCATGACAGGTGCTTGGGGTGAACAGCAGGTCCATGGTACTCCTCCTCTTTACCCTGGCGGAGGTATTCCCAGCGGCGCTCCTGCTCCTTGAGATCCAGACCAGTGGTGTCGGGGAGGAAGAAAGCGGTGATAACGGCACCAAGCAGACCGAACCAAGGCACAACATAGAACTTGGTCTGGGTGTCGATGTAGTTGTACAGGACGGCAGCCAGAAGGGCACCGGCCTTACCCCAGGCAGCGGACATACCGTGAGCAGATGCACGGATAGGGGTGGGGAACACCTCTGCAGCAACCAGGAAAGAGACCGAGTTCGGACCAAACTGGTTGAAGAAAGAGCTGAGGAAGTACATGGTCTGGAAAGACTTGATGTTCTCGGGTCGGCGGTAGTAATCGAAGTTGAAAGCAGGGACGACGAACAAAATGAAACAGAGCAGGAAACCGATGATCTGCATCCACTTGCGACCGTACAGTTTGTTGTCGATCAGGAAAGAGGCCATGTAGTATCCGCAAAGCGAGACGCCGACGTTGCACAAGTTCCACAGCCAAGTGGGCATGACGGACTCGGAGGCGGGACTGATGACCTTGATGAACTCGCTCTGGAAGAGCTTGTTACCGTAGAAGAAGACATCGTTGGCGAACCAGCCGCCAGCGGTTGCAAAGATGCGGAATCCGAAGTGCTTGAAGGTCAGCTTGAGAGACTGGGCATCGTAGCCAGTAACGGAGGCCTTCTTCTTGGCGGCGGCGAGTTGCTTGCTGGCAGCTTTCATGTGGTAGGCACGGTAGTACACGAGCCACAGAGTACCAACAGCAGGAATGGCGAAGGAAATACGGTAGGTCCACTGAACAGCAACAGTCGAGTATGGGTTGTTGCCGCTGCCGTGGTGGAAACAGAGCAGGAGAATGATGAGCAGAACCTGGTTGAAGAATTGACCCCAACCCTGCATCAGGAAGGCACTGGTAACCTTGCGGCCACGGTGCAGACGATCTTCCTTAGTGGAGATCTTGCCAGAGCCGACAGCGTTTTCCATACCGCTGGTGGCGGTCATGGGGTACTCGCCACCAACACCGATACCGTAGATGAAAAGAGACCAGGCATAGCAGATAACCCAGCCATTCTGGGTCACGCCCCAGGCGGCAGTGATCATGACGAGACCGAGAAGCATGATAGCAGCATCTTGGATCAAACCCCAGCGACGGCCAATCCTAATTCCATGTCAGTTATGTCCTAAACCTCAAGTATTCTCTGCAATTGTGGCTTACCAGTCACCCAAAACTCCGACCAGCACCTGACCGACGATAATACCAATGATCTCGAGATATTCAATGGAGGAGAGCCATGACTGGCTGCAAATCTCAGCCTTATCCCAGCATTCCGGGAAAGCTTTCTCAAAGAGAGGCTTAATGTTGCCGATGGAGAACAGCACATAACCCTCCAGACCGAGACCAGCACCGGGGAGGACCATGTTGCGGAAGTAGTATGAAACCGGGGAGAGCGGGTCCTTCTTGATCATGGCCCAGATGTCCTTCAACTCCCGCTTGGCCTCTTGATTGTCGTATGCGGTGACGAAACGAACCTTCTTGAGAAGCGGCAAATCGGCCCAGTATGTGCCCTCGGGGGTATAACTGTCATCGGGTCGGATGAGGGAATCGAAAGCACCCTTCTCGTTGACATCCATGTCCTCCAGTGGGTTATGGTCTCCCGTCATATCGGGCCCGTGGGGGGCACGAGGTCCAAAGTCGGACATTTTGTGTGTGTGTTGGAGTGTTTCCCTCGAAGCTCTAGTGTCGCGTGAGCAAGGATTTCGCCTGATAACAGGTTCAATTCCGGGGAGGGAAAGAAAAAGTCGGGATGACCACGAAGATTGGAAGGTGAGTGAACTTTCAGTCAAGAGAGAAAGTGGCGACAGGACTATCTTATAGAAAGAAAGACAAGAAGGTGAGAGAATATTGCAAAAGCCGGAGCAAGCGAAGAGATGGGGGCACATGTAACGGGGCCATGATAAGTCAGTGGCGGGTCTCCACCGGAACCCAGAAAAAAAGTCGAAAAAAATGGAAGGAACCACTGTGATGGCTCCATCTTGGTTGCGTTGGGATCTGCTTGACCAGGGCCCTGGGGCTTTTTCTCGGTGCGGGATCTCTTTACTCTTGCTGATTTTGGCTCCGGAAGCAGATTTTCTATTTTAAGTGGGGTCAAATGTGGATCTAAGCGGAGTCTATCTGGAGCTGCCGGCAACCAATGAACTGTGCACGTGGTGGCAGAATCTGAATGCAGGTTGCCACCGCCTGCAGTTCGTGGCAGATCTTCCCAAAGATTCGCGGGGCGAAGGATAATTTTGTTCACCGTTTGAGTTCGACGGTGATATTTCGATGATCCTGAGACGTTGATCTCACACTGAGGGGTGTGTTGTACAGTACAAATGGAATTGTACATATGTACGTATCATACGAATTACTCAACTAACTTGTCCAATTGCCAGGTAACATCATTATTTTTAATGCCAATGGGATGCCTCGGGCAAAGTGGCGACTGCCCTCACAAAACCTGGACCCGACCTCGGGAGGCCATCTCGGATACAGGGGAAATTGTCATTAGCGCTTTGACACACGGTTCCGAGGCAGAGTCTATTAGGCTTTTCGTGATTAGAAACTTCATTGTCTAGGTTGGAGGGCAGAGATGGATCCAAGTCAACTTTTTTATGGACCCTCAGTCAAATAAAAAGACGGGCCGCATATCTGGCCATTGACGTAGTGGCGAGAGAGTTCCACGCTAGTTGTCAACCCCGGCAAATCTCCAGGCCATGCAGGATCTCTGGCCACTCAGCGTGCAGTATTTGAACATGTGCAATCCTCTCCTCCGCAACCTCCTTCCCGATCTGAACATCCTTCAAAAACGTGGTATCACGTCGCGAGTCACTGTTATTCTTCATTTCAGTCTATTCACTATACGATCTGGCTGTTATGAACTGAATTGCATTGAAACGAGTTGCTCGGTGAATTTCGCTTCAATTGGAACCCAAACAATGTGATATGGACGACCTGGCACATATATAACCTCCGAAATTGATGCATGCGACACCTCTACGTCGATCACATTGCAGAACCTTGGCTAAAGCTTGCTTTTGTCTCTCGGGACAGTATAAGCCTTCCAAGCGCAATTCAATTGCCATCAAGCAATAGATGAGGCGTTCGCCAAGTGAGCTTCTACAATGCTTGGTCCTTCGGTGCAGATCGGATTGACTGGCACGCACGTGCTCATATATCGCGTGGTCTTTTGTTGAATTTGATCCACGCGTTTGATGTCTCAGGGTCAAACTCCACCCCTCCTTCGGACTTTATCCACTACATGGTGTGCCTTGCATATGACGCGCTGTCCGTTGCAGTATGTTGTACATCGGATTTCTTTGTGGGTTCCTCAGGGGCTGCGCTAGATGGTACCAGATGTATCTTTGTTGGGTACCTCGACAATCCCGGGCTGCTGCGGCTTGAAACCAACCCACAGGTCCTGCGATCTGCCAATAGTCGAGGGCAGATGTTATTGTAATTATGTTGTATGTCTATCCCATCGCCCTATATCTTTTGGGGATCGTCGTCCTTGGCGAGCTGCAGACAACGTGCAACAAATATAAGCGGTTATCTACCAACGAGGTATTCCTCGGGGCTGACTTGGTGTTTCATTTACTCCACCGGAGAATCGTTTCCAAACTTTATGCAGCGGCCCGGGGATATATAGCGCATCGGTTAAGACGGGCTACGATTTACGTGTGCGTACCTACCTCGTACATTTAACTAACACCGATTAGGTAGGTGACTGCATTACCACGTAAGTACTCATAATCCACTGCTATCAGTGAACCTGGATCTGGTGCGCTCTTTTATGGCATGAAGATCGAGTATCTTTGCCTTGTTCTGCGTACACATGCAAGGTGGCTGTGTTACTGCTATATACAGAACATGTTCGATCTTGAAAAGTTCCCTATGTTGTAGCGTGCCTCCAGGGCTGAGCTACCTTGTTGGGTAATAGAATGAGTCTTCGTAGTTGAGGTCGCTCATCATATGTTACTGTGCCATTCGCAGAATTGGTTGGCCTACTTTACACATCTCAAGTACAAGGTTCTTGTGAAGTCTGGAAACGATTAGCTTTCAGGTGTGTGTCAAACTTAGACATCAAAGGTCATCAGGCAGTCTCCAATCTCAAAGGTTTTTCGAATAGGTGTTGAATATGGTTGAATAACATGACGCTCCATGAGAAATAGAGGTAGTATAAACCCTGATCTTGATGGAGTCAATTGCTCAAGGAAAATCTGAGCTACTCATCCTGGATGGATCCGAGGTCCACCTGGAAGCTGGAACTTCAATTTATATAATCATACAGAGGCGGGAGCAAAAAAAAAAGCAAAGATTGGGAGTAGGTGTATGTACAGGGGAGAGAGGGGAGGAGAATAAGGTGAACCTTAGCGTGACGAGATGGAAGTAGAGAGAGGTGGAGGAAGCTCTTGTATTTGTATATATACTGTGTATATATATATATTATTTCTGCCAAGCCCCGGATCGAGCCAGCGAGCTGCAGAATTCAAACCAAAGGCTTGCTGAATGCGCCAAGCGGCTATTCGTTATATAGATATACAGTGTCCTGAAGATATACTAGCCCTAAAGGAGTTGTGAATCGTGATGAGGCCCGGCCACAAACATGATTATGTAATAAATTGGATTGCTTCCTGTCACGTGACTGAGTTTTCTATCCACTGCTCCAGGACTGACTATATACATCACACCTGGTATTCAGCTCACACCCTATCTATTTATTGGATAGCCACTTGGCTCATTCGGCAAGCTTTGAGCTCCGCTTATGCTCATGTCTTCAGAGCGCTTTGGAAGTTTGGGATCCAGCAACTAGTGCTCCATGGATGAATATATCCCCTATCACCTCTTTCTGAAAGAACCATGAACAAAATCAGCTGCATATTATACATAACTGCTTGCGCTTGCTGCCTTCGGCAACGTTTGTTTGCTCACACCTACAAAAGCCGTAGTTTTGTTTGCTAGCTTCTCTCCTTCTTTTCTCCCCTCTTGACGACGAAGCAACTTGTTTGCTTCTGGCAGTTTCCCTTCTCAACAACAAACTACCTTTGCATAAATACATCAAGAGCCCTCAGTCCTCTCAGACCTTACCACCTTATCGAGACCTCGCTATGAGACTTATTTCAATTTGACGGCAATGGTGGGTTTCCTCATTGTGGATGCTACATCGTATAGTACAATTCCCCGGAACGGAGATAAATCGACAGGCTTT
Source organism: Penicillium turbatum (assembly GCA_030762825.1). NCBI lineage: Eukaryota > Fungi > Ascomycota > Eurotiomycetes > Eurotiales > Aspergillaceae > Penicillium > Penicillium turbatum. Next base: position 694,650 of record JAUJYX010000003.1, on the reverse strand, counting down.
GTCTAACATGCTCTCTTTCATGGATTCCCGCAATCCGGGAGATTGAGATGGTTGCTGCATCTATACATATACACATAGAGATAAGTCTGTTGTTGTTCTTTAGTTCTTAAATGAGGCCGTTTGTTGTTTGCTCGCTAAGGAGAGAGCATATGAAGACTTGGATTGTAATTTTCTTTGAACCTTAAAAAGATATATGAATAGATGAATAGACCACTTTCGAAGCTGTTTTTCAAGTTATCAGAAAATAGTTGAAGAGCATGGAATTGGTTGAGAATTGGGGGTTCGTGCATGGGGATACTTAGTAGAGGGATAGAAACTAAGAAGGGAGTTACCTACATGTAGACATCAAGTCAATCGGGAAAAGCCGCGAGTTGAAGGTAGACGTGGCCAAGACCCCTGTCGCTGACGTCAAATTCTTGAAATCAACCCGTGGACGTGCATGCACGTTATACTATATATTCCTTGACCCCCTTGAGATCGAGCTCTCCCCCGAACCAGCCTATATGTAGAATACTCCTAACATCATTGCTAATTATACTAACTCCAGCCCTCTATCGGTAAAATCTGCCCATCCGCGCGAGACACCCGGTGGCTGGCAACATTCCCCAACATTCCTGGAGCGGGCAGGGCCGCCACACCCATTCCCTTCCCACCAGTCCGACCATCATGGCTAGGCTACTAATACCCGCAATACACCGGAGGCTTTCTGCGAGATCATATGCGATCCGTACATTCCTTGGGAAATCGGAGCTCGATCGAGATACTATGTATCGGAGCGTTCTCGCCCCTCCGACAGCCCACGTCGGGAATGTAGATATCGTGAGAAAGAAATCTAGCTCCCGACCGATTCGATCTCCAGCATGGTATATAAGGATCGTGAAGGGAGCAAGAATCACAGATTCCGAAGGTTTCTAATCGAACGTCGAGCTTTACATCATTTGCAGTCGCAGTGGTTATACCATCTACTAACAGCAGCCTACACACCCACACCATCATCATGCTGGATTTCAAAGGGCTTTTCCCGACGGTGACGGTCTTTATCGCTTTTATACTCAGCATCCTGTGTCTCTTTGCAGGGACGCAGAGAAACTTCCTCGATGCTGCAGATCTTTTGACGGTAAGCTCTCTTGCCTATAACGGCATCACTAAACGAGAAAGAGACCCGGAAAACTGACCGGTGTATCCATTTAGCTTTACACCCCCTCAGGCAGCACCGACAGTGTCGCCCACGATTTCTATTCCGTCCACCTCATGTCCTACTGCCAGGGAACACTGGGAACAATCGACCCAAGCGCCGGAGTCACGCGCAACGTGACCTCGTGCTCGAACCGCACGATCCTGTTCTCATTCGACCCGACGGAAGCCTGGCCGACGGCGAGCACCCACGGCCCGGAACTGGAGTGGCCGCGCGTGATCAGCGATAACTTCCACGCCTTCAGGACGACAAGCCGAGCCATGGCCGTGCTGTATTGTGTAGGGGTTGGTGCGATGGGCGCTGCACTCCTCGTACGGGTGTGGACGAGTTTCGCTCCGCGAAACGGACAAGGCCTGTTTGAATTTGGGTTCATGACGGTGAGTGACCCCGTACATGAAATGAACATCGAGATCTGGTCATGAACTGGTTCTACATAAACTCTCTGCAGTCTGTGCAGTGCAGTTGCATTGTTCCCCATAATACAACAGTGGCTGACTATGAATGGAATTGTTCAGCTTGGATTCTTTAGCATCAGCATCGCATCCATTATCGCGACTGTCATTGCTTTTGAGTTCGTCGCTCTCATCAACGCCCATGGGAAAGGGTCGAACGTGTCGGCCAAATATGGAGAGAAGTTCCTCGGGATGACTTGGGCCGCTACGGGGCTGTTACTTGTCGGCAGTGTTGCTAACTTTGTGAACGTCTTCGTTCGCGGGCAGGCTGCGTCAGCGTCTGCAGCCGTCGAAAAGGACATAGAGGGGTAGTGTCCAAACATAATCACGAAAACAAAAAACAGAGAGGAGGTGCTGGCCAGTCGGAGAAGGCAAGCCCAGACCGGGGGCGGAGGTCGGGGAAACTCGCAAATATTTTTTTTTTTTCTCATACCACCGGCCCCCATTAGTCGTTACATAGAGCCATTTTATTCTGTATGAAGCACACGATACTACCTTGAAATGATTTGCAACCAATAAAAACCTCATGTTTAACTGAACTAACTATAGCTGTGTCAAGCGACATTGTCCAGTTGCTAATGCGGCCGCCTGCTTTTGCGGGATATCTGAGGGTTGAAGAGGCAGCCAATGGCCGGGAGAACCAGCAGAGTTAGGCTTTTCTCCCCTCTAACCAAGGGGCTAGGGAGTGTCCGCAGCACTAAGCGGAGTGTCCGTAGCACTATGCCTATCTATTTATCTATCTACACAGTATAACTACCGTGGTAGGTAAACTAGTAGAGGCTCCATAGAAAAGTATGGACGTATTTCGAACATATCGCGAAGAAACCTCGGCTGGACCAAATTCGCGACTAACGGGGGAAAAAATGGGTCAAAAGTGCCTACCGTTCATTCGACGTCACTACAAGTGGAGATTTACAAGTAGACAGTGGATCGACTGTAGAGAGTCTGGGCTTGGGTCCTAGGGGTATCAGAATCAAATAGAATATTCGTGATAATACTAAACAACGAGTATACTGGACCCCTTACCCTCGAAATAATGCCGCATGATACTCTCAATGTCAGTATTAGGACTTAGACGAGGACCACTGTACTCCGACAGAGTACGAGTTTCTCGGTCTATCGGCTGATTTGCTCCGACAGCCTAGAATGCCAAGGGGGTTGACTTCTTATTTTTTCCCGTCAAAGCGCGGAGTATACAGGTGAGGGAGGAGAAAGGTGAAAGGTGAAAGAGTGACGAAGTAGACGGGTCTTCCCGGTGAGTGGTTCAGGCCCTAATATGAATGAGCAAATTAAAGACAACCTTGGAAGAGAGGAAGTATACAGTTACTAGATCGGGTTTAGTGAGATGACTGGCATGACTTTACATTGCTGGAAGTATGAGGGTTGCACGGACACAAAGCGGGGAGATACAGAAGTGTAACCCATATATCCTATAGTGGGCCATAGATGTATGGTATAAACTTGAGAATAATTACATTATTTGAGGGAAACAATAGGGAAAGAATAGGGAAAAAAATAGTAAACAAAATAAACAAAATAAAACCAAGGACTCCTGCAAATGAGAACAATGTTCTCATCGGGATGACACTATCCGGGTCCCAAACAGGGCGGAGGCCAGTCCCGCCAGCCCAATATCTATGAAGTCATCGTCATTTTCTGGGTCGCCCTGCCCCTGGTCATTTTGATACTTGTCCCTTTTTTCTTGTTGGCTCTTTCCCCTTTTTGTTAAATAGCTGCTCTTTCCCCTTGATTTGGAAACATCATACTTTCCCTTCCAGATCAAACTTCCCTCCCTCTACTCTCCTACTTTTACCTCTTACTCCTACTTCCCCCATCTACATCTACATCTTCTCCCTTTCTCTCCCACCCCTAAACTAAACCAACACATTTATCCCATCATGGAAAAGAAAGCTGTTCACTTCGGCGGTGGTAACATCGGCCGTGGCTTCGTGGCTGAATTCCTTCACACGTCTGGTTATGAAGTCGTCTTCGTCGATGTTATGGACAGCATCATCAATGCCCTGCAGACCACCAAGTCATACCAGGTCACCGAAGTCAGCGACGATGGCGAGTCCACCAAGACCATCACCAACTACCGCGCCATCAACTCCAAGACCCATGAGGCCGATGTCATCAAGGAGATCTCAACTGCTGAGGTCGTGACTTGCGCCGTGGGTCCTAACATCCTCAAGCTCATTGCCCCGGTCATTGCCAAGGGCATCGACGCCCGGACTGTCCCCACACCGTTGGCTGTCATTGCTTGTGAAAACGCCATCAACGCCACTGACACCCTGCACGGATTCATCAAAGAGAACACCCCTCAAGACCGTCTGGGATCTATGCCAGACCGTGCTCGATTTGCTAACTCCGCCATCGACCGTATTGTGCCCGCTCAGGCTCCCGACAGCGGTCTCAACGTTCGCATCGAGAAGTTCTACGAATGGGTCGTGGAGTCGTCGCCTTTCGGCGAACATGGACCCCCCCAAATTCCCGCTATCCACTGGGTCAGCAACCTCGAGCCCTACATTGAGCGCAAGTTGTTCACTGTCAACACCGGCCACGCCACTGCAGCCTACTACGGCTACAACGCCGGTAAGAAGACGATCGCCGATGCCCTCCATGACTCTCGCATTCGCGACATTGTCCGTGCAGTTCTCCAGGAGACTGCCTCCCTCATTGTCGACAAGCATGAAATCAGCGCGGCCGAGCAGCAGGAGTACGTCGAAACCATCATCGCACGTATCTCGAATCACTATCTCGAGGACAGCGTGGTGCGCGTGGGTCGTGCCCCGATGCGCAAGCTCTCCCGCAAGGAGCGGTTCATCGGCCCGGCTGCGCAGCTGGCCGAGCGTGGAGGAAAGTTCGAGTGCCTGATGGGCTCTGTCGAGATGGCTTTGCGATTCCAGAATGTGGAAGGTGATGAGGAGAGTGTGGAACTGGCCAAGGTCCTCAAGGAGAACTCACCTGCCGACGCTGCTGTCCGATTAACCGGCTTGGACCGAGACCACCCTCTCTTCCCTTATGTGGTCAAGGTCGTGGACGGCGTACAATCCGACGCAAAGTAGGCACCTTTCCCCCAATGCCGGCCTCACAACACCCCGAAACCAACAGACGTTAACATCAACATCGCAGAGAGGCAGGGCAACCACGCATTTGATTTGACTTTGAACTCCAACTTGCATGATTATGGCGAATACCAGGAATACCAGGTACTAGGCGCGACGGAGCAATGGGTTCACTTTTCTTAGATGACTTTACGACTGTAGTATGATAGCGAATGAAAGATCACATTTTCTAATAAAACCAATTCTCTATTCTCAAAGTAACAACTCACAACTTACTACTAACCCAAGCAGGCTTTCTCTTCTCCACAAAAGCCCTAAGCCCCTCCTTAATATTCTCCCCCTCATACAACCTCCTAACCCAAGTCTCATTCAACATCCCCGTAGCCTCCTCAGCCCCAATCCCCTCCCAACCAAGCTTAATCCCCTCCCGACTAACAAGCACCGAATCAGGACTATTCCCCGCAATCTCCCCCGCAACCCCCAAAGCCCTATTCACAACCGCCTCCGCAACAACCTCCTCCGAATCCTTCTCGTCAACCCCAACAACGAAATTAACAAGTCCCCACCTCTCCGCCTCAGCAGCACCAACCATCCGTCCCGTCAACGCCATCTCCATAGCCCTCTGCTTCCCAATCGTCCGCACAAGCCGTGGCAATGCACCCGCCAACGCAACAACCCCACGCTTAACCTCCGGCAGTGCGAACAGTGCCCGCGACGACGCGACGACGATATCCGCATTGATGATCATTTCCGTCCCGCCGCCGAGACAGAGCCCGTTTACCGCGCAGATGATTGGCTTGCGGCCTTTGCGACGGGATAGCCCGCCGAAGCCAGTTGGTGGCATTGGTGTTGAAGAAGAGGTTGTGCCTGAGGTGCGGTTGTTCCATTCTGATGTGTTGCGTTAGCGGTATGTACTGTGTAATTGGAATAGACGGAAAGTCCCAATGGGGGTGGTGTGGTGTGTATGGCTAGGCTAACCTTTCAAATCAGCACCAGCACAGAACGCCCTCCCCTTCCCTGTCAAAATGCCTACATGCAGACTTGGCTCTTCGTCTAGCCATTCCCATACTGCGTGTAGGTCTGCGTGGCCCTGTCCGTTTATGCAGTTTAGATCGCGGGGACGGTTTAGTGTCACGAGGAGGATGTGCGGGGATGGGTAGGTGAGGGTTGCGGTGGCGGGGATTGGGGGTTGAATTGTGAAGGGCATTTTGGATTTATTGTTGTTTTTTTTTCACGGGGGATTGATTGTTGGGTTATTAAGAAGAGAGAAGGGAAAAGAAGGTAGCAGTGTGTTCTTAATATAAGGGAAAATAAGGTGTGGTGATCGGCTGTACACTTGGGGGGTGAGTTTGTAGATGCGGAGTAAAGGGGGAATGCCGAGGGCCGATGAGTGGGGGATCATCTTGTCTTTTTTTCAATGTTAGATGTTAGATGTTAGAAATATTTTTCGATGCGGTTACGGTTTATGGAGTTTTCGTGGTATATTCTGGCATTGTATAGCTTTGTGCATAGCAGGTAATATGATAATTCTACCTGCGTTTATGTTGACAGGTTGGAACCTGAGCTGGTCAGATCAACAATCCCGCCTATTCCCATGTCCCCTATTAACGCCGATGTAAACGCCCACAAACAAAATCACAAATAGATTTGGATATCACTAAGCTCATCAGAAGCGATTGCAGCAAATAATCGTCAAATCGGTGCATGGATCCGGTGCATCTATGCCTTATTGATCCAGCCGCTGTGGACCATGAAATCGTAGATGCGGCTGGTTTTGGTGCCCTCGATCTAGCAGTCAGTCAGTAAAGATCCGCGTATAAACTGATTTAGTAGGAGACATACCTTGCAAATTGTTCGTGCATCTTTCTTCTTCAGGCTGCCACCCTGCTTCATTGCTTCCTTCAACAGTGTCTCTTTCACAACTAGGTAAGGCTTCGGCATCAAGCGCAAGACATTGCATACCTCGGCCTCTTCCTTCGTCAGGAGATGCAAGTCAGCAGCCGTGTCATTATTCAGCTTCCACGGCGGCATCCCGCTTAGCGGCGGCACCACGTATTTCGTCTTTGCGGGCTGTGGAGGAGGCGTGTCTCCATCCACAGCGAAGGCGCGATCGAAATCGTTCAACGTTTCCTCGGCAGCATCCGGCGGTGCGTGTGGGTTGGCGGCCTTTTGCAGGCGCAGTGGCAGTTCAGGCGTTGTCAGCTGAATTGCCGCCGCCGGGGTCTCGGACAGCTGGGCCTGTTTGGGGCGGCTGCTGGCAAAGCGATCGAAGGAGCCTTGAGGCAGCATTCGTTGCATGCGCTGTTGCTTATCCAGCTCATATTTCTCGCCTGCCTTGAGGTCACCGATGCCCATCTGTCGCCACTCTTGAAGTTGTGAGATGGCTAGGCGGAGGTTGTGCTCGTACTCCAGTCCCTTGTTGAGTTCTTCAAAGTCTTTGCAGTTCATCATCCGTGCCAATGGCTTTGCTTTGTTCAACAAGTCACGCTCTTCCTTCGATCGCTTCTTATCCAGCGCGGTGTTCTTTCGGTAGTCGAGGAGGTTGTGCTCAAAGAGGATCTTCTTGCGCTCTGTCCGCGCTGTGAGGCGCGCATTGTAAATGTCGACGACGGTCATCTTGAGCTCAGTCTCTGCATCTGGCTCGCCGTTCTCGTTGAGCCCAGCCCCGGGCTCAAAGTTCATATGCTGCACCGCTTCTTCGGCATCGTTCAGGAACTCAGTCTCGAACTCCAGTCGTCCGGGCATGTAGCCTTGCACTTCATGACATGCCGGTACGCTGGCAGTGGGCTTCTGCTTTGGTGTGGTTGGAGGTGCTGCCTTGGCTGCCTCCTTGCGCTCTTCGATACGTCGCTTCTTGCGTGTTTGGAACTCCTCTTTGGATATCGCATCTTGCAGATCTCTATCATCTGGATCAGCGCGAGCCGCAAGCGGAAAGTGCACGCTGTTCACGTATGTGTCGATGTAATGGTCGCGCACTTCATCCTTGCTGCGGTAGCCGCCAATGTGGTCTGCGATGTCGGCCCAGGAACCCAGCCCATAGATCTCCGCGCCTTCCAGTAATAACAATTCTTCATCGGCACCCCAGTCCTCCTGGAAGATAGGGACGGAGTTCTGTTCAATTACTTGAAAGGAATGTGTAGCGGGATCGTGGTTCTTGGAGAACTTTCCAGCTGAGAAGCAGGGGACACAGAGGTCATATTCGGGGCAAGCAGGATGCGAACACGAGATGCGAACCTATGCGATGGAGTCGCGTCAGCCTCAGAGCGATAAGAAAATACCTAGGTATTCATAGCGCGATCACCGTCGACACTTACTGTTGACGTAACATCAATGGAGCAGACATCGCAGTGGAACTTCGTGCCTGCCTCAGTGCCGCGTGAGGCGGTCTTCTTGCGTATCACACCCATTGACCCTCGGCCCCTTTCATTTCCGGTCTATCAAGTACAATATCGAGAGACCGACCACACTCAGAAGTTCGCGTAATAGTTTCGCTGCAGATGACAGTTGAGGTGGTGATATCTCCGGGGTAGGTGGTCTCCGCACTCCGCAAGCGGGGAGTTAGGTATTCCGAAACTTCAAGGGTTGGGGATATGAAATGATCTGGAGGCGATCTAAGCTGAAAACCAAGCTTCTCAAGTTTTGTGGAGTCCACTGTTCCTTGATAGTTCCTGCGTGGGGGAAGTTGAAGGTCGTCAACCCTTGTGGCGGAGCAGTGGCTGAGGCTGATTATTTACAATACCAGATTGTTACTGGTAGGACCAATCACCTTGGTAACCACCAGTCATCTATCGTAATCTAAGTATTTAATTTACAGGGGCACTTCCCCTCTCTCATTCTGAGCATTTGATTTCTCGACTCTTTCTTATCCTTAGTTGTGCTTCCCTACGAAATCAAAAGATAGTGGTGGTTGTCTTTGCCTTGACTTCCTCTCCTTTTGCGTGTGTGTGTATCCGTGTGATTTCCTTGTGTGGCTCTCCAGGTTTTATTTGGGGGCCTTTCGCATGTTGATTATTGGGTGATTTCTAGCACCCTGCACACCACACGCATTGCGGTATCTTGGACTTTGATCTCTTCTCTCTTGATCCTATTTACAACAACCGCCACTATGTCTTGGAAGCTCACTAAAAGTATGTTTACTGGCAGTTGGTCTCCCTCTCCTCCCCCCTCAAATTACCCCTCTCTGCATTGCAGTGGACTCCATGGGCAATCGTTAATAGCTCATTGTGTCTCCAGAGTTGAAGGAGACGCACTTGGCCCCTTTGACCTCATCATTTGGCCGGTCGTCATCCACTTCAACGATCAGGGGTGACTCGAACGGCGATGAGGCTATCACACCTGTGTCCTCTAACCCGCCTAGTGTCGCCTCCGCCACCCCGTCAACAAACGGGATCGGTATGTTTTCTCCCTGTGACTAGGTGTTTCCCCAGATATTAATCATGTTATCGATGTGATAGCGGCTTCCGAGTCTCTTGTCTCCCCTCCAGTGGCTCCTGTGAACCCAGGAATCCTTATTGTGACTCTTCACGAAGGGCGCAATTTTTCGCTGTCGCCCCATTTCCAGCAGATCTTCAATTCGCATTTCCAAAATAACTCTTACGCGCCATCCTCTATACGCCCGAGCACCTCTTCTTCTTCACATTCCACTCAAAATCAAACAGGTTCTTATGTGCAGTCTGGCCGACCGCAATCCACAAGTGGGGGAATCAATGCCGCCCCCACTATTCACGGTCGCTATTCCACCAAGTACCTCCCTTACGCACTTCTCGATTTCGAAAAGAACCAGGTCTTTGTCGATGCTGTTTCTGGCACCCCAGAGTCCCCTTTGTGGGCTGGTGATAACACAGCGTTCAAGTTCGATGTGTCCCGAAAGACCGAATTGAGCGTACAGCTGTATCTGCGCAACCCTGCAGCCCGGACTGGTGCCGGACGGAGCGAGGATATCTTTTTGGGCGCATGCAAGATCAACCCTCGCTTTGAGGAGAGCCAGCCATACGTGGATGATCCAAAACTCAGCAAGAAGGACAACCAGAAGGCCGCTGCGGCTCATGATGAGCAAGGGCGCCAGCTTGGTCAGCAGGGTACCGAGTGGCTGGACCTCCAATTCGGTGTTGGCTCAATCAAGATTGGAATCTCTTTTGTGGAGAACAAGCAGCGAAGTCTCAAGTTAGAGGATTTCGATCTGCTTAAGGTGGTTGGCAAGGGTAGTTTCGGCAAGGTCATGCAGGTCATGTAAGAGGATTCACGTTTACTTGTTATGTTTCAATCGCTGACAATTGGGGAAACACAGGAAGAAGGATACTGGTCGGATCTACGCCCTGAAGACGATTCGCAAGGCCCATATCATCTCGCGATCGGAGGTTACACACACACTTGCCGAGCGATCAGTGCTCGCGCAGATCAATAACCCGTTCATTGTTCCTCTGAAGTTCTCGTTCCAGTCACCTGAGAAGTTGTACTTCGTGTTGGCATTTGTGAACGGCGGAGAGTTGTTCCACCATCTGCAAAGGGAGCAGCGGTTTGATATCAACAGAGCCCGTTTCTACACTGCAGAGTTGCTGTGCGCTCTTGAGTGTCTGCACGGCTTCAAGGTTATTTACCGAGATCTGAAACCTGAGAACATTCTTCTCGACTACACCGGACACATCGCTCTTTGTGATTTCGGTCTTTGCAAGCTGGACATGAAGGATGAGGACCGCACCAACAGTAAGATTTTTCCACATTTCTCACGATACACCGCACATAACTGACCAAACATAGCTTTCTGCGGAACTCCTGAATATCTCGCTCCAGAACTTCTTCTTGGCAATGGCTACACTAAGACCGTGGATTGGTGGACTCTTGGTGTCTTGCTCTACGAGATGTTGACAGGCTTGCCTCCATTCTACGATGAAAATACCAACGAAATGTATCGCAAGATCTTACAGGAGCCTTTGACTTTCCCAAGCAGCGACATTGTCCCACCTGCTGCCCGGGATCTTCTCACGCGACTGTTGGACCGTGACCCCGTGCGCCGACTGGGTGCCAATGGCGCCGCCGAGATTAAGTCCCACCACTTCTTTGCCAATATCGACTGGCGCAAGCTTCTGCAGAGGAAGTATGAGCCCAGCTTCCGACCAAATGTGGTATGTAACCATTCACCCTTATGTGTATATCGAAACAACCCTGTAACTAACTTGATGCAGGTCGATGCCCGCGATACTGAAAACTTCGACCCCGAGTTTACCAATGAAGCACCCCAGGACTCCTATGTGGAAGGTCCCGTTCTGTCGCAGACCATGCAGCAACAGTTCGCCGGATGGTCCTACAACCGACCCGTGGCTGGCCTCGGCGATGCAGGCGGCAGTGTCAAAGATCCCTCCTTCGGTAGCATTCCGGAGTAAGATTTTTTCACGGCGTCAACTTAGATCGAAATCTATGCAAGGGATTGGGAATAGGATGACATTAGAGACCGTTTTGTCTTTTGTGTGTGTATGTCTTGCGTCAACATCTCGCCAATATCTTGATCTCTTCGACCTCTTTCTCTTTTGCTTGTCCGTCACATTGTGCTTTTTTACCCCCCATCAGAAAGGAGTCTGTGGCATTGATATCGGAAGACGCTCTCGATCTTCGAGACGACATTGTTCTCGTTTCATGTGTCCGTTGAGCGCTTTGGTTTGATTTTCTTGTCTTGTTCGGTTATCTTCAATGTCAAGTGTTCGTTCTCCCAGGCAGGTTCCTTTTCTTCTCGTTGGTTCTTGTGTTGCTTTCCTCCGGCGGTCATCTTTGTATCCTCGATAAAACTTTACAATGGACCATGACAACAGGATCTGTCCATCAACACGTAGTCAACTGTGGGAACGAATGTCGGAAAGAAATGATTTTCTTTTTCAACATATGCAAACCTTCTCATGGAAGCATTTGATGTCAGCTTTCTGAGACGGGACGCGGTCCAAAACTATATATGTAGGTGTACACAAGGCTGTTCTTTGCATTTCGGCCAAGTATAACAGGATGGACCTTGACACGGTCCTCGACAACGAGCTTGACTCCATTGCTCCTGTGGCCGTTCCACCCAGAGCTAAGTACGTTAGCACAACGAATAACCTAATGGATATAGTGGAGCAGTGGCTGCCGTTTTCTCAGAGCTGATATCCGAAGCACAGCCGATAAATATTTATTCAGATGAATAAAAAATAGGAAATTAAGCAAAATAAGTAAAGAGGTATCTAAAGAGACAGCCAAAGAGAAACAAAAGCATAAAAAGGCAATCCGCCAAGAAGTTATCACCTTTGCGAATCAAGAAGGCTGTGGCAGACATGATGGCATGAGAGCAAGGGCGAATAAAGGGAGGCTAAAAGTAACCTAGTAGACGGATTCATCTTCGTCCTCTTGCGGGGTTCTTTGTAACCGAGAAAACAGCTCTAGTTCCATGCGCTGAGCCGGATCTGGGCCTTCGAGAATTTCTTTCACTATATCAGTGCCAGGAGGAAAGTCGTGCTCGAAGATGGGCTCGCCAGCCCCCTTCATATTGGCAAGCACGGCCTGGCAGAAATGCCATCGAAGCAGTTCGTCTGCAACACAGTCTGGATTGCTTGGATAGCGGCAATTTATATCTAGTGTCCGACCATCGACCTTCCAGTTATTAGCACCAAAATCTGTGATTTTATAGCAATCCTAAACATAGATTAGCAATTGAAACCTCGAATCATGCTTACCTAAGGTATAGTAAATTTGGAAGCCCAGGCTTACTTATATCTAGGTTGACGGAAATGGCGAAGCTATCGAACAGCGTGTGTAATGTTACGTTGATCAATATGCCGTTCTGTACTAAGTTTATCGGGTTTCGTGCGGGAGGCGTAATAAGATAGTTGAAATCACACCGACGCCAAAGTTCCTAGCGCTCTATTAGGAATATATATACTGCTTTATAGCCTCTCCAGTCATCTACACTTATAAACGCGTTGTCTATTCCAGACAAGACGCATTTTCTATCGCGTGCTCGCACGGCATTCCGAAAAGAATTTTCTCGGCCGCTTCGGGTACGGCTGTAGACTCGTCGCACGCAATTCTCTTTAGTCAGTTTAGTCTCGCCTGATAAAGTTAGCCTGGTTCCTTATTATATCATTACCACTATATATCTTTCCAAAACAAAGACTCACCCCGAGGGCAAAAGATATCATAGTCGCCTTCTGCGAGGCGATCAGTGTTCAATGGCATCGGTTGCCCGGTCTCTCTCAAGCGGATTGAAACCATTCCATCAACGACTAGTAACACGTCCATCAATATATGTAAGAAATTAGCGTTCGTGATAGATCCATTTTGCGTGAGACCTCCGAGATGAGCACCCGTTACACCGTCATAAAAGTTCACATTCCGGGTACTAGAGCGAAACATCTGGGCAATGGAGAGATGAGGTCCTTTATACTTGTAGTTGACTAAAGCGTGGAAGAGTGGAGACCCAAAAGCGAAACTAACCTCAGTGCCTTGAACTACCTCTCACTGGCCAGTCAGCTGATCATCGAACTCTACCCCAAACCAGTCTACTACCTACTGTAGTGGGGAGCCAGGCTCTCCTCTACCATGTGACTTCCCATGTCCGCTCTTTAGATTATGTCATCACCGCCCAGCGGGACAGAGATGTAGTACGCAGACAGTGACAGACTAGACAACACACCTCTACACATCTCTTACTTTACTTCTTGGGCGCAAGCTTCACTCTCCTTTAGACTTAGTATAATGCTATACTAGGTGGCCATTGCTGAATCGACCCGTATGCCTCAGAGTATATAGCCTTAGAGCGTTCCCCTCTTTATATAGTGACCGACGCAGGGAAATAGTTCTGGGTGGCTAAACACGCAGTGCTGTCTAGTAGAAACGTTATCTAAGGTATAAGGAGACTGAGAAGTCAAGTAGATAGGGGGTATTAAAGAAAGTACGAATGCGTTTTAACCCTGAAAAGTGTCCTCGGAGATCTAGCTAGTAGAAAAGAATTCTAGGCGTTCTTCCGATTGGACCGTGTATATAATAGCCTTATTTTGTGATAAATATATTTAGCTCGCGCGGGATTTACTCGTAGAGAGACTAAACAAAGTATCTGATTTGCGAAGGCTAGCCTATATAAGGCTAGGAGAGTTAGTTTATTCGGCCGAAAAGAATTAGCTAGCGATAAGATATACCTAGATCGGTATTTTAAGCTAATAGTATATAGTATAAACTCTACTAAGAGTATACCTAAAGAAGTTATATACTGCCCTACTCACTTCCGAAGAAGGAGTATCTCGGAAAGAAGTTTCGAAAAATTCCTTACGAAGACCGTCGTTATCGTCTATTTCCTCGTTTTTAAGCTAGACTACTACGTACGGGAGCGAAGCTCCTATTAATTTTATAAAGGACCCTATTAATCCTATTAATTTTATTAAAATTATTACTCCTATTAAATTTATTGATCCGATTTATCCTATTAATCCCGTTGATTCTACCTTAGACCCTACGAAAATATCTAAGGAGTGTGACACGTCAAAAGAAAAAGGAAATCCGATTCTGTACATACACGAAAGTATCAAGACTGGAGAAAGGAAGAAAAGAAGAGAAGAGAAGAGAGAGGGGGAAAACAACTTAAAGACCTCTCAACCCTCTCAACCCTACTCCTTCCCCAAGGACATCTACAATGTCATGTGAGTATTTCGGCCGAAATACGAGTAAAAAGCTATATAATTATACAGGAAAAGGTCCACGGCTAGGGATACAAAAGTATGAATAGGTCTACCGACATGTATACAAAAGCAATGAAAGACGCGGCGGTATAAAAAGAACAGTAAGAAAAGGTCTACCCTCAAACGCAAAAGCAACGCGAGATCCATATATTAGATTAGAAAGGGGCAGTGAAATCCTTTCGGTGTCCTACTATACCGTTACGGTATTCTGGCTGCTCGGAGAAAGGGCGTAAGGAAGTGGGCGGCCTAGTCAGGATGATCCTAGACTTCCGAATCTCGTCTGGAAGGAGAAAGCCACCTTTGACACTTTCGATGGCGTTTTTGCGAAGTTTCTTCACCAATTTTATCTGCCTTGGCTCGCCTTTAGGCCACTTGCGGAAGATGTGTGCAAAGTTCTGAAAGAGGAGTGGTCTGCAGTTCTTGTCCGAGGGCTTCCCGAGACAGATAACGCCTCCAGAGAAACCTTGGGCGAACTCCACATCTCTAGTCGTCCTCCACAGAAAGGCGATTTTGATGATGTCTCTTTCCCAGATAGTCTGCGACCCGTGAACAAGTGCCGAACGAAATCCTTCAGCAGCGGCTGTGCCTTCTAGGAGCTTCGCCCCCAAAGAAAGTCCCCTTGTTACGTTGGGAATAGCGCAGAAGATAGGGGCGCCTGCGAGCGCCTCTTCGATAGCTCCCCATTCTCCAACTATATCTACTCCATTTGGCGGGGAGATATCGATCAGGGAGTCCCCCGAGATCAATGAGAGGTCATGGGAATAACCTGCTGGGTACTCATAATCCCTGCTAGGTTGGTCGAAGGTCTGTGTGATAGTTCCAATCTAAGAGTGCCGTTGATTAGTTTCACAATTAGAGAAAATCTCGTCTGTACTATACTCTTACCTGCTGTTTGGTCCCAGCTAGATATACCCTTCGACCAACTGGAGTCTGGTGCTTTGGGTCCTCGGTTGCGTTGTTGGTGGCGTCTTTATTCGAAGGGCCGCCAGAAACTTCAGCTGCAATAGACAGGTTTCGGAGTGGCGTCGAGAACCTCTGAATTGCTTCTCTGGCTTTCATGTAAGCGAATGTGAGCTTGCGCCTAAAAGCGCCCTGCTTAGCATTGCAATGCACAAAGGCATGTGTGACAGTAGTTATGGCCGTTTCGCCACCCGGTAGTTCAATCTTGAGGCCCAAACAAGCATGAACTTTTCCTATTTCTAAAGGATTGGAGGGACTAGGGATTTCGGAGGCTCCGGAGATGTTAGCGAAAGCGGTGGTGTCAGACGGAGTGGGGGCCATAGAGACGGCATGGCCGGAGTGAAGACTGGGAGTCGACGGCTCTAAATTCAGAACCATCCACCCAATCTCGAGACCCCCTAGTGTAAGGTGATAGCCCGACCGTTGCCAACTTTGGTAGATCTCTTCGGATGAGTGAAAGAGTAGGAGCACAACCTCGCAACGCAAGATTTGGATGCCGAATGCCCCGGGGAAATGATATCGGATAATCCGTATGTCTTCCGAGGTGAGGAACTCTCTTGTATCGAGATACCTAGAGATCGGATCAGGCTGGAAGCCTGGGAACGTCGTGATCCGATCAAAGGGGGTCTGAAAGAACGGCAGAATATGGATCTCCATGCCGCCCGCGTGGGTGTATTCCGTTTCGTTGGGCTGGTTGGCACACGGATAAATCACCCAGAACCGATGGCCCGAGTGCTTCTGTGTCAGAATAAAAACCACGGCTTCGAATCCGAGGGAAGGGTGGTGCGTTCGGAATAGAGCCTCGTTGGCGTTAGTGACTTGCGGCTCTATAAGGGATCGCGCGGCAGCAACTCGGGGACTTCCCCACGTGCGCGACTTGGTCTCTACTTTTGTGTCAGCGATCGATATTCTTCGGGAAATACGTTTAGCACATACTCGGCACCCGATAGATCTGCCTTTCCTCGGCCGTATGATAGGGATTCCAATGGCCTTCAACTTGGGTTCTCAGCTCCTCCGACTCCGTATCGCTATATCCCAGATATGGAGCCATGGGTGATATCGAGGGGAAGCTCCTCGTCAGACGTGACCGAAGACAGTAGAGTGAAAATGGCCGATTTAAGAAGATCAGAGAAGCAGGAGGCAATAAAGAAAGGTCAAGATGATTAGGATGCACAGTATACAGTTGTTGTGGGGATTGATCGAAGGGAAGGAAGCTTCGGTGACAGCTGTGGAGACAATAAGACTAGGCCCGATTGGGCGCCTAAAAAGCAACGGTGGCGAAGGAAATGACATAACCGGGCCTTACATTTTTCTTACAAAAATTACAGACCCTCGTAACTGTAATTTTTGTAAAAAAATGTAAGGCCCGGTTACAGCCCTAGGCCCATTATATGCGAAGCATGCCCTTTAGTCGGTTATGCTTACTTTAAGTGGTTTGCCTAACTATATCGTAGGCAGATATGTATTTTAAGTGTAGTCTCTTGCTTTCTTTTCGGGTTTCCTATGCTAGGTGTCTTTCCTGCCTTTTAGTATACTCGTTGATAATTCCCACACGATGCCCTCTGCGAAACGCTCCCATGACATTGTCATCTCGCCTCTTCCCCGTCTGCTTGTCAGTGATAACCGGACGACCTCAAGCGCACTTCATAGTGAAATATTTGTTGGCCCACTTCTGCCGTGGACAGCATTCACCACTGCTGCGAAAAATGTCTACGACACCCGAAGAACCCTCACCGATGAGAAGGCTTTTGTAGGAGATGAGGCCGGGGTTCATGCTCGATTCCAGCAAGCTGCTGGACAGACAGGTCCTTGGTGCGGTATTCGAGGCCCAACGGATCAACATAGCACTAGGGGACTTCAAGTCCACTGGACATGAATACAATAAGACCCCCGACGTGGTCATGCTCTCTCTACCGGATCCGCAACACAACAACTCGCAGCAACTAAGAGTTGTGGGCGAAGTGAAGGTGCCGTGGGTGTTGGAGCATCGACTTGACTTGTGCGCTGCAAATCCAACTTTGTTGCGGAAGGTCCTTGGACAACCTATTTCATATATGTTAGACCTCCATTGCATGTATGGTTTCATTACCAATTACGACCAGACCATATTCTTGCGGCAAATTCGGGTCGGGCAATTTTGGAGAATTGAGCATTCTCCCGTGATCAAATCCTGCGGCCGATATGCGCCTGGAGGCCCTGTAGATCAGTCCACTGGACCTGGGTTGACCCTTAACCAATGTCTCTTGTATCTTGCTACCATTGCTGAAACCCAAGGGCCGATTGCCAATCCCACTCCTCGCAGTCAATGGATCAGACGATAGTATGCTGCAATACTTTCGTTAATAGCAAATACAGTCATTCAAGCAAGAACCTGAGACAATAATGTCCGTGCAATTCGCCTACTCCTATGAAGACTACGATCATTCGGTAACACTTGAATAAATCGCATGTAACATCCGACGTAGGACGCCTTCATTGCAACTGCAGAAACCCCTTAGTTCATACTTTTCTGCTAGGCCAGCCAGGGAGGAACAAGATGGCGGAGCATACTTCACGCTGTATTCCGCTGTGGTAGTTCCCATATTCACCACGTCCAGCCGTTGTTATCTTCGACCCAATCCGCCGTATCGGGTGGTGTTCCTTCCCAGTAGAATGGGCTATCGGAGGGTTGCTTGAGTCCGTATAGGAAGTAGTTAACATCATCCCACTGTTGAGGTTCGTCAAATGGGACTGCTTGTCTGAATCCGCAGATGTGCCTAGATAGATGTTAGATTATCATAGTCCATATAGCCTATAGGTGATCTCGCATAGACACACATTTGGCCACTAGACTTGTCGTAAATAATCTTCGATGGACCACACATACATGGCGTATACCCGCACGGTAAAAACCTTCTGCTTTCTGTTAGCCTAATGTTTCGCTGTGGTTACTAGGTAGATACTCATACGTATAGACCTGGCAAAACTTATCGCGGATAGCCTTGCGCTCGGCAAAGGGAAGCCTCCAGAATTCGGTCAAATTGAGAGACTCGCCAGCGACTTTTTCCCATAGAATATACGTGATATATCCTCCGGGAACACCCTCATCGTCAGCTTGTCGGCGCTGTTGATAGGCTAGTAGCCGGGGGACAACGTCACAGTCTAGCTTCATGGATGTTTGGAAAGCCATCAGTTCTGGGAGGTCAGGAGGGGTGTCGACAGCCTGTCTAGCCCGTATAGCGGCACTCTTTACTTCAGTTCCGGCTATAGGAACCTGTTGGTAAATGCGTAGAAATGCGCGCCTGTTGTCATCTTCCTCGCTGACAGGTCGGCATAGGAATTTCCCGCAGGTGTCTGAAGGCCCAAGCCCGTTGGCGATGTCTTCCTTTGTGCAGCGATTTGACACTTCGCCGAGCTTTTCAAGTATTATCCATTTCTGGGCAGGGAAGTTGAAAGGTGGTTCCGCGACAGCATCAAACGTGACTTGCGAGCCTTCGAGATCGGTGAGGTATTCCATTGATGAATCCATGGCATGCAGCTTGGTGGTGGGGACAAAGAATAAAAATGGTGCGAGAGTAGAAGAGTGACTTGATAGTGACTACATGTTGACCAACAAAGTTTAGTTTCTCCATCTCTCCCATTATGTCCCTTATCAACCTTTCTTCTTTCAGCTACCATTTTCAGTGTCTCGTTCGAGCCCTCCACCTCTACTGACTGTGGTCAGGACCTGCTCCAGAAAGATGTGATGTAGTAGTATACATGTACAGAATCTAGTAAATCAAAGACTGGAATAGAGGAAACATATTGCTTGTATCTGGGCATGTGTTATGCTCCAGATGCACATCACGAATTACAAAATAAAAAAATGAAAAGTCGG
The DNA here is from genome assembly GCA_030762825.1 of Penicillium turbatum. Lineage (NCBI taxonomy): Eukaryota > Fungi > Ascomycota > Eurotiomycetes > Eurotiales > Aspergillaceae > Penicillium > Penicillium turbatum. The sequence continues at coordinate 675,430 of JAUJYX010000003.1, read as the reverse complement.
ACACACGTTAAGACGCCGCTCGCAATCAAGGAATCAACTGACTCGTCAGCCAGAAAACAAACGATCAACCTAACTCTCCCGGGAAGTCACCGAAAGAAAACTCGGTGCTTTTTGTTTGTTCACTCGGCTTCAGCAGCATCGGCCTCATCCACTGCAGCCTGATCGGCTTTCTCCGTCTCCTCGTCCACCTCGGCTACGCCGTTGATTGCGGTTTCAGGCGCCTCCCCTTCCGCTTCGACATCATTGACATCACTGACATCAATCAGAGACCCGGAAGAAGTAGGCTCGGGTACAATACCCTCCTTCTCTAGACGGATGTACTCGTCCCACTCGGGGAAAAGGTCGTCATCGGTGGAGGCGACGTCGGGAGCACCAGGTGGGACACCGATAAGGCGGGCAACCTTGGTCTTGCCGGATTGCTCTAGGGACTCCTTCCATTGAACGACGAGCTTGGCGGCGCTTGAAGGTTTGTAGGTTTGCGCGAAGAGAACTGCCTCGGCGATGCGGTTAGTCTGGATGAGAAGAGCGATGCAGCCATCGATATCTCCCAGGGACCAAAGAGTGGAGAAAGCGACGTTGTGAAGGCCTGACTCCGAGGCCTGAGCGGCCAGGGCTTTGAGACCTTCGCGGTTGCTAGTGGCGGTGTGCAAGAGAAGTAGAGAACCGACGTCCTTGGCGTTGGTGAAGCACTCCTGGGCCAAAGACAGGTTCCAGCCGGCCAGGGCAGCGTCGCCAACGATCTTCCACTTGTGCTCCACATTGGCCTCGCGGGCAATTGTTAGTGCGGTTTGAAGATCACCCAATGCAAGAGCCAACTCGAAGCGGTGCTCGGGGTCAGTGGCGACTTCTAGGGCCATTTCTTTGTATCCTTGGCCTTCGAGGAAGCGGGCGACCTTGTTCATCTGGTCTTGGGGCACATCCTTGAGGAGCTCGGCTGCCATTTCCAGATCCCCACGCAGAACCACTGTTTGGTACTCGACCATACTGAGAGAAAGGCCGAAGGAGACGACGTTGACGTCCTTGTCGGCAATGTAGATACGGCCGTCCCGGGGAAGGTAGCCGAGGACGTACATCGGTTGGTCGAAGTGAGAAATTGTGTAGGTCTGGTCTCCAACGAGGTAGTTCAGTCGGTTTGTAGAATTCGTGTAGATGAAGCAATCTCCAACCCACTGTCCAGTCCGGACGGTCTCGTTAATTGTAGCAACCAATTCAACAGCCGCCTCGACTCCATCCTCGTCAGCTTCACCGGCGTTCAGGCCGTTGATGTAGTCCTCACGAGAGTAGCGCAGGACGTAGAAATCATCCTCACAGGCAAGGGTGACCAGTTCACCAGATTCGGACCAGTAGACCTGTGCGTGTTAATAAGCATTCACAAACATCCATACAATAGAAAAGCTTACGGATTTCGGGTCGGCTTCGATTCTCCGAACGAGGCTGCCTGTCTCCCAATCAAAGAAGCCAATGCCACCTTGGCCCTTCACACCCAGAAGAACACCATCGGACAGGCCCTCGGCTTGGAATCCAACATCAAGGCCAGCGCTCTGCTCCTTGAAGTTCTTGAAGATCTTGACACTGGTCGATGACTCGCGAATAGCGTAGTCATTGCTGTTCTCTTTCGAGCCCCAGGCAAAATCAAGGGCTTGTCCAAAGGCCTTGTTTCTCCAAGCCAATGCAGTGTAGATGATGTATTCCCCATCACCGCAGACAGAGACGAAACGTCCATTGGGAGAGTGCGTCAAAGTCTGCGGGTACACCTCACATTGTCCCAAATCTTTTGTCGGTAGCGAAAGAGGCTCGCCGTCCTTGACACTGGCATCACCGCCCTTGATCACTGACGACACAACCTCACTGTGTCTGGCCCAGATAAGCTTACCTGACCCGTCCATCGAGACAGCAGGCTCTTCCCGGCCCATTTTCACCACCACGGCACCATCGTCAAAACCCATCGCAATTCCCTGTCTGCCCCGTTGGTAGGAAACACACCATGCTCGTTCTAATCCGTAACTTAATGACTGCTCCAGGCGGTAGGTGTTTGCGTGCCAAATCTTAATAGTTCCATCTTCAGAACCCGAGATGATGACGGGCAATTCGGGGTGATAGCAAGCGAAAGAGACGTTGCTTGTGTGGCCCTCGAGGGTTGCAATGAGTGCCTTGGTAGTGTAATCCCAAATCTTGACGGTCTTGTCATCGGAAGTGGTGAGGAGGTATGGCTTATCAGCGTGAGGGTAGTAGTCGACATGATTGACACCCTTCGTCTCGTGAGCTTCGAGTGTGAAGTTGGCATGGGGGGAACCGAGGTTCCAGATCTTCACAGTCCGGTCCAAACATGCAGAGGCGAAAGTGTTGGTGTCCTTGGGGTTGATCGACATGCCCATGACATAGTGGCTGTGGCCCTCGAATATTTGCACGCACTTCCAGTTCTTCTCCCAGTCCCAAAGCTTAATTGTCATGTCATCGGAGGCTGTGAGCACAAACGGCTGGGTAGGGTGGACGGCAATAGAGCGGATATAATCCGGGTGTGCTTCAAAGGATGTGATCTTTTCGGATGTGTTGTAGTTGTAAACACGAAGTTGGAAGTCATCTGAACCGCAGACAATCCAGTTCTTCCGCGCAACGAATCGACCGGCACGAACGGGGACATCAGTGAGTTCGAATGTTTTGATGATTGACTAGAGAGTAAATCGGTTAGAAGAGGGCTTGAAGTGTAAGATTGTGTCGGTCTTACCTGCGTTTCATAGGACCAGATATAGACATGACCTAGACCGACAAGTGATTAGCGCATTGACATCTCGCAGACTGTCCCTCTGTGTCTCAACATACCGCTGTACAAGGTTGTCAAAATCTAAGAAATGGTTAGTACGAGAAAATAAATTGAGCGGGTTATAGAAGCTTACCCAGGGCTCTGTAGGGTGGAAATCAATCCCCTTTACCCGCTCGGAGCGGGCAAACAGCTGCCTCTGTAACATTTGTCGTCAGCAATCCCTTCATTTATAAGTGTGCACCTGCGAAACCATATTGTTTCATCTGCCGTAATGAAGTCGGAGTAACATGATAGCCTCGCATCGTCTATAATTGCGTACCTTGACGTCGAGCCGCATATTGTGTGGGGGATGAGACGAGTGTTTGTGTGGTGCGGCGTTGGGCCTGTGACAGCGAGAGGGGATTCCGCGAGCCGCTCAGACAGCCCAATGTTAGGGAGGTGCGATCCTCGAAACAAGGTATTAATCGGAGGAGTCAAGATATGATTGAGATGGAGAGGAGCTATAGGGAGAGCGCTTCATTCAGGGACAGCAATGTATGTGTCCACAAGGGATTCCCGCCTTGGCTCACCGCCTTCCCCTCGCTCCATCCGCTATACAAATATCCTCCAATTTGCCCATGTAGAGGGGAGACATACTCATTTGCTTGTTTAATGGTACTGTTGTGTGAATAGGGTCTCCGAGAAACATCTCATTTCTAATTGGCCTTAACACTAGGATATGGGCGGAGTTCATGGCAATAACCTCCTTTTACTATGTACAAGCACCGTCCATTTGTATAGATCTGAAGCTCGAAGACTAAACATTGCTTGCTCCAACTCTTTCCCCATCAATTTATGTACATATATACATTGTTTCATTGCTCACATGCACAGATTATGATCTGTTAGTCCTACGACTGATCCTATGCATGATGATTGAACATTCAAAACATGTATTCAAAGAAAGAAGACCTCTAGTAATAGTTACAGAGATTGAACCTCGCAGGAACTGCTGTTTAGTTGCCACGCTCAAAGTAAGTCCATTGGCCCGGTTGGGGCTTCTCCTCGAGTTCCTCCCACCTGTAAAAGTGTCAGCGATAAGCCTATACCCAAATCTCCAGAATTCCACTTACACCTTGGACTTGGCCAGCTCATCCACAAGCTTGAGCTCTGCCTCTGCCACTTGGATGACCTCCTCAATAAGGCCAGCGCCGATTTGCTGTTCAACGTGAGAGATCCTGTGCAGAAAGTTAGCATTCCATTGCCTAAAGTTGCCTGGGGGCAAGTCATCAATTCAGGCATACGTACTGGTCGGCATCAAGAGCAGGCTCGCTCTCCCATTTCATCTCTTGGTGGTAGAAGTCATGCTTGGCCTGTTCAGTTGTCTCACTGGCCTCGTTCATGATTTTGGCCCATTCCGCTTCTTGTTGCGGGGTACGAGCGGGACCCTCAGTTGTAGCTGACAGGCCTTCACCGTCCCATTCTTCACCGCGAGCATTGTCGCTTCCATCCTTCTGCTGGGCAGCGGCGTGGGTGAAGGTGCCATCGGTACGCTGGACTTTGGCGAAGCGCTCGGGTTCGGATCCCACGGTCTTCTTCACACGCTCCAACCAAGTATCGAAACCGGCGGGCTTTTGCGATTCGACAATCTGGAGACGGTGGCGGGTCAATGCTTCAACAGATTGGCGGTAGGCGGAGGATTCGGGGAACGCCTGCAGCTTTTGCAGAGTGGTGGAGTAGAGGTAGATTAAAGTAGGGCGAGGGCTAGGGTGGGTGAAAAGACCCGTCAATCCGGTGGGAGCAAAAGGCTCCAGGTACCGGGGCTTGACATTGGCCAGTAGCCGGAGTGTAGAGCGCATTGTGAATGGATTGATGTATATTGGAGTCGTTCTTTGTTCAAGGAGATGAAGTGTTGAAGTCGGAACGGAGCGGATTAACCGATGTTCCACACCACCCAGACGGCAAGGGGAAAGGCAACTCACCTTTTTTCGAGACCAACAAAGCCTCACATTTGAGAATTTCTTTTCGGGCTGTGTGCAGTTCTATCTTGCTCTCAGCTACGGGGCGCTATAGTCGCTAAGTGCTGCTTTTCCTGCGACGTGTTGACCTGTGCCCACCTAAGTCGCCAGTCTTCGACCCCGTCCAATGTGCCACCTGTGACATTTCGCGATTCTCCCTACTTCGACCAGAGTCCTTCGTTTTGCTCAGCTGTGACATTCTGATAATACCTATACTTTCCTTCATATCACTACCTAAGTTATTCGAGTTTACCTTTCACCAAAATGAAATCCTCTTGGTTGGGATGGTCCCTCCTCTCTCTGTTGGCAGCGCCTGCTTTGGGTACGCCTTCAGATGCGATTTCGGATCAGGAATCAGGAAATAAGCTCGTCAAGAGGTGGGATCGTGGAGTGGATCCCGAAACACCCTCAATATTCAATGGTGTCGAGGTGCCTCCATTGACGCAGCTGACCCCGGACAATTTCGAGGAAGTGACCAAGAATGGCTATTGGTGAGGACCCCTTCTGCAGCAATCCATGAATTCACTAACAACTGTAGGATGGTCAAACATTACTCCCCTACTTGTCCACATTGCCGAACGGCGGCCCCGATGTACCAGACCCTATATGAGTACTATTACGTGAGTAATCATCCTGCCTTTCAAAACCAATGTCAACTGAATCTGATAAATGATAGACGTCCAACCCTTTCATCCAATCCACGACAAAGCCCGATGAGCTTCAGGCGCAAGAATCCTTTACCAGCTACTACAACATCCATTTCGGGTCCATGAACTGCCAGGCCTTCAGCGACTTTTGCGCGAAGATGGGCGTCAGTTACTACCCCGCTTGGGCATTCTATGATATGGGTGTTCAAAACGAGCCCCCCGCTGGTGCCAAAAAGATGTCAGACATTGGCGACATGATCGAAGCCAAGCTTGAGACCATCAAGCCTGGGTCCCGACCTCCTCAAGGCGTTGTGATCCCAAAAGCCGGCGCCAAGAGCATGGAAATGGTTGCGAAGCCTGAAGTGGTCAAGCCTGGCGCGAAAACGGCTGTCGAGAAACAGAGCATTGAGACCGCAGCATTGGAGGGCGTCAGCGCAGAGTCTGTCAAGGCCAAACTCCAAGGGCGGCCTGCTAATCCCCAGGGTGTCTCCATCCCGCTCACTGCGGAAAGTTTCCAAAGCCTTGTAACGACTACCCATGATCCCTGGATCATCAAGTTTTACGTTCCATGGTGCGGCCACTGCCAAGCCCTTGCCCCGAATTGGAATTCAATGGCCAAGGAGATGAAGGACACTCTCAATGTTGGCGAAGTTAACTGCGAAATTGAGAAGCGACTTTGCGAAGATGCCCGCGTGAATGCCTACCCAACCATTTACTTCTTCCGCGGCGGCGAGAGAGTTGAGTACACTGGCCTTCGTGGCTTGGGAGACCTAATCTCTTACACCAACAAGGCCGTCGGTGTGGGCTCGAGCATTCAGGATGTCGACGCCACTACATTCAAGGAGTTGGAACAGACGGAGGAGGTTTTGTTCCTGTATCTCTACGATCATGCGACGACGTCTGAAGATTTCGAGGCATTGAACCGCCTTACCCTCAGTCTTGTGGGTCATGCGCGTATTGTCAAGTCTGACAGTGCTGTTCTTTCCGATCGTTTCAAGATCTCCACCTGGCCTCGTCTTCTGGTCGTCCGTGACGGACGTCCCAACTATTACAATGCGCTTGCGCCAAAGGACATGAGGGACTTCCGCCAAGTCCTATCCTGGATGCAGACTGTGTGGCTGCCCATCGTACCCGAGCTCACCGCGTCCAATGCCAAAGAAATTATGGACGGCAAGTTTGTGGTTCTGGGACTCCTCAGTCGCCGTCGTAGCGACGATTTCAAGCAGTCTAAGCGCGAACTGAAGGAAGCCGCGTTGGAATGGATGGACAAGCAGGTTCAACTGTTCCGACTTGAGCGAGCTGAGCTTCGTGATGCCAAGCAACTGCGTATCGAAGAAGCCGACGATCGCGATGATCAACGTGCGCTACGGGCCGCCAAGAACATGCGTATCACAATCCGCGAAGACGACAAGAAGCAAGTCGCATTTGCCTGGGTCGATGGCGACTTCTGGGAGCGCTGGCTGCGTACAACCTACGGTATCGATGTAGAAAGCGGTGATCGCGTGATTATCAATGATCAAGATGTAAGCTATCCCTCATGGCTCTCCCCGAGCACTAGAGCTAACCTTCTTTAGAACCGCCGCTACTGGGATACGGCTTCAAGCGGAGCTCCTATCATGGCCTCGCGGACCTCGATTCTTGAGACCATTCCTCTCGTAATCTCTTCCCCTTCGAAGCTCTCACCCAAGTCTACCATTGGTACCTTTGAGACCATCTTTTTCTTCGCACGATCCCTCCTCGGCAGCCATCCCATACTCTTTTTCATAATCTTGGGTGCCGTGGTTGCTGTGGCCACCATCTTCGGACGTGGACGCCTCCGTCGCGGTGTTGCGCGCGGTGGCATTATTGGAAACTCTGGCAACAATGGTGGCTTCTTCCAACTAGATGGCAAGGAGGGCTTCTTGAGTGGAAACCCCACCGACAAAGTCGACTAATGAGACAAATGTACAGTTAGGGTGTTTGGCTATGCGGTTTCTTATAATCTTTTGTTTCCACTGTATTTGATTGATTCTGCTCTCCTTCCGTGTGAACGCTTGTTCGATCATTCCTGTCTCAATTGAATCTTTCGCATGTCAGATCATGGGGTTTTTGAAGCACAGATCACCTTTATTACTTATTCTATTTCTTTTTTGATCATCCTCATGAATCTTTGGAGTCAGGCGTATCCTAAAGCCTCTCGATATCAACTTAAACCCCCATCAATAACTTTCTACTGTTTTACCAGTCGAGGAGAGGCTACGGTTGTATCGCTATATTCATAGGCTTTTGCTAAGCGTGCTCAGGTCAGTGGACCCCTCAACATGAGAAATTGACAGAGAATCCAAGACAAGAAAGGCTCAAAGATAACCATCTCCTTAATGATGCAGGGAAATGCAATCGATATAAACCTCCGAACTCATACTTGCACGAAAACAATTACGCCTTCTCTGATTGGTCACTGGTTTCGAAGTCACGTGCCAACTCGGGCGGTCCCGGTTTTCGTCGACCACCAAGTGCCAGCTCCTGTCTCCTAGCAATTGTCCCACCAAATCACTCCGGTGTCATTCAAAATGGTAAGTGTGCTGGATCTCACATATGAGCCATTATCGTGTCCCATTCCCCGGTTCCTCACCTGCTCGGCTGCGGAATGAGTGGTCAGGAGACAATTAAGTCATGGCTATGACAACCGGGCTTCCGAACCGCGGGATGAGACGCAACGAGAAATATCATATCAGTCGCTAACACACTTCTCATAGTTCGCCTCTACTGCTCGCCGCGCTGCGTCCCAGGCCTCTGCCTATGCGCCTAAGTGAGACTCCCTCATATCGTTTCCCCTCGAACCCGGACAGTCCACAATCGTTGTCGGTGCTCGATATGATTGATTGAGCGCGTGTCACCACGGATTGCAATCGTCAGCGCTACTCTTCCAGCTTAAGAGACAACTCCTGTTTTATGGCGGCCCCTTTCTCACGGCGGACCTAGGCTTGTGTCTGGCAGCTGTGGGGTGGGGAGGTACAAGACTGTGGGCTTTGGCAACAAGAGCTGGATACGAAACAGGGCACACCAACCAAGCAAGAGGCATATCAAGCTAACGCTTCACTTATCTGCAGGTACTACATTCCCCGCACTGCCGCCGGTATGACCCTTGGCACAGCTCTCCAATAGTGAGTCCATCCCGCATCCGACTTTCTGTAGTCGACAAAATGACAGGAACTAACAACGGTATTAATAGTGCCTCTGTCGCCGCTGGGTTCGGTGTTGCTCTTGGCACTGGCGCCCTCTTCATCTTCGGCGAGGTCCCCCGTGTGCGCAACGACATCCTCCGCAAGCTTCCTTTACTCGATAGCTACTACGATCGCAGCATCGCCCCTGAGGACAACGTAAGTCTGATACAGTTAATGTTTTGCATTTGCCGTCAGTGCTGACCTTCTTCTTTAGCCCTTCTAAATTATCTCGCGAGGGTATACCTGTCTTCCTTTTTTATCGATATGACTCGGGACTTTCGGGCGGCAGGCTGGGAATGTACTGTGTAGAATAGCGATGAAAGTCTTTTCTGTTTTTAATACCACATAGAAACAGTTGTTTCCAAGTGGTCTTGTCCCTAGAGATCACATCTGAGCTGGGCTATAGCCTGAACCCCAAGGCTCTCTCAACAATTTCATGGCCATCAACATGCCGACATTTCTCCAACGACGAAACTGAAAAGCTCAGAGTTCTTAGCACGCTAGAACCCTTATAGAAGAGTTAAGAGTCCAAGTTATTAACGTTTTATGGGGTCATGCTTCAGACCTCTCCAGGGGTCTCCATATGCGGAGTGCATGTCCACTTGGGCAGATAGGGCTCTCTCATCGGGAACCATATTTCCCCCAGACATCACAACAGACAGTATTTCCCCTTTCAACCTAAACCTCTACCCGAACAAGGCAAGTCCATCCTCAGATAGCAAGCCTCAAAACGATAATGACAGGGGCAAAGTTTCAGAATTCCCAAATAAGCAGACGTAAGTCCCTTATCTTCAAACGCCTATCATGATAACCACATATGCAAGCACCGCGCTAACATCCCTAACATCCTCCCTCGACACCAGTCCCGTGAGCTTCAACGGCTGGAACTTCCTTGCTGGGACTGGATCCCTGCCAAGCTCGTCGCACGGATCATTGAAGTCCATTCGAATGAACCTTGGAAAACCAGTAGAGCTTCACAACGGTGCGGAGAAAGCTCACTTTGCGCTCGAATCACGTATGTCTGTACTCTCTAATATGGAGTACCGAATATCTCCAGGGCTCTATTTGGGGTTATGACTTAGGGACTTTCGTGTGATTTGCCCTTATCGCCGTACATGGGGAAAGCCTGGCTTCCAACCATCCCGATGGTTGAGGGCACTACCCCCTCACTTGTGAGCCGAAGGTTTCGGTGCAAGTCGAGGCGTCCGATATCTATCACTTGCATGGCTTTATCCTTACTCGTTTAGATTTACAGATCTAGTTGGTCCTTGCGATCGTTGCGCGGGGCAAATGCAAAACGCCTCCAATGTGCATAGATAAGATGGTAACCCCCTGGTCAATCTGCTGGAGAACGGAGAACTCCAGGCTATTTTATTATTTCCGGCCTTCCTCGGGTGTAGTCTGAGTTCTAAAAGACTTCTTTTCGTTACCCATTGTGTGGTAGCTCTCCTGACTGGTTGATATATATTTCGTCTTTTCCTTGTCGACGACACCATCAGCCATTTGTTCAGGCTATGGGCGCAAGCATGGAGACCAAGACTGCGGTCTCAGACATATCCAAGGGACGCCATGGGGTTGACCATGTTCCGGTCACTTCTATTCTCCCAGATGGCGATGTACCCTATATGGATCATTACATGGATGCCGATGAGAGGGTCATCACGGCGCTCGGTTACAAACAGGAGTTCAAGCGCGAGTTCTCGTTATGGACGACATTTTGCATCAGTTTTGCTGTGTTGGGACTTCTACCGTCGTTTGCGAGTACCCTGTATTATGGTGAGTGCTCACAGAGTAGCCACGAGATTGGGTATAGCTGACAGCAACTGGGATCAAGGCATGGGATATGCCGGCACAGCGGGCATGGTCTGGGGCTGGATGATCGCGATGATCTTTATCCAATGCATTGCAATGTCGATGGCAGAACTATGTTCAGCAATGCCCACGAGGTATGACTTTCTTGTCCTCATCGAATTAGGGCTCAGAGAAGCTAATCAGTGAACCTCCATCTACAGCGGCGGCCTATACTACGCAGCAGCAGTCCTCGCACCCCCCGGCTACGGACCCTTCGCTGCCTGGATAACCGGCTGGTCCAACTGGATCGGCCAGATAACAGCCGCGCCATCAGTGAACTACGGCGTCAGCGCCATGATCCTAGCAGCAGCCTCCATCCGCAACCCGAACTACGTCCCAACAAGCTGGCAAACCTTCCTCCTCACAGCCTTCATAATGATCCTCCACTCAGTGATAAGCAGCATGCCCACAAAGCGTGTAGCCCAATTCAACTCCTGGGGCTCAACCTTCAACTTCATCGCCCTAATCGCCGTCCTAATCATCATTCCCGCAAACACAAAAAACACCCCCAAATTCGCCTCCAACAAAGAAGTCTGGGGCCACATAACCAACCTAACCGACTTCCCCGATGGCGTCGCCGTCCTCATGACCTTCGTCAGCGTAATTTGGACAATGTCCGGCTACGACTCTCCTTTCCATTTAAGCGAGGAGTGCTCGAACGCAAACGTAGCCTCGCCGCGCGCAATCGTACTCACCTCCGGCGTCGGCGGGCTGATGGGCTGGTTCCTCCAGCTTGTCGTCGCGTACACGGTCGTCGACATCGAGGGCGTGATTGATTCTGATCTCGGACAACCGTGGGCGTCGTATTTGCTGCAGGTTGTGCCGGAGAAGACGACGCTAGCGGTCCTGGCGCTGACGATTGTATGCGGGTTTTCGATGGGGCAGGGGTGTATGGTTGCTGCGTCGAGGGTTACGTACGCTTATGCGCGGGATGAATGTTTCCCGCTGTCGAGGTATTGGAAGCAGGTTCATCCGGCTACGCAGACGCCTGTTAATGCGGTTATTTTGAATGCTGTGCTGGGAATCTTGATGTGTCTGCTTATGTTGGCTGGGGATGTGGCGATTGGTGCTTTGTTCTCTATTGGTGCTATTGCGCAGTTCTTTGCTTTTGCTGTTCCGATCGCTATTCGGGTGTTCTTTGTTGGAGATCGGTTCCGGAAGGGTCCTTGGAATTTGGGGCCTTATGGTCCCTATATTGGTGGTGTTGGTGTTGCGTTTGTGCTGTTGATGATTCCGATCTTGTGTTTGCCTAGTGTTACTGGTAAGAACTTGACGCTTGATATGATGAACTGGACTTGTCTTGTTTGGGGGGTGCCGATGTTGGCCGTTACGGTTTGGTGGATTGTTGATGCCCGTCACTGGTTCACTGGGCCTGTGGTCAATGTTGAGCATGCGATTCATGCAATTGAGCAGGAGCCGGTTGTTAGTGAGGGTATTGAGCCTACCGGAGAGACGGAGGCAAGTGCCTTATCACGAAAGACGGATTATCCAGATAATCCTATCTAGATTGCGTGGCGGAGGAGTTTTTGTATACATCAGTGGATTGGATTTGATATATGTAAGTAATGCATACCTTATATAATTACAATGGTCGCCATCTTGCCTTTTTCTATACACTGTCGGGGCCTCGTTTCAGAATATCTTCCCAGTCAGAGCAAATGATGGGAATCAATCAGAAAAGACCTCTAAATTTCGATCGAATATCTGCATGATAAGTGTCTTCATCTTATATATCATTATACCGAGGTTCTACCTGTAAAGAGCAGTGATGGCCGCAGATGAATCCACCGAGAGGAAGGTAAGCATTTGCCACCTGCATGTCAGAAAGTACAAGAACGTTTTTTGCTCCATAGATATGCATCGATCTGGCGTTGATGGAGCAATCTGACGGGGATCACCATATGGAGCCTGACCCAGCGGCCCCTCCTATGATTTGGGGGTTCTGGTAGCCATGTGGCTCTTGATGATGGAGTTATGGAGCGAATCCACTGCTCCACTGTTCCATACAATATATGTTATATGTCTAGATGCACAGTATTCGATGTAGGATAAGGTTAAATGTAAGTAAGCTAACTAACAATTTATTTCGGACCGAGATAATTCATGGATTCATATATTCATATATTCATATATTCACTAGGAAAGGATATTGAAGGACTGTCATTGGCTCTCTGGCATAAACGAATATAACAAGATGGAGGCTGGAGAAGATACAGTATATTTTAATATCTACTTAGCTTCCAAGCAGATGATATCATGGCCTTTGTATTCGAAACGCAAGTCATACCTTAAAGACAATATATGCACAAAATGCACGCTGCAGAAATGTCCATGTACCAAATAGCTGATCGCGGTTGTCCATTGTACTGTGTACAAGGTACCCTCGCGCGATTCCACGCGATTCGAACACCGGGAATGCATCAAACTAATCAAGCAAAGTCTTAACCCTTAAAAGTAGTCTACAAACCAAGCCAGTTCTCTATATCCTCACTCAACCCCCAATTTATTCACCCCGTACAGACTCATCCCCTAGCATCCAAGTACCCTGTACAACGTACCTGGGGAACCCCGGGCAGAATCCTGCAAGATCCACCACCCCCTGAGACCCCACCAGCGGTGGTGGACACTGAACATGGATGCCACGGAGAAAAAAATAACCAAACGGGGTTGGAACAGAGATATGCTTAATCTGACTCCAGATGAGAGGGGGGCAGCCCACACCCCCCTAACATGAGGAGCCCATGCTGCTAACCTTACTAACTAGTTAGTTAAAAAAGGCCCACATGTGCTTTGTTGGAACTACCTACCCTTTCGAGCATTGCCGGAGATATACTTCCATCACAGTTCTCGTATATTGTAATCAAAAACCTTGGCTCGTCACAGCGGCACAGCATGAAAAGTCAAAATGCGTGATCCCAAAGCGCCCAAAAATAACCGGGAAAGAGATGCGTAAAGCAAGAATAACCCCAAAACGTACATGTACACATGGATATTTGGGGTCCTTGTAATTCCGTACGTCGTACAGCCCCCCTTTAGGTCCTCTGGACCTCCGCGCCCGCTCCCGTCCGGCTTCTTGCACGCAGTCCCGATCATCACTGTCAGGGGCTGTGACTGGACTCAACCAGGCTCTCAGGAACAGTCGGGGATCGGCCTAGGTCTACGTCATGTTGCCCAATCACCATTGTGAAGGATTGTGTCTCTCTGGTACTATGTTTTCCCGAGGTTCCTGGATTCAAGTGGATTGGTGACAGATTAGGCGGTTGAACCGTGAATGGGTCGGGCAGGGAAAAGAAAAAAAAAATGTTATCGGCGTCTTGCCAGGTGGCTGTTTTGGGGTCGGGGGTGAGCCGAGTCTACCGCCCGTAAAGTATGTTACAGAACATCTCAATTGGGCTATTTGGTATTTTTGAAGTTACGAAGGGGTGTCTTTTTCGAATTGCGATGCTGTACATGTATTCCAACATTGAAGTTTTATTTCGGGCTCCCGATTCCTTTGACTGTGCTGGACTGTGTATTTGGGCGCTTTGGTTTATCCACAGAGATACATGTACGTCTCCCAGGGCTGTTCAAGCAGCTTGGACGTTGCGCTGCAAACGGGTGAAGAAATATGGTTCGGCACGGCTACCATGGTCTGTGGGTTTGAAGAATCCAGGGCTCCGTATATTTGCCTGCATGTGACTTATATGTATTCGACATGGTAGCGAGGTGGCCATTGAGTCTCACATATTAATAGCGAACCATACAGATAGGCGTTGTTAGCCATCTATCCTAATAACGAAGTCTATCCGAAACCCATGACGCGGCCTGGGGGCAATTCTTTTTCTCGGTCCAAATTTTGTGTTTCCAAGGCCATGGGAACGGTAGCTTTTGGGTACGACCTGGAGGCAATTCAAGGGCAAAATAGAATAGCGGCCATCAACATGCAACGTACGGTGTACAACATACCAGGACCCGTTTGAATGTTGTACAACAACGGTTCCTGAACTGTGGACGTTAGGTAGCCACCCCATACCCATAAAACTGGATTCTGACCCACAGAACAACACATGGGAAAAGGAGAATATGGAGAAGACCACTTTGACATCGTCAACGTCCATCTTAAAGCCAATTCCTAAAAGCTAATTGTAAACCTTCTCAACTTTTACATATCCCAATACCAAATCGCAATATTACACCTCCTCATAAAATTAATCACGATACTGCAAGTCAGATCCCCGAGGACCTTGCGGGCAAAAAAGAAGACGCTACTCCTATTCAGGCCTCGACTACAGATGTCGGCGGCCTATGAGGTTGGTGGCGGCACGATCCTCTGGTCCGCTAGAGCGGGTGTGGATTTTTGATTGGATGCAGGGATTCCTGAAACTCGGCGATCCGGACTTGGCTTCAGCGGTGTTTCCGGCTTGTGCCGGCAAAGAAAGCTGCCTCTTTTGGTGTGCGCTCCTACTTCGGACCAATTTCGGATCTGCGGATGGTATAGGTCGTGTAGGCTACCGTATTGGGATTGTATGTTTCCTTTCAACTTATACAATGCGTGATTCCATTGAGCATTTTAGTGCTTTGTGCCTACATACATAGCTGTGTGTATCACCACGCGAGATGGTTCGGTCGCGATGGGGACTGGGGCGGGATCTACGCGCTCTTGCGCGCGCTATCCCCTCCTATCCCGGTTGATAATGAGGCCAACGTCTTAAGCATTTAGGTGATTTACACTACTACCGGCCCCATCTCTGGCGGCAGTGGGTTTCATTATTCGACTTGAGTGAGGCCAAGCTTTTCTTTAACAGAATCCATTATGTACTAACTATGTACAATACAACATACATACTGAGTAGTAATTGCTAAGAATATTTTGCCTCTCTTGCAGACTAAGTACCTTAGGTAGCATTAGCCTCCATTAGTATCACATCAAAACGAAACCTTCGGCAACTGAGACAAAAGAATAGACCGAGTAGAATATTACTAACAAAACTGCATTCGCAGCCCCTGATCAGAACCAAATTTCAGAGACGCGGCAAAAGCCTCACCGTACTTTGCGAACCCTTTCGGGGACTGGAGTGGAGTCATGTAAATCCCGGCATTCATGTCGAGTATGTAATATTGGCCAACCCACCTGCCACTTCAACACACCGCGTTTAATAGTCAAGCCACAGACAATTGATGCCAGACTCCAATTAGAGATAGAGGTATGTAGAATGGAGAGGTCGTGCAGCTAATTCGACAGGTACACGCATTCTATATTCGTTGTACCCTCGACAAACAACATCCAGCCTTTTACCCTTTTACCTGCACACCTGAACACATACCGAGGTGAGACAAAGCGGAAGGTGAAGCGAACTTCCCTTTACGTCGTAGCTTGCATTTGAATTCATTCTACCCCCTTGGCGGAATCAGGGTTTGAGTGATAATCGGGGGAATTGTAGCAACGAGTTTCAATATCGCAATATGATACCGAAAAAGGTTGAAGGAATTCGAGGTCAGGTGGTCTGATTCAATATTTCTGCAGAACTTTGGTCGAAGCCTTCCAGGTCCACAATCGAAGCGGGAGAAGCTCTTGCGAAGGGGTGGAGAAGGAGGGGCAGGGATGTTGGGTCCGGAATACAGATCATCTCCGTTGTACAGAGATACGATTAAAAGGTACAAATATGGAGCAAGTCTGTTTAGTTCGGTAGGGAGAGAGTTGTGTTAAAATTGATGCTTATGTTGGTTATATCCCGTATGTGATTAACCAAGTAGTCACGCGGGACTCGAATGGCGCGCAGGATCTGAAACTTTGGACCTCTCGGTCGAGATCTCAGCTTGGATGATGAATAATCAAGAAATCTGCAAGTCTTACAAAAAGTACGTGTACGTGAACCGCCTATGTCAGAGCCCGGAAGTAGCAATGTCCAATAGGGGGGACCCCCAGAATGCCAATTTCGTCTAGGGCATTCCGGTGTGGCTGAACCCCTAGGAGCGGAGAACGGAGGACGGAATACCATCTAATTCCTATCTTGGATATCCCTATTACTACCGTGAACAGCTAAGAAACAATAGTACTAGTGGACCATTCAGACAAAAATTAGACTTACACTATTGCAAACTCAACACCTTATTTCTCTTTGTAGTTTAGTAGTTCAAGCTTTGTCACACTTCGATTCACTCTGTAAAGCAAAGGGCGGAATCAGCGCGGAACAGTAGGCGGCTACGGCGCATCCACTAAAGTATGTAGGGCAACAATGCATGGCCGTTGCAGAAGCCTACCCCAACACGAGGCCTGAGAACCCCATGTCTTTCTACAACATAGTTGTAAAGATGCGCTATATGATCCGGGTTGCATGCGAGAACCAAACTTGGGTAGCATGCAGGCTGAGGAAGTGAAGGATGCATGATGCGGTCTTCTATCGACTAGATCATAGATACCGAGCTCGACCGAGCTCTTACTCGGACCTCCCCGGATGACGTGCTTGAAGAGACCAGTGCGGAGTGTCACTGGAGGCAGGCTCCCTACAGGGGGTGAGATCTTACTCATCTACATTGTGTACGATATAGTGATTCAAAGATTTAGAATTGGGCAAGGTGAATGCATATCTTAGATCTCATCTCCCATGTCACTTGCGGGGCTGTCAGCCACTGCGGAGCCCAAAACAAAGAAGAGCCAGGGTCACCCATAATCCACCCCCGGCAGTAGGGCCCCATCTTCAATTGTGAGATGATCTACAACGTCAGATAACTACACACGATGTACACAATGTCGCAGGTAGTTTGAATAGTTTGAGCTGTCGGAAACTCGTGCCCAATGCATATCTTCTCGACGCCGCGATCGGAGGCATCTGGCCAAGAATTGGGCCCTGAATGCAGCATGTGGCAATGAAACCGCATTATTTTGTTGCTATGAGGACTCGACAGGAATTATTAGGTTTGCATAGTGATGAGTACATATCCAATTGACATGTTGGATCAACTGCATATTGAATTCTTTACTAGTCTTCGCATCTGTACTGTGCTTAGAAGTCTGTAGGTTTAAAGCCGTCTCCTGATATCAAATTAACCGTGGGTGAGATATACCAACTGCGTCATGATGTCCGGACGCGTATGGCTAGTTATCAGCAATACAGAGAGATCCGACGATGTGTCCGCTTGCAAACTCAACTCTACAAATATGATCTCCTTTTTTTTTCCCTATCATTCTTGCACTCGTTTTGTTCCAACTCTAAATCTAACTCTGTACATAAATGTTTTTAACTAATAAATTCAATACCAACAATCCTAAGACGCCTATTCAACCGCTATCGGCTATAGTTCGGAAGATGGCCGTGTAAAAATTTGCTGAGTTGGCGCTTTTGTAATTTACAGTTTTTGAAATACTGGTAATTACAAATCAGCCTTCCCTTTTTTTCTTTTCTCTTTTCTCTTTTCTGCTCTCGCCTCTTGCCTCCCCGAGGAACGATCGTCTTTTTTCGGTCTTTTTTCATCCTTTTTCATCTTTTCTCGTCTTTTCCCTTTTTCTTTTTTTTTTATTTCCACCCGGTCTTCCTTAGAATTTTCTTTTTCGTTCTCCTACCAAGAAACTTGTGGTCCCCCCATTTCCTTTCCCCAACTCCCAATTCTCAACCTTGACAATTTCAATCTCTTCAATTCATTATTTCGCTACATCTATCTGAAGACGATTTCTGAGTCAATTTCTCGATCTCAAAAGATTGACTTGACGCGAAGCAGATCTCGGACTAGTTGTTTTTTTTTTTCTGCGAGAGACCCACTTGCACGCCCGCTTCTTCGGTGGATACAGAACCATCGACGGTGACAACGTGCGGATAAATCGCCATCCTATTTTTTTCCTTGGTGGGTGACCGTGGGGAATCTTCTTCAATTAAGCATCTCTCTTTCTTCCTTTCTCTCTTTCGTGTGGAGTCAGAACTTTCGGAGACCCTGTCAACTCTTGCCTCGGTGTCTCTCTCGCCTCTCGAAGAAAAATTCAAACAAGGAGCTTTCGCGGGTTCAAAGAAGAAGGAAAGAAAAAAAAGAAATCTCAGTGCAGATTTGATGATTGAGTTACCGTGAACAACTTTCGCTCTTCCCCCCATACGATCTCTTCTCTGCCCACAATGGATCCCAGATCTCACCCTTCCCGTCCTCCATCCACCAGCTTGCCTCCAGGCTCCACGCCCATGTCTTCGACTCCCATCTCGAGCATGCACATGCCACAATACTCGATGCAGCCGCAGTATCCGGTTTCGCAGCCGCACACTCTGCCTCCCCTGCAGCCGCATCACCCTCAGTCGCCCGCGCCTCACCATTACATGGGCCAGCCGTACCGCCCGGATCTGTCGCGGTACCCCCCGTCAACTCACGATGTCTACGGGGCCTCCCAGGCCCCTATGATGCCGCACACGACTGTCGGTAGCCTTCCGCCATCGTCTCTGTTGAACCTTCCTAACCCCCAGACACAGGCGCATCAGCAGTATCCCCCACCTCCGAGCGTTCTTCCGCCCGCATCCACCGCGCAGAGCTACCCCCAGCCGATTGCTCCCGCACCCCCACGCGACCGTCGCCCAGATTACAATGGCCTTCCTTCCGGCGCTTTCAGCTACACCGATGGAAAGAGCTGGGGCATGACTCCCGACGTGAACGGCGCGAACGGCTCTCCCTACGCCAAGGAACCGCCACGGACGCAGGTCGTGGGCTCTCAGGGCCGCCGTGGCATCTTGCCGAGTGTCCCCGGTCGCGCGACTCCGGTTGCCAACGGTGTCAATGGTACAGCCAAGAGCACGACTATCCCCGCGAAGGATGCAGATGGCAAATTCCCT
The DNA here is from genome assembly GCA_030762825.1 of Penicillium turbatum. Taxonomy (NCBI): domain Eukaryota; kingdom Fungi; phylum Ascomycota; class Eurotiomycetes; order Eurotiales; family Aspergillaceae; genus Penicillium; species Penicillium turbatum. The sequence continues at coordinate 656,188 of JAUJYX010000003.1, read as the reverse complement.
TGCCCGCATTGTAACAAGACCTACCTCCACGCCAAGCACCTGAAGCGCCATCTGTTGAGACGTGAGTTTCAGAAGCCGATTATTTCATCTCCCCCGATGATAAGTTTCACTAACGAACGCGTTTTCTGCGTGTAGACACCGGCGACCGCCCCTACATGTGTGTTCTGTGTAAGGATACCTTCTCCCGCAGTGATATCTTGAAGCGTCACTTCCAAAAGTGCTCCATCCGTCGGGGTAACCCGACCGGTGCGACCCACTTGTCCCACCCTCAGGCCCATCTGAAGCGGTCTCAGCAGCAAGCAGCTGCGGCTGCCGCGGCTAACCCCCCCAAGCCGCTTCAAGATGAAGTTAGTAATCCCGCCCCCCACTCCAATGGCGGTATGGGTACGCAATTCGATGGGGCCGTGAATGGCAATGGAATGGCCGCAGGCCGTCCTGGCTACACGGAGCAGCAGCAGCCGCTGGGCTACACGATGCAGCCTGTCAACGGTATGAACCGTGGTCCCGGTGACGACGCGTTCTCCGCTAGCCAGGCGCACGCGAGAGCCTCGTGGATGGCTGCGCCCAAGCAGAATCCGTATCTCATGCAGCAGCCCGGTGTCGATGCCCATGGTCAGCAGCTGACGGGTGATCGTCCCCTTGAACAGGTAAAGCCCCTGGTCCACCATGACCACAAGCCGGTGATGCCCGGTCCCCCTTCACATCAGCCGGGTGTTGACTGGAATTCGATGTTTCAGCACGGTGCCTCCGAGGGCTACATGAACCCCGTCTTCCCCCACTCCATGGCTGCGGGCCAGGAACCCATCCACGCTCCCGTCGATCACGGTGATCGCAAGTATTACCCCTCTTCGTCCGGTCCCGAGAGCGGCATGAATGGACTGTACCTTGCGTCGACTACGCTGAGCGGAGACGGTATGTCCACTTTTTTTTCCCCCCCTGTTATCGAATCATACTGATAGTCATATGCAGGTACCGTGCAGTCCGCGAGACAGTAGACCGTGAATTCGATCAGAAAGCAAGATGATGCATACGAGCCATTATTGAAAAAGCGTTTTGACGAAGTAGGAATATCTCACAGTGTTCTGCTGCTTCACGCCGTGGGTAGGACTATTGCTCTCCACCCTCTCATCTATCGTTTCTAGGCCATCCGTCTTGCTCTTCTGCTGGTGCAAATCCACTGGTCGCGATATCTTCAGCAAACCAGTCTATGATTGTTGTTTTCGTCCCAAATCCGCCTCCGCTTTCAGCTTTCGGCGTTTCATGTTCCTGGCACTCTTATTTCGGCTTTGTTCCAGTATCGCGTCTCCTTTGATCTCTCTCTTATTTTTATTCTGATCCCCATCCGGTGTGGGTGTGCATTCTTACACAAGTGGTTGCGAGTCTGGTTACATTTTTCTTGAACCCCCGATGCGAGGGACAGACGGTATGGTGGGTGGTTTGTTCGGCGTCCACAACATAGACATGGGCATTGTGTTCATCTTTTGCGCGAAGATTCGACATCAGAAAGAAGAAAAGCTGTTCCCCTTTATATCCTTCCTTCTGGGATGGCTGTTGTCGAACTGTCCGATTTTCGATTCTCTTGCAGTTTTTTTTTTATCCTTTTCCATGTGTTTTTATGTGTTTTCATTTTTTCGTTTTTTCTTTCTGTCTGCATTGCATGGCCTCTTGCTGTAAAGTCGGCATGGCACAGACATATGTGTGCTGCGGGAATCTTCTTGAGGTGTGGTGTGATTTAAGGTGTTCAGTGTCTTATTCTCAGGGTTTACTAGAAAAGCAGCTAGAAATAGACTTATGATCCATTTGATTTTATATTCCTTATATGTATCTACATGTAGGTAGTTAACTAACTACCTACCTAGGTACAATATGTGCCGCGGTCTATAGACCCCCACTTCACAGACAGTTATCTGTATGCGGGGAAATGTTCGAGACCAAATTCATCAGCTGATATAAAACGGAGAAATGGATCTAAACCTCCAGTTGCATGGCATGTTATAACAATGTAGGCAATAAACACTCCGGGATCTTCCTATCCGACGTCATTTGGATAATCCGACGCCAGTGATTGGCGCCCGACGGACATCGGGAACTCTCGCTGCAATCGGAATTTCACGTCTTCCCCGCCATCATCTCGACTTATATTGTATCCACTTCTCACCATCAAACGATCACCACTAACGACCGACGACGACGACGACGTCGACGACGACGACGTCGGGACAGCAACCAAATTATATAACATAACGGGAAAGGACCCCCATCAACGGAAAATATAAAAGCCGGCCTTTCCTCTGGCCTTTTCCCGCTCTTCCACGGCCTGCCCAACATGTCCAACAACAGGCCCTTCTTCCACAACTTCCTGGCGGCCTTCCGCGCCCAATCAACCTACAAGCCATCCAACCAGCAAGTCAGCACCAGCTCCTCAACGCTGTCCTCAAACCAAATCTCCCAGAGCGCCCGCGCCATCGCAACCAAAGCCGCCAACTCCGCTCAAGGTCCAACGTCACCGCACCACAACCACAACCGCAGCCACAACAACAACCGCAACAACCGCAGACAAAGCTCCCCCCGCCGCCAAAACACATCCTCAACAGCTACAGCAACCGGTCCAGTCACCGGTCAAGTCACCGGTCAAGTCACCGGCCCCGTCTCCGGCCCAACCCCAGTGCCAGTTCAACACTACCATCACCCCGACCGACCAGCTTCGCCACCCATCTCAACCACCACCTCGACGCCAATCCCGATCACCGGGAGACCTGGAGAACGCCAGCGCCGCGGGAGTGACTCTTCCAGCGGCTCGGGCGGGTTCCGCGATAACATCGGTGATAATAAGTGGTTTATCGGTGGGCGGTCGGCGTCCGGGGAAGAACGCTTCTATCGGCTCGGTATGGTTGCGAAGGGTGGTGGACGGATTGGCGGGAGCGGGCGCGTTGGGAGTATTGATCAGTTGAGTCTGTGAGGATGGGTTCGACAGAGATTGAGGCCACGAAGTTAAGTCAAATGGGATTTCGTCTTTCGTCCTGTTTCTGAACTTTGGCTGGCATATCTGCTCAAATGGAATCCGGATCGATGGGGTTTTGCTTCGACTTGCGATATTCGTGCGTTTTGCGCATTTTCTCCGTTCTTTTCATCTCATGTCTGCCTCTTCATATGTTCTCTCCCATCCTTCGTCTCTCTCTATCCTCTATCCTCCATTACTGCTTGTTTCTCTATGCCTATCTTCTCAGCGGGTTATCTTTTGCAGCATTACGGGCGTCATGGGATGGTGGTCGTCTTTTCTCGTATTTGTCTTTTTTTTCCTCTTTCGTCCCATGTTCTCAAGGCTGGTGGTATCTCTTTCGGTCTGGAATCTGGATCGGATGGATGGACACCGGGGAGGAATAGGGGCTGTTTGTTTCTTTGCTGGTGATTCTGCTGGCACAAAAGAAGCCCAAAAAGACATGCATCTTACACTATTTTACATGAGTTATGATTGACTGGAGATGGGGTTGTTTTGCGGTTTGCGGTTTGCGGTTTTATCGAACCTCTTCCTCTTCTTCCTCTTCCTGTGCCTGCCTTCGATACTTGCAGCTCGCTAGCCAAAAAGTAGTCATTCACATCAATATCACATCCCGATTATTGACATGAATACATTAGTCAATCAGTCACTGTGCACTTTCTCATTCATAGGCATAATAACGAATCCAGCTTTATCCTTCTTCTTCCTAGTCTGCAAAGTAGAAGCAACACATTCCTCGGCATCAAGCAATCCCAATCAGATCACCTGCTGCGTAACACAATGCAGCACACCCCCAGTCCTCGGCAAGGCATTAACCTCAACCTGCCGAACCTCCCTCTCAGGGACCAGTCTCTTAAACAACTCCAAAGCCTCGTTATCAGCCTCAACATCCCCAAAAGCCGGAATAACCAACCCCCCATTGACAAAGTAGAAGTTCACATACGAAGCCGCCGGCGAATCTTCCTCCCCCGGAAGCTCCCCCTCAATCAACCTCAAATCCGGCTCAACAACATCGTGAACCTCAAACCTCCGCCCCCGCGCATCGGTCCCACTCTCCAAAACCCCCCGGATCTCCCGATAAATTTCCCAATGCACGCCATCCTCCGCCCGCTCCCGCGGCCGAGAAACAACAACAACACCAGGCCGAATAAACCTCGCCTCCGCATCAACATGCACATCCGTAATATCCAGCCCAACGCGACCAGGGAACCAAACGAACTTCTCAACACCAAGTAACCGCCGCAACTCAGTTTCCACGTCCTCCTTGGTCATCCCCGGATTCCGCGCTTCACCGAGAATACTACTTTCCGTCGCCATAAACGTCCCTTCGCCATCAACCTCGATCCCACCGCCTTCAAGTCTTAGCTCCGTTTCAACACGCATGACAACATCAGCGGCCTCGGCGCTTTCGTTCTCGAGCTCAAGCACCGTGCTCGCGAACGCCGCATTCTCGATACGAGCCGCTGCGTCCATGACCGGCCAGTCTGCGTACTGGGACGGAACATCGTTCCCGTAGATGTACTCGTCGGTCTTATTGCCCCATTCGCAGAAGCGGAAATCGATGGCGTAGCGTGATTTATCGGTTTCGTCTGCGCTGCGCACGTAGACGGGTCCTGTGTCGCGGATCCAGCAGTGGTTTGTTGGTGCCGCGATGAGGGATATATTGGCCCTCTGGGATGGGGATAGGGTTTCGTGGTTGGAGAGCAAGGCCTCGGCCTGGGTAAGGTCTTCTGGTCGGATGTGGAGGCGGACGGGCTCGAAATTGGCGATTGTGCTTGCGAGGGTTATTATTTCGGTGGCGGTTTTGGTGTATAGGTCCGGCAGGGTTGAGCGGCGGGAGGGGAAGCTTAGGAGGGTTGCGCGGTGGGGAGATGTTTCTGGGGGGCAGATGTAGGTTTTTGTTTTGTCTGGTTGGTTGTGTTGCGCGTGGTGCTGGGTGTGCCAGAGCTTGTTGGTTGGGGGCATTTTTGTGATAGTTGGGAGCGTTGGTGAGATGAGATTGGTCGTTTTGTAATTTCGGGCTTTGGAGATCTACATAGATTGTCGGTTAGATTGCGTTTGGTGTTGTACAGGATGTGATGGGGTGAGGGAGTGATATGCTTACAGTGATAGATGATAGTCTTGGTCGAAGGATGGAGGGAAGAAGAAACATGGGAGAGGAGATACGAGGTGAGGTAGGGGTATTTATGCCCAAGGTGAAGAGACTGATATGGTCAATAGGAGGAGAGACAGACAAGTGAGGTTAAAGAAGAGAGAGCTCAAGAAGGAAACAGGAAGAGAAATGGTAGATTGCCGTATTAGGATAGTCCAGGCGATAAGCTTAAACTACATCATTGTGGGGACTGTCCGTGCATCATGGCATACATCCCGTCTTACTTCTATTGGTATATTCTTCGTTCCTGAATGCTACCTTGAGTTTCAACTCACTTAACAAGGGGTTACTCTGTATCGATACTTGAGGTCTAAGCTAACTATTAGCTTCATTTGGCCTGAAAAACGTACAAAGGCCAATTGCAATACCTACCCCTCACTCTGTCAAGTGGACGACTTCGAGGATTTTAAGATATCTGAGAGCAACCATCGAAGGATTCTAGACGATATGAGAAGCTCACCAGTCATCGGGACATGAATTACTGCAAGCTACAAGCTACAAACAAGTGTGCGCTGCACATATCATTTGGTAGATCTCCCCCGGGGAGCACAGTATATCAATACAACCCGGGCACAGACAGAAGCGCCCTTGTAAACACCACAACCAGAATAAGAAAGCCCTACTACTAAGTATAATTACATACATATATGTAGGGCAACAGGTAGAACTAATACTTGCGTCCAAAAAACAGTGCTGCCTAACTGCGTAACCCTCAATCAACTCATTAAAGCCCTCTCCTCCTCCGTCTCCCCCAGCCACAACATCGGCAGCGCAGTGAGCGCAACCAAGACCCCCAAAGTGCCCGTCATAGCGCCCCACCCAAATCGATATTCTACGAATCCTCCCCAAAGCGGTCCGAAGAACACTCCGGCAAACTGGCACATGCTCTGCAGTCCAAACCCCTGTGCCACAGCGCCCTTGGGACCGAGGATCTCAGGGCTCTTGAGTTCCATCGCTGTGAGAGCACACTGTGTCTCGACGTACATGGCAGGTGCACAGGCGTGGATGAAGGTCCCCGTAAGGAAGAGCAGCGACACTAATAGGGCAATCTGTTCAGTTGACTTACGCTCAACGAATCGGAGGCAGATGAGAGTAGGCGTAAGGAAAACAAAGCAGCCGAAGGACATGAAACGGGCGCCGAAGCGGTCGGTGATTAAGCCGAACAGGGGCTCAAAGAAGGCTGGGACGGCCATTGGGAGAAATATCAGCCCCATGCCGAGGGCGTTCCAGCCGAATGTTGTCTCGACGAAAATGGGGAGTGTCTGAATACGATCAGCCAGCTCGTTAAGTCAAGGCACTGGACCTGGACCTGGTACATACCGCATCAAAAGCAGAGAGTAAGAGTCCCTGCACTAGAAGCGCCCCCGATGAGATCAACACACGACGCTCCTTGAGCATGCGGAAAATAACGAATCCTTTTCGTCGCTGGGCTGTTTGTGGCTCGCGCGGACCAGTAGAGGGGATGCGCTGCGCCGTCTCCAGATCAGACTCCATGTCCCCAGTGGATTCTCCAGTCCATTGAGCAGCGACCTTTTTCTCTATCAATACCAGCCGCATTACCATGTCAAGCGCGAGAATGGGGTATGCAAACCAGAAGACGGCGTCATAGCCACCGGCGTTATATACAATACCCCCGAGAAACGGGCCGAGCAAGAAGCCTGAGGCAATCGCCGAGCCCAGATACCCTATCGTCTGGCCGAGGCGATCATGGGGCACAGCGTCGCCGATGAGAGCAAATGCGGCCACCACTACCAAAGCGCCTGCAATACCTTGGAGGAGACGCGCCGCGACAAACGCAGCCACGGAATGTGACAGCTGCAGAATAATCATGCAGCCGGTCAACACGACCAAGGCTCCGATAAATGGCAGTCGACGTGTGCGTCCTCGGTCGACTAGGTAGCCGAATATGGGGCACATGAGCAGGGACGTGCCAGCTTCGGACATGAGAAGCACACTGACCCAATACTCCCCTGCTCAGGAAATGAGTATTTCAACATTTGCGAAATAGATCCGTGATGTAACTGACAAAAGAAAGAAAAAACATACGGTGGCTGTAGTCGACTCCAGCTCGGGTTACAAGTGCTGTCGGCATAACGGGAACTATCTGTCATTCGTTGATACTAGCTCCAACACACCATGGATACTATATCTTGCTCACCATGGCATACAGAAGAAACTCCTTATCAATTCCGAGTTTCGGTTAACCTTCGAACCACAACGTTAGGAGAACAAGGCTCTCACATACCGTGAAAGTGGACATCCAGACCGCGCCGATGATGAACCCGGTCGAAGAACGAAACCTCAATAGCCAGGGAGCCCGCTTGCCCTCTGGCACTCTCTTAAACTTGGACAGGTCGCGCATAGTGCCAGATATCTCAGAAAATAGCTCGCGCTCGTGTGTCGCTTGCAGACGGGAAACAAAGAAAAGCTCCTCAATCTGAATCGGTGATATGGACGCAAATAACTTGAAGCCAGTCGAAACCGCGAGTCAGAGCAAACAAAAAACCAGGAATCAGCTGATAAATACCAGACATAATGCCCTAGGTAGAGCTGCAGGCGAAAGGCGTGTTTTGTCAAACAAAGAACAAAGAATCCCGTCAGCCCAGCCTCGACCGAGACTCGCTCTTCTACTCATAGAACACACTCATCCAATGGCGGAGGGTGGTACTAAATCATAGGGCTTGGAGACGCGCATTGCATGCAAGATTCGTCAGATCGACGTTGCAGATATGCTACTGTTGAGCAGATTCGCTGGGCTCGGCATCGACCACACCTTCCGATTCGAGGATTGCAATCTAAGCTGAGATCAGGCTTTCTTGGCTCTCGTTTTTGTGATGCATTCTGTGCTTTTCCGTTTATTCAGCCGAAATGGGAGTTCGACTTGCTCTCTGGATCTGACATACACCTGACTTATTGTCGTTGTTATAGTGCATTATTTGCATGGGTCGTAGGGTTATGGTAGTCTGTTACTGATGTAAATCGGAGAATACTTGTGGACTATAAGTGTATTGTATCGCCACATAGATAAGTAGCTTGGTGCTTCCCTGTCTATCTGAGGATTTCTTGTTTTGGCTGCAAGAGCAGCTTGGCGGAGCACATGATGGACTCGGGTAATATTGTTACTTGCATAGAGGTACACCATGTCCATCGTGGTAATCATGTTGACCGCTAGATTAATCAGTGTGGTTGGCATTGCATTGCACATGCTGTGACAGGATACGAAGGCCACACATTTTCCCTTTACGATGTGTATGTGTTGTGTGTCCTATAGGTATTGAGGCTCTTCCGCTACTGATAATCGGCGAGGATACCAGCGTTAACTCCGTATTCTCAAATGGATAACCCACTTATGATGTTCGCATTCTTCGTTGTAGGTGGAGATTGGGTTCAAACATGCTTAACCCCGAAGTACCCTCGGAGTAGGAAGTACACATATTGACAAGATAGAACATAGCAAGCTCGATGCATCGTAATCAAGGAGAGTCAGCCTTGGGATGTATAGACCGCGACATTCTTCACCCCGCACTGTGTTACCACAAGCGAGGTCGCTGCACATGTTTGTGATGACCATCGTCAGCAGAGAGTATGCCATGTCAGCGCTGAGTATCTGTCGCCAGGACTTCCACGCCTTTCACGGCTCATCGCAGCTCGCCGCGCCGGGTCCGTAGTGGAGAGCTCCGGCCTGATACGAGTGGGGTGGGTTGAGTTTTCCGGGATCTCAAGGTGCAACACCACGAGTAATCCTAGTACAATGCATACGGGATTTGGATTATAATCTAGGAGTCTGCAGTTGATAATTGTAGAGTCGGAGGTCGGAAGTTCGGGATTTGTGTGGATTGTCAGATGGCGATCTCCGCCATTCTTGAATTGCAGTCGGCTCGTGGCCCGAAAGTCTGGGGAAACGATAGCTGTTTTCCCGTTCTCTGAAATGAAGCGTTGAAAATGTGCTATGCAGCAATACATCGGACTATACAACAGAGAGAGAGAGACAGCTAGAGAGAGAATTGGAGAATTGGAGTCTAATCGCTGATAAGATCGAGTGGAGAGCGGCCACTCGCGGCCATCGGAGGTGCCCGAAGCTCTTCTCTTTTGACGGATCAGCCCATTTGCATCTCAAATAAATACTGACCTGGTCTGCAGCTGGATAATCTCAGATCTCTTCATTTATCTGCCATTACCCTCTCCATCTTCGACTCCCCCTTTTTTCCACCTCCAACGCTTGTTTCTCACATTTCAAGATGAGCGCATTAGCAGCAGCTCGTTATGGCAAGGACAATGTCCGCGTGTGCAAGGTCCAACGTGATGAGAAGACTGGAATCCAAACTGTCGTGGAGATGACCGTCTGCGTCCTGCTAGAAGGCGACATTGACACCTCGTAAGTCCGTAGCATTAACACTGATTCTCTTATCTTCAAAAATAAGAACGTTGAAGCTAAGCCAAAGTCCCCACAGTTACACTAAAGCCGACAACAGCGTCGTTGTCGCAACCGACTCAATCAAGAACACCATCTACATCACAGCCAAACAGAACCCTGTAACTCCACCAGAGCTCTTCGGCTCAATTCTGGGCACACACTTCGTCGAAAAGTACAGCCACATCCACGCGGCCCACGTCAACATCGTGACCCACCGCTGGGTGCGCATGGACATCGACGGCAAGCCGCACCCGCACTCGTTCGTCAAGCCGGGCTCCGAGACCCGCGACGTGCAGGTCGATGTGGTCGAGGGCAAGGGAATCGACATTAATACCGCTATCAACGGTTTGACCGTGCTGAAGAGCACCGGTTCCCAATTCTGGGGCTTCCTCCGTGATGAGTACACTACCCTCAAGGAGACCTGGGATCGTATCCTCAGCACCGACGTCACTGCGAACTGGCAGTGGCGCCGCTTCACTGGTCTTGCGGATGTCAAGGCACACTCGGAGAAGTTCAATGCGGCTTGGAAGGCGGCGCGCCGTATCACCCTTAAGACTTTTGCTGAGGATAACAGTGCCTCTGTTCAGGCGACGATGTATAAGATGGGAGAGCAGATTCTCGCTGCTGACCCTCTGTTGGATACTGTTGAGTACCAGCTGCCTAATAAACATTACTTTGAAGTTGGTATGTTTTCTGATTCTTTCCTTCTGTTCATACTGGGGTTTGGGATATGAGCTAACATTTACGATTTTAGATCTCAGCTGGCACAAGGGCCTCAAGAACACCGGCAAGGATGCCGATGTGTACGCGCCGCAGACTAACCCCAATGGTCTCATCAAGTGCACCGTTGCCCGCGCTGGTCAAAAGGCTAAGCTGTGAGTGCTTTCTAGACTGTTCGGCGAGCTCCGATATGGGCAATAGCTTGGTTTTTTTTTCTCTTGTACATATATCTTTTCCTATACCTCTGGGAGCGGTCTCCCTATACCATCGAATGCAATCCCTTACACCTTCTCAAATCGTGCGCGTCGTAGACAAGGAGTGAAGTGGTGTATAGTACGTGGTATTGTGGTTGTATATGCTATAAGTACAATGCAAAGAAACCGCAGGCTTGAAAGTTGGAAAGTCCGAGGCAAGTCAACGGAGTAGATAATCAAAAGCAATATCCCAAATGGACTCCACACCCATGCGCTTTTTGCGGTTGGATCATAATATCGCAGGAGAATAGAATACAGGTAGGCGCGAACCCGGTTGAGGTAGGCATGGAAAATGACGAAGGGGGAGGGTAGAAAAGGTATAGTCTAGGCGGTTGGCTTCTCGGCAGCCATTTTGAATGCCTCTTGCACTTCAGGCATATTTCCGATCACCGATTTGTTGCCGAACTTGACGATATTCTCCTTGTAGGGGTGGGCGAGACCTTCGAAAGCTGCGCGATATTAGGTTAGATTGTATTCAGGACGAGATATAGTGACTCGGTCGGATTCGGTGGGCTGTTTCCTGAAAGGGTTTACCAAGTAACCAATTCGAGGACGGCAGTGCGGAACCGATATAGCACTTACTCTTCAACCGAGCCAGGCGAATATCACGAAGCCGGTTCTTGGGCAGCATGCCCCTAACCGCACGACGCAGAACTTCTCCACCACCCCATTTGGCGAACATCTGATCCATAGTCATGCTCTTTAAGCTACCGGGCCGCGTGTTGTGCGTGTAGTACATCTTTTGGAATCGCTTCTTTCCCGTCGTCTTGAGATCATGGCATCCCACAACCACCACATAGTCACCACAGTCTGTTGAAGGGTCGTAGATGGGTTTGTTCTTGCCCATGAGAACGAGGGCGATCGACGAGGCGAGGCGGCCGAGGGATCGTTCATCGGTGCCGGCGTCGACATGGTGCCATGTGCGCGAATATGCGAGCCGAGTCTAAGGGGCCGAATGTTAGTATTGAATCGTTCACTTTATCGCTATACATGCGCGGCTGTTCCGGAAGACTCCGCATTGAAGCTGTTTACCTTGCCAACGAGTTGCGACATCTTGTTGATGCGACGAAAAGTAGCGGAGGTGTCGGGGTGAGAGACAATTAAGCAATTAAGAAAAGGTAGATATGTCCAATTGAGAATCCCAAGAACAAATCAGACCCAACACGCAAGAAGTCCGAGATAATGATGATCTCAGGGTTCTCTATCTGCTTGTCACCCTGCAACCCGCCCCCGATGAAGTTCTCCGGGTCATGTGATCAAGCCCTAAGTCTCGTGCCACGCTAACCCCAACTCGGAATTAGCGTCGCACACTAAGCGAAACCCGCACGGAAGGGCAAATCACTGTGTATGGGAATTCAAGTGACTCTTTTTCCATCTCCCTCGACAACACACTCCCTCCCCACGACAACCACCATGGCTTCCGTCCCGAGTGTGCAATGCTTCGGCAAGAAGAAGACGGGTAAGATCACCCTTTTTCGACCGGAAATCAGAGCGAAGGAACCCGTGCGCTGACATGTTCAATTTTCAATAGCCACCGCTGTCGCCCACTGCAAGGTATGATCACGCCTACACCCCCTCTCGGTCCCAATACGTTGTTTCGGAATATCTGGAAGGAAAGGAGATCAATCGAAAAGAAATTGTGCACGATATGAAGGACAGGGATTGAATTTTTGGAAAGACATACGAAACAACATTTGCGCGATCATGGGGGGTCATATACACATTGAATTGGAACAACATGCTGAGACTTTTTACAGCAAGGCAAGGGCCTCGTCAAGGTTAACGGCCAGCCCCTCTCCCTGGTCCAGCCCGAGATCCTCCGTTTCAAGGTACGCACACATCGCTCTATCAATTCTCCCGCACGCCGCAGAGGAAGGGATTCGCCCGAATCGCAAACGACAATGGCAATGGGAAACGCAATTCGGAAACCAGTTCTGACAATTCACGCTCGAATTATAGGTCTACGAGCCCCTCCTCATCGTCGGCGTTGACAAGTTCGCCGGTGTCGATATCCGCGTCCGTGTCACCGGTGGTGGTCACACCTCGCAGGTTTACGCCATCCGTCAGGCTATCGCCAAGTCCATTGTCGCCTACTACCAGAAGTACGTCGATGAGCACTCCAAGAACCAGCTGAAGCAGGCTCTTGCTCAGTACGACCGCACACTCCTGGTTGCCGACAACCGTCGCGCCGAGCCCAAGAAGTTCGGTGGTCGCGGTGCCCGCTCCCGTTACCAGAAGTCCTACCGTTAAATTCTTCTTCTCTCACTTGTTATGCGGCGAAAGGGAAAAGAAAAATTTACGGCAATGGGGAAATGGAAACTGTCTGTCTTCATATGTTTTTTCAATCACGACTTATTTCCATGACTTCTTGGTTCACTGGGGACTTGGGAGGAATTCGGGGATGTGTATTGAGCGGTTCTGGTTCGGTATAACCGCTCTTGCATGAGATCAGAGGACCGGGCTAGAGGAATTTGGGAAAATGACCTCTGGTTGTTGTACCGGTGCCTTGTTCAGGATGGATATTATTTTCACTGGCGCTGTCCTGCACGGCTGGAAAAAAATACCTAGCATAGCCAGGGAAATCTACTCAATGAAACTGGGTTTTATCTTGTTCAAATCTTCCTGCTCTGGGTTTTAGATTGTTTTGGCCACGACGTTTTAACCTTGGTCTCTTCTTTTTTAGGGCTGGGTTCTTCATGTGCCAAATCCGGACATGTATGCTTTCAAGGTAGAACAGGAGGTAGCTAGGTACCGGCCCTTATATGACGCAACGGATTGATGGAACCGCATGCCGATAGCAAGCCCCGCGGATATAAGCATCACACCTCGCATCTGGTGCAGAACCACAGTTGATTTGAGCAAGGTTCTTTCTCGCCTTGAGAAGGTCTCATCACATGAAGTCTCGAGCACAAGCCACACATAAAATGGACACCAAAACGAACGGTCCAACCCTTTAAGGTCCTTCTGACATATTTCCCAACAGTCCCCCTCGTGCTGTGAATGTACCATTTCATCCGAAAAGCCATCCATACATGCAAGACTTCCACACCACCGAACCAGGCAGATTGCAGTATTCGCCATTGGTAAATCCGTCCCATATCTGAGCTTCAGTCACACATCGTTTTCGTTTCTTGTACGTTCGGTGTACCTAGAGCAGACATATAGCATTAGTGCAAGCTCGCCTTATCTGCGAAATGATAGGTTTATTCACAAGGCCTGTGCTCTCTTGAACTGCCACGAGACTCAGTCATCAGCAACGTATAAGCAAATCACAAACAGAACCGCCCACGACCCGTCAGCGTCAGAAACCTCGCATCTCATATCAGGTGTGATGGATTTTCTGCCATTGGAAGCTGTACCAATATCGGTACGGTTCCTCGGCACTGCACACAAACCTAGTCATCATTTATGAGAAGGTTCAAGCCTCATGCGGTGTAGGGGGGAAGCTTCGATCTATATCTTGTTAACAAAGTATAGCAAGTCCAGACTCATTTCATTTCGTCTCTGCCGTGGATCAGGATTTCTCGATCTATACATAGTCAGTGGGGCATCGCCAGACTCCAGACTTACCTCTTTTCGTCTCCCACGGTCAACCGGGATAAAAGCAATAGAAATCTGGCATCTATATCAGGGAACAGATTTCTGCCATTGGAGGCAGTGCCAATATTGGTTCAGTTCCCCGGCAAAATGAGACACAAAGTCATCCTTTATGAGAAAAATTTGAGGCTCATGCGGTGCAGTGGGAGGCTTGGATTTATACATTGTTAGCAATGCATCACGAAATTCCAGACTCACCTCTCTTCGTAAACCAGGTCAACGATGGATTAGCGTTGAATCTATATGTTGTCAGCAGAGTATAGCGAGACTCCAGACTTACCTCGCTTCGTCTCCCACGGTTAAAGGGTGAAGTGTGTATCGAGCTATACATTCAAGTTAGCAAGGCATGGCGAGACCCAAACTCAACGCAATTTGTCTCCCGTCATCAACGGGGATTAGAAGCAGAAACCTTGCATCTCATATCAGGCTGTAACTTTCTCGCCATTGGAAGCTGTGCCAGCGGTGGTACAGGTCCCCGGCGCTGGGCAAGTCTATTAAGGTCATCATGTATGAGATAGTCTCAAGGCTCATGCCGTGGGAGAGATTTGCTCTACACAGAATTAGCAAGGCATCGAGAGATTCCAGACTCACCTCTCTTCATATCCGACGCTTAAGCGGGGATTAGGGTTCTTCGACTCATAAATTGTCTGTAAGGAATCGCCAGGCACTTGCCTCAACTCGTCTCCCACAATCGACACGAAATAGAAGCAACAGAAATCTTGCATCTCATATCAGGCTGCACTCAGTTTCTCGCCATTGGAAGCGTGGCAATGTTGGCACGGTTCCTCAGCACGTGCAAACGTACAATTTATCATTTATGAGACGGTTTCAAGCTTTATGTAGGTGCAGTGGGAAAGCTTAGTCTAGATACTGTTAGCAAGGCGCCGCAAGACCGGACTGACCTCATTTTCTCTCCAACAGTCCACGGGGTTTAGCGTTGTTCTATCTATATACATTGTCAGCAAAGTATAGCGAGACTTCAGACTTACCTCGCTTCGTCGGGGGAGAGTTAAGATCTTTATAATGCCAATTCCGCATAATGAGAATATATACTCGCCTGAATCAGTCTCCAACGGCCATCCTAGCACAAGCGTGCTTCGACCTATAGAATGTCAGCACACAGTAGAGAGGAAGTGAAAAAGTCCCTGTGTTAACCATCCCTCTGTAGCCGAGAATTTGAAGCCCAATCAGACGAAATCTGTATCCTCATAAGGTCCCTGCCGGGGCCCTCGAGCCAGCGCCATAGTCATCATGCAGGGTTTTAACATCCATCGAATTGACGAGGGTAATGACAGAGATGTGGTGTGTTTTCATGTTTAACCTCGTCATAATTCAATCTCAAACTGACTGAATTGGAAACTTGCCTTCTTCCATCTCAACGTCCTTAGGGTCATAGGCAGTATATGCGTTTGTGTGGAGTTGGAAGGGATACCCGAGCGCCGAGAAAAGAAGAGAAGCCCTAATAATATCTAACGTGTTAGCGGAGGCTTTTGAATGGAAACACGGAGTGGGATCCAGATCACGCAAAATAGATAACAGCCCGTCCGAGCCTTCATTAGATCCCTCTTGTTGAATCTATCCAACGTCTTTTTCTTGTATTCATCGTCCGCTGTTTCACCATACCCGGGGTTGTCGCTGGGATAGAAGTCCTATATTTCTCACGCGTCAGCAAGATCCATACGATTTGACTATGATACTGTTGGCCTGGTTTGTCTCCCACCTGATCAACAACACTTCCAACACAAATCCTTGGGCTCGCCGAATGTGTCAATTGTCGTTTGCGGGCATCATACTCACAAGTTCTATTGCGCTGTTAGAGCTGAAGGTGGTTGTATCGAGCCATGCATCCGAACATTATTATGGGAGCCTGAACTGGTTTCATCACAATGTCAACATCAAGAATCCTAGAACTCAGTGGCATAGGAAGTCTGGAAAGGTAAATGTCAAGCTCAAGTCGAATACTTTCTTACCAAGAACAGAAGATTCCTTGTATCGTTCCTCGGATGTCGGACTCTAGGTTCAGACCAATATCCGTGTCCGACTCCAATCCAAGGCTCGTAACACCGGCATGCACCGTAGGTTTCTCCACATACCGATTGTCATCTGCCGTGGTATCTCCGGTGAAAACTGCTCGGTAGTTTGTGGAGGAGGAGTGATATTCGGGAAGGGGGAGTGATAAGGGAATCCTGCACCTAGGTAGTGGGCTGAACTGGTCAATACTTAGCATGCTTTCAGCCAGCAAAGTAAAAGACATACCAAGCTCTCATAGACTTCCAATGTTTCGTGCACGACGTTCCATTGTGTAGCTTGATGAGTGGTTGGGAATGATGATGCCTATCCAACATGGGATGAATAAATCAGAAACACAAACGAGGTACCAAAAGAAGAGATAAAAGCAAGCATCGAGATCTGTCAAAGAAGCAAACCTACCAACAAACGTTCATTGGTGAGAACTCGAGAGAAGTAAAAGCGAAATATGGGCAGCGTGTCACACCAGTGTAGAAGAACAACGAAAGATGTCAAGGGACCAATTACTGGAAGACAACCCCAGGAAGACAACCGCGGACGACGATGACGACGACGGACAAATATAACGACAAGGACAAATTCAACGACGTAAAGTCGCAGGGCTCCTGATGGGGCAAATGATGATTGTTAGGAATTGGAACGTGGCCGTTAACGTTCATGTGTATGCGGGGGGCATCGCCGCAGTAACGGCCTAACTATACGTAGAATTCGTGGTACACTTGTTCAAGAGCAGTGCACGCCGAGATATTGATTGTCGAACTAATTACAATACAACCGACTGTCATTGAGTGCAGAGGCCGGAGGCCGCATGAGCCACAGCTTAGATAGGTCGTCAAGCTTCATTGGAATGACTATATGCAAGGCTATGATGCATTGGCATCGGTGATTGTCTTTTTGGGTCTGTTTAGATTTATCAACTACGTACATAGATTCTTGGGATTTTTAGTCTTCCCATCGCTGTAACGATATCTCCTTGTTACTCGGCTATCACTGAGAAAAGACAGTTAAAGCCCTCAACTATACATAAAACGGCTGCATGCGGGTAGCTAAATCCAGCTCCTGCCACTAAGTGACTATAGCACAGCTTTATCAAAGTTTGGCACTTTCTTTGAGGCCTCACGTTAGCCCAATGCCTGTATCCGAAGGTATGAGTGATAAGTTTGAGCAAACAGAGTGCGGTCTACATGTTCCGCAGATGCAGTGATAGTGGAAGGTCGGGAGCCTTCAAGTTAAGTTGAAGCAACACGCTTAGTTGATCGAATACCAAATGTCAGATTTCAAGCTGGGTTATTCATTGGAAATACAATCCATAATGTATGTAGGTTCAAATGTCTTAGGGCACGATATTATCGCCTGAGGCATCAAGGACTAATATTTATCCGAAACCAGCAATCTTCACGTTTAGGGTCTCCCGCCGCCTGGTGGGCCGGCCGGTCAGGTGCCGGGCACCGCACCTGGGCTGGGCACCTGCCCGCGGGCGCCCGGCTTAATTGGCTGACATAATGTCACTGGCCAACCCGCACCAACGCGACTTAACGCGTGGTACGCGTTCCTAGAATTAATTGCGCGACGCTCCTTTCATCCTCCCTTTCCCCGCAACCTTTGCGAAATCCACCAAGTCTTTTTTATTGCCCCGACTGTGATTATATGGGCAGTGCCCTCTGAAATCAACCACAATGCCTACGGCTCGTGAGAGATTGGCTGAGCTGAGGGCCCTCCGCGCCTCTGGAAAGAAACGAATCTCCACATACGAGGTTGAGGACCAGGGCGATATCTATGACGAGGTTGATGACGATGGCTACAAGAAAGTCATCAGGAACCGTCTCGATCAGGATGATTTCGTCGTCGATGACAATGGAGCCGGTTACGCAGATGATGGCCGCGAAGTATGGAATGAACAAACGGCAGAATACGACAGCGACGAGAGTGACGAACTACCCACACGTGGCAAAGCTGCCAAACGAAAGCGAGAGGAGGAACAGCAGCGAAAAGAACAAATGAACAATGGCATATCCAAGTACTTCAACAAAGGACAAGCTTCGACTTCCGCTCCTAAGCCCAAGGTGAGTGCTTCTTGTCCACAGTGTCTAGTTCACTCGTTTGACAGCTGGTTTGATTTAGCCCGTCGCTACTGCCGAAGACGATGCATTCATGGCCGATCTCCTCGGAGAGGTCGACACCAACGTCATACCAAATCACGCCCCGACACGAAATATCGTCAAATCAGAAGCGCGACGCAAAGTTCGCGTTCTTTCTCCACCACTCTCCGAGAGACGTCGCCGCGAGAAAGCCCACACAAGAGACGAAAATGAGATGCCAAGTTCTCCATTCAAAGACCAAACACTCCACTCTGACGGTCTCGACGATGGCCCTCTACCGATGCCAGAAGATGATGATGTTCCCATGAGTGACATCTTGCCATCATCTCCAATCAGCAAAGCAGTGGAGCGGAGGAACACTGTACCAGTCAAGGCCGAGGAGCCAGAGGACGATGATGTTGATCTCATGGACGTCGCAGAGGTTACTGGAGGCTCTGGTCTCAAAACCGAAACAATCAACATGGCCGGCAGCCGGCCACCTCCGAAGATCAAACACGATATCACTCCTGCACCAGCAAGCTCATCCCCGGTCAAATCTATGCCAGAAGTCATGGATGCCTCGTGGAATGATGTGAGAAACAAATTGAATGTTCTCAGCAGTCCGGCTCCGGAGATGCGGTCATTCGGAAAGCTGCGTGCCCAAGATGTCGTTGAAGAAGACGGCAGTCTGCGTATGTTTTGGCTGGACTATACGGAAGTCAACGGTAGCCTCTGTCTGTTTGGAAAGGTGAAAAACAAGCAGAACGGGTCTTATACCAGTGCGTTCGTCAAGGTTGACAATATCCTGCGAAAACTCTACTTCCTCCCGCGGGAGTACCGATACACGCATGGGCGAGCAACTGAAGATGAGGTTGGCATGCAAGATGTCTACTCGGAGGTTGACGACATGATGTCAAAAATTAAGGTCGGCATGCACAAAATGAAACCGTGCGAACGAAAGTATGCATTCGAATTGCCCGGCGTCCCAAAGGAGGCAGAATATCTTAAGTTGCTTTACCCTTATGACAAGCCCGTATTGCCGATGGAGACGAAGGGAGAAACTTTCTCGCACGTTTTCGGTACCAATACTTCCCTGTTCGAGCAATTTGTTCTCTGGAAGAACATAATGGGTCCTTGTTGGCTCAAGATCGACCAGGCCGACTTTGCTGCGGTTACCAACGCATCCTGGTGCAAGTTCGAGTGTCAAGCCGCCAAGCCAGCACTCATCAGCGTTCTCCCAGATTCTGAGAATTTGGACGCCCCACCATTGACCCTGATGAGTCTGTCCTTCCGTACCCAGTTGAACGTCAAGGAGAACAAACAGGAGATTTTGATAGCCAGTGCCCGAGTGTATGAGAATGTCTCTCTCACCGACACCACTGCCCCAGAGGAACTTCCGTGCAAGACTTTCACTGTCATGCGGCCTGCTGGTGGGTCATATCCGTTGCATTTTGAAGCCGAAGCGCAAAAACAGCGTGGCATAATCATGCTTGAAAAGAGCGAGCAGTTCTTGCTCAGCAAGTTCCTGGCCATGTTCGAGAAGATGGACCCCGATGTGATCATGGGCCATCAGTTGCAGGATGTCGACCTCGGGATTCTTCTAAGCCGGATGCGCGAAAAGAAGACGCCCGGCTGGCACCGTATCGGCCGACTCAGGCGCGGAGATTGGCCCAAGCACTTCAACAAAGGTGGTAACTTCTTTGCGGAAAGACAGCTGATTGCTGGAAGATTGATGTGCGATGTTGCAAACGACATGGGCAAGGTAAAATATCCCACAACGTTGCTATCTGACAATGCTGACAGCCTATAGTCTCTCATGATGAAATGTCAATCGTGGAGTTTGACTGAGATGTGTCAACTCTATCTCGGCCAAGGCAATGTGCGCCAGGAACTAGACGCCGAAGCGGCGTTGAAGACCTGGGCGACCACCAAAGAAGGTCTCATGAATTTCGTCAACCATTGTGATACAGATACATACTTCGTTGCCGCATTGGTTTTGCGACTCCAAATGCTGCCGCTCACGAAAGTCTTGACCAACACCGCTGGTAACTCATGGGCACGCACACTCAGCGGTACGCGTGCTGAGCGGAACGAGTATATTCTGCTGCATGAATTCCATCGCAACAAATACATATGTCCCGACAAATACTCTTCCCGTCTTCAGAAGGCGGAGGTAAAAATGCAAGAGGGCGATGATGACGAGACGGTCGACAAGAAGAAGAAGGACAAGTATAAAGGTGGTCTTGTGTTTGAGCCTGAAAAGGGCCTTTATGACCGCTTCATCCTTGTCATGGACTTCAACAGTCTTTATCCCAGTATCATCCAGGAGTACAACATCTGCTTCACGACGGTGGACCGAACAGCTACGGTAAGTTTACCAAAATCAGGGACTCAAATTCGTTTCGTTCACCCTGACATTCAAAATAGGCCGAGAATGAAAATGAAGAAAAAGTGCCAGACATTCCCTCCCCGGAACAAGAGCAAGGTGTTCTACCTCGATTGATCGCGACATTGGTCAATCGTCGACGCGAAGTGAAGAAATTGATGAAAGACAAGCGTGCTACACCCGAGCAACTGGCCCTGTGGGACACGAAACAGTTGGCCCTGAAGCTGACTGCCAACTCCATGTATGGATGCTTGGGATACACGCAGAGTCGATTCTATGCACGACCTCTAGCGATGCTCACCACATTCAAGGGACGTGAGATTCTAAGAAATACCAAGGAATTGGCTGAAAGCCAGCAATTGCGAGTCATTTATGGTGACACCGATTCGGTCATGATCAATACAAACATGGACAACATGAGTGACGCGCTCAAGGTTGGCGAAGAGTTCAAGAAGTCGGTCAATGAGCGTTACCGACTGCTGGAGATCGATATCGACAATATCTTCCGTCGGCTTCTACTGCACGCCAAGAAGAAGTACGCTGCTGTCAACCTGACCGAGGTTGATGGCAAGTACGTGGAGAAGCTGGAGGTCAAGGGATTGGATATGAAGCGTCGTGAATACTGTGCTCTTTCGAAGGAAGTATCGTCGAAGCTGCTCAATGAGATATTGTCCGGTGAAGACCAAGAAGTTGTTCTCAACAAGATCCATGAGTACTTGCGTGAGCTTGCGGAGAAGATGAAAGAATACACAATCCCCGTGCAGAAATACGTGATCTATACGGTATGTGACTAACCCTGAACAATATCGGATTATCTCATTAATGTCTTGTCAGAAACTCTCCAAACGACCCCAGGAATACCCCAACAAGGAGAGCATGCCGCCAGCACAAGTTGCTCTTCGTGAGATTGCCCGGGGCAAGAATATTCGACCAAACGACGTCATCTCATACATTGTGACTAACGGAGACTCGGAGACTTCATCACTGCCGCCTGCAAAGCGATCATACAGCCCGCAAGATGTCCTCAAAGCCGAATCGGGACTGAAGCCAGACATTGAGTTCTACCTTCTGAAGCAGATCTTCCCTCCAATTGAGCGTCTTTGCGCCCCGATTCCTGGTACCGATGCTGTCCGTCTCGCTGAGTGTTTAGGTCTTGATACACGCAAATATCAGATCAACACCTCTAGCTCCAACGGCCAGCAAAACGCCGAGATTACGCCGCTTGAGTCCCAAATTCCGGACTCGGTCCGATTCGCCAACTCCACGCGTTTGTCCCTGAAATGCCGTTTCTGCAAAGAACAGTCTGTGTTTGAGGGTCTGGTGGCTTCATCACATATGTGCACCGCTCACGGACTTGTCTGTCCCAACCAGAGCTGCCAGAAGCCTTTCTCCGTCATAACAATTGTGGCCCAATTCGAGAACCAGATACGCGAGCAAATCTCGCGGTACTACGACGGCTGGTTGGTATGTGACGATTCGTCGTGTGGCAACCGCACACGACAGATCAGCGTGTATGGACACCGTTGTCTGGGTCCTCGAGGTCGTGCAGAAGGCTGCTTGGGCCGCATGTCATACGAATACTCAGAGAAGGAGGTGTACAACCAGCTTCTGTACTTCGCCGGTCTTTGGGATGTTGACAAGGCTAAGGTTGCTGCTGAGAAGGAGACAGGTGAAAAGAAGGATAGCGTTGCTGCCCTTGCAGAGTTCAACCGCACAAGATTCGGTACGATCAAGGGGGTGGCGGATAGTTATCTGAAGAAATGTGGTCGGCAATGGGTTGAGATGGATGGTCTCTTCCGCTTTATGTTACAATAGATGCCTGGGCGGCGTATGGTTTTCGGATGTTTGTAAATACATGGGGTCTGGGAAAGTTAGCATGGTCATGAACAAATCGAATTGCATAATTTAGGGTCTTCAAATGTGCTCCTCCAATTGATGCCAATACCTAAGGTTTTTCATAGGTTTGGTTTACAAATGCTGTCATAATGGTTATTATATACATTGACTCCAACAAGGCAAGCGATGCTATCTTTGCCGCTTTACCTCTTCATCCAACTAAAAATGAATGATTGAGAAGTCCGGTGGTTGGTTCTCGATCTTCCGGACGTTCTTGCAACGCTAACCAAAGAAAATTTGCAAGTTTCTCGGTATTTCCTTTGCCAAAAAAAGTCGGTAATCTCTCGCTAATATAGATAGCAAATTTTTCATTGCTATGCTTAAATAGCTCGTGTATAAGAGATCGCAAAATCCCATAAGCCTCGTCAATCGTGTAGCCAAAAGATTCTACAGGGAAGAGTGGCTCGTTTATAGTAAGTTGAAATATCTACACTTAATAGTTAGATTAGTTAGGGATTAAGGTTAGGGAAAATACTAAATACCTAAGAGCCTATATATCTACCTTCTTATTCTACGAATAGGGTTGGAGTAACTTAGGTACTCTTAACGCTATTAGCGTGATAGGTAGAAAATTATCTTATATATTCTATATAGCTATAGTAATAGTTAATAACCTATATTCTTATATTACTAGAAGGGTTTAGACCTCCGCCTATATTACCGATCTTAACTAGAAGTGTTAAGAAAGTTATATTGTCTAGTATTCCGCAGGGCCGCTACGAACTTATAAGATACCGCGGAGTACTATTATCTACTTCAACTCCTAGAAGCTAATTAATAGGACTAAATTCGGGTTCCGTTATTATTCCGCCCGATAGGTCGCAGTTTAGGGTGAATAGTATATTGGCTAGTTAGAGGTCTATTTATAAATCAATATTATTATTTTAGGTATTCGGTCCCGAAGATATATACCGCTATAAATAAGGCCCTAGTCGTAAAGATAATTTAACCCGAGTAATATTTATTTCGAAATCTCGCGAGTATAACCTAGGTAGCGTGGTTTTTCCCGGATAGTTATTGCTTCACTATCTAATATTATAACCGGGAACACAAGACAAAGATATAAGCCATTAGGCCCTTTATACTTAAACTAATCCAATAATTGCAAAACGTGGTTTTTTCCCGGATAGTGTGTATCCGCTTTCGATAAGTAAAGGAGGATAGAACGTTCTCGGCTTTTACTTAAGATATTCGCTTTAAGAATCTTCAACGTAATATATCTTTCAAGCCTAGAGGATAGGAAGGAGTAAGTTTAATAGTTACGACAAAATAGGAAACGAGATAACGTAATAACGTGGATTCATCAACCTTGTATCTTCGGCAATCCAAACTGTGGAAAACTGGCCAAATACTCATTTTCCAACAATCCGATACCTGTGGTGGAAAGTGTCCTCGAGGTGAACTGGGTGGTAGCCTCCAGCACGATACTCTTCGACAGGTTCGACAACATCGTGAATGCGTTCAAAGCGACGCATTTTCCTCAATATAATTGATTCGATGGTGGCACCAGGGGCGTCTGTATCGCTGGAAAAACAACGGAGTGGAAGGCAAGGAACAATCAGTTATAGTATGCTTATAGAGTGTATGACCCGCAATGTGAGTGACTTGCTTCACTAATATCAAAGAATCATATTCATCCCACTTTTTTATGCACCCGGAATAGCACCTAAGATTTCGATCACGTAGGTAAACCTACATGTAGTTCAAGTGGAATGTTGACGACGCGGGGAAGACAAGAATTACTTTCGACCTACTAGTAAGCAAGCATATACCTTATCTTATCACGACTCCCCTCCAATTCTCCGGCCACCCCACTCCGTCATTCTTCGCTTCAGTCTAATCTCCTGTGCAGAGCAGATATCACTCTTCGTTTCTTGATTGGCTCTAGTCATGTCCGTCAAAAGAGTCCTGGTAATTGCAGGCTCAGACAGCTCAGGCGGAGCGTAAGTCCACATATCCTATCCTGCAAAACGACCGAAAAAAAACAGCGGTACCCCATCTTCAAGATGATGACTTGGAATTCCATAACATGTGCTGTGGAATTAGGATGGCATGATTCTAATATGTTCTAGCGGCCTTGAAGCCGATCAAAGGGTCCTTGCGGCTCACGGATGCTATGCTCTCACTGCCACAACCGGGTTGACGGCACAAAACACACTGGGCGTGCAAGATATCTTCGTTGTGCCATCTGAGTTTGTGAGAAAGCAGATCGATGCTGGACTTGAAGATGTTGGTGCTGATGTAGTGAAATTGGGTAAGTCATCTGGAGTCGATCAATCTTTCCTCTTTCCAGCAACTGATAATACTCATAGGCATGCTCTCATCTGCTGAGACCATTGATGTAATTGCAGAAACGCTACAAGCTCACAAAGTCCCTTGTGTTGTCTTGGACCCAGTATGATGAATTCCATTGCTGTCATGTGTTGATCTAACGTGCATCGAAAGGTCATGGTTTCCACGAGTGGGTCGAAATTGCTACCGGAACAAGCAATCAAAGTATTAAGGACAAAGCTGCTTCCTTTAGCAACAGTTTTGACACCGAACATTCCCGAAGCTCTTCTTTTGTTGAAAGATGCTGGAACAGAGACTCCGGAACCAACAGACTTGGAGGGAATGATTGAGCTTGCTAAGAAGATCTGTTCATTGGGTCCCAAGGCAGTTCTTTTAAAGGGAGGTCATCTTCCTTTGACCAAAAACCACCAGACATCGCAAAATCCAAAAGAAACGACCTTAGTAGTGGATATCCTGTTTGACGGAACGACGGCTACGTTATTCGAAACAGAGTTCTTGATCTCGAAGAATACTCATGGCACAGGCTGTTCACTTGCTTCCGCAATTGCTGCAAACTTGGCTTCCGGGAAAGACATGATCAGAGCGGTCCGTAGTGCTGTGCGATTTGTTGAGGTTGGAATCAAGACGAGCATTGACCTGGGCAAGGGGAGTGGGCCGATCAATCATTTCCACTCGACCTACACTATGCCCTTTGCGCCGTATGTGACAAGTCCCTCGTCCCTTCAACATCCTCTCTGACGATTTGATCATTTTAGTGGCCGATTCATCGAGTACATTCTAGACCGTCCAGATGTGCAGCAAGTCTGGCAAAAATTCACTCACCACGAGTTCGTCGAAGGAATGGGTCATGGTACCCTGCCTGTTGAACGCTTCAAGGCATATCTTGTGCAAGATTATCTCTACCTGGTGAGATCATGTCCAAGCAGGTACTTTTAAAAAAGCTGTCAACTCATGAGAATTCAACTCGCAGGTACAATTTGCCAGAAGCAACGCGCTGGCGTCCTACAAGGCCAAGAGCATGGATTCAATAGCAGCGGTAAGTGCTCGGCATGCTTTTCTCGAAGTCAATCTAATACATTTTGTTCTAGTCCGCCCAAATCGTTCTCCATATCCAGCGAGAGATGACCTTGCATATCGACTATTGTACCGCCTTTGGCCTTTCGAAGCAGGAGATGGAAGATACACCCGAAAGCATCGGTAAGCTAGTTATGCTTCTTTATATATGTGGGAGACTTACTGATATCTATACCCATAGCCTGCACCGCATACAGCCGGTACATCTTGGATGTAGGCCAGTCTGAAGACTGGTTAGCCCTTCAAATGGCCCTTGCACCATGTTTGATCGGATATGGCGCCATTGCAAACCGACTCCATCAAGCAGAAGGAACTCTCCGACAAGGAAACAACTATTGGAAGTGGATCGAGAATTACATTGCCGATGACTATACTGAAGCTGTCCAATTGGGTTCAGGTAAGCCAGTTCGTTACATGCGAGTGAAACATCAGCTGAATCATGTCATGTCACAGAATTACTGGAAAAGCATATGCACCAGGTATCGCCAAGTCGCATGGAAGAACTCATTCGGATCTTTATCCGAGCTACAGAATTGGAGATTCGCTTTTGGGATATGGGCCTTGAAGGCAAGAATACTTAGAACTCAGACTCTAGATATCTGCTAGTCTAGGTAGGGTTGTGAAAATGCACTAGCATTTTCAACTCAATCGAGACACCACTGTAGTCAGATTTTTGATCCAGCGCGGTTTGACAGCATAGGTTTTACATAGTCTTTGTTTTAGGTTGTTATCTTCCATTCAACTCGCATTTGGGCGTCACTGAACTCGCATTTGAGCAATAATATGACCGCCAACTGCCAGATTTGTCTCATGTCCGACATGTGTATGTACAATAACAACGCGTTAGATTGGGCTAACACTATATGTATGCTCGCGAGTCAACCCTACCTACACCCAGAGGTATCGCCACTCTCGCCATCATAAAGATATTTCATCGCCTCTTCTATTTGCCCCTTTGCATCCATGGGCCATCAATTCCTGTGCAAATCAAAATTAATTTTTCTGCCTCAAGTCAACAGTTACAACCAATCAGCAACAAACCAGGCAGGACGCATGAAGGCGGTGGGTGTATTTTTGTCCTATCTAGGAAGGCGGTTTGAGAGGTACCTGATCCAGGCCTCATCACGTGATCCTTTGAAAAAAAATACAAAGAGAGCTAAACCCAATACAATTTTCTTTGCGCCTTCCTCCCCTGGCTTTTTTTTTTTTCTCCTTCCCTTTTATTTCACGTCTCGACACCTCGTGAACTCAACTCTTTATATTTTTCTTCTTCCATTACAAGTCTCCTTTGTTTTATCATACAATCCTAATACTACTTCCCTTAAAACACATTTTCACAGACTTGATCATGTCATACGGTGGTGGCTATTCGCGCGGCGGCGGTGATTCCTACCGGTAAGTTCCTCGTCCTGACAGTGAGCAGACGATGGACTATGTTCAACCCTAGTCCTCATCAACTGCGCGGCATACCTGGCAAAACCCTTGAACCTGCAGTCGCTTCCAGCGACGTTGGGCGTTGAGGTTGAGTCTTCTTCTCAAATGCCAGGAGCCACATGTCAACTGCATCACAGAAAGAATCATCCTTGCTAACTTTTCTACTCTAGCTCCCGTGGAGGTGAAGGCGGCTACTCTAACGGTGGCGGCGGCGGTTACTCTGGCGGCGGCGGCTACGGCGGCGGCGGCGGTGGTTACGGCGGTGGCCGTGGAGGAGGTGGTTATGGCGGCGGCGGCGGTGGTTACGGCGGCGGTGGTGCCGGTGCCGGTGGTGACCGCATGTCCAACCTCGGCGCTGGCCTGAAGACTCAGGATTGGGGTAAGTCGATATCACCGAAACCAGAATCTGTTTGTTCATGGAATACTAACATCGGATCCAGATCCTAACTCTATGCCCAAGTTCGAGAAGTCGTTCTACAAGGAGCACCCTGATGTCACAGCACGCTCCGAGGAGGAGATCCAGGCATTCCGCAAGGAGAAGGAGATGGCCATTCAGGGTACCAACGTCCCTCGTCCCGTTGAGACCTTCGACGAGGCTGGTTTCCCCGCGTACGTGCTGTCTGAGGTCAAGGCCCAGGGATTCAGTGCTCCTACCGCTATTCAGTCTCAGGGTTGGCCCATGGCTCTGTCCGGTCGCGATGTCGTCGGTATCGCCGAGACTGGTTCCGGAAAGACTCTGAGTTACTGTCTTCCCGCTATTGTTCACATCAACGCCCAGCCTCTCCTCGCCCCTGGCGATGGTCCCATTGTCCTTGTCCTGGCCCCTACTCGTGAGTTGGCTGTCCAGATTCAGGCTGAGATCACCAAGTTCGGAAAGTCTTCACGCATTCGCAACACATGTGTTTACGGTGGTGTGCCCAAGGGTCCCCAGATTCGTGACCTCTCTCGTGGTGTTGAGGTCTGCATTGCTACTCCCGGTCGTCTGATCGATATGCTCGAGGCCGGCCGTACCAACCTGCGTCGTGTCACATACCTCGTTCTTGACGAGGCTGATCGTATGCTTGACATGGGTTTCGAGCCCCAAATTCGCAAGATCATTGGCCAGATTCGCCCTGATCGTCAGACTTGCATGTGGTCCGCTACCTGGCCCAAGGAAGTTCGTCAGCTCGCTTCTGACTTCCTGAACGACTACATCCAAGTCAACGTCGGTTCCACCGACCTTTCCGCCAACCACCGCATCACACAGATCGTTGAGGTCGTCTCCGACTTTGAGAAGCGTGACAAGATGATCAAGCACCTCGAGAAGATCATGGAGGACCGCTCCAACAAGTGCATCATCTTCACTGGCACCAAGCGTGTCGCAGATGAAATTACCCGATTCCTTCGACAAGACGGATGGCCTGCGCTTTGTAAGTTTGCGATTCCTGCTACCCTATTTCAATCAATACTAATACACCTCCCAGCCATCCACGGCGACAAGCAGCAGAATGAGCGTGACTGGGTCTTGAACGAGTTCAAGCAGGGCAAGAGCCCCATCATGGTGGCCACTGATGTGGCTTCCCGTGGTATCGGTATGAACAAACTACATCCCCCTTCCTTTCCTTCTTCCCCGCTTTTCTTCTCCCCTTGGGGCCCTTGAAAAACACTTAC
Organism: Penicillium turbatum; assembly: GCA_030762825.1. Classification (NCBI taxonomy): domain Eukaryota; kingdom Fungi; phylum Ascomycota; class Eurotiomycetes; order Eurotiales; family Aspergillaceae; genus Penicillium; species Penicillium turbatum. The sequence goes on along the minus strand of JAUJYX010000003.1, from coordinate 627,215 downwards.
CCGTGTTGACGTTGTGTGATACAATGGCACGATGCTCAACTCTCTCGAAGCACGTTGGTGTATACGCCGCGTCTAGGCGTATCTGGTCTTCCTAAATGGTTTTTATGCCAAGAGGACCTTGGACTCACAGTGCAGCACAGCAGCAGGCACTCTCGCCTGACTTTGATTCTCCATCTCTTGTGTGACAGACTCGTAGGAGAGTCGAAGTTTGTTCTCACACAGTGTTGTTTTTGAACTGTTGAAGGCTGCATTTTTTCCAAGGTTGCTCTAGGACCACGATAACATCGCCAATCCCATGGATTCGCTTCCTTTGGGATTTTCTTCAAAGAAACCCATCAAGAGAGCAGTGATGCATCAAGTCCTGCACGGCGGAGAAAGGGTCCTTTGTGACCATACTCCTCATATTCCCACTAATGATCTCTTTGCTAACATACAACTTCGAAAAGATGTCCGAGACATTACTCATGTGCTCAACTATGATTACCCCAACAACTCGGAGGACTATGTCCACCGTATTGGTCGTACTGCTCGTGCCGGTGCCAAGGGTACTGCCATTACCTTCTTCACCACTGACAGTAAGTGCTATTCCGTGTCTTGAACATCAGCAACTTGTACTAACTTTCCTTCCTCTAGACTCTAAGCAGGCTCGTGATTTGATTACTATCCTCACTGAGGCTAAGCAGCAGGTTGACCCCCGTCTTGCCGAGATGGTCCGCTACGGCGGTGGCGGCGGCGGCGGCCGCTGGGGTGGCCGTGGTGGTGGCCGTGGCCGCGGTGGCTGGGGTGGTGGTCGTGGCGGCGGCGGCGGCGGTGGTTTCACCGCTTCCAACTCTGCTCCCGTCGGCGGCAACCGTCGCTGGTAGATGCCCTGATGCCCTGCTGCTTCTCCCCGTGTAGTAGTCCCTGGGCCTGTATTGTGTTTGTTCCGGTAGACCTTTTTCTTATTCCCTCTTGCGTAACTCGAAACGGACGGCGTTATCTTTGTCTCATAGATACTTTTTACTTGTTCTTTTTTTACGTCCTCTACGTCTTCGGCTGAAGGGGATCTTCTCGGTGTCGGATTTCTACTCATTATCTCAGTGGGATCTCATGGCTTGGATCCCCACGACAAAATGCATGCATGTCAATTAGTTTCAAAAGTTCAAAGTCTCAGAGCTCGCTGGAGACTCTTAACTTCAATCGCAATAACGATTCAAAGCACTTCTGGTTCATTCGGCTATATAACTACACAGTAGATACATATCTTCCCATGTCAGGTAGAGAAGCATCATTTGCAATAAACTCACTTCCCTATATAAGAACACCAGAAGCTACCTCACTGTCTGCTGCCCCGTGGCTGTCACAGCCGCCAGGACCCTCTAGGTGGGCTACATTATAGAAAACATGAATAGGTCAGTCAACAAGATCCAGGTATCGCTTCATCCGGTCATACACATAGAAACTCGTAGCCACCATAGGCGCCATTTTCACATATCCAACACTCAATCCAACATAAAACCCCCTAGCTCCTCTCTCCCGAAAGACCCGTCGTGCCGTCTCCACGATGCTCAAGCGACCACCGGCAACACTCCCAACCTGTATCCGTCTCCGAACGATATCAATCGGATACGAAACTGTCTGGGCAGCTATACCAGCAGCTGCCCCACAACAAAGCTGCGCAGCCGCTGTAAGTCGAGTAGAAGATCCTGGTTCTAGTGTATACGGCGCAAAATCAGGCAACCGAAGCCAATCCTTGATCTGATCATGCGTCAGAAACGACATCCCCGCATACGGCAGTATACCCAACATAGTCGGCGCAATCCCTGCATACAGATTCGCGAACCCGGACCTGCCTCTACATCTACCTTCGAAGTATATTTTCCGAGTAATTCCAAGCCACGAGGAATGTTTCTGTGTTTCGAAGGCGAGACGTGTGCGGATCAACTCAAGTGGATATGTGAGTAGTGTTGAGATTGCACCGGCTATACTTCCGCATAGGAATCGACGTAATGGTGTTTCATTATCGGATGTTCTGATTATCGCTTCGCGGAGCTGTTCGTAGGCGAGGAAATTTATGGCTGCGTATGGGAAGACGCGGACTAGGCTTGCTGTGTGGCCTTTGAAGAGGGCGGGGAGTCCGTTTGTGGTTTTTATGTGTTTTGCGGCTTTGAGTGCGCCGGTCCAGTGGGTTGTGTACTGGATGAAGGTGGAATGGGAGGTTTGGAAGAGGATTCGAACTCTTTCTAATGGGGCGACTATTGTTTTGGCCTGTTGTTACACTGTTAGTGATTTGCTGGGTGTTATTGGGAGTAGTGAGTAAGGAACTCACGGCGCAGCCTGCTATGCCCCCTGCTAGCCCGTTTCTGATGATGAATTCTAGACTTTGAGTGTCTTTTTTTAATTCTGATGCCCGACGGCCGTGGTGAGGCTCTTCTATAGATGAATTCTTCGCATCTGGGGCAGTGGCGCCTGTGTCACTCATCCTCTGAGGGGTTCAGGGGGCAGCCCTCTGTTGTATTTGGGAGAATGAGGCTACAGAAGGTCGATTCTGCCATAGGCAAAAAGGGCACGTGTCGTGGGACTGCAGGGATCTCGAGCATTCACGAGGTTATCTCCTAACTCCGGCCCCTTGTTTGCTTTCTAACCATGGCAATTTTTTCCCTATTTTGATAACTCCGGACACCCATACTATTCTGGATATCTTACTTCCAAGGTTTTTATATGCAGTTGAGATATGGGGTACTTCTATTTCGTGTTCGTCAGTATCGAGCACTGGAGTTGTATCTTTCTTCGTCACAGTCGAATATACATTGAGCTGGGAGACATATCTTGACAGTATGCTGAAACAAATACCACATTTCTATCATGCGTAACCTATAAGTACATTGCTATGTCTATAACATGACCCTTATACACACTTCAAATGACATGGTTTGGAATTCCCTTAGCCTCTAAGTGTGACCTATCTTATACTAGCTGGAGCGGGAGACCTGGCACCAGCTTGCCTTAGCCTTCCAATTCTTACCCTATTGACACAAGTGGGTGACTAAACTGTGATCATATGGCACTAAGAAGCCGCCATTGTTCACACGAACGGTTGTACTAAGTGTCGTTCTGAGACTCAAGCTTTTGGCTCGTGCATGGCCCAACCTTCAAGCTTTAAGCTTATTTGGCTCACAGAAAGTCCGTTGTGGGTTTCTTTTGCTCTCTATGACATACCGAAGTCGGAAATATGTGAACAAGAGGACTACATCAAGATCATGCAAGATATTCCGTGACTACCAGATATCTCCAATTTATGACAAGAACAATGCATAAAACCAAAAAAGGCCTGTGCATAATAATACCTCAATAGCTTTGCGATCAGTTGACACAAGTACCCATTCCTATGAACAGACGATAACATTGCTCCCCGGCTCAGCCAAACACCCAACAATCAAGCGTTTCCACCAGAAAATACCAAAAAGAGACCTACCTGCATATCGGACGAAAAGCCCGACAATCAATTACCCTACAACCCGAGTATACTGTAGGCAAAATGCCAGCCGTAAAAGTAACTCTACAAATTACACATTTGTAAAAGATTTGGCCCATTGCCTAGAACAGCGAGGTGCAGTAGTGTCCCACGCTGTAAGAATGAGGGTTCAACTCCCGCAGTAGGGATGCATAAGCGCCACGTCTTCAATGCCACTCGTTCATCCGTCGGTGCACGTCGGAGTCCCAGGGAAAAAAACGGGCACGTTGTTGGTCCAGAGCCAAACCGAACGTCGTAAATTCAATCGAGACTTGCTGTGGCCAACAGGGGGGGCTTGGTGTTGGGTCCGCTAGTAAGACAAACGCTTCTAATTAATATTGCGCCACCAGTGAAAACCAGTGAAAAGGAATATGGGAAGTATCTTGATTGTAGGCTGTAGGTTGTCTAGAGCAGGCGTAGAATATGCATGGAAAATGTAACTCTGTTTAGGAGTGGGGATTTGATATTTGGCCACAGTGTTGATCTTGAGTTAGCAGATCTCGAAGTTATACCTGAATAACACCTATATCGATTACACAGTGGCAATATATTTGCACAACAGACATGATCTTCAACTCCCAAGGTGTCACTTCCCATCCCCAAAGTCAATCTACTGAACTTCTTCCAACCCCTGTCTCGAGAATCGAATCCCTGCAAATACCAATCTCAGCCATTGGGTTGACAATGTCAGTCTCTTGCCAATTTCAGATTTCGACATCAAATTTCACGTCGATATGTTCGCTCCCTAACCGAGGTCTCATCCGTATATTTCAATCTTAACCTATTAACCTGACCCCTCGGTGGAAAAATTGAACGTGAAAACGAGACCCCCTCCCTCCTGGTCCACAATTAACAGCTCAGCGATCATCGTCTGGGGTGTACTAATCCACACCAGGTCTTTCCTACCGCGATCTGCCGAAGTGTTAGCGGGTGAGACTTACTGTCTCCGGCGGTAGTCTGGCACTTTATTACATTCATATCACCGCACTGGCCAGGTGTGGAGTCTGGGAAATTGCGTTGTCTTTTTGTCTTCTTGTACTTTTTCTACTTTGAAGAGCACGGACGCTCAACCGTTTTCTTTGATAGGAACTCGGCACGTTCGTGGGTCTTGATTTCGGGCTACTGTATGCACGTCTACTGAGTATTCGCACTTCCAACGGGCTGGAACTGATGGAAATATCTATGATGTTGTTAGGGCTAGGTACTTACATGTGCAGGACCCAGTTCGAAGTAAACAGCTTCCCGCTTTTGAAGTAAAATTCCGCAGGCACGGAATAAATTCCATACCTCGCATATTCAAACCGGATACGTCTTGAAAAGAAAATCACCACGCCAAGCCTCTCTATCATGATCGCCCTAAGCGATTAAGGATTAACCTGAGCTTGGGCACCGGAGAATACCCGTAGGCTCGACCAGGCCCAGAGTGGGAACCGTTTCCGCTTTTCTGATGGCACCTACGACGTTGTTGTATGTTGTAATATACCAAGTCAACTCGCTTAGACCCGTCCACTTTGGTTTATGTAGCATAAACCTGCAGGAATGGGCCCACGTGCATCAAGTAACACAGAAAGACGAACACCTGCAGCACCTATCTTCCGTGATATTTGAGACATTCATAATTATCCTGTGTTCTTCCCCGTTTGGTCTCTCTGCAGCCCAAACCTAAAGAAAAAAAAAGCCACAGCCGCGAAAGGCGCGTATGCCACAACATTACAACGTACAGCACCACTTCTGTCCAGAGGGTAGCTACAACACTCAACATCAAAAGCACCCGATCAGGAAAAGAGGCGAGAAAGACAAGATCGCGCCAAGCTCCCTCCAACAAAGCCTTGCTCTGATTCGATCGACATGTTACATATCCTGAAGCTTTGGGCAAACCAGGGCATGATAAAATTGGAGACAACAATTGGAGCCAGGTTTGGGTCGATCGTCCGAATTTACAAACAATGCATCTTCGTACTCGTACAACTGGATCCCAGAGCGGCTGCGGCGTCCAATGATTGACGCGCTATATGAACTTGATATCGCTCCCGTTCTGCCTTTAATTCCGGATAACCCGCACTGGACACTGTGTGTTGTCCGCGCGGAGTCCGTCTGGTCCCACTGTTTTTTTTTGGGTCTTTTTTTGCGCCGTGTGAGACAGCCTATTATCCATCGTATATCGTAACATGTTATACGATGGATAGTTAGTTACATTAGGTGCCCTTCGTCATCCAGATGCAGGGGGTTTGATTTTTATTCATGAAATATATATCATCAGCCTTGTGATTCGTAAAGTAGAAACAATTATTTAACTTGCTTTTTCCTCACCGGCAGTGAGGGAACAGGTTCCGCCTGCGGGGTGGGATCCAGACCCCGAGAACGCCAATCATCGAGTAGACCGTCTTTCCGAGCTGGGAGTCCTGCATCTTGATTCTTTTCCCGTGTTCCTAGGTATCAGGCTTTTGGGTATGGTGAGGGGGCTTGATGGTAAAGAGCTGATATCCCCACTTACTGCGAGGCTGAACAGTGAAGAGAAGATTCAGAACCAAATTGTGCCCGAAGCGAAATGATAGAAAAATATTTAGCCGGAGTCCAACGGGTGGATCTTGAGATTACACTGAGCATGGAGCATACACTGATCGTACCGGAGAGCCGCCGAATTTCCGCTCTTATGGCAATTTACCGAGTCGTGTGGGCTCGAAAGTTCCGCTGGGAAACTGATAGCCCCCTTTCTCCTCTTTTCTTCCTTGGTTCGGAGATTGTGTGTGCTTTGTACTATAATTATCACATGGATAGCTGTCTGGATTGAACCAATTGTCAATATGTAGTTGTATTCGAACTTCGAGTGGAACCATGGGAGAGGTCGTAGAGACGGAGTCCTCCGTCTGGGATGGAGTTATCTCGTCTGATAAACACATAACATAACGTATAACTATTGACTTGTTCATATGTAGGAGATATGTAGGCTCCGATCACCGGTATATGAGGTTGTTGTTCTCCAGTCCCCACCGACGCGTCTAGGTATTGTGACGGTTACGCGACCAGATATCAAATTGGAATGGTGTACCATGACTCGGGAATCTTTAAAATAGAAGCCAACATGACTAGTAGCGTGTAACCTAGCGGTTTGCGATGATATAGCAGTGTCTAGGTACAAGCGGTTATACATGACGGGTTCAATCATACCCAAGTAGGCCTCTTTAGTCCAGATGTACACGTACAAATCTTTTAAGAATAACATATAATATGGTCGCTGCACGAGCTTGCAGAAATATATTGTACCAAATACGTGTAATTAAAGTGCAACACTAAACCTCCTTTTCAGGAAAAGAAGCTATCGCCGGCTTCAACCGCCTCGGCTTTGAACCTTCCAAGGTTCAAAGCAGACTTTAGCGCTAGACCTGAACAAGCCAGGCCCATCCACCGAGCTTCTCCAGCCTCCACTCTCGCCTCAGCCCATTTTTCCTATTGGTCCACAAGGAGCTGAGTGCCTGCTTTTTTCCTCGTCCACACTAGCCCTGGTCTTCCCGAGTCCCATCGCGTCTTCTTCCCCCGACCTGCGCTACTCCCCTTTCTGCCTTAGTTTCCCTCCAGACAACGGTAAGTGCCCCTTAGTGTTTCCAACCATCCCTGATTGAGACTCGCTTCCCTCTCTCGGTTGAGGTTCCTCGGGCACGCCATTCCTAGTGCCATCTTTCTTGGTCAGGCTCAAGCCCTCCCCTGGCTTTCCCCCTCTCTGACATCTTGGTTGGTACCCACGCCCCTACACGCTAGGTTCTCCTCGACGCACCCGGGTTGCGGGTAGACTAAGAGGCCTCCAGTTAGGAACCTAACCAGTAGTCTCTAGCAAAAAACAACAACATCTATACTTTGTATACTTCAATTATGATATTTCCTCCCATTGTCATTGAAGATTTTTTTAATAAGAGGGGAAATCTATGACAAAAGAATTATTGCCACTTCTCTCCTGGATGGATCCGCTTTTTTTTTTCTTTCATAAATCCGAAAACCAAAATTTCCCCCCAAAATTGTTATCACGCAGACATGGAAAGCTTAGCCGGTAACGAAGGGCACTGAGGGGAAAAGGGGCCAAGCAAGTCAAATGTCGGAGTATGGTGTGGAAAAAGGGAATGGCCCGAGATCAGAGAAGCAATCAATTAATATATTTTTTTCTTCTTTTTTTCTCTCACTTGATATTTCTCCTCGGATCTTGACTTTCTTGTGGCCAGGTTGTTTCCTCTCTATTCTTCTTCATATGGGTCTCATTCAAGGTGCAGGTAGTTCTGCTGATTTGCCACGTCCAAGTGAGAGAGTGTATAACTGTATAAATCCTCATAAAAAGCAGAGAAGAAAACCAGAAATAAATGCAAAAGCAATGCAAATGTAATTTTCCCACTCGGCCGGCCCACGATACATATCGCCCACCAAAATTACGCGGTCCACCAGGATCCACCGTATCCTCGGATCCCACGAGCATTGCTTTCCCTGTCTCCCTAATCGTCTCACCTTTTAGGCCCGTCCAAGTCGCGTTGAACTCCTGACTTTTTTTTCTTTAGTCTCCGTCTAGGTCTTAGTATCCCCCCCCCGTGGCTATTTTTCCGCCCCGGTGCCTCGTGCTTACCGCCACCTGCAAGGCATCCTCGCCGAGCGAACTAAGATTAAGCATCTTGGTATCAACTTCTTTTTTTTTCTGATTATCAATTTCTTTTTCCCTTTCCTTACCCTCAAGCTGTGCGCTTTGACCCCATTTCACAATATCTTGAATATTGTGAATTAAATCTCCTTATTTTTCACTTCACTCCTCTTCATCCCTCTCCCCTTTCTCCATCTCTCTTATCTCAGAAGTATCAGTGCGCAAACCTGTTTGATCAGCGTTTCGCGACTCCAACTTCTCAATTTCCTCTCACCAAGGAATTGAACAAAAAAAAGGTACGTTGACTAAGAAACATCCCAGATCTGGTGAGGTCAGCCACGATTCCAACGTGGCAACCTAGTCTTCCGTCCCTTGCTTGAAACGTGTCGGACCCGACTCGTCAATTTCCCCGACTTTTCCCAAGGCTCATTGTTGTGTTGACGCGTCTCCACAGAGAGTCTACGCAGAAACCTTTCTCCATAGATTCGTCGGCAACATTGCGCGCGGATCTTTTCTTTTATGGACAACCGGCCCGCTTCCGAGTACGCACAGCCAGGTTCGCACCACTCAACCACCGTTGCCGACGCACCTTCTGAACAAAAACCTGCAGACCAAACTTCTGCTGCTGCCAGTGCTCACTACACCCCACAACCGGAGGTTCGCCCTGCACCACAGTACACACCACAACCTGAGGTTCGACCCGCCAATATTTCTTCGGCAAACACCCCTCAGTCGGACTACGGTCTGAACCCTCCGCCGACCGCCCGTTCGCCTGCCTACCAGGACTACCTCCACCGACCCCCTCAAACCTACGCTCCCAATTCTCAACCCGGCGGCGCGGCAGGTATGGCTCAAGCAACAAGTCCGTTTATCAACACCCTGCCTACGGGCCAGCGCAGTCCGAACGTAAAGTCTGACGCGCCCGTTCCTATAGATCCTTCGCTCCCGGCCAACAGCCCCACCTATCCTCCTCCCTACTCTCCCTACCAGCCTCAGGGGCACGAGATGGCGCAGTACCAGGGTCATCCCCCGCCACCTCAACATATGTATGCACGCCCGGATTGGCCTCATAGCTATGGACAACAGCATCATGGATTGCCGGGTCCTTATGCCTCCCCTGCTACAACGGTTGGTTTCCCCCCCTTTCACTACACCCGCAAGGTCGCGCCTTGTTTTTTGTGATGGTTCTCGGAGGGAATGCCTTGGGCTCATTACTGTTCTCAATCTCTGCTGTTTTATGCTTCTTGATTGAATCCGCAGTTTGCAAGTCGGCTTTCCGAGGATCATCACAGTGCGCCCTACCCCTCAGTTACTTACTGAGAGGCGATTGCGCGGTGTCATTCCATTCGTCTTGACTAAGACTGATTCGAAATTCGCTCTCCTTCTAGGTCTACTCGTTCGTCCCAATTCCTGGTGCACAGCAACACAAGCGTCCCCGTCGTCGCTACGAGGAAATCGAGCGCATGTACAAGTGTGGATGGAACGGTTGTGAGAAGGCATATGGTACCCTGAACCACCTCAATGCACACGTGACTATGCAGTCGCACGGCTCGAAGCGCACTCCTGAGGGTAAGTTGATATTGTTTTTTTTTTTGATGGTCGATGTCTGGTAGCCACTGCGACTAGGTTCTTGAATCTTTGTCGCAAATGGCTGGATCGGGTTAGCGCCGGCTGTTGGACGCTAGTGAGTTACACTAGATGTCGCGGGGCCCGCAGTAGCGTGACCGATGGCGTGGAGGTTAAGCTTGCCTCCTATCCCTTCCCGCCGCCCCCTCACTACCAAGCATAGTCGACGCTAGTTTTCTTTTGGAAAATCATTGTTCGTTACCAAGTTCTCTGCTGACTTTGCCCTCCCAGAATTCAAGGAAATTCGCAAGGAATGGAAGGCACGCAAGAAGGAAGAAGAGGCCCAGCGCAAGGCTGTTGAGGAGCGTGAGCGCGCTGCTGCCCAGGCTGCCCAGGCCAACCAGGTCGAAGCCCCCAACACCTCCGATGCCTCTCACGGACAGCCACCTGCGTATGCCAGCGGCGTCCGCCCTCAACTCCCTCCCATCGGATACCAGCCTGCGGATAGCCAGGTCCCCGGCCAGTACGGTGGACCTCCCGGCGGTGGAATGGTCTATCAGAACAACGCACAGATGGCCTATCCTCCCAACTATCCCCACTCTCCATACCAGAGCGGACCGGTGTACCCGCAACGTGAGTAATGCTGTCACCTTTTCTCTGTACCGGGATCGACCCTCTGGACTTCCCTTTCGACAAGGTCATCCTCGCCCGACCTGATCTGTCCCGCTGATTCGTGAATTCGCTACGGCTTCCAGAGACTCAAACCGCCAGCTACCCGCAATAATACTCTAACATAATCAACCTCCTTTTCCGCTATGGACCCTACACCGTCAGAACCTGCATTTGCTTTTTCTTTCTAATCACGATATCCCCTGTCCTTGGCTAATGTTCTCGTCCTGGATTCCGCATGCCATCCCCCAACACCCTCCCCCATCCTTCTGATCTCAAGTCTTTCGTGCTATGATACCAATCTCTGCGGCTTTCAATCCTGATTCGTTTAAGAGTGACTTTTTCGGCTTTGTTCCATACCTGCCATCCTCATTGCGTTAGATTGCATCGAGCTGAGAGGGTGTGCTGCCTGCCCTTCTTCGCTCCTCTCTGCTCTGTTTTCTGCTTGAAACTTGATGCAGATGTGGTGCATTTCTTATCCTTTTCTTTTTGCGTTTGCTGGGGTTGTGACTTCAAGGATGGTTGGGCGGCGGATTTTTTGCATCTGTTACTTATCGCCCGAAGCATCTTCTCCCAAAATCGTTTGCCTGGGGGTTCTTTGCTTCAGTGATTTCATCTATCGTTTTCTATTGGTTAACTTTGCTACATGCAAGTTTCATCTTCACTCTCCTTTCTCTTTTTTTTCCCTATTGATAACGTATATTATGTTACATTGACTTATGTATGCTCCTATCCGATTAACTATATGTATTATTCAAACCAGGTGGCTTGTGTTTTCTCTTTGGTGCATCATGATCGATTGGCTCGGATATTGGTTATCATTGCTGCTTACATTAGTGATTAGACAGTCAATCATCATCCAGAGGGCAACATACAGCAAAGGCAAAACTCGCCAAGATTTGAATCGACCCAACTAGAAAAGAACAAGAAAGAAGCAGCAAAGATAGTGGAGTATTCTTCTCTCCACTACATGCAGCCTAGTCCAAATTGTTGACAAGACATGGCGGAAGAGGGAGAGAGAGAGAAATAGATAGGCAGGGGGTATAGAAGCAATCCGACAACCCAACATCACTATTGTCAATCACTACATAAGACACAGATTATCTGAGCAACACACAATTAGAACAACACTTAGCAAGCCACCCATTCCCAGTGATCACAAATGAGGTTAGTCCCATACCGGCCCGAGCACAAGGCCATGTACGAACCTTGGTAGTAGTAGCTTGATGTACGCGTGCACTCACACCCTTGGAACTACTGCACAAGGTACATATGCGCGCAGCGCGTGGTGTGTACCTGACTAGAACCGAAGAAGTAAAGCCTGACCACTACATGTACGCCGTACGCCGTACATGAGACACGAGACTAGTGCAAGTAACCGTTTCCACGTGGTGGGCATTAGTATCAGCCACCGATATCATCGATGGTGGTAATTTTGCGTTTAGAGTTATTCCTAATCGTTTCTAGTCTACTTCCTGTTCCTACCTAGTCGGCCGCGTACACCCGGCATGTCACATTTGCTTGTTCCAAGGTTGTTGCGGCTGGACTCCACTGGATGCTTCTTAGCTTGGGGCTAGTCGTGTGTTAAGGTACCTAGATACTTCAGGCTGTGCATGCGGTGAGAAGTGCGCTGGGGATGGGCTAGGGGACGCTAGCTAGGTGGGATTAGCCTTTAGGGGAGTGATCTACGTGGGTTTTGATGGTATAGGGCTTGCTATCATTCCTTTGAATCTGAACAACGGGAAGGGCTGAAGCATGATAGTGGGCTTGGGGGCGGCCAGATATTAAAACTCTGACGATAGAAGACAAGACGTAGAGAGTGACGTAGAGGTGTTCATACTAAGCTCTATCTATAAGTCCGATGTAGGTTAATTTAGAGTGTCACTCGTTCACCCACGGATCTGCTTGCCGAGCTGCTTAAAGTGTCCACGCAGACCCAGATCCCCGAAGGAACTAGTAAAATACTAAAGTACTTTGACGCACAGAAGTCTCTGGGAAATGTGCTCTAGCGCTCCCGTCGAGGCCCGCAGGGAACATGGGTTGGTGGAATGGGAACTAAACCACTTGTAGTCTAGTTGGATCTTGTGGAACCTGAGGTATCAGTTGACGGATGTATGCCTCAGGCAGAAGAAGTTGATGCCTAACAACCCAGGGCTTAAGTCTAAACCCGATATGGACTAGCGCCCGATTCCCTTCTGCGAAATTGTTTTGCGATTCAATCTTCGACAGGTCAAACGGACGTGACACTCTGTTTTTCCTGTTCTTTTCATTTTGCCACATTATAATCATTGCATTTTACCTCTCCATACTCGCATTGTGCAGGACACAAGCACTAAACCGACCCGACGACCATAGCACCCAGCTATGTTATTACGGTTTCCAGGGTCGCTCGTGAACAGAGCTTTGCGCAGCCGACTTCTTTCTGCGCAGCAATACCGGGCGACGATTTCAACACGACGACTTCCACAGCCATGGATCGCCTCAAGACTATACAACCATTCATCCCTCCAACGAACTCCCCGGAGTTCTTACGATACTCGCCCCAATGACAAGCCTCTTCGGAAGCGCGGTTTGCCATCTGCGCGAGGGGACAAACGGTCGGAGTTTTTCAAAACAGCAAAGGGAAGAGCTGCCTTGATGGATATTGCATCTGGCCGGGCTATACAAGTAGGTCGTCAGCATGATGATGACGAGATTGCGGAGATAGAGGAGGCTCTGGAGACTGAAGCTGCTGAAGCTGCTGAACCCGAAGTGCCAGCGGACGATCCCTATGAATTTGATGTCTCTGATACTCCGGATAATGAGGTTCCGGATAGCCAGGCTCCCAAGGCTGATGCATCCCGTGGAAAAAAGGTCGATAAAAGACCCGATCCTGATTCTTTGAGAGCGAAAGTTACACCCAAGATCATCAATATGGAGTTGAAATGGATGACTGATCCGATGGACTTGACGGAGCGGGTTGAGCGCCTTTTGCAAATTAACGATGTGGACAAGGCGGCAGCACTGGTTCGGGCTGCAACATTGAAGGGCATGAGAACAGGTAGTGCCTGGGCACTTCTTATGGGATACTGCTTTGAGCAGGATCATCCGCAGGCTGCGTTCAAATTCTGGAATGATGTGAGTTTTTTCCCCCCCTGGTCTATTGCACTGCCATGGAGCAAGTTGTCTGAATTTACGTTTTGGACTTGTATGCTGACGGATTTCTCTCACAGATGAAAAAGCGTGGCACGAAGCCAAGTGAAAAAGCGTACACAGCTATGTTGACGGGTCTAAGCTCAGAGACAGTCACAAAGTCTCCGACTACCATGAAGATTGCAGACTCCGTCTACCGCTCGATTGCCAGTCCTAATTCTGAGGTCGAGCGTAGTATCATCCACACCAACGCCATGCTTTCAGTTTGTCATCGTCATGGCGATATGGATCAGCTGTGGAAGATTATTGCCGACATACCCGAAGAGGGACCAAATTCCCCTGATACTACCACTTATACGATCATCTTAAATGCTGTCCAATTCGCAGGCCGCCGAGATATCGCGACAATGAGTCCCGATGATATTGATGTGATTCTCCAACGAAAGAAACAAGTCATCACCGAAGGCAAGCGGATTTGGGCCGATATCGTCTGGCGGTGGAAGAACAAAACCCTAGAACTCGACGATCAAGTCGTTAGCGCCATGGCCGGCTTGCTTCTGGATGGCGCCAGTGATATGGATTGTTACAATGTCCTGGAACTGTACAAGCAGACCATGGGGATTCCTATATTGCAAAAGCGGCCCATTGACAGCCCGACCAGCACGCGTCGCAGGATCAGTCGTGAGGACCAGGAAGCCATCCAGAATGCAGAGGCTGCTCGACAAGAACAGATGGAAGATGTTCCGTTTGTAGATGAGAACAATCAACCATGGGATTCACCGAGTTCTTCATCGGTGCCATCAGCTCCGCAAGTCGAAGCAGAGCTGGCGAACGTGAACGAAGCGGAGGACTTCTCAGAACTCTTCAGCCCCGTCGTCCCCGATACGGAAGGGCTAGAATTCCTTCGACCAGACAGCAAGGAACTGACTCATATTCTGAGTGCTTGCTTTACCATGACTCAAGGCCTTGAGGGTGGACAGGCCTATTGGAGTTATCTGACACTGCGCGATACTCCCCACCGCTTCGAACCCGACACTTACACCTATATCCAATATTTCCGCCTCCTCCGCCTCTCTCGCTCTAGCAAAGTCTGTGTTAAGACCATGCGGGATCAGATGATTCCTTCCGGCCAAGCAACCGGATTAGCATTCCACCTCGCTCTCAGCGTCTGCCGCCGTGACCGTCGCAACAGCTCAATGCTCCTACACACGAACGAGCTGATGTCTCTGTTGGATAAAGTTTTGGTTCTACCCGAGCTCCGAATTCTCGACGGATACTTGAGCATCATCCAGGGCTTGGCTGACTCCCCTTCCCTCCTTCTCCATCTCAGAGGCCTCGATACAGATGAAGCTTCCAAATCCACCAAAGAGAAGAAAAAGCACTCACTGCCCACCCTGAACAGGAAATTGCAAGTGAGGCTGCGACTAATCGCCATCAACGTCTTACGGCCCTATATCCTCCAACTGCACACGGCATTGGAGAGCGTCCTTGGGCTTGGACAGCTGGACGGCAGCCCGAGATATCGCGGTTTCCCGAAGGATAAAGAAAGCATTGAAGCTCCTCTCGACGGTACGACGGCTGTCAGGATCATGGCGCATGTCCGTCTGCTGGTCGATGAAACACTCCATCTGGATGCCTCTAAGAATCTCATCACGAAAGCCGAGCGCGAGGCGCTTGTCGCTGACTCGGCGAGGTTGAAGAAGTATTCTGGCAGGCAGGCTATTGAGGCTCTCCAGAAAAAGAAGATTTACCCAACGCCGCAGCAGCTGCAGGAGGGGCGCCAGCGCATTAGGGAATACCTGGGGGCTTCTCGCCAGGTTAACGAATCCAGTTGGGGTCAAGAGGGAGCTTTCCCGCGGAAAGCAGAGGCTGTCTAAGGCTTGATTGAGTCTCGATCTTTGTTCCTTTGTGACTTGGTGGAGTTTCGATTGTATAATACTTGTATATCACACATTTGGGGGAATATAGATGGCCTTGCCTATTTGCATCATGTTCATAATATCATTGGTACATTCTCTACTTCTTAACTTGGAATAGTAATTTGGTTTTGCAAGGGCTTTTTGATGTCTGTGTTGACTTTTAGAATCTATTCTGATATCTTGCAAGGACGACACTGGAGATCAGATGATCTTATGCGAAAAATGACAATGCATGCAGACGAGATCTACTTACTGAGCAGCTTAGTACACCACTGAGCACCATTGTTACGCCACTAGGTATGGACTCTACACTTCCGAAAAAGTCATAATACAAAATATTCCGCCCCAGTCGGGGCATTAAAAAGGGCAGCGTCACGCAATCTGGCAGCGGATGATGAAATGCATACCTACAATCCACTCCCCCCCTGGTACTGATATTCCTATCGCGCCAAACACATTATGATTCGACTGATGATTGTTATTGATATGCCGACATTACGGAGCATATTATAGCATTCGGAGAATTTCTAAATATCCACATGGAGATAATGGCGAATGTCTCCATTGCGGCACACCATATACGATCTAGTGAACGCAAGAAGCTAACTGCCCGCCGTTCCCCTCTTTGGCAGTGTCGATGGCGCGACATACGCGTGCGATGGGCGAATGCTATGCGGGGGTATCACAAAGCCGTCCTTCCGAGCTTTGGGGGCATGAGACATGAGGGGTCGTGTTATTCATATACATTGGCGTAGACCACTGTCGGATATTTTTCGTTTACCGCAACTAAGGAATTGCCTTTTTCTCTGATTTATTGCGCATCATGGGAGACGCCAGTGTAGCCAGTGGCCAGAATGGCTTGAGTGACGGGAACGGCAAGAAACATATCCTGCTCAATGCTTTTGACATGTCGACCGTGGGACATCTGTCTCCTGGACAATGGAAGGTTGGTTTGGTCATTGACTTTGCCCAGGTGATTGAGCCGATGACTGACAGGTCCACAGAATCCCAAAGACAAGTCTGCGACCAAGCGAACACTCGAGTACTGGATCGAGCTGGCGAAGCTACTGGAGCGTGGTGGAATCAACGCTTTATTCCTGGCGGATACAACTGGAGGGTATGATACCTATGAGGGTAAGCTGGACGAATGTATCCGGCGTGCGGCGCAATGGCCGGTGACGGATCCAACTATCGTGAGTATCACAAAACAAGAGGTTCAGATAGAGTCTGACTTGCTCCGTTAGCCTATTTCTGCAATGGCTGCAGTAACCAAGAATCTGGCGTTCGGCATCACGGCTTCCACTTCATTTGAGCAACCCTTTTTGTTGGCCAAGCGCTTCTCTACCTTGGATCATTTGACCAATGGTCGACTGGGATGGAACATCGTGACTTCATATAAGAAAGCGGCCTTCAAAGCTATTGGTGTGGATAGTCCAATTGAGCACGACGAGCGATACCGTCAGGCGGACGAGTATTTGAGGGTGCTCTATAAGTAAGTTGCATGTCCACCGCGTGCGTACGTTCTTGGCGACTCACATTGATGGTTGCCTATAGACTGTGGGAGGGCTCATGGGCCCCTGATGCGCTGTCGCCTAACCCCGAAACAGATTCGTACGTGGACCCGGAAAAAGTCCGCCAGATCAACCACAAGGGGAAATACTTCTCATTGAACACACGGCACATCGTCGATCCGTCACCGCAGCGGACACCATTCCTTTTCCAAGCAGGGACTTCATCTGCCGGATCGGAATTTGCTTCGACTCACGCCGAAGCAATCTTTGTCTCCTCCCACTCGCCAGAGGTGTTGCGGCCTAAGATCGCAGCGATCCGCAAGCTGGCCGCAGAGAGAGGCCGTGATCCACAGTCAATCAAGTTCTTCGGAACCTTCACACCCATTGTGGGCGAGACTGACGAGGAGGCGCAGGCTAAGTACGAGGAGCTGAAGAAGTATGCCTCGGTGGTCGGAGGTTTAGTCCTTTTCAGCGGATGGACGGGCATCGACATTTCCAAAATCCCCCTAGATCAAGATATCACCGCCGCAGACTCGTCGGAGGCAGGTAGAATCACCAGTTTGCTTGACTCGTTACTTAAGACAAGCAAGGATATTCCACGTTGGACACCTCGCGTGGTTGCTGAGAAGGCTGCAATTGGCGGCCTTGGTCCAGTGGGCATTGGAAGCCCTGCCACTGTTGCCGATGAGATGGAGCGTTGGATTCGAGAGGCAGATCTCGATGGATTCAACATTGCCCATGTCACCACGCCTGGCACATTTGAGGATGTGGTTGACCTGCTCATTCCGGAGTTGAGACGACGCGGTCTTTATCCTGAACTCCCAGATCCCTCGGAGCCGGCGCTCACAGCACGGGAGAAGGTCCTCGGCAAGGGACAGAAAGAACTCAGGACTGATCACGCCGGAAGCAAGTACAAGTACGATGTGTATCAGGAGGAGGAGCCATATGTTAGCGACGGCGAGGAGAAATGATCCATGTCGAATTGACAGTATAAGATGTTTTCTCAATCTATGACGATAAAGGACTCTTGCATTATCTAGAACCCAAAGATCTCATAAATATCTTATGCATGCAATATATGCAGCAAAAAGCGTGTAAACATGAAACGAAACGTGCAGGTGGTAATGTTATGTACCCGTGACCCATCGTACGTAATGCCACTCTAGCCTTTCCGGGACAGCTTAGCCAACTCGCTTTCATACCTCTTCAATTACCAGACCTTCGCTGTCGACGTTGCCTCTGAGAGGACCAACTGTGTCGCCAATATTGTGATAGTCTTCCGACCGATTACAGCAAACCCTGCCGAACCATGGCTACCGTAAACTACGGCCAACCCCATGGTGACCCCCATGATGACGACTCCCTCCTTGGTGATGATTTGATCGAAGCCGATGATGGTGAGTGATAATTCTCTTGCTACCTCAATACTACCACTATAATTGAAAGTTGCTAATTCGGTGTGGCTGTAGCCATCGACGTCGACGACCCTCTACGCGATACCTCCGACACGGCCCCTCTGCGAGGCAACATCGAAACCAGCTCTGACAACCGGGCCAATGCCTCTGGCTACGGCAACTACCTAACATCGTCTATTGGCGGTGAAGACCGCCGCGCGACGCAAAACACCATCGATGAGAGTGTTTGGGACACATTGTCGCGCGACTTGGTTGCCGTGTGGGAGAAGATGCGCCAGGTGCTTTGGCCGAAATACTTGCTCGGAGGGATGCTGCAGCGCGGTGGCAGTGGCACTGCTGATGCTGAACAAGGCGGAATGTCAGGATTCGGTGGTAATCTTCGGGGACTCGTTGGACGCTGGCCGGATGCCGACGTAGTCCTGCAGGGTGGCATGAGCGAAGGTTTGCGCGACTGGGATCTCTGGTACGTTGTCTTATACGAAAATTACTTGCTGGCACTGGGATGGTAATTAACAGTTGATTCTACAATAGGGGCCCGCTCGTCTTCTGCCTGGTTCTGAGCTTGTTCTTGTCTGTCGCAAAGGGCGATCAATCATCGGTGGTTTTCTCGGGTGTCTTCTGTATCGTCTGGCTAGGAGAAGCGGCGGTGACCCTCCAGATCAAGCTACTTGGTGGGAAGATGTATGCTTCATATGAATCCGTGTCAATTTCACTATCGCATTTACTGACATTGTGGCATCTAGCTCTTTCTTCCAATCGATTTGCATCATCGGTTATACGCTATTCCCCTTGGTTATTGCTGCAATGCTGAGTGCACTGGGGCTTCCTACAATCGCTCGGATACCGGTATATCTTGTGTTAGTGGCATGGTCTTTAGCAGCAGGAGTAAGCATCTTAGGAGGCTCTGGAGTGGTGCGGAACCGAGTCGGCATCGCAGTGTACCCACTGTTTGTGTTCTACGTTGCCATCGGGTGCCTGTGTTTCATCAGTTAAGGCTTCCAGCCATTGAGTCATGGAGCTATTATGCTTAGCAATTGAGGGAACGCGTTGAATGGTCTCAATAACAATTGAGGCTTTCCAGTTTTTAGAATAGTGCGGATACCGGTATATCCTTTGAATTGAAATGCAAGTGATTGTTCTACTATTGCCGAGGCCTTATAATTAAATGATTTCTTTTATTTGGATGAATGCCTTTGTTGTCATCGACGCCCATTCTAAAGCCGATACCTATTGACGCCTATTAGAGAAACTCATTTGTTGGCCCCGCACCCGGCGGTCAACTTATAACAACCGGCTAGCTTTTCCTCATTCTCTCTTCTCTCTCTCTTCCCATTCGCAGTTTCTTCTTTCTCTCAACCTCGGCGTTTTATCCCTCTGTCCCTACGACTGATTCCAATCAATCCGATCTTTGCGGTTATCCGTTACCCCAACAACTTAGCCTCACGGCTATCTCAGATACCACCCTTTAACAAGTTTGTCCTCAGTTAACGACGCAACACTATGACTTCTGTTTCTCGTGAGCAGAGCCCCTCGGCTGGTGGTATGCCATCATTGCTTGGGCGCATAGCCCCGAATTCTCAACGTCGGGCAGCCTCACTGACAATTTCGACAGCTCCGGGGAAAGAGCAACAGCATTCGGAGCCCAACGGTACGTTTCTAGCGATACATTTTATACATCACCATACAGCTTTCCTCGCTTCCTACAATCCTTTCTCCTCCTGTCGCACAGTTATATCCGACGTTCTTGCGATCTGACAACATCGTTTCTCAGCAGGGTCCGCGCAGTCGCCTCTCTCCGACAATGACGGCGGCGAACGCCCCATGCGACAGCAGCTTAAGGAGACCAACCTTGACGCTGTGGGCCAAAATTCCGATTCTATTCAGGCGAACCGAAAGCGCTCCCTCGATGACACAGATGAGGTGGCCGACGCACACCCAAACAAACGATCCCGGGAATGCACCCCCGACGATGACTCTCACAATTCTTCCGCCGAACAAGGCTTGAAACCCACTGGAATCTCCGCAGCTGACGGCATTTCTCCTAATGTGAGTGACTCTGAGGCCTGCTCAGAACCCGCCCACACCCCCGGAACCCCCAATGGACCTGGCAGTGAGCTCTCCCCCAAGACAGAAAACATCAAGCTCTGCCTACCGCTTGACCTCAAAGTCAAACTTGATGTTGGTGGCCCGAGACAAATGAGAAGCATGACTATTCCTGTGGAACTTGAAATGAATGTTCAGACTGGCTGGTACCAGCTGTCCTCACCAAGTCCGATCGTGATTACTCGCGTTGCTGCCCCCAAGGATTCTTCTCCGTACCAATATCTCCCCCCGAACCCAGGTTTCCCAAAGGACCATGATTCTTCCGAGGATTCTCCCGAGGATACCTCGGAAGGCTGTGATTCTCCAAAGAGTTCAGATGGCTCGGAGGATCTTGATTCCCAGAAGGGTCCGGATCTCCCAGAGGGTTCCGGTTGCCCAGATATCTCAAGTTGCTCCGAGGGCTCTGAATCCCCCAGCGATCCAAATAATTGCCATACACCCACGGTTGAAACCCATGATTCTGACCACTCTGCATCCCCACAGAATCTTGAAACGACCACCGGCGGAAACGAGGACGGTTCTTCCCAGACCCTCAAGAAGAAACGCAGCCGTGAACAACTTGAAGACGATGTGTCAAATAAACCACACGCTAAGACTGATTCCGCGCCCAGCTTGACCGAACCCACTTCTTCAGACGAAAAGGATGCTGCCGAGGGACAGCCAGAGAAAAAGAGACCTCGTGACAATTCGGAGGAGCGCAAGACCAAGGTCGATCAGGCAAGTTTGGCATCAATTCTCCGAAACCGCTCTCTTTTCACTGCTAACACTCGCCTTTTGGCAGACCTTCACCGCGAGCGCGTTTGGACAGGCTTCTGCTGGCTCGCCCTTTGCTTTGAAAGCCTCTGGTTCTGCCGCTTCCCCGTTCGGTATGACTTCAAACAAATCGACATTTGGCGCTTCGCCTTTCGGAACCAGCAGTGCTTCGACTGGCGGTTTCGGAGCACCTGGATTTGGCAGCGCTTTCGCCGGTACATCTGGTAAACTGACCAGCTTCGCGTCTCCCAATGCACCCACCAGTTTCTCTGGAACAGCTGTTAAATTAAGCAGCTTCGCGTCTCCCAATGCTCCCGCATCCTTCGGCGACTCCAAAGACAAGATCCTCGGTGCTACGCAACCTGACAACGAAGAAAGCGACAAGGAAGCAGACGGCGAAACTAACGACACCTTTGTGGCCGAAAAGACCGATGAACGATTCCATGAAAAGACCGGTAGGAGCCCATCCCTACTGCCTGATCCCAAGGACCCAATTTTGGGACGTTACTCATCCCTTCGTGATCCCACAGTTGAAACCGGCGAAGAAAATGAGACCACCGAATTCATGGCCAAGGGCAAGCTGTACTACTTTGATGATAAGAAATGGAAGGAGCGTGGTGCTGGCACCTTCAAAGTTAACTCCAAGTTGGGTGGTGACGGAAAGTTCTCTGCCCGTATGATTATGCGCGCCGATGGTGCCCATCGTGTTATGTTGAACAGCGCGCTTTGGTCGACCATGCCCTTCGGCGTGAAGGGTCAACGTCCCGCCAGCCGGGACATCTATCTGGCTAGCAAGGAAGACGACAAGGTTTCGACTCTTCTTCTTCGGGTAAGTCCCCTTTTTTTGACTTTACTCCTGAAGGTCATGTCACTAACGGATAACATAGCTCGGCAGCGATAAGCAAACCGGGGAGCTGTACGATGTTCTTGAGGATCTGCTGAAGCAGATCAAGTGATGATCAAGTGAGAAGAAGGGGGGCGAGAAGTGGAGAAGAGGAACAGATCGAGATACACGAGAAAGAAGTTCTCTCCGAGCATGGTCATCATTAGCGATGTTGAAATAATACAATTGTGTTAATACTCAAATAAGCTCTTTTCTTAAGGCTTCCGCTTGACTCTTCAAGAACATCTTTTGCTTCATGGACCAAGGAAGGAGTTGTGTAGCAAATGACAGAGAAACTGCTCGAGGTTATAGACGAGCATGTCAAGGCACCTACCACCATGTAGGTTATGGAGGTATGTCATATGTAGCCTGAAACTTCTAGCTTACGATTCTTAGCAGTGTCGAGCAGGTTAGGTACAATTGTGAGTCTCTCTAGACTCTGCACTTCTGTTTCATGTCGAGAATACAGTACACTGTGAGAGATGTTGTATTTCACTGAAGTTGATCGGTGGTCGGTCCAGTCGTCTAGAATTGGGCGGCGCAATTCGTGAAATGACATCGAGGCTGCTCGTTTGAGAATTTCCAGCTGTTCAAGGACTGAGAGACCGTCGCTGTTTCCGATTCCTGCCATGGCGTGATCGATGGTAAGATCGCTCGTCTCGGTAAGGTTATTCGATACCTTCGAGCAAATACTTCTTTGAGATAGGAGAGGTTTTTTAAAATACCTGAGGAGTAAAGGATGGTGACTGAGGATAGAGAAGACGAGTCAGACAGGACGTCTGCCGAGTAGAGCTTAAAGAAGCCTTTCCGCAATAGGTGGTCGAACATTCGTTGAACGTAGGTATTTCATCACCTTGTTGGCAAGTTCGTCATGCTCTTTTGGGATCCTCTGGATAATACTGGCCGATGACCTGGTGGCTTCAAGTGTGTCATTGGAACTGCCCACTGGCATCATTGGTACAACCTGTCATTTGGGGCTTTTCTCGGGCCGTTTTAAAGCGCTGGGACTTCCTTGTCTTTTCATTAGTAGATTCATAACGATAACTTTCCAAGGATGTCGGCCTGTGATGTACTATGTATAGCTTTGAGATGATATGAGAAATGATTTGAAGATGACGACTAGGTCCCTCGAGGAAGGTTGGGAGTCACGCGTTTCCCACTGGCATTTGCGGAAAGAGCGTTTCTGGTAGTTTTGGAAGGAGCGATGTAGTCATCTCTATTACCTCCAGCCAGGTCAAGGAGACTGTCATCTTCACCTTCCAATGGACCTTGGGATACCATCTTTGATAAACTAAGCTATTTAGCCCCACAATATTGTAGTGAGAATCCACAAGTCAGGACTAAACAGAGAACACGGTACGAGGTCGTAATACCAGAATGCAGAACAGTACTCAGTGATTAGTTTAATTATAAGAATAGTAGTAGTAGGTATCTAGCTACCTACGTAGCGGATTTCCTCTGCCACTTCTTGGCTTGCCCCTTCCGTTTTAGTGCTCAGACCTTGCCGCTTTTTGCTCACTGAGTAGAACTGAGCACGCCTCTGCCTGACCTGATCAGTGATTCTTACATAAGCAATCTGATCTGCTCACTGAGCATCACGTGATGCTCAGCTGAGCGGTCTGGTCCACTCACTGATTCTGATCTGAGCGCCCTGATTCGCTCACGGCTTGCTCAGACCACACTGATTGGCTGTGTCGTGCTCCTGAGTTAACTGCAGGTGGGCGGTCGACAAACTACACGCAAGTGTTCGTTCAATGAGTTCCATTCCGGCGATTTGATTGGTCTAGGGTGTTTGCATGTCCACTGTACTCACTACGACACTACCTACTCCGTTGATCAGCTTACGAGGGCGACATCTAGTAAATCTTAGTGGTCTATGCTATGTAGCAGAATCACACCGCCTGCCGGAACACAAAGTTAGGGTGGAGACGTCTCGAAGGCATGATGCCAACTTCTGAATCTCTCGAATTACGAAGCCCAACATGACAAACACCCCTGCGATGAAGTATATCCCCTGGACTTGAATTATTTATTTCTATTTCCATTACCATTCCTATTGGTATTTGTGATTCGCCATCATTTCCGATGCAAAAAAGCCTCATTTAGACTATGGAGATTGTTGAAAGTCAATCGCAGAAAATGGGAATGAAATGTTCAGCCTCCACCGGTTTATGTGCGCTTGGACTTTTCCAACAGGAACTTGAACTGGAAGTGTTCTCGACTTTCGAGGTCGGTTGATTCGGAGGTGACTTCGGGCCGTGAGTGGAGAGAGAAAGTGGATATGCGTGGAAGTCAATGCGAGCCGTCCCAGTGAGCCTGACTCTGAGCGCCCTCTCAAAAGCGGCGGCAGCTTAGATAGGAAAGCCCCACCCGGCAGAGGAAATTCTCTACATAGAGCTACCTAGTGTAGTGGGAGAACTGCGCCATCGTGGTGAAATGAGCGGTGTACGGACGACTCAGCATTTGTGATATAAAAGGCTTCACCGCGTAGATAGGACAGACAGAGACACAGACACACTTCTCCTCTTCTAGACCACCCCTGTGTTCTCCTCTCCTGTAGTCCCACTACTCCCAGTGGCGGACCTGGTTCGCAGACAGGTTCGCGTTTCTCGCTCTTCACTAGGTAGTTATTCAATAGCCTACTCGCAACAGACCACATGTTCTCCAATTCCCCCGCATTGAACACCCCCCGGATCTCGGCTGCGGAGAAGTGGAGCCTTGGAACCGAGTGACCCTTAAAGGAAATATATCAACCTTCCATAGGTGCTGCCACGCATCAAACGACTTTCACCTCGATTATCCAATCTTTACAACATGGCAGCTCCATTAAAAGGAATTAAAGTCGTCGAGTTAGCCGGCCTAGCTCCAGGTACGCAATTCTCCCCAACATCGACTAAGTTTGATGCGCCCCTCTGGAACTACCTCTACCTAAGATCTGCTCAACTCTTGTTATCGTTCGTCTATTCATTCCGAATGAAATCAGATATAACATTGATTAGATTTTATAGGTAACAGCAAAAGCTGCCGTCCGGTTCATATCATACGATATAATCCGCGGCTCTCTTATAGATGATCGCGGTTCTCTCTCGGCTAGCGGGGGGATCTTTCTCTTCCCTTTTACTCTTAGAGCTTACAGGTAGAGTAAAGACGGGAGTAGTTTACGAAGCACTTCGATCTTAAGAAGCTTAAAGAGATGTCAGTTCTAACCGTAAAGCGGAATATACGTATTAGCTCCCTAATATATAGAATAGATAACAGGTCAATAGTGGTATAGTTCTTTATAACTACGACTATTAGCGTGACGGATTGCCAAATGGTGCGAAGAATTAGCGGTCCCATTGTGACATTCGTTCTGCCGTACGCCCCGTTGGGGGCTTGCGGACTAAGCGCGCGGAGACTGGAGAGAGTAAAGACCCATGAGGGAGACAATGAGTGAGACCAAGAATGGGGGCTTGCATCTAGGGCATTTATACAGCGTATCATAACCGAGACTAGTAATATATTTTTGTTTAGCGCCTAGGAGCTATAGAACTAGCTAAAAATACAAGAGAGATGCCCGCTAACGCGAACACACCTAAGAAGTATCTCATTTGCGCAAAAATGCCGCCAGCAATATAGAAATACTCCAGAAGACCGCTCGCTGCCCGTGGCTCCTAAATTGCAGAGAAACTGCGCCGCTGAGATTCGAGCTCGAACAAGTCTCGGTCTGCTGCTTGCATGGTGTTGAATGGCTTGTTCTTCTTTTGTTTCTCTCCACTGACGATGGTCGAGTTCTTGATATCGGGCGGGAGAAGGAAACCCGCCTTGACCAAGACATCAGACCGACCGGCAAGGTGACAGCCCTGCTGAAAGTTCTGGAAAACCACTGCCATTGCGGCCTGATCGGATGGCCGCCCAAGGCATAGAGGGGCCCCTGACCACCCGTCAGCTGGTGAGGTGTCTGCACCTGTATGCCATAACAGGAAGGAGTTTTGGGTCTTGGCCAATCGATCCCATGTGTAGCCCGTACCCAGAACTGCTGCTTTCTTAAAGATGGTCGAATCCAGGTTACCTGTAATCACGCGCCATCTATTAACGTCCGTGTGGTGACAGACAACGTAAACCTCCTGTCCATCGAGAGCTGCCGAGTAATCTGCCCACCCCTGGACTGATAGGTAGCCTAGAGGGCTGCACACATCTGGAAGGGCGGCATCTAAAATGAGACACAAATCATGACAGTATCCTTCTAGGTACGGTTTAATACGGCTTAGGCGGTCATATATATGTGTTATAGTGCCAATCTAGCAGTGTCAGAAGTGAAGTATCAGCAAGGTAAGACTAAGTCGATAAACGTACCTTCCTATAAGATAAGGTAAGCTATACTTCTTTTCCGACAAGGTCGTTTATAAGCACTCTTCTAGCCACGATAAATAGACTATCATCCTCGCCGACCCTGGCTGGTAGATACCGCATTATAGACCGCTTTGCCTTCTCAATTTTTGATTGAAGTAAATTGAAAATATTGACGGGAATTGAAGCCCCTAGACAATGAACAAATCTATAAGTAACGGTTGTAATAGCTATAGTGCTATTCTATAGCTACAGCTTGAGTCCGAGGCTAGCTACACGAAAATAGTGTTCTCCCTTTAGGTCGGCGCTCACGCCTAGACCGGACTCGATAGGTATTATAAACTCGCGGCGGGTAACATCAAAGAGCACGCGAAGACCGGCTAGTTCCAACGGCCAGACCTCGCTATACGCATCCTGCACGTGTCGCATATCGTCAAAAAGAACAACTATAAAACCCGCAATGAGTACCTCAACACCAACAGCCTCTGGGAACAGTTCCCGAAGGCTATGAAGATCAGCCGGTCTAAGGAATCGCCTTGGGTTGATGTATCGATCGAAGTGGTGATGGTATTTGGGGGATCGAGGGGTGAGAATCCCTCTGGGAAGGTACTCGGAATGGTCCCCGAGAAAGTAGTGAATCGGCCGCCCGCCGGCGTACACGCTCTCCCTTCCAGTGATAGGCGAATCAACGAGCCAGACAGTCTCACCGAAACCGGACTCCGAGACCCATACTCTCTCCCTAGAAGATAGACTGGGATGGTGACTTCGGACGAATTGTTCATTTTCTTCGTTGACATGCTTGACTGACTCCGCGCGAAAGATATCCGCTCTCAGCTTATCTCCGGGGTAACCTGTACTAGATGAGAGACCTGTGGACCAAGAGATAAGATCAACATACATGGTATGAGCCGGATTGAGAATGGATCATTCCCCGTCACGCACGGAGTGATGTCCTGGTCACCGAATGGAATAGCCGGGTAGGCGAAACCGTTTGTTTTACGGCGTTTAGACGAGATCTCCATCTTGGTGGATAACAAATGAAGAGCAGCGTGGTGGAGCAAGTGGGGGGAACGCGCTGCGCAGATAGAAAGGTATCAAGACAGGTTCAGCCAGAACGAGTCAAGAAGCAAGACGAGAAACAAGACGAGACAAAACACGTAAGAACTGTACGGCAGTACTTCTAAGACAAACAGTTTCAGTAATGGTTGATTGATTGTAGGAAGGATACTACACACTGCTA
Organism: Penicillium turbatum; assembly: GCA_030762825.1. Lineage (NCBI taxonomy): Eukaryota > Fungi > Ascomycota > Eurotiomycetes > Eurotiales > Aspergillaceae > Penicillium > Penicillium turbatum. The sequence continues at coordinate 599,587 of JAUJYX010000003.1, read as the reverse complement.
TCTAGGAATTAGTTGGGTAGCCGGACCAGTCACCTGATACTGACTCTGAGCGCCCTCATAAAAGCCGAGAAGCAGTCCCATCACCTGACCTAGTCCTAGAATTTAGCCTATTTTGTTCTAGCCTCAAACCGAGACATTGAGGTTTTCGTTCCACTTTGTTAAGAATTTATCACTGGGAGGCGACCCTCTTCAATAAAATCGAGTCTGAGCTCATCCAACATTGAATACATCACAGGATCTCCCAATTTGAGGGCATGGTAAAGCTTTCTGTAACCTTCTTGCAGCTTGTTTTCATCTAAGATATCCGTACCGTCGACATATTCCAACATATAACTCAGCATAGCCAACCAATAAGTCTCGTAAGCAGAGTCATAGTCACGGCAAAGCGACAGAATCAGGGCCTCGCAAAATCTCACAGCACAAGGAATTTTAACGTCACAAGGAAGTGATGAGAAGCGCCCTCGGCCGCGGCCTGGGGAAGCCGACGGGAGTCGATCGTCCGACGCAATCATGATATCTGGATTTTTCTCAGACCCTTACCTGAGGTCTTCGAACTCCCATAGCACATCAGACTTCCGATATAGCGAGACCGCAAGTTCATCGTTGATATGCAGGTGCTTATATGCCGGTGGGACTCGTGATGTATCTGAGTGCGGACAGCCCGAGCTTTGGCTACAGGGTAAAAAGCCAGCACTCATGAGTGAAGAGAGCGCGACCTCGATGAGATCATCCAGAACAACAAAAGCAGCTCCCTGTGAAAACATTAGTGAATGCTCCAGTCAATGGAGACAATACTCACATCCACAATCGTGGGAACTCCATAAACAGTGAGTAGATAGTTGCCCCAAAGAAGGTTTTTGAGTCGAGAAGACTAGAGATAGACGAGACAAGATCATTGTCCAAATTCTGTTCCGCGAAGCGTAAACCAGCCATGATCAGGGCTGATGGATAGGTGTTTGGATTCTTTTCACTTTAACGAGATATACGGGCCTCTTTAAAGGGATGGTGATATGGATCACATGATGTTCAACATGTCGGATAAGCGATGCCATCTGACGAAAAAACATGCTCTTCCATCGATGAGGATCGACGAAAAGAATTTTCACAATGGTTCTGTACTGCTTCTTTTGAAACATTCACGAAAGGTGTTTACATGGTTGCAGCCTCGCTGAGTGGACCTATGGTCACTGCCAAGCCTCTGCCTGGGGTTCTGCCTGGACCCAAGATAGTCCATGAAGATCCATCCACCCATATATAATCTGCCTCCTTCTCCAGGGACTTCGGTAGCACCTCCAGACTACCTATTGCCTCTCAATGTCTTCTCAAGTTTCACGCTTTGACCTGCCTGGGTTTACCAAGCCGCTGAAATGGGTGCCAGTATGTATCCAAGTATTCAACGCTGCAACTTGACACAACTTGCTAACATGCCCAGCCAAACATCCGAAAACGATTTGCCAATGCCTTGGATGAGAGTCCCAACATGCCCTGGTAGTAAGTGGAAATGTCCTGATATGTGTGATTCGTGGGCTGATTGCAAGATTCAAGTTGGGCGCTCTACACCTATAGAGAAATCTTGATGATGCGTGTGATGAATACGATCACTGATAAACCTGAATGGGATCGCAAGGTACGACGACCATTCTATATAGATGTTCAATGCTCATTTTGCAGGTTTTCGATGAGGAAATCACCAATAAATGGCGTCAAGAGATCTCTCAAAGTGGTCAAGACGTGACTGAAGACATGATGAATTGGATCATCAGAGAACTCCAATGCAAAGCAAAAGTCTTCCAGGAAGAAGATGGTCTGGTTACTGTCTTTGACCTCGGCGTCGTGAAATCAGACAAAGCTGTGTCCGGGGAATTGAAACAGCTCTTGAAGGAGGCAATGGGCCCTTTCGAGAATCTCCCCGAAGAGCAAAAGGACTACCATCCTGGGACTGATAAACAAGTCATTGATCTTGTGCATCAGTCTCTGTTTCCTGTTGTTTATGGCCGCACACACATTCTTCGTGACAGAGTGATTGGCTTATATGACTGCCTGGACAGTGTGGGTCAAGGGGAGTTACTTCCAATTTCCCCACAGCACACTAACCGGACAATGAGTCGACACTTCCAGTGGCTTCCATGTGATGTTGAGTTCGCTGGTGATGAGGAGTGTCGAATCACCTCATACATCAATAATGTCCATCCTATCAAACACCGGTCAGTGTATGGGGCAGTCGAGAAGATCATCTCTCGTGCCATACCTCTGTGGGAGAAAACCTTGAGTTTATCTTCTGAGATTCCTCATTCAAGAATAAGATACCATAAAGTAGAATATCTGGATCATCCTGATGGGCCTGAACCGGAACAGGGAACTGACGAGGATGATGACGATTACTGGGAACGTTATGAGGAGTGGGAGCGAACTCGCCCGATCAAACAGCCGGAGCCAAATATGCGTCAGTTCGATAATCCAGGCGTTTCCGACGTGTCCTTGAATCTTCGGAACTTGTTCCGAGAGAAAGGACTTCAGGTGATAGTGAAAATGGCAAATATTATGCTTACGCCTGAAAACCCTGAATACAACGGCGGAAGCTGGCACATCGAAGGGCAATTGGTCAGTCTTCCCTTTCTTCATTTCCCTCTCGAATCCGATATTAATCCCTTTCAGAACGAACGTATCTGTTCTACAGCCATCTATTATTACGACTGTGAGAACATCACCGAGAGCACGCTTCGTTTCCGTCATCGTGTAAACACTGATGCCGCCGTTGAAATCTCGTATGAACAACAACGGCATGAGTTTGTTCAAGAAGTGTTTGGCATCCATAGCGAAAGCGGTACCGAAGGTTTGACCCAAGAGCTCGGCGGCACCGTGTGTCAGGAAGACCGTCTCCTCACATTTCCTAACACACTCCAACACTGTGTCGCGCCGTTCTCGCTAGCGGATCGATCTAAGCCGGGTCACCGCAAGATTCTCGCGTTGTTCTTGGTTGATCCTCACATGCGAATCATCTCGTCTGCCAACGTACCCCCACAACGTGAAGACTGGGCAATTGAACGAGAAAATGTGATTGACGGGCTGTTATCACGAGATCTGCCCGTTGAGTTGCAATGCATGGTTCGTGAACATATGACCAGCCCTATCATGGGTATGGATGAGGCAAAGGAACACAGACTTGCGCTTATGGCGGAAAGGAGTGTTTCATCCGATGAGATCAACAGAGAGTTTGAGTCGGGCAGCTTCTCGTTGTGCGAGCACTAGCGGGGGATCATGCCATTGTACATACCGGATCGATATATACATGTGCTCTAATTTGCCAAACCATCAGTGCTTTGTGTGATCGGTCAATGATACTCCATATGTTGAAAAATCGGGATCCTCTTATTGCGGCATTCGTTCAGTAGCGGTACCTACCAGCTTCATATAACTACAAATCCTGCGAATGGATTTGGGCCGTTGTTACCCATAGCATCTAGGGACCCTAGGTATGTACTTGGAGCCCGTTTTTTTAAAAGCCGCCTTTTCGGCTTGAAACCCACTGAATTCGTGCTATTTATGTGGCTCATCCCGGCCGCTTTCCAGAAATCGTTCCTCGTCACTCTCCACCGTGACTTCCCTCGTTCGCCAAATTACCTGTTGACTACTACTGCTCTCCGCATCATAGCATTGGGGCTTGATGTCCTCGAGAGGCGTCTCACCAACAAACAGCCCCCCATTAGAGCTAGGCTGTTTCGTGCTATGTGAGTGCGAGCGGCCGAAGCCTGTTCCGCTTCGCGAGGTGGCTTGACCCGAGGAGTTCGTCGTAGACCCGAATACTTTGCGAAATAAAGGGCGGATAGTTGGTATGCAAGCGGCGATGATGACGACATTTTGCTCGACGCTAAGACTGAGGTTAGTAAAACCGGAGGCTGGGTGAAAGAGGCGTGGGTAAAAACTTACAGGCCCCAGAGGACTAATGGGGCGATCTTGAATACTGCGGAGTGTTAGTCGATAGATCGGGAAATTGACAGGCAAGAGGTGTACGGACGAGGATCTGAGTGATCTGTGAAGAGCTTCAAATATGTCGCTTTGACAATGGTGACGATCGCAGAAAGTAATGTCAAGCCCATCATGATGCAAACACTCGCCTTCGTCGAAGATGGCATTTGTAGCAGAATGCAGAGATTGGCACGATTGCCAGGATAATGTCAGTCATGGTTGTGCACGCGCTGACCCAATAGGAGAAGCCGTTGAAGATATCTGGGCTCCAACGTGTGCCTACAACAGACAAGTCCCACAGTTTGGCGGTGGGATTGCACTGGAGAAAGACAATGAAGACCGAGACCATGGCGGACAGAACCTGGAGCGTGACCATGGCGTATAGGAGTCGTGCACGAAGTGGGTTTGGGTCCAGCAGATCCACGATCAAGACCGCGATCGATATATTGGGGAAGCTGAAGGCTCCTAGATAGCGGCCTGGATGTTAGTATTCGACCAGCTTCACTAGGTCCACTAGATAGACGAACCAATGTTGAATGGATACGCGATAATCTGCTAAAAGGCCGAATCTTGGTATCTTCCAATCCCATGTTCAGCAACCACTGCTGCAGTGTGTCGCCCTAGACCTAGGGTGACCGAATATGAGACGAACGCCGTAGCAATAATGCTGAGACCCTATGGATAACAACCTTAGCTGTGCGCATGATATTGGAGAGCACGATTGTCTTACCAGTGATAAGAAGATAAAAAAGTCATCCCATCCAAAGCGTCTGCTGTCAATTCGGGCGAACAACTTCAAGGCAACTGCTGCCATCGCAATGCCAGTGAAGACCCACCCGATGACATTGATCTCCGCCGCGCGCGTTTCATTATGGTCAACATTTGTATCGAAGGCGGCCATAGTTAAAGGCTTTACTTCCGATGGGTTTATCGATCCATTGGAATCGTTGGAAAGAAGAAGCCTCTCAAACACGTAGATCGGACGATGAAACCGACGGGAACTTTTGGCCCCGGGGGTAAATTAGTTGACACCTCAGACTAAAATATGTTCAAAGTGTAGCCCCGAGACTCGGCTGTAGGAAGTTCGTCGTAGAGTCGCGGGTCATCAATGTCTAACTAGTGGGGAGTAGACTTCATCGTCGCATTTTAGCGTCTAGTAAAATATGCAGTATTTGTTTCAAGAACTATACCATGTTTACTCGCAGTAGAAATCCATCTAACCGGGACATGTAAATGGTATTACTAGTTAGCTAGGCCGGAATAGGGCATTCCCTGGCAATATTTGCAGATTGAGTTTACCGAAGCTGTCCCCCGTGGGGTTAATTTGAGGATGTGGCGTTTTCCTTCAAGCGTCCCAAAGCCACCTGCCTCATTCACATGTGAGCCATGTGGTAAATAACCTTATTTTATGATCCGAACCATGGAGTCAAGAAGTGAAAACCTTGGAACTGTTCCAAGTTTACCTGCGATGAATATCAAACTTGCTATGGATGGATGATGCGCATGTCACATCAATGGACCCCAGCCGTGGAGTCTCATAATCTGGGTCAGATTGCTCCACTGCGGTATGGGCGGCAAGGCTTCCGCGATCCAACTGTTTGTGCCGTCTGAACTAGTGGATCGTGGTTGCATACGCATTGTATACGAAAGATTCTATCCTAGTGCACCAGATGGAATTTCCTCGTCAAATCACATCCCTCCTTGACCCTGCGATGACATTTCCTCATATTGCACTACTAAATGGTCGTCTCATAGCGTCTCTTAGCTTCGTTCCGACCACACGGAACCGATTCCTTGGAAGATGTGTTCAGGGGCCAGACCAATTAGCATGATTAAGCTATGTTGGCATTCCAACTCATCTCTACCAATCTCATTGTTCAATGCAAGGGCGTTAGGGCTGGCTTCGGCAATTGCTGTGGTCTTGAATCCACTCTCCGCATCGGGCAATATTGTGGTCCCTGTCCAATGCACCATGTGAGAATGGTCCCTGACTTCTTGCGTCGGCTCAACCCGATAGCTTTCGGATTGCAGGGTATACGCCTCGACATGTACATTCGAATATATGTACTCGTGGATCGTCACAGGGAAGTCCCAACTTTTGACGAGTTCGAACATGGCAGGGGAGTTGTGTGAGTGGTCTGTGGGCTTATCATCGCCCTCAACATGGGACTAGCCTCAAGCTAAACGTGGGGAAAACAAAACGAAGAGAAAGGAGGGGTCTCCCCGCTCTGAAACACATTATACGTCCCCTCGTGCGCACAAGTCAATTGTCACTCTCTCAAACACCAAATCACTATCGCCATGGCTTCTCCATCTGCCACTGCAATTCTCGATGCAATTGCCACTTCACGCACGGCGTTCGAGAACAATGAAGCCGGCTCAAGAGAAGCCAAAGCCGCGCGCTGATCGCGGCTTTGGAAATTCCCAGCGAGTTCGTCCAGCGCACATTCTGGGCAGAGGTGAGAAATCGCATCCGGGCTGGAAACGTACCGTGCCAACAATGCTAATCGACCTGTACAAACAACAGCCAGCTCAAAGCGCTATCATCCGTATCGCCGTCGACATCAAGCTCTTCCAATCCCTCAGGGACGCAGGCGATGCGGGCCTGACCCCATCGACCTTTTCCGAGAAGGTTCGGGTTGAGAGCGCCCTCCTGCAACGACTAACAAGACATCTGGTGGCAATGAACCTCGTGTCATTCCACGATGGAGCCTTTCACGCCACAGAACTGAGCAACGGCCTTGCAGCGGAAAACTACCAACACAGCATCAGCTTCTGCTACGATGCGGCGCGTCCCTCCTTCAACGGATTCCCGGAATACTTCAAGAAGACCGATTATAAGTCTCCCACGCTGGGCGGAACAGATGGTCCATTCCAAGCGGCGCACAACACCCAGCTTCCATTCTTTGAATGGCTGGTCGCCACGCCGCCGCACCTGCAGCATTTCGACTCTTTCATGAGCGCATACCGCGCGGGTAAGCCAAACTGGCATGAATTCTACCCCGTCGCTGAGCGATTAGCTGCCGGCTTCGATTCATCGATCAGCGATGTTCTTCTTGTTGATGTTGGTGGCGGCAAGGGTCACGATGTGGCTACCTTTGCTGTGCAGCATAGTCCCATCACTGGCAAGATCGTGCTCCAGGATCGAGAGCCTGTGATTGCGGGCGTTGTGGCTAGTGGTGTTCAGAGAGCTTTCGAGGTGCAAGCACACGACTTCTTCACCCCGCAGCCTGTCAAGGGTGCACGTGCATACTCCCTTCATTCTATTCTTCATGATTGGAGTGATGAGGATGGTGTTAAGATTCTGGAGAATCTTGTGCCTGCTCTGAAGAAGGGTTATTCAAGGGTTTTGTTCAACGAGATTGTGATTAATGAAGAGAAACCTACACTGGCAGCTACCAATATGGATATGATGATGTTGGCGCACTTTGCAGTGAGGGAAAGAACGGAGGCCGATTGGAGGGACGTTCTCGCTAAAGCCGGATTGAAGGTGGTTAATATCTACAACTACCCTGGCGTTGCAGAGAGTGTCATCGAAGCGGAACTGGCGTGAGAGCTGCTTCGCGAGCTGCTTCGAAAGAGACTAAGTGTTTTAGGGCGCCTTTTAAAATGTACAGAGACAGAGTATTAGTATATACCAGAATATGACCTCAATCCAAGCATCAGAAACCGGCCAAGTACGTACTATCATGATAGATTGGTGATTCCTCTCCGACTCTTGGTAGTTGTCCATATGTGTGTGCATCCAATTACCGATGCCCAGCTTTTCTAACAAGTGGCCTCGCCTTGGCAAGGCTTGTTCTGTCTCCAAATGTAAGGTTGGAATATTCCATCCTCTCTAGTGAGACCGTGAGAGTTCATCCCAGACCGTGAAGTGGCGGCTTCTGCCTGAGGCTCCAGTGGATTCCTGGAATGACCATTTCGGGTGATATTGGCACACGTGACCTCGCGTTTCCCGTCCACGGTCCAATTAGGACTTTTACCAATCTCAAAACCAGCGCAAAGCACCATGGAGGTTCGACATGGCTGGACCCTTGTCACCCATCACTCTGGCTCCATCGTCAAAACGAAAACGAAGTCATGAAGACAACGACTGTGACATAGGCCCCGTTGCGCCTCAACCCTCGAACGCGTCCCTCCAAAACCAAAACCCTACTGAGCAAACACCATCCACCATCGCTGAGGCTGTCACCAAGGAATCCGACGCACACGAGACCGGATCCACCAAAGGAATAGCCGCTAAAAAGCCAGGCAAGGGAAAGACAGCATCAAAACCACGGAAACCCGTGAAAAGAACCCCATCAGCGCCAGTGCCAGATGCCCTCAAACGTCTCTCGCAAATCCATCGCGCCCTGAACCTCGTTTATACATTCTGCTCCACGCGAAAACAATTCGCTACCACATTTGACAACATCAAGAAAGCAGTACAAGCCCAGCTTGGTCAAGGGCAAGAGCTTACCATCGAGGATGTCGCACGCGTGAAAGTAATCGTTCCGGGTGCGGTCCGGTTCGAGTATGTGGACGAAGCGAAGCTGGAAGTAATGACTGTCGGAGACCAGGAAATCTCTCAGTATGGGCTGCACAAGCGGTCTACTCTGGCACATGCAGCTGACAAAGAGGACGTCATCGACGACGCCAGTGGCGATCTACATGATACAGACGATACAAAGCATGTCCTGCTGTTTGAATTTGTGGATGGCGATCTGAAGCGGGAAGTGCTTCATCCGAAGACTGGGGAGCCTACGAAACCGACGCGACGCATGAGAGATGAGGATCTGAAAATGCCAGTGTACAGTCAAAAGCAGATGCTCCGTGCTATTGAGAAGCGGAATGCTAAATTCGCAGATGCGCTTGATGCCTTTCTTGTTCAATGTGAGGATAATCATGTTGATCCGGTTGAGTCTCTCGAGCAAGCGAAGGACGCTTTCTTGCCTACTCCCCCCAACAGCGGAGCGAATACCCCTGCTCTTGTGGCGAGGGCGCCGGCGACGATTCCCAAGGAGCGAAAGTCTATTGAGGAAATTGTTGCCGAGATCCGGGAGATGGATTGGTATCATGCGCAGATTGTGCCGGAAGGCCATCGTGTATTCGAAGCCCAGTCTCCCGTTTACGGCGATTTGACGTTCCAGCTCTCTCAGGATCTGGTCAATGCTCTGTATAACACGAAAGGCATTTCTCAGATGTATACGCACCAGGCAGAGGCGATCAACCACTTGTATGAGGGCCACAACGTGATTGTGTCGACGTCCACGAGCTCTGGAAAATCACTTATCTATCAAGTTCCCATGTTGCATGAACTAGAGAAGGATCCGGATAGCCGGGGGATGTATATCTTTCCCACGAAGGCTCTAGCACAGGATCAGAGGCGCAGCATGATGGATCTACTGCAGTACATGAATGGGCTGCAACACACAATGGTTGAAACCTTTGACGGGGACACTCCGATGAGCAGCCGGAACATGATTCGTGACGAGGCGCGGATTATTTTCACCAATCCTGACATGCTTCATATCACCATCCTGCCACAGGAAGGGGCCTGGCGCACCTTTCTGAAGAATTTGAAGTTTGTCGTTGTCGACGAACTGCACGTCTACAACGGACTATTTGGTTCCCATGTTGCTTTCATTATGCGACGACTTCGCCGAATCTGTGCGGCAGTGGGTAATAGACATGTCAAGTTCATATCTTGTTCTGCTACTGTTGCAAACCCAGAGGATCACATGAAGTCTATCTTTGGCGTGCAAGATGTGAAACTCATCGATTTCGACGGATCCCCTTCTGGTCGCAAGGAGTTTGTCTGCTGGAATACGCCATTCAAAGATCCCAAGGATCCTACCTCTGGACGAGCTGACACCGTCACCGAGACCGCCAGGCTATTCTGCCAGCTGATCCTCAGAGGTGTCCGAGTCATCGCCTTCTGCCGCATCAGAACGCTATGTGAGGTCCTCCTACAAGCAGTGCGAGCGGAGTTCGACAGACTCGAACGAACCGAGATCGGCAAGCTCGTAATGGGTTACCGAGGCGGATACAGCCCTCAAGACCGTCGCCAAATCGAAAAGGAAATGTTCGAGGGCAAACTGATGGGAATCGTCGCGACCAGCGCCCTGGAATTAGGCGTCGACATCGGCTCCCTGGACGCAGTCATCACGATGGGCTTCCCCTACTCGATCTCCAATCTCCGACAACAAAGCGGCCGCGCCGGACGCCGCAACAAAGACTCCCTTTCCGTGCTAGTCGGCGACAGATACCCCACAGACCAGCACTACATGCAGAACCCGGACGAGATATTCACGCGCCCGAACTGCGAGCTCCAAATAGACCTAACCAACGAACTCATCCTCGAAGGCCACGTCCAATGCGCCGCCTTCGAAATGCCCATCCGCCCAGAAGAAGACAGCATTTACTTCGGGCCCCAGATCCTCGCCCTCGCCCCAACCCGCCTAATGAAAGACCCCCTAGGCTTCTACCACTGCCACCCCCGCTTCCGCCCACAGCCCTCCCGCTGCGTCTCAATCCGCGACACAGAAGACCAACACTTCGCCGTAATAGACACAACCAATAACCGCAACATCGTCCTCGAAGAAGTCGAGCTCTCGCGCGCTTTCTTCACTATCTACGAAGGCGGCATCTTCCTCCACCAAGGCGCAACGTACCTCGTCAAAGAACTAAACACAGAATCCCGTCTTGCCCGCGTCATCCGCGTTCACGTAGACTGGTCAACCATGCAACGCGACTACACAGACATCGACCCCATAGAAACAGAGACCATGCGAAGCGTGGCCACAGACCCATCCGCCGCGCGCGCCTTCTTCGGCACGATAAAAATCCACGCCGTCGTCTACGGCTTCTTCAAAGTCGATAAGCGAGGACGCGTCCTAGACGCTGTAACAGTCGACAACCCGCCCATCGACCGGTTAACGCGCGGTATGTGGCTTGATGTCCCCACGCGCGCAATCGATATCCTGCAATCCCATAGACTGAATATTGCCGCTGCTATTCACGCCGCGGAGCACGCGGTGCTGTCACTGCTGCCCTCGTTCGTTGTCTCGGCGCCTGGCGATGTTCGTACTGAATGCAAGGTCGCGAAGAAAGAGCTCGGTCGCCCGCTGCGTCGCGCGAATAATGTGCCTGCTGAATTCGAAGAGAAGCTTAAGCCGCCTTCGCGGCAGAGGCCTGCAAGGCTGACCTTCTACGATGCGAAGGGAGGCGCGTGTGGCTCGGGGATTGCGAATAAGGCGTTTGAGTTTATTGGGCTGCTGCTGAGGCGTGCGGTTGCGCGTATCGAGGCTTGTTCTTGTCTTTCGCCGCAGGGGTGTGTGGAGTGTGTTTGTGATGAGCGGTGTAAGGAGATGAATGTGGTTATGAGTAAGGCTGGTGCTGGGGTTGTACTGCGGTGTTTGCTGGGGTGGGAGGTTGATGTTGATTCCTTGCCATGGGGCGAGGATGTTGAGGGCGAGAAGTTTGGGATTGATATGGTTGGAGAGTTGGCTGGTGGACTGGAGACTGTTGTGAGGGCCGAGGAGGTGCCGTGGAAGGCTGGGTGTCGGGATGGTCGTTGATATATCTACGCTGTCTCATTAGCGAGTCGTCTTCCATACTTGATCATTGAAAGTCTAGGTATCCTGCGAACTATCAGGTGGATGGTCTGAGAAAGACTGCCTATATGAATCCCTTCACTCTGGGTGTTCAAATCCTTCACAGTCCATCATTCTTCGCTTGACGCATACGATCGAAATATCAAAATGAGTGGCCGAGCATCGCATCGGGTACAAGCTCGCGAGGTCTCGTGCTGTATAGGGAATGTCAACCCGAAATTTGGTCTCTGGATCTTTCTCATAAGGAACCTGCCAAAGGCTCCCAAATGGCTCGATACAACTAATACCTAGCAGCTGAGGGGGATTTGCTGTTCCAATTATAGATGTGTGAAGAATTGAAAGCTCCGAGGCGTAGTCGAGGTAGAATGAAAGGTATCAATCAATGATCCTAGAAGAATTGGGTATAATAAATGTACATGAAATCATGGCCGAGGGAATGCCTTCAAGGTCCAGAGGAAAGGGGATATAATAGTGTAACAGGGTAGATATGTGTGACGATGGCAGGTAGAGGTTGAATGGGATATTATAGGAAATGGTGAGAAGATGGGAAGAGAAGCGCAAGAAGATGGCACATATATGTCTTTGTTCAGCACTGGGATGTCGCATTTGCGTCGGCCGCTCCAATTTTGAGCGAGGAATTGATTATCGAGCATGGCCGAGAGAGTAGCTTTGGTTTCGGGGTTGAGGACCACGATGTTGGACAGGCGAGGCTTCACGAATGAAGCGGAGGCTGTTCTCGTAGACGATGAGAACTGCATGTAGGACTCGAGCCCGAGGACTGAACATTCATGATTTGAACGAGATCACTCAATTCACTGAAAGCCACTATGAAGGGCTCTTGCTGTCTTCGGGGTCATCCAGATTCAGCCTACCGAGCAGAGACTTCATATCACGAACACTCTCGCGCAGCTCATCGCGCGGCTGTGTCGAGCGTTCGTCGGTCAACGAACGAATCTCACGGATAATGTCTGTACACCCTTCACCATTGGGAAGCCACCAGTGATTGATCTCTGGGACTTGCCAGATGGTGGCAAGCGCGGCCCGGAACCGAGGAGGAATTATATATCTATTGGAGATCCTGGTTAGCTTTGATCTTGAACATTTGAATCCAAAGGCGCTGGCATTGCCATCTTACCCATGTTGCTCCATCAAGGCCAGCTTGCGACGGGACCACATCTGATACTTTGGGTCGCTAGGAAGGAACATGCTAACCATGGCGATACTGTTTTTGAACATGATGCAATATCCGGTTTCCTTGTGAGGCCAGCGAACCATCGTCTCAATCAGGCGGCACTGCTCCTGCGCCAAGTCCTGCATTTCTTGAAGTAAAGGCTTCTTCAGGACTTGCATGGTCTGGTATTTGTACATTGTGTCGGTGGCAAGGACATCGATCCAAGCATAATTGAAGTCCCACAAGGCGTCTCGATGTAGACCACCCGGCACATACGGATCCGTTACGTCGTCTTCGGTCAGAGGCTGTTTGTTGGGGTATTGCTGCACTTTGTAATCGTATTCATCGAATGTCCTTAGAATCGTCTTGGCCTGCTCTAACCACCGGCCCAGCTGATCGTTCTGAATGGCGAATTCTTCCATCGAGAGCATGCCGCGCGATAACTTCGCGTAGAGGGAAGCCATGTCTAAGCCAAATCGTCGATTTATTGATGCCACGTGGGCGAGTTGTTTGGATGGGTCATCGGGGCAAAGGGCGGCTTGTTCAGCATCGTATTGTTCCTTTGCCAGGTACCAGTCTCGGCCGAGGACCGTTTCGGTGCCAGCCAAAATCCCCACGATCACATCAAAGCGAGCATACCATAAGAAGATGTTCTCATGTAGCTCGTTCACATTGGCAGAGTCCGGCGTAATCAGCTCTCGCATCAATGCATGTGCTGCTTGGTGATGATCGATCAGGTTCATCCAATCGCCGATGTATTCCTTCAGCACCAAAAATTAGATAATGTCCGTGCAATGAGTAGGGCAGAGGGAGCAATTTACCTCGAACGTCGTCAGAACAAGAACAGTACACAGTGTAGCCTCGCTGTGCTCTTCCCCAGAACCCAATGATTTTCGGAGGAGTACCAAGGATTTATTATAATATTTCAAGAATGTATACAGCTTTGCCCCAGGGCTGTGTAAAGAATGATGATATGCCGAAAACCCCACCAGGGCATAGAGAAGAGGCTCATACTGCAAGGCAAGATCGACAAGGCTGTAGTGAATGAAATAATAGCAACTTTGTCTTAAGAAGAAATGCGGCGGATTCATGAACTCTTGGTGGAAATTGAGATAGAATCGCAAATCATCCGGTAGGCGCGCATTGTTGATCAATTCTGCCGTTGAATGTCCGATGCTGCCGGAGCGTATGCTCATCGTCTCGAAGCGCGACGACTCAGTGGAGGGCGAACTACTGTGTTCCTTGATAAATGAACCAGCATCGGATGTCTGCCTTGCATTATATTTTCGAAGAGACGGTGTGCTCTGGCGCCTATGCAGGTCTGGTTGTGATGAGGTTGTGGCACTTGTGGGCGACGGTCGCGATTCAGATGCAGCGCTGTCGGGTTCCTCTTCGTCGAGGATGGGCTGCAAGGGACTGATGGCCTCCGTGTCTACCCTTCCAGAGTCGCTGCTGTGCGACTGTGGGCAACCGGTGCGCGGCTTGGGTGTAGCTCGTGCACTAGCTTTGTGGGACGAGGAGGACGAGGATGAGGATCCGGAAGGCGACGGGTAAACACAATCGCGCCTTCCTTTCCTACAACGTTCACAGGTTGGTCGGTTCTCGTCGCATTTAATCCGTCGCGAACGGCAGGTGAAGCAGCCACTCCGGGTGCGCTTATGTTTCTTCTGCTCCGTGAGGGGTTGGAGCAGGGATGCTTGTTTCTGGGACGGTGTATATGACGGGGGCACTATCATCGTCGGTGCCGCGGAGGGATCGTGCCAGAAGGCAACGCTCTCAGGATATTCGGTCGGACCAAACAAGGAATATGCAGAGGCACTTGATTCCTGTAGCATTGAGTCGAGAAAGCCCGACAGAGCCGTCTGGGGCGTCTGATATGAATGTGACATTGTCGCGTCGCGAAGTCCATCCAAACTCCGGTTGATTTCCTTAATATTCTTAAATTCCTTAGTTCCATTCAGCAAGTCAAGAATTTGTAACCATTATTGCAAAGAAAATGAGAGAATCCAAGGTTGAATGGGGGAATGGAGAGTGCAGAGGTGGGGGGAAGGGGGGGGTTTGGAGGTGTGGAAGTAAGTTCACCCAAACCGAACCCGAGAGAGATGCGGAGATGGGAAAAAAAGGGAAAAACAGAACGTCGGAAAAGTGGTGGATGGTTAAACCTATAATACCTATAAAATCATCAATTTGGGGCACTATTTTAAATATGCAGTAATAATGTACATCAGATCAACCAATGGATTCTTCTTTGAATTTTCCATTCTATTTTAGTGTCGGGCCAGTCTCCGGTCAGGACTAGAGAGCTAAAGCGTGATCTGCGACCGACAGGTTCACGTATCTAATACGAAGTACACTGTGTTTAATCTGTTCTATACTTTATATTCCCTATAATTCTACGGAATATGTGAAATAGGAATATGGAGTCCCTAGTAAGCATTGAACGGGCTGACTGACCATGGAGAACTCCCCGTTAAGCAAAATCAATATGTCCCAGGCCTTATTAGTTTGATAGCCACACCCTTTGCTAGTCAATTAGACCATTCGGTCGTTAGTTGGCCCGTTTTCCCTGAGCAAAAGTTCCGAGTTACATTTTGCGTGTACATCATTACTACCTTACCCCCCTGCTCCCTGAAGATCATGAACATCTTGAATCTTCTTTAGTCATTAACCTCGCAGTCAGAAGCTACCATATTGTATAAGAAAGCAGATCTCCACGGACGAACCTCGGGTCTCGGCGTGTTAGAAAATAGGAAGAGCAAAATAGCCCATCCAAAAAGAAAAAAGGGGGAAGTCAGCACGACGATCTCAAGCCACAGGGACTGAATCCAAGCAATTTCACTTTTAGGGCATGGCCGGGTCTATGCAGAGGATCATGACCAGAGCGTCTATGGATCTATTCCGGACCGCTCGAGTCATTTTCCATTAGCTTTTTGCAGATGGGCCGGTACTAAACACATCGAGATATATTCGGAGCTCTCTGGTTATCTTTGAGGTATTCTTTTGGCTATTAGTTGCCTCTTCTTGCCTTTTCGACGGTGAATCCAAGGCAAACTCTTATATCAGTCAGTCGTTAAGCTCCGCCATCAAATGATCCAATCTCCTCCTCCAGTATACTGTATGCCACCAATGATATACTACCAGTTGAAGAATCCACCAGCTAAATTCGGCATTTCTGAAACCTTCCAAGACGTCAACGCAGGCGTCGGGAAAATGCCGAAAACGGTTTTCTTTTCTTTTCGAGGGAGATCGGTTCCAAGTGGAGGCAGCCAAAGTGGGTTGTGGGAAGGTGGAGGCGCTCATTCGAGGATTAGAGAAACGATAGTCTGCACCATGATTCATGGTGTGCTTGGTAGATGGGTGGTGGGGGGCGGATTTGGATCGCTTTTATTTTATTTTCCTTTTCTCTGTTTCTCTTTCTTAACTGGTTCTAGCCGAAGTATCGGTGTGCTATCACAGCATATTTCCTGCTGTACATCGTAGGCTGCTGTTGCCCCCCTTTTCCAACCTCCCAATTCGAGAGATCAAAATTCGTTCGGAGGATATTTAAACGGCACTGTGCCTGATCGACGACGGTTTGACAGTGAATGGTGGGCCTGTTTAATATATGGATCGTAGAACAGACACTAGGGCGCTTCATAGCCTCGGATCGACTCCAGTATCGGCGCAAGTATCCCAATTAAGCTGAGAGCTCCGTCATCAACAACGCTCTTTAAAACCAAACTGAGTTGTGCTGTTAGTGAATCCATAGTAGTAGGGCTAGAAAGGTAGCCTAGAGGGGTAGGGAAATTGAAGGGGAAGGGGGAAGGGAGTTCATATGAAGATGCACGACGTAGGATGTAGATTGTAACCCTGTTGAACGAGATTGACACATACCTAGGATGATTATCTCGAAGCATGATTCAAGATCTCGAAGCTCCGGGCACATGCATGAGAAGACATCCCTGTCAGGGCCGTGCACGAGCATCTCACCTCGATGTGGGTGAAATCTAATCCGGGCTCAGGGAGCGCCCGGTGCATGGTGAGAACCGGCTGCCAGATTCCCGCATCACCCGACAGCCTTGTGGCTAGATGATGGTCCTGTTTTCTTTTCTCTTTCTCTTTCTCTTTCTAGGTATCCGGACGCCACTTGCCTGCATCGTACATGATGCATCAAGCTGGTCTCGGTAGTATTCATGTCGAGATTGTTGTACACAGTAGATCCCGTAGCCCTGGAGAGATCCATCAATGGCAGGAGCTAATGTGTCCCCACTCACGTGCTGCTATTCCTGATTTGGTATCATTTAGAGAGCGACAAGTTTCCAGGGGTAGAAGTTAACAGCAGTTATCCTGTAGAACTGGTGTAGCGTTGTATTTGCACAGAAGCTGAAACTGGAGTTTTATGCACATCCAACGTCCATCGTAACCTCAACTATCAAGTCAACCCCCTGTATTTGTTCAATTGATTAGACAATAATAGAGTTTCTCTTGATACACAGTTCATGAGGATGTACAACAACGGTTCAAAGAAAAAAGCTCTTGCTGAAAAAGAGGACCTCGACCCGCAATCCTAGCTTCCTGACAGGAGCTATCAAGAGGTAAACCTTGTGGGCTTGCGAGGAAGACAAATCCCGCCCACGAGAGTCGGGACTAAATCACCCCGACTTCAGTTATACAAAGTTATGTAGGTATGTATGAGGGCTCATCCCACAACGTCTGTATGTATCCCAGAAGTGTATTGCAACGTGTGTCCTACCCAGGAATCAGCAACCCGGAAAGAAGATCCCAGTACTCGCCCAAACGGGCTATGATATCGGTCGATCTCTGGTGAAGACCATTTAATTGAGTTGACGCCAGTGAATTCGGGGGCCAAAACCTCCCATCATGTCAGAAACTAAGCAGACTGATGTCCGGAAGGGGACTGGTGGAGTCCATAAAGAAGGAAGCCGTTGGGAATTGGGTTTGATCTGTCCGGCGCCATGATCATGGAGTAGGCCCAACGGCTAGTTGAGGGTTGCAATGCTTTTAATTGCCTATTTCCTTGAAGTTGGTTGCATTGATCGATGCACCTTGCCTCTTCTGCTTTGCTTTGCTCTGCTTGTCACTGTAGCACAGCATTTGGCTGTGCAAGTGGCAATGATTGCATGTGTCGTCCAGGAACTGTAGGTAGACACAGTCAGACTCAGGCGTTGTTCTAGATCAGACAGGGACTTTCCAAAGATAGTTCCGTGGGGAGGGAGACTAAGATGCAGCTAAGACCACCGTGTAGTCCTTGCATGTGATGAAATACCAAATGTATTTGACTTGTGGGATGGTTGCAATTTTCACATCCCTGTCAAGTATCGATCCTATGGCCTTTGCGGACCCATTTATCATCCTCCATTTCTCCCCGGGGGCCCCCTTCCCCCAGCTCTAATTACCATGAGACAGATGTAAATGCCTACGGGATGGATGTTGGACCGGCAATCTCGGCATCATTGGCTTCCCTCGGGCTTCTGTGGCGGATGTGTTGGTCTTGTCTCACTAAATGGTCCCCGACTCCCCGGCCGCGGCTCTGATATTCATAACCGACATTTTGAAAACAAAAAAAGAAAAAAGAACGGGAAACACAGCATGCAATATGGTCGTCTCTTTTTGGTTTTCTGCAATCATACATGAGATATATAGTCATAAATCGTCAACAAATCTGGACAATGGTATCATTCGGGGATCTGTAGCCCTGGCAGGTCAACAGGATCGAGAGCGTGGTATCCTTTTGCCCGGTATCTGATACTATAATGTCATTCAAGACACAGGGGGTATTCATGCACTCGAGGATGTTTGTTTCTGAGCCAACAATTCCTTCAGCACTTTGTCCACCCCTTCAATAACGACAACCCACTCGGTTTCATGAACCCGAGTTTCAAAGGCCTCGAGATTCTCGTCCTGGCCCTTCTGGAAAGGAATCTCCCGCACCAAAATAGGGTTCCCCATATCCACCTCGGAAATTACATCGTGTATCATCACACCCGTCTTGTCAATCTTACCCTCCAGCCACGCAGCATGAGCACGTTCAATCGCATTCTATTGACCAGAAAAAAAAAGAGGGGTTAGCAACTCATCCAACTAACAACGCTCTTCCTTCATGGAAATTCCAACTTACGACGCCATTAAACGCCCCCGGCAGGGCGGGGTGCAAGTTAATAATCCTCGTCTTGGCGGCCTCCAAAGGTTCCAAGAATTGCGGCGAGAGAATATGCATGAAGCCGAGACAAACGACGAGGTCTGGTGCATCGGCAAGGATCAGCCTTGCGAGCTCGGCGTCGTATTCCTCGCGCGCAAGCTGAACACCCTCGGGAGTCGCAGGGTGCTGCTTCTTGTACTTGACGAGGTTGTGGTAGTGGGTCGGGATGTTGGCCTTGCTTGCGCGTTCGAGGCCGAACGCAGTCTTGCGGTTGGAGATGACGCGGACGATTGTGGCGTTTAACTGGGCTGCGGCCACTTTATCGATCACAGCTTGCAGGTTGGAGCCATTTCCAGATATAAGGACTGTAACACGGATGGGAGAGGTCATGATGGCGTGTGGGAGGTTTAGAGATAGCTCTGGTGGGATGTATGGCGGGGTTCCCGTGGTTTGGTAATTTGGCGGACTTTGCAGGTTGAACGGCGGGTACAATTGGCCAATTGAACTATTCCACGATAATAATGAGACGGCGAATGTTATCCCCGAAGCTCTAAAAGAATAAGAAGTAACTGAAGCAGAATCGCTGGCGCAAGCAATCGGAGTTGAAGAGGCCGAGCCCGGCGCCGGGGATTTTTTTTTGGAATTACATAATTCAGCCGCGGGGCGGAGCGGGCAGTTCCTGCCCCAGTACGTGGAGGGAGATAATACAAGGAACGTCAATGAGGCCTTTCACGGTGCTGGAAGAACTGAGCATTGCTTGCACGGCCTATGGTGATTGCACTTGTATCTCAGCAAGTGTAACTACTCCTGTCTCGATAGCGACATGGGATAGTCACCAACGATCCGCTATGGTAAAGCGAAGAAAATCTACTTTTCCAGATCATTTTTGAGGAAAATAAATTACGCATTCTTTGATAACTACATAGCAGGGATCCTTGGTTCTAGACCCGGAGAATAAAACATGCAATAGCCCGAACATGAGAAAGCACCTGAGATCGATGCACAAATTGACATGCAATGGGGATATCCTTGTGAATAAAAGTCGTTAAGAAGTTCTAAGATAAAACGCTGCATGCTAAGGCTGGAAGAAGAAAGGAGTCAAAGTCGAAGTTGAGAGTTTCTCATACGATAGGCGTTACCCAGCTTGCTGGGGAAAAAGAAGGTGGAGGGTTCAGACAGCTGTATCGTCTGTAGCGGGAGGAGCAGAACTGGGCGCAGGATTGTTGTCGATATCGTTGCTGGCAGTTTCCTTTACACCTTGCCCTCGGCACAGGGGACAAGAGTTTCGCCCGGTGGTCAGCCACTAAAACATGGAGTTAGCAATGGAGCAAAATCAAGACAAGATGAGAAAAAAAGGTAACGGACCTGGTCTATGCATTCCTGGTGGAAGACATGTTTGCATTTCCCCAGTTCTCGCACTTCATCGGCCACTTCATAATCGCTCAAACAGATCAAACACCGCTCCCCATCCTGGATTCGAATGGAGCCAGCACCTTCCACGGCTTCTGCGACCAGTGAGCCGGCGTACTCAACAAGACGGAATAGTCCGCCGGCAGAATTGACGTCGGTCTGCGAGGCAACGGGAGGTTTAGCTGGGCCTAACAGTGATGAAAGCAGAATCATATCCTCGTAGGTTGGGTTCTGTTTGAGAAATGTTAGCCAACAGGTTCTGAATAAAGGTAATGAGGGTCGGCTTACGTCTGTGAAAAGGCTTGGTGTCGTCAAAGCCGGGTGATTTTCAGAAAGGTTGGTTCCGACGACGTAGATCAGCCAACTGCGGCCTCCACTCGGTGGTGCTTGATCGGGTTCAACCATGCCATTACGTCGAACAGCACCGGAGCCGAGTGCCCGATGGCGAGCATACTCGGAATCGCTTCGGCGTCGTTGATGGGCAGTATTGAATGGCGATTGCTCTTCCGCGGGCTCCGCCATCGGTTGCATCGCCTGGCCTTGACGGAGATGGGGGAGAACGTCCGGAGCAATTGCTGAAGCAGAGGACGGTCTCCGGCTGGGAGTGGAATTGCCAGAAGACAAAGCGGAGATCCCCTGTTCAGCTGGGGTCGGAGGTGGCGGGTGAGGTCCTGGAGGGCTCTCGGAGAAACCAGAAGGGTAGGACGGGAACGCAGAACGAGGCCCAGTGTCAGACAATCTTCTGGATGGATTGGGAATTGATGGACGGGAGAACTCCGGACCTACGCCGGGTGGTCGAGAAAAGGTCAATCTGGTTCGTCCATCCCCCCGTTGTGTAGGTTCACCTGGAGGACGGGGGATACTGTTGGGCGGCAAGAACGGTAGGCCGAGTAGAGCATCCAGGCCGGGGCCCGCACTTGCAGGCTGTTGCTGTTCACTAATCCCTCCGGTTCCAGCAGTTCCAGACGGCACCGATCGAACTCCGACGACAACCAGTGTCACTGTTCGTCCTTCGCCTTCTGCAGGTCCGTCGATGTCCATTCCATCGGTCTGGGTCCCACGATTGCCAACACCATTGTCGGTCTGCTCTGAAGCGCCAGGGTCTACAGGAGAATCTGTATTGGCAAATCTAAACACTCGCAAGAAGTTGACAGGATGCGAGGGTGCTTCGTTTGCAGTGTTGCTTGGTCCCTCCCCTGTTGCTGTTGGCTGAGCCTGAGCAGAAGTTGCGTGCTGCAAACTTTGAATAAAGTTTTCCAATGAGCCATCTAGTCCATCATTTCCTAAAGCCTGGATATTGGGCAACGCAGGACCGGCAGTGCCAGATAGCTGAGCTGCAATTGCGGCCGCGGCGAGCTGGAGAACCCTTGAAAGAGGAGTTTGTTCCTCTCGTCGCAAAACTCTGGAAGATCTCGCTCGCATAATACCAGGCAGTCGGCGCATCAGTGCAGGACTTGGAGGGGCAGGAGTCGCACCAGTGACCGGGCCCCCGGCCTGGATCGCTGGTTCCACCGAATCAAGTTCATGAGGCGGTTCACCGTAATCTAAGCGAGTGTCCATAACTCTGTCATCAAACAGTGGATCTGACAGAGGAAGTTCTGCGCTTTCGAAAGGCCGGAAGTCTGAGTGTGGCTGACCGAACATGTGAGAGATGGGCGATGAAATCGAATGGCGCATGCGTTGTAACCGCACACTGCGACGCCAGGATGCTCTCGTAGGCTCAGGTAATTGAGACGAAGAGTCGATAAATGTCGGGATTGCTGGCGTATCTGTCATCCCAGCAGACTCTGCACGGGGTGCAACGACATATGGCGGACGAACTGACCGCCGCCGAGTGATCCCTCTAGAGCTAAGTGAATTAAACGGACTGAAACGGCCGGTGGTATGGGCGGTCTCAGATCTTGGGGCGGGCGTAGGAACCAGTCCATACCGATGCGCATGCCCCTCGGCCGGGGTCTCTTCTTGGCTGTTGAGAAGTCCACGAATGACTGAATTAGGAAGAAGCCTAGAGCCCAGCCTTGACATGGTTGATTGCCTCCGTGCTGCCATTCGAGCGAATGCAGCAGTGCGATATTCCCGCGCTGGAATCTCGTACTCGGGCCCATTCTCCTCTTCGATGCTCCGCATGGGTTGTAAAAATCCACCAGAAGGTCGTGTGGGCTGCTGCCATGTTTCTGGAAGGTCGCCCGGGCGTTCAGATGACATGTATTGATCGTCACTGTTGTGTATGCTCATGTCGGTGTCTGGTGAAAAGCCACCATCTCCGTTATGTTCAGTCGTCTGTTGATGATTCATGTCTTCATTCCTTATTCCAGAGCCACGTCGCGCCGAGAAGGGAGTAAGGTGTGCGGAATAGCCAGTGTCAGATAGGGTACGTTGTGTAGAAGACGACTGGCCCATAGTAACAGACTGCCGGTAGTTGCAAGTAAGTGTCAACGACCATTCATTGCCATGCGAGGACCATATGTCTAGCAGCGGCGACCGTATCGATGTCGTGATGGATCTTAGGGCAATGGAAGTACCAGGTCAAAACCAAGTCAAAACTGCGCTTGTGGCGAGTGAGACACGAGTTGCTATCTCGTTCGGAACGGCAGGATTGCGGTAGTTGATTCTCGGAGGTTCTGCGTCCGTAGGTGTCGAACCGTTGGGACAAAGGAGAAAGCGGACGGGGTGGCAACTATCGGATTATTTGCGACAGGTACGAGGCCCGAAAGGGAAAGGCAAGTTCACTGCCTGATACGAGCGACAGCGGTCAATAGTCTCAGATTGTCTGACACGTCCAGGCACAGCCCACACTCCGAGTTGTATAACCGCCGAGCCTTGAATCTGAGAGTCAATGTGGAATGCCCAAGGAAGGATAACCAGCGGCCGTCAAATGCAAAGAGGAGAGAGACAGGCGCTGGACCAAACGAGAATAGGGGAAAATAGAGGGGAAAGAAAAAGGAGGAGTAGAGAAGTAATGTCAAAGCAAGCAGTTGATAACTAGAGGAAGACGCCCGCGATAAGTGATCCACGATGTTTGCCTGCTTTGCTTGGACTTGACTGCCTTAGGCACCATTTTTCCATTCCGTCATCTTCCGCCATCCACTTTCTGACAAATGCGGACCCGTCAATTAGGGTAGGTAATCCCGAGGTCACAGCCTAGATTTTGATACAAACTCTGCGACGACAATTTCTTTGTTTGGCGGCGCATGGGAGACGCCCTCTCCAGAGCATATGGCGTCTACGCCGTCGTCTTCGGTTTTCTCGCTACCATTACCGCCATGGCTCCATCCGCCCGGCTCACGCGTGTCTAAATTTGACCGCCGAAAAAAACGCAAGAGTGTAGCTTCGAGTGAAGATGAACTGGATGGCGAAGAAACGACAGATGTCGGCTCGGCTACGGAGTTTGAGCCCGCCGGGGCTTCCTTGGTATTGACGCCGAATGAATCCCATCAATACCGAATTGCCGGTTTCCCTTTCAATCAAGAGTTGCCAAAGGGCCATTTCCCTCATGCACCAGACAAGGAAGGGCAGTTAAAAAGGGACAGTGCCTCTCGCCACATCAAAGCCTTGGCGGCATTATCCACACCAATCTACCCTCCTCAGTCGGCCCAGCAAGGCAACATTCGCTTCCAACATCTTGGAGTATTGACAGCTATTCTACATCGATGTATGCTTCAAGGTGACTATGTGCGAGCTGGGAGAGCCTGGGGTCTGATCTTGCGTGAAGAGTATCGAGGGTTTCGAATGGATGTTCGCAATGAAGCAAGGTGGGGCATTGGTGCTGAGATATTGCTGCGACGAGATCAACAGGAAACATCAGCCAATCCTGGTACCAGCAAGGTGCCGAATGCGGCAGAAACTACGCCATTTACCTTCACCACTAAGGGCTTCGTGGAGGCCAAAGAATATTATGAACGACTTATCCTCAACCATCCGTACACTAAAGTTTCACCACAGTCTATCTCCTCCCTGCATTTCTACCCTGCAATGTTTGGATTGTGGGTGTATATGGCCCAGGAAGAAAGCAAGATGGCTAGGAAGAATGTTTCTCTTCACCAGGAAGAAGAGTCTGATGGGTTTTCCGGGGACGAAGATTCCGAATCTGGATTTAGCCATGGTCGGAACTCACACAACAAGACCGACGCTGCCTTGACCGCAATTAGAGCACGGGAATTGGAACAGGCGCAGCAGATTGCTGCACGAATGGACCAGCTCCTAAACTCTCCCCCATATTCCGACTCGCCTGAATTGCTGGAGCTCCGAGGGATGATTTCTCTGTGGATTGGTGATTTGTTGATCTCTGCGCTATCGTTACCAATCGACTTTGAAGAAACTGATGACCACGACCGGATGCTCATGGACGAATCCCCCGGCTCTCTTGAAGCCAGACGTCAGCATAGGCTTGCAACGGAGAAGAAATCAGTCGAACTCCAAAGGTCGATTGAGCTCTTCGAGAAGGCCAAGAAACGAGGCCGGAGCGTGGCATACAACCTGGAGAACCTTCACATCGATGATGACACTTTTCATTAAGGTGATCTTGGAGTTTTGGCCTAGGCCATGGAGCTTTTCATGTACAATAATATTCAACCTTATATACCCCCAGAAGACCAGTTCTTAATTTGCACTCGAAAAATATATCTATGCTTGACAGTGGGGAGATGTAGCGAGGGGGGTCACATACATGCGTAGCACATGAGAACCCCACCTACAGGTAGTCTTCACGCCATTGCTTCCACTAGGTATGAAGTCAGAACATTCGGTTTGATCTCTAAGTTTTTCTGCGACCCACAAGACCCTATAAGGTGGCTGATTAACTAGATGAGGCCTGAAGATGTTTGAAATGGCTCACACGTGACTACGCGGTGATATCGCGTCTGCCCGACACTCTTGAGATCTTCTCCAGTTTCTTCAACGTCGTTTGGAATAGGCCGCTTTCTTTTTTCGACCCTTTTCAGTAATAAGTCCTTTGATCATGGGCGTTGGCGATTATGTCCACTCTAAAGAAGGTGGACAACCTCACGGAGCCACCGATAAAGCTGCTCAGTTGCGCCAGCAACGTGCAGAACAGGCCAGAGTCGAGGTGCCAAGCACACCATTAGTCGGCCCGGGTCCCGTCGGTGTCAATAACGGTAAAGGTGACTCAATAGATTTTCATGGAACATCTCGATTTCCAAACCAACCCCGCACTCTTCCTGCACAGGATGCGCAGCGGACCAGGGACGCGTTCGATACCGATGTCGAGGCAATTGATGATTCGACTGTGGCCGGGACAAGCATCCACGGATATGATGACAACAAGTCCCAGGCAGCATCAAGTACCAATGCTGCTTACACCAACCCCAATCCACAGGCGATGTACCAACACCGGCCTGCACGGCATCCTTACGGGTCTAATTGGTATGAAGGGCTGGGCGATCAAGCCATGCATAAGGCCGGATTTGATTCAGATGACCTCGATGGCTTTGGAAGTCCGATACCTTCATCCCTTGGAGGAGACGGTGGGGATGATGAAAACACCGAAGCAGGCGACAGGCATGGGTTGCACAAACCGCGTACCACCGAGGAGCCGTTGAGCAAGCGATTAGAAAATTTTTGGTCCGCCAGCAGAAAAAGGACCTCTTCGCGTCAGGCTGCTACTACAGATTCTGATCCCGAGCGCCAGGCTCAAGCTCCACCTAAATCTAAGCCGCGAAAACTGGGTCAAATGCTTCCTCCTACTGGACCTAGAAAGATTGTTCTCTCGCATAGCACTTCAGCAACCCCCAGGACACGGTTCAGTCCACCGAAGCCTTCGCTTCTCGAGCAACTTGACCAACAACTTGATTCATCTCCTACTCGGCATAATTCGCAGCCTCCGCCAGATGTTGGCAGGACACTCAGCATCACAGCATTCCAGGAGCACATGGAAAAGGACGGCGGAAGTGATGATGACGGCATGGATCACACTATACGCGCCGACGGAAGACGGGAAAGCGGCGGGCATTCATCCAATGCCTTCGACATGACTAGTTTGACCGATCTCGACATCGACGAATCGATGCACGACCCCTTTTTTGCACACGAGTCCCACGAGCGGTCGAATAGGGGCCGTCGCAACACTGTCATCCATTCCAGAAAACGATCACTTGAAGCAGACTATCCCCCAGAGCTGCTTTACCAGAAATCATTCTCAGAGCTGCAGGCTGAGCCATTCGACAAATCCCCCACGCCCCCTCCGCCTGCTAGATCACCCTCCTTGCCCCCAAACCCACCTTTTGTCCCCGACACCCAGGAGCCTAAGAATGCCGTCTCTCACCTGTTGGCTTTGACGGAAGAGGAACGCCAGACCTATCTGTCACACATGACTATGGATGAATGGGAGGACTGTGGAGACCAAATTGTTGACCGTTTCACCCATCTCCTTTCAAACATGA
The DNA here is from genome assembly GCA_030762825.1 of Penicillium turbatum. Lineage (NCBI taxonomy): Eukaryota > Fungi > Ascomycota > Eurotiomycetes > Eurotiales > Aspergillaceae > Penicillium > Penicillium turbatum. The sequence continues at coordinate 572,908 of JAUJYX010000003.1, read as the reverse complement.
AAAACCTACGGCGCGCCCGTCGTCGCACAGCTACTTTGTTCGAAAGCGAAATCAAGCGCCGTCATGACCAACTCGAAATACAAGACTCAGAATTGACGAACAAGTTGACCGAGATGAGAACTGGGGGTGCAGAGGTCTTGCGCGGACGCTCACAAGCCAACAATGAGTGACGGCTGCCTCTCTTGTTAAGCAAGGCCCTTCTTGGCCCTCGTGTTGTCCAAGACAAGTGTCTTCTACTCCCAATCACAGAATAATCCACAGCGGGACGTGGTTTTTATATATGCTCAATACCCCATTTACGATTTCATGTTCTAGTTTCGTTTGTTTAGGGATCTTACCTAGAGATGATCAAGTCCCGCATTCATATCCTATTCTAAACGATGATCTTTCGAATGATGTATGATTACTGACAACGCGTAACTCACTGGCCAAAGCCATAGATGCGGTTAGCCCTTTCCAAGGGTGATCGTCCAAAAGAGATAGAAAATCAAATATCTATGATAACACCGCTAGCTTATAATGTAAGAATATTAAAGCCCGACTTCTTATCTCATGAAAATAAATAAGAAGACGAAATAAGATAAAAATAAAAGATATAATCTGATCACACCCACTGGGGCGAGTCTCAACGATATATCTATAAATATTTCTATATCGCAGCAGCGAGTCTCTTATAGTCCTCTAATAGTATATTTATATCTCTAATCCGGAGATTATAGATATCCTATATCTCTAGGAAGCGCTAAATCGGAGGATTAATTTTTAAAGAAGGGGTAGTAATAGTACTAGTAGCGCCGTTAGCCGAGATAGGTAATAACTTAAATCTATCTAACCTAGATAGAGATATAGACCGGCCGCTAGGAGTCTCTAGTAGATTATAGCCGAAGCTCTTTATTATCCCTAGTATATAGTTTAGAGGGTTAAATATATTACTAAAGTATTATATAGATTCTAATAGAGTAGTAGGGCTAATAGCTAGATTTAATAAGAACTCTTCTCGTAGTAATATCGTAATAGACTTCTTACCGCTCCCCTACGTTTTAGTACTATCTATACTTTAATCTTAAGTAGTAGGATTATTATTAGAGAGATCTATAGGCCTTAAACTACTATATAGGGGTATACTTTCCTCTATATAGATAGAGTTAATTACTATAATATCCTCCTAGATTAGGGTCTAATTAGTAATAGAGGCGGAAGGTAGAGTTATTAGATAGCGAGCCTCGGCTAATATCTTTAGTAATATTAGCCCGCTTCCCTCCTAGCTAGACCCTTAGATATTTTATATTTCCCTTAAATACCTAAATAGAAAATTAAAACTACTATCTAGAGTAGTACTAATATTCTTTAGACCTTAATTAGTAGTAATATAGATAGTATTATTTATAGCCCTAAGAACTTTAAAGGGCGGTTAAAAGATATTACTTAGATAATATTATTATAGTATAGTAGAGGGTTAAAGTATAGATAATATAGAGGAAATAGACTCTCTATTTTCTAATATAGATAACTTAGATAACGTAGATATAGCTATTATAGAAGATATTATAGTCTCTTTAGAGGGCTAGAAAGGATCGATATATTCTAAGGATAGTACTATCTTACTAGGGGTTTTAATAGGGCTATCCTATAGCTTATTAGTATATAATATAGAAAGATCGATATTTTCTAAAAAGCTTATTACGGCCTTAAGGTTAGTTAAATAATAAGCTATCTCTTTATTAACTTTATTTAAAGACCTAAACCGCTAGATAAAGACTATATTACTAATAATATTAATCCCTTTAGGGGGATATATTATAAATAAATATATTAGTATAGGTAAAATTTTATCTACTAATAATAAAGATAGTAGAAATTTAGTTAATATATTAATAATAGCCTTATATATTACTATAAGCTACTAAAGCTTTCTAAAGGGGTATCTATAATTATTTATCTTTACGAGATATTCTTAAGCCTAAGCGAGGTATTTATTTATCTTATCCTACTTTTCCTATTCGATTACTTTAAAATCTAGATTAATCCTAAGATCCTTTAGGTTAATACTAACTAGTAGTAAAATAATAGTCTTAGAGTATAATTTTTTATCCTATATATTATCTAGAGTAGTTTTATATCTCTATATTTTATTATATATTAGCTTATAGACCCTTTATTCTATAGCTTCCTTTAACGTACTCTATTTATTTTTAAAGGCTTTATAAGCCTTTCGCTTTTTAGCTACTTCGGATATAGTTAGTATTTAGCGACCTAAAGCTCTTTATCTAATATCGTCTTAGGAATATTTATTACTAAGTTTTAAGAATATACTTCCCTATAGAGCTTTTATAGGGGCCTAGGATAAGGTTTCCTAGTTAATATAAACGATTAAAGTAGATATATATATAGTAATATAGGATTCGGTATAGCTATAGAATACTTAGAAAAGCTCCGAGATCCTTTTAATTATCGGAGATAAGCTATATACTTTAGCGCTTAGTGAATTTATAAAACTAGTAGAGATATAGTTATTAAAATAAAGTATATAAATATAGGACCTAGATAATAATATTTACTAATCTACTAGGCTAATTAACTTAATTAGGAGCTCTTCTAAGGGATTTTATAAGCTATATAAAAGTATAAAACCTTTATCTATCTATATATCGATTAGAGTGCTAGAGTCTATAGAGCCCTATCGTTTAAAGATATTAGGTCTAGTTTCTAGTCCTTTATTACTAATAGTTAATATTAAAGGTATCGTTTTAGACCCTCTATTAATAGGGGAAAATTTTATATTAGAGGCCTCTATTCTAGTAAATAACTATACTAAATATAAGTATAGTAAGACTATTTTTAGAGGGGCTAGGTATTTAAGGCCTAGGGGCGATAGGGTTTAATAAAGCACTAATAAAGATATATCTCCGCTTTCTAAGTATAGTTAATAGGCCTATACCGATCTAAGTCTAAGCTCCTTAGTTCTAGGGTCTACTAAGTAGGAGTAAAGCGATCGGAAGTACTATTAGACTCTAGTTAACTAAGAGTAGAGTTAGGCTATCCTAATAAAAATTTTAGGGAACCTTAGATTAATAAAGAATTACTCTATTAAATTAGTATAAGATCGCGTTATATTATAGGTAGTAATTATTATATATTAATCTCTACACTATATTACTTAATAAGTAACTCGCCGATAACCGCGATAGACTTACCTAGGTAGGTCTCCTCCCTTTAAGGTTAGTCCTTTATCTTTATCGTTATTATACTATATCTCGAAAACGCTCGTAGCTCGGACTTAGTATCTAGAGCCTATTACTATCGGTAGTATTATTATTAGGTACTATATCGGCTATAGGCTATTAGCTACCTACCTAATAAGTTCCTATTATCCCGCTATTAGTACCCTTAGATAGGGCTAAAGCTATACTAGATATATATAAATTTATAAGTTTACTTATATAAGTTAGACTACTCTATTTATATATTAATAACTAGTATTAGTCTCTATATTATATCTTCTACTATAGTACCTATAAATAACCTAACCTCTATATAAGACTTAATATTATACCCAATACCTACCTTCGAGCTATATCTAAAGATAGCGTTATAAATAAATATATTCTATTAGAGTTACTATTACTTACTTTATCTAGTCCTCTTATAATATAATAGTTAGCCGACTATCGCCTCCCTATAATTTAGGGTTACTTAGTAGCTATATAGACTTTAGGCTTTATAACTACTTTATCTCTACTAGAGTAGGTTATAGATACCTTACTTAGACCGAATATTATAGATAAATAGATAGTCTTAATATTTATATAAATAACTATAAATAACTATATCTAAGAGCCTAGAACCGGAGAGTAGCACTCTATCTATAGCTAATTTAATTATTTAGGGAGTTTTAGTTAGTAAAAGGATAGACTTAGAGGGTATATTTACTCTAATAAGATAAATAATACTATTATAATCTCGCTAAAGGGTACTTCCCCTACTCTCTTTAATAGCGCTAGTACCACTATAAATAATAAAATTAACGATAATCTATTCTTTAGTTATTACTATAGCTAAAGAGGCTCCTACCTCTAGAAATAAGCCTATAACTATTAGACTACTATATATATAGCGAATTTAACCTATATTATCGATTCTATAACCGATAAAAACTATTATTATTAAGTAGCGATAGACCTTTACTCTAACGTTATTAAACTTTATCTTAAGTTAAATATCTAGATAACTAGCTATTCCTTAGGTAGTATAATAACTAGCTTAGTTAGATTAATATTTAGGTTATCTATAGTTATATTTAAAGCTATCCTAGAAGTATTATCTATAGCTTAACTTAGCCTCCTAAGCCCTCTAGGTTATAATTTAAGACTTCTATAATCGTAATAGTATACTAAAGCCTACTATTTCGGATATATAGTAGATCCTATCTATATAGGAATCTATAATAGTATTAACTCTATATATATATAGGGTAGCTATATAATAGAGTCTATATATTATATAGGATAGATATATATATATATAATACTATCGTAGATAAGGGCTAGTATATCGGTATTAGTACTTATAAGATCGAGAATATAATATCTAATATTATCCTAAAATATAATAATATCCCTCCTTATATTGTAGAGGAGGATACTTCGACTATAAACTCTAAAAGTTCTTCTATAGTAATAGGTCTAAAGTTATAACTACTATAACTACTACTACTACTATAGCTTTTACTAGGACCTCTATATATAAGACTCTAAGGTAGTAGGGTTATCTAGATAAAAGTATAACTACTACTACTATAACTATATTATTACTAATAAATACTATTACTACTATAATATATAAGATACCTAGTTAGTTTAGATATAATAATCCTATTAGTAATATAATAGCTACTCTAGTACTAACTATAATAACTACTTTATCTACTATAACTATAACTAATAGCTATTATAACCTAGAATAGTTTAGCTATTATAATAAAATAAATATAATAGCTATAACTACCGCTAAATCTATATTAATATCTATTTCTACGACCTACTATAGCCTTAGAAAAGTCTAAGGGTACTAAGATAAGTTAACTACTATATCTATAATTATATCGGCGCCTATCCCTACTAATTAACCCCTCCTTCTTTCTATATATATACTCTATATACTCCTAGTATATATTTATTTCTTTTAATATATTAGCTTTTAAAAAGCTATAGGTACTTATTATACCCTTTTAACTTTCTTAATTTCTTTAACCCTCTAATTTTAATTTCGGTTCTTTTTTCTTAGCGATATATAAGATATATAATTAGTATATATAAGTAAGTATTTAAACTTCTATTTTAGTTTTATAACTCTATATTTATCTACCTTAGTTAGTATCTCTTATAGTAGAGGTCTTTAGGTTACTTCTTACTTTAGACTAAAATAGATACTATTTAGGGTAGCTAGCTAGCTAATTCCTTAAGGTCCCTAGATAGATTAACCTTTAAAGCTTTTTAGTTACTATCCCCTATCCTATATTTAAATTTAGACTATTAAATAAATCTATTAGATATTTAATTATAATAAATTAGACTAATTTAAAAGGCTTATTATATATTAAAGGCTATAGTCTTATTAATTAGCCCTATATATAGTTTAAGGTATAACCTAGTAATATTTATAAGATATTTTATATCCTAGATAATTCTATATAGATAATCTAAACTCTATATAAGCTACCTATATATTTTATATTATATTTTAGGAAATATCTCTAATAGATAGTCCTAGCTAAGTCTCTATAGTTCTATAGAGCTTAGATCGAACTACTTAATTAGGTAGAATAAGCTTATTTAGGAGAATAACCTAACCCTTCTATAATATATATCTAATACTAACTCTCGGTCTAGCCTAATCTATTTATAAATCGATTCCTTTAACCTTAACCTTCTAAGCTTAAAATATATATATAAGTCTCTTTTAGGTTATCCTATTTAAATCTTAGGAAGTAGACCTAAATATAAACTAATATTAGGCCTATTTATAATTAGCTAGTTACTATAATTAGTATATATATATTTATATATCTATAGTTAAATAATATATATATAATTAATAAATCTAGTATAGAAATACTAATATCTATATATATAGAAGTAAAGAAAGATAACTATACTAATATATATATATAGATATATATATAGTTAAAGAGAGTTCTATATAAGACTACTAGTAGGTTTATAGATTTAGATAGGTTTTCCTATAGTTACTCCCTATATATTATTTTTTTATTATATAGATATATAAACCCTATATACCCTTATACCCTTCCGGAGATTTTCCTATTACTTTATCTATATCTTATTTTTAGATAACTCACTATTATAGATTAAGATAACGAGCCTAGTAGGTTTATACCGCGGAACTAGCCTAGAGTACTAACTAATATCCTTTTTTATATAGAAATATACCGCTATAATAAGACTCTAGTCTATATAGCCTCTAATAGCTATCTAGTATACTCTATCTATATACTCTATCTAAATTATATAATCTAACTATATATATATAGGTTATAGACCCCTAGGCTACTTAATAGGTTAGGCCTAATAGCCCCTTTTTACTATAAGATTTCTACCTAATTAATCTATTAGTATATTTCGACTATAAATATATTCTAGAGTATATAGTTTATATAAAGGGTATAGGTACCTATAGCGAGTTTAAGGTTATAGATAATATTAGCGATATTATATATATTAGCTTAGATAAATATATAGAGAATACTAAGCTAATATAGCGACCTTAAGACGATTATCGATATACTTAAGGGTATTAGTAAGAAGACTAAGATACTTATCTATTTCTCGACTATCGGTAGTAATAAAGGATTACCTAATAGTATCTATAATCTATATAGATTTACTATAAAGTTTTATACCGAGGAGGGTAACTAGGACTAGGTCTTTAATAATACCCTAGTTTTCTTCCTATATAATCCTACTAAATTCCCTATCTTTATCTATATATAGAAGTATAATCTATAGACTAACCTTAAGGATACTACTATATTCTAGGATTATCTCTTAACCTACTATAAGGCTATATACTAGGTAATATATCTATTTAGTAACCGCGGTACCCTATACTCTTACCGCTATATAAATAGCTACTCTAAGTATATCTATAAGTAGATTAAGCTAGATAGTACTTTTAACTATATCTAAATCTACTATAAGACTAACTAAGGTAATAAAACCTTTATTAATAATAAGGTAGGTAAGCTATCCGCTAAGAATCCTAATTAGTATATTTAGGATCTATTTAAGGCTATTAAGTATAGTAAAAGCCTATCCTAGACCTATTATATATAAGTCCTAAGCCCTAAATAGGCTAAAAAGTTCTATTAGAATATTTTCGATCTAACTAAAGTCTAGCCCTAAAAAAATATATCTCTATATTACTTTAGCCGCTTTACCCTAAATAAGAATCTATAGAACTATTTTATAGAAATCGAATAGGCCGCCTTCTCTCCTTCTTATATAGTCCTTAATATTAAACCCTCTACCGATCCTATCCTTTAGTTCTATCTTTTCTCCTACCCTAATATATACCGCTACTATTTAGGTAGTAACTATAAATAAATCCCTATTAACTACCCCTTTAAAGCTTTTAATCTATTATATTATAATAGCTATATAAATATAAATAGTAACTATAGTACTAACCCTAACTACCCCTCTACTTTCTACTCTCTTATCTATAAACCTATTAAGGCTAGCTAGGAATATAAAAAGTAGTCTAGTACTATAATCGCTAAGTAGTATTCTATTACCTCCGAGGACTATATTTAGGCTAATAGCCTATAGTAGGTCTTAGGCCGGACCCTAGGGTAGTAGAAAAACTTTATAGGTAATATCTCTAGTTATCTTTATAGCGCCTATAAGTATATTTATAAGGCTACCTATAAGATATTCTATTATATAAACCCTAATCTAGGGGCTTATATCTAGTCTACTACTAAGGCCTATATTATTAGTACCCTACTAGTATATCTATAGATCTAATTAGGTTTATTTATAGTTTAATACTTAGAATAATAGTAGATATATTTATATATTATTATATCTAGTTAGGTTAATAGATTAACTATAATTTATAAACTATTATAGTAGTATTAATATCTCTCGAAGTCTTTAACTAGATATAAATCTAGTTAGGCTATTTAGAACCTAATCTTTAGTTAAAATACTATTTATAATTACTATTATCTAATAAGGCCTTACTATAGAATTATTACTATCTCTACTAATCTATTTATAGATATACTTAGGTACTCCTAGTAGAATAAAATTTAATATATTATAAATATACCTTCTTTAAAAATCTAGGGGAAATACTTTAGCTAGGATATATAAAGGTTTAAAGTATACTATAATTACTTAAATAAAAGAACTTTTTTAATCTAGGAATTCCTTTATAGTAGGATAATAAACTATTATTACTTAGACTAAGAGAAATTAAATAGCTTTATCTATTAAAGAAAGTACTTATAAGAATTTATATTCTCTTAATTATATATATATATATATAATAGTACTATATATAATTACTTCTACTATTATATATCGTAGATATTAAGTACTTATACTATATAATAAATAGCCTAGGTACTATTACTAATATAGAAGCTTAAGATCGGACCTCTATAGGTTCTAAATATTAAAAGGATCTAAACTAAGAATAGTAATCTATTATATTTAAATAATTATTAGATAAGGGTTTATTTTCTATTATATACTAGGGGGTCCTAGAGAATAAGAAAGTTTACCCCTACGTAGGGAGACCTAGAATGCGGAGTATAACGTATAGAGTAGATCGTATATATATCGAGTTTACCTAGGTAAAAAAAATCTATTAGGAATTCTAATATAAAAGAGTAGCTTTATTATTACCTTAGTAGTATAATACGAAATTAAGTATGTATTACAATATAAAACAATAATAATAAATGCTCCAAAACACAGTGCAACCAAGACCCATTAGTTGCCCGATGCGGGATAGCCAAGCTAACGGATCCGAAAATTTGCGCTTCGAGACCTCGAAGGCCGCCAATTCCCCGTTCCCCCGCCTTGTCAACGAGTTCGCTTCTATCCTCATTCTGTCTAGCTCTTTCCCCTCATTTCAATATATTGATTTACCCTCGGGAGTCGTCAAGGGAGTTCTCGCTACCCTTGAGTTCTCGGAGTTTGTTGCGATGTTCCCTGCATTGTGGATACTCTGATTTTTTCCCCTGAGAACCCCGATCCACCAACTCTTAAACCCATAACGACCTCAAAACACCCGACTCGCCTTGACCTTGTTCTTATTCTACATTTGAGAATCCCTTTTGAGCGTTCCCGGTGTCTTTGACCGCCGCCTATCCAACATGGCTGAGCCCAAGGCATCAGACTCCATCACGCCGGTGGGTGTGCCTGCTGAATATCACACTTCGACCGCAGGCCCGGGCCAAGATTCAGCCACGACCAAAGTCATTCAAAATGCGAAGGCTGCCACAGAGAAGGAGCAGTCTATGACACTGATGCAGGGCATCCGGCTGTATCCAAAGGCCGTTATGTGGAGCGTGATCATCTCCACGTGTATCGCCATGGAGGGCTACGATATCAGTTTGGTCAACAACTTCTACGCCTTCCCACAATTCAACCGCAAATATGGAGAATTGATGGCAGACGGCACAACATACCAAGTATCCGCAGCGGTTAGTTCAATTCAACCCCATCCCGAGCGATTGCGATGGCTAGCCTCTTGACCATGAAGAAACTGACAATTCCTCTGTTGAATAGTGGCAAGCAGGTCTGAGCAACGGTGCATACTGCGGGGAAATCATCGGTCTTTTTATCAATGGTTGGGCGTCGGAACGCTTCGGTTACCGGTACACGATCATGGCCTGCCTCATACTAGTTACCGCGTGGACGTCCATCTTCTTCACAGCCAAGAATGTGCAATCGCTGCTGGCTGCGGAGATTCTCAGCGGCATTCCTTGGGGTGTCTTCCAGACTTTGACGATTACCTACGCCTCGGAAGTGTGCCCTGTGGCGCTGCGCGGATACCTCACGACCTACGTCAACTTCTGCTGGGGTCTTGGTCAGCTTATTGGTATTGGTGTGATCATGGGTATGTTAGACCGGCAGGACGAATGGGCTTATCGGATTCCATATGGACTGCAATGGATGTGGCCCCTGCCGCTCTTCATTGGTATTTGGCTTGCGCCTGAATCTCCGTGGTGGTTGGTTCGTAAAGGTCGCACTGAAGATGCGAAGCGGGTGCTTTTGCGGTTGACTACCAGGTCTCAGTCAGAAAACTTTGATGCCGATGAGACAGTTGCCATGATGGTTCATACCACCGCCCTTGAGGAAAAGATTACCAAGGGTGCTAGCTACCTGGACTGCTTTCGGGGCACCGATCTTCGCCGCACAGAAATTGTCTGTATGGTCTGGGCGATTCAAAACCTTAGCGGAAACTCCTTCTCTAATTACTCGACCTACTTTTTGACACAGGCTGGGTTGAGCTCCAGTAACTCCTATGCCTTCGCCATGGGTCAGTACGGTATCAACATGGTTGGCGTGTTTGGAGCATGGTTCCTCATGACGCTTGGCATCGGCCGGCGCACATTGTGTCTGTTTGGTCTCTGCGGACTATGCCTCATGCTCATGATTATGGGTTTCCTAGGGCTTGTTCCCGACGAGCACAGAGACCAAGGCTCCCTGGCCACGGGAGCCATGATGTTGATCTGGGCTCTCTTCTACCAGCTCACTGTAGGCACAGTCTGCTACTCCCTCGTCGCCGAGCTCTCCACCCGCCGCCTGCAGATCAAGACAGTTGTGCTTGGCCGCAACCTATATAATATTGTTGCCATTATCTGCGGTGTATTGACCCCTTACATGTTGAACCCGTCTGCTTGGGACTGGGGTAACTACGCCGGTTTCTTCTGGGGCGGCATCTGCTTCCTGTGCATCATCTACGCCTACTTCCGCGTCCCCGAACCCCGCGGCCGCACCTTTGCCGAGCTTGACATGCTCTTCGAGCGTGGTGTCAGTGCTCGCAAGTTTGCGACCACTCAGGTGGACGTGTTCGATGAGACCATTGAGGGCCGTGTCATGGATGATTACCGGGCAGAGAAGAGTGCAGTCACGGATGCGAGCCAGCTGGAGAAGAATGAGCACTCGATATGAAGCAATGCGTAATATGTTTACGAAGTCAGAATGTGGTCGAAATTCTTGCATGTACATAGCACCCCTAACTTGGTACCACTAATTTATCTAATATTCTACAAGCAATAAGCTAGACTCGAGATCATTAGCATGGGAATAAGTGTAGATAAGGTACAACATGAATTAGCCCTAAGAATGGAATTGATTGACAGCCGTTAGGTGGATGTATGTTCCGCTCTGCCGCTGTCAATCGAATTCAACCTCCCGTTGCCCCTCTGCCAATCTCTGTCATTACTCCACTTCCCTCGCATCCTGGATGTGGGAGCTCATACATATTCTCCCTGCATACATCCATATCTGACGTGGACTAGTGTGGCTCCACTTCTCTGCAGCGAATATTTTAGCCGTAATGGACACTACTTTCATCACAATTCACGGTACGTCACCTTCTTACTGGTGCAATCAGCGCCATCATCTGTAAGCCTATAGCCACACCTGCAATACTTGACCACTTTTGATATTCAAGACTTCCCATAATTTAGCCTTACACTTTTGGCTAATTCCCCATCAGATCTATCTCAGGATGCCTCCATCCGATACGCCTCAGACAGTATAGAGATTGTGCTGGGCTACCAGCCTCATGAAGTGCTTAATCGCTCTTGCTGGGATTATTTCCATCCCCAAGAATTGCCTTTTGCACGATCTGTCCATGGCCGCGGAGTCCGCCTGGATAAGGCTGCAGTATTGAATTACTGCTCCATTCGGCATAAGAATGGGTCCTGGGTAGGATGTGAGTGTGTCTTCACAGTTGTGTATGATGTTTTGATAGCGAGTACAACGGTCTATGGCCGAGGAAGTGGTAGTCAAAGTAAGTACTATCCCCCAGTGGAGAAAATTGGATAAAGGAATCAGTTTTCGGGACTATCATCGTTCGCTCCCGTTGCAATTGACCCGCTGCCCGCAAATATGGTCTCTATCAGCACCGAAATCATTAGTTCATGACTGTCTTACTGACACGCCATTAACCAGAGCGTGCGGCCGATGCACCAATCGTCCGCCAGCTCTTTGATTCGTCTCCAAATGATCCTCGCTACCATATGCTCACCTGGATCTCGAACAAATTTTCACAACGTCTCACAGAGCCTCTCCATGAACCCCGCGCAGCCATGTTCGTCAACCGCTTCACTCGCACCGCTACAATCATGTATGCCACTAGCGGTGTCTCGGAGATCATGGGCATTCACCCGAACCAGCTTACATCACAGAGTTTCTACTATTGTATACAAGAAGAATGCCTGCACGATGCAGTAAGATGTCTCGAGGGCGCGAAAGCAAATGATTCAATCGCGTACCTGCGGTTTTGGTTCCGAAATCCCCTCCAAGACGCACATGGAGTCAGCACAGCCACAGGATTGGCTCCAATCGAATTAGAAGCTGTGGTTTCCTGTACTTCAGATGGACTCGTCGTTATCCTGCGTCGGGCTCGAGCTCCCATTCCTGCTGCTCCTGTCCCACCCCAACCGTCGCCGGCCTATGCGACTGGTATATTCGCGGCGCCTTGGGCTCCCAATCCGGTCTTCTCCTACGGGACGCCTTCGTTTACTCCCTCTCATGCTCCCACACCCGTGGCTGCTCATTCAAAACATAGCGCTGCACCATGTGGAGACCGCATGGTACCTGGCTCGGCAGTTTCCGGGCCTGCACATTCAGAAGAGAGGACAAATATATGCCAAGAGGACACGAAACCTCGCGCGGAAAGTGCATCGCACTCTGTATACGGCTCTGCGATGGCTTCTGGAGGGCCTGGAGAAAGCGGACCCCACTCCTACCGCCTCATGGACACTATTCGTGACGTTGCTGTCTTCGCATGGGGAATTGTTGGGATCAATCGCGGATTAGAGCAGTACAAATGTGGAATCCCGACCGGTAATGCCCATCCAGCAGATGAGATGGACGTGGATGAGAAGCCGAAATATGATCGTTCAGACGACCAAAGGCAAGAGTGAGTTGAATGAAACTGTGTTGTGTCATGTAAATAAATTTTCTATTCTACAGCTTCAGCGTTATGCATTACCACAGGCTATGAGTAAAGCCAACTGCTTCATTCCGACTGAGTCTGGTCAGTCGCCATTTACTCATGCGACCACTCAGCCTTCTTCTTCTCAGCGAATGCAGTCATGCCTGCATAGACGAAATCATTAGCAAACTCCAACCCTACTCACCAGATAAACAAGATTAAACTCACCAATCTTCTGATCCTTGCTACCGAAAAGCGCATGGAACAACCGTCTCTCATACTCAACACCCTCCTTGAGCGACAACTCCTGACTCTTATTCACAACCTCCTTACCAGCAACAACAGCCACCCGGCTGTAGCTGGCAATCGTCTCAGCAGTCTTGAAAGCCTGCTCCAGCAACTCCTCCTTACCACCCGCAACAGCCTTAGCCGCAACACCCCACTCACCAGCCTCCTTGCCGCTGAAGTTCTTGCCAGTGAGAATAAGCTCCATCGCCTTGCTCTTGCCAACGGCACGGGTCAAACGCTGAGAGCCGCCTGCGCCGGGGATTGTGCCCAGCTTGATCTCCGGCTGGCCGAAGGTGGCAGTCTCGGTGCAGTACAGGATGTCGCACATCAGGGCTAGTTCGCAGCCGCCGCCGAGGGCGTAGCCGGAGACTGCGGCGATCACGGGGGTGCGGATGTTGTTGGCGAGGTGGGACCAGGGGGCGATGAAGTTTTCGCTGTAGGCGGTTGAGAAGCTGAGGGGGGCCATTTCTTTGATGTCGGCGCCAGCTGTGTAGGTTTGTTGGTTAGTATGTGTGCCCATGTAGATCATGGATTGGAATTGATGCGGCGTATAAGTAGTGGAAATAAGATATAGACATACCGGCAAAGGCCTTCTCGCTTCCTGTGATAACGATTGCGCCGATGCTCTTGTCATTGTCGTATTTGCTCAAGGCTTCATTGAGCTCTACGAACAGGGGAGAGCATAGCGCATTGAGGGCCTTGGGACGGTTCAGAGTAACTTCGAGAGCAATTAGAGATATTCATGTCTAAGATTGGCTATTTTGCACATACTCAACGCCACACCGGGCTTGGGGGTCGAAGTGAGGATGTGCTCATAGCCGCCGGCAGCCGAAGAATAACCCCGGACTCGGGCGAGGTAGGAAGTCAGAGGGACCGATGTCCGAGAAGTAGCCAGACGAGTGCATTGACGAGCAAACATTGTGATATGTGACGAGAGAAAGACAATTACTTTTGTTCGATAATTGAGACTGTCCTACAAAGAGAAAGGGAGGAAAGTGAAAACAGACGGGTAGTTCCCCGATAACATCATAGATGGCCCGTTTCCCCGCGACCGTCTAAACGCCGAAGTTAACCGTCCCGAGGTTCACGTGAAGTGACTAGATCCAAGCAGGTTAGTGTATATTATATAAGCACACCGCCACAAAACGCTGCCACACGTCACATGTCCTTGTGTGGCTGGTGACTAATCTTCTGTCTGATTGGCCCCTGGGCAGTGGACACTTTTCTGTCCTGAAGCGCTGGGGCAGTTCCTGGAATGTCTGGTTTCAGCTTATCTTAATCACCGCTTTTCCTTTGAATTAGCATATTCCTTTCTTTCTATCGGTGATATAGACCCGCGTCTCGTCCATCCTTCTTTTCATTATGGATGTCCCTGAGCCTGACCAGTCGCCATTCATGGCCATGTCCGCGCAGACCTCGAAATTGACACGGGTGAGTTCCCGTGAGGGGCAAAGGCATTGCGCAATGTCTTCAGATGCTCTGTTGCAATAGATTGAAGAGCCAAACCGATATGCTAACCTCTTCATCACAGCGCTACCAAGCCTTACTCGATGCCTCGACCCCGTACGCAACCTACCGCTGGGTAGGCTCCGGCGTTCTTCTTTTCCTCTTCTTCCTGCGCATCGTCTTTGCGCAGGGCTGGTATATCGGTATGACTCGACAGAGCCCCTGTGGATTGAAAATCAAAGTTTGAAAACGATGCGCTTCGATCCCAACAAACAAAAACACCCGCAGCAGGGCTTGAATCGTCAGCATAGACAAACCCGCTAACCTTGCCATCTTCCATCACAGTCGCCTATACACTCGGCATCTATCTCCTGAACCTGTTCCTCGCTTTCCTGACTCCCAAGTTCGACCCCTCTCTCACTCAGGATGAGGGTCTTGAGGACGGTGACGCCGGCTCCCCCAGCCTCCCTACCAAGAAGGACGAGGAGTTCCGGCCTTTTATCCGTCGTCTGCCAGAGTTCAAGTTCTGGCATTCGGCCACCCGCGCTATCGCCATTGGATTCGTCTGCTCTTGGCTCGCCGTTTTCGATATCCCCGTCTTCTGGCCCGTGCTCGTTGTTTACTGGATCATTTTGTTTGTTTTGACGAGTAAGTCCTTCCCCGCGTTGGTCCGAGCTGGATGCAACCTCTGCTATGATTTCGTGAATCTCTCTGACATCTCTTGCAGTGCGACGACAAATCCAGCACATGATTAAGTACCGCTACGTGCCTTTCTCGTTCGGCAAGACGCGGTACGGCCGTTCATGAGACCTTCAAGTTCTTGGTTTCCTTTCTGTCTCTGACTCTATATCGACGATTACCCGCATGTGCACTTCTTGTATTTGTATGTGCGCTTTGGCTTGGTGAGCTACGGGCAGACATGACACGATAAGAGGTGTAAGCGCCGGACTCTTGGTGGTCCCTTTATGAATTTTCCAGACTCTTTTTTTTAATCACTGCCTGCTTAGAGGACCGCTGCTTTGGCGTGTTCCAGTCTTCTTCACCTGTGAAATATGATAAGACCTGAAAGTCAATGAATGAACTGACTTGCATTATATTACGTTCGACGAGCGAGGTTCAAGATTTCTTTTGTACATGTAGTATCTTCGTTGGTTCTTTTAATAGCCATTCGTTTGAATGGTAAGTTGAGTTCGTATTTGAGACATTTCATGTGGCTGAGTGAATTTGCGTTCGTATTGTTGATCTTATTTATGGAGTCGAACCCTAAACTCGCTCGTACATCCACCCGGTGTAGGTTAAATATAAATCCCGACCCCGGGACATATCAGCAATTTTCACCGAGTCAAGAAAGCAATAGACGAGGTTTCAGCTGCTTTCACTTGTCAAGGCTCCCCCATCGTCGCACATATCATGAAGTGATACAACTACAACACGCCAGACTCAACCTCAACCAAGACTCGCCCTCGCCCTCACCCCGACATTCAAATAACCACCAAATCTCCACAATGGACAAAAGAATGCCAGCAGTATTCTCAACATCAACACGAATAACAATCCTCTTCACAGGCTGGACAACCTCAACCATAACGCAATACATCCTCACACTAACCTTCCTATTCCTCCTCGCCATCCTCAACCGCTTCCTCGGTGCACTAAAATTCCAACTCGAACAATCCTGGTCCAAAGAAGACTCAGACTCAGACTCTATTTCTCCACGCAATCTTACACCGACAAACAAACACCGAAGCACCCGCAAAGCAAAGCTCAGTCCTCTCCCAACTTACACACGCATACATGGGGACGATGAGGAGGAACAGCCTTTGCCGATGAATGCACCGATAAGCACGTCAACAGCTCTTGAAAGTGATACACCCCGAAATAAGACACGGAGACATCGACACCGACTTCCGTCGTGGAAGGCTAGCGGGGCCTGGAGTTTGCAGCGGGATGGGATGCGTGCGGTACTCGAGTGTACGAGAGCAGCAATTGGGTATTTCTTGTAAGTTGTTAGATCTGCGGCTGTATGGGGGGGTCTACTTTCTTGGTGTTGGGTACTACGCTAAACATCTGGACAGGATGCTCGTCGTGATGACTTTCAACATTGGTGTCTTTGTAGCTGTGCTTTTCGGGGTCTTGGTGGGTGAATTGGCTCTTGGGAGGTTCTCGCGGGGAACTTCTGGGTGGAAGGAAGGGAGTTGTTAGTGACATTACTTGCATTACTTGTTCTCTTCCTAAATACGGGAGGAGAAAAAGTTGGAGCACTGGATTGAGGACCCGTGGTCTGTTCGGTTCCATTCACGCGCTTCATATTGAGGCCCATGAGGCGGACGGGATAGTCGCGAGCTTGGGAAGAAGATGCAGATATTCTATCTCTTTCCAAGTGGTAGTGGAATACAATGAATATTACCTACGACCTCGGGACTCTCTACAGGTATGCAATCATTGTTTTGTTGTATACCCAGCTCGTTGTCAAAAAGGGCCGTCAGCCAAATGTGTATATCCTTATTAGACATGGATTATAAACATGGACATGGCCGATCTATTTAGGATGAATGGAATGAGTGGGCTATCGATTGCCCTTTACTCCAAACCGATACCAAATAAACGCAGGAATTTCGAAACACGCCATCTAACTCCAAATCATAGGTATCATAAACAAGCGTCAAGGCACGTAGGGTACAATTTGAAAAGGGAAACAAAACAGAAAGCAGCGATAACATCGCCAGGTTCAGCTCGCCAGACTCTCCACGCTGCCCGACATCTTGCCTACGGGGATTGCGCTCTCGATCAACGAGAGCGCCGAGATTCTCCGATCTATTTCGGGGCGCGACAGATCTTTCGTCTTGGTACAGATCCAGGTGGATGCGTACATGTTCACCCTAAGATATGTATAAGCTTCGCTCGAACAGTCAAAAGACGAGAACGCCAAACTCACCGGTCAATACATGTCCCAGGGAAACGGGCTCCCACGCGCCGGGCAGAGAAGCCATTCTGCTCGAAGTGCTTGATGTACCATGGGTCGATACTGGCGGAGCGGAGAAGAATACGGCCTCCCATCTTCAGGGCGTGGTTGAATGTCCGGGCTTGGGCGGGGGCTGAGTCCTCTGCGGGATCGAACCAGTCCATCGAGTCCATGACCTGGTTGATGTTAGTGTGAGAAACGGAATAGTTCGTGATTTGATACTTACGACAGCGATAGTAAGCGTGCCTGGGGTTATACGGTTGATCACCTCGTTGATCTCATCGGTGTGGATGCGAAGGCCATCAAATGCACCAGGTGTCGACAGCTTGACGTGTGCTTGCGGAGACAGGTAAGTGGGGTGGCATCTAGATTTGTATTAGCACGAGTACCAGAAAGGCATAGGTAGATAGAACAAACCTCCTGGAGAATTTCCCCTGCACACAAAGGAAGTAGAAGTAGTTGTCGTTGCTGATCAGGGTATCGTTGATGACAGGATCAAGAGTATTGACCACGTATTCCCAGATCGACTGGCCGCTGACATCCTTTCCCTTTTTCATATCCTCCGTCAAGCCGTTACGACGGAAGAAGTCATCGACAATCATGTTGCGTTGGTTACGTGGCACACCGGCGGCCTTCCAAGCGAACCATTCGGTGCTCACAATAGCCCAATGAAGCGGTCGACTCATGAGCACACGTCGAATACGAGGCCAGATCTCACGCTGCTCTGCCAGGCTCTGCGCCTCACACAACTTGTGAACTTCACCTTGTAGTCCGAAGATATTGAAGAGCCAGCGCACCATGCGAATTGCGTGGCGTGAACCGCCTGTTTCGTATAGACCGTGACCAGAGCTGGAGCTGAAGACTTGGGTATGTTCGAGCCAGTACTGGAAAGCCTGGCTGGATAGGTGAGGGCTGAGTTTGGAGATTAGCAATTCCCGGAATTGCGCGTGTTTGCCCTCGCCGAAAATATTCCACATATCTCGATGGCCTAGTGCTGAGTAGCAAGCAACCTTCAGTTCGAGAAGATGGTTCTGGTTGGGGTTCAAGTCAACTGCGTGCACTCGGCGGGGGTTCTTTTGCAAATAGTCAAGGATGTTGTCACCAGCGCTGGTGATGGCCAGAATCACATCGTCTTTGCCAATATTCAGGAGTCGGTGGTCCACGCGCGGGTCCTCCCATGTAAATGCGTAAATGTACTCGTTCTGGAATTGAGTGTGTTTGGGCAACATATCGTTGTAGTGAATTCGGTAGTGGTGGTTTTGATAGAAAGACGATGGGAGTGGGAGGTTTGCACTCAAGTTGATCACTGCAGACTCATATGCTTTGGAGCGGATTTCCTGTGAGCTTTTTACCACTGCTTGATGCATCTCCTGTTGGTGATTGGCAGGGTGCAGGTAAGGAGACTCGGTAAAAGAAGCATCCAGCCTCTCGATTGATTGACTTGATGGCGTGGATGCGATCTCCTTCGGACGACCGACGAAGATATAGTAGGGGATACCGCCAAGGAGATAGTTCCGCTCGCTAGCGGAAATGACAGTGCCGAACTTGTACTCCAGGTAGTCTCGACGAGCAGCCTCGAGACTGACCCGGTCAAAGTCGAACCAAGCTCTCCAGAACATACGTCCAAGCCAATTGACATGGCGATTGAAAGCACCCCCGGTGTAGTTGCGACAGGACACATCCACGATACTTTGAACTGGATTTTACATGAGTGGTTGTCCATACCAACTGTACAGGCGGCTGCTTACCGTAGAAATCACAGACTCCCAACATTCCAGTTGGCTTTAAACGGGAGGTCAATGAGTCCACGACGCTGTAGTAGTCTGAAAAGGTTAGTGTTGGTGTTTTAGCCCGAACTTTCATGATCAAGCTCACCAGGAATCATTGATAGGCTGTAGCTCATCGTAATCAAATCTGAGCCATCATCTGTTGGACTCATAAACCGCGGATCAAACTCCTTTTCTGGCAGACGGAAAGACCTGGCATCCTGGCAGAGAACAGTGACATTCTTCCAGCCGAGACGCTCAAAGCGCTTGCGCGCCACCTCGCACAGAGATGGGGAGAGGTCGACCAAGTAGATGTGCTCAAAAAACCTTTCCACAGGAAGGAAGGCCGCCATAGCTTCGATGTTGTATCTGTCTCAAGTCAGATATTGGGACTTTATCATCACGAAGATCTCTTGTGCCTACCCAGTACCACCACCGACCTGGAATGCATTAGCACTAACTCGAGATCAGAGCTAGTTGGTACTCACATCAACCCAAACAGCCTTGCCAGCCTTGACCTCTTTGTTGTCAATCTTATATTTCAACTGTGCGGCCACAAGACCAAGCATATCCTCACGACCGCAGAGGAGATGACGGCGGGTTGCATCATAAATGGCAGCCTAATATTGTCAATTTGAATCCATATTCAACCTGGCGCGGATTCAATCGCACCTGTGTCTTGTAGAAACTCTCCAATGCACCCTGTTGTCCCCCAGCCTTCTTATCGTGCGGTTTGATAAAGCTCGCCCATATAAATCTCAAATATGGGCCAACGCTGGTGTTGGCGACCTTGATATACTGAGATGAGACCAGAAGAACCAGGCCAACTAGGGCAAACACCAGCATGGCGGCCCCGGCAATGTAGATGTGCGTCCAATCCATTGTCAATATGCAAAGAGCGATGCAAGAAACAAAGAGCAAGAGCAGCAACCGACAGACTCAAATACCAAGTGCAATTAGGCCTACCTCGACATGTGCCCCTCCACCGGAGACGGGCAGCGTGAGCCATGTCCTATCACGGCGACACATGGGGGTGGACGATAAGACGGGGCAAGGGAAGAGGGTAGAATAGACATAGTCTGTACGCACATCAACATGCGTTAAGGAAGTAACTGGTACAATTCGCAGTTCCGGATTGGAAGAATAGATCATCCCGAAAGTAGCGGAGTCCATACAAAGTAATTGGGTTCGCCAGTTGGTTCCAGCGATTTGCCCCGGCCACTCACAGTCGCGCCCGTTCCCATGTGGTCCTGAGTCTTGGCGGTTGTGGCCCCGACCCCGTGGCTTAGGCTGAGCCCCCATAGGCCCACCAGCCCCAACTTTAAAGGCCTACGGGCGCCAATCAACTCCGCCATCGTCGGCACACTGGGTGTTCTCCAGGTCTAATGGGACCTCAATCTGACCTCATTTTATAGACTTCGCAATGAAAGATTTACATGTTACGTACGCTTAGCGATGGTCTTCCACGAGAGCAGCTAAACTTATGAGTGTCTGGATGTCTTATTTCCGTTTGGCAGATATGTAGTTAGTCAAACCACCCCTGGGATTGGAGATGCATGAATTGATATGCTATGAAAAACTTCATCTCTATGTGTTTAGCGGCTATCGTTATGAAGTCAGGCCAAAGGACATGAAGTCTTGAAAAGAACCCTGAGCGCTATATATCTGTCTAGATTGTGCTTCTCATATTGCGAAGACGCCTGACTGGCATTAGATTCAGCCTCAGAGTCAGCTTCCAACGAAGTCAGCCTCGAAGTCAGCCTCGAAGTCAGCTTCGGTCTCAGTTTGATCCAACCCAGACTCAGGTTCATATTCACACTCAAACTCAGACTCAGAGGATGAATCCTTAAAGTCAAAGTTCACATTCCAGTGCTTCTCGACCCACGGCAGTGGTGACCAGCCATCTTGATTCTGCATCTCTGGGTCCACTTTCCTTGTCATGAGCAGCAATCGCACTGCTTCCACTCGACCTCTTTGCACAGCCGAGAACAATGGTGTTTCGCCTGAGGGATTCCAAGCATGGGGATCGATATAGTCAAGGCCAAGTAGGTGCCAGAGTAGAACTGAACACTCAGAGATCTTCCATTTTACCCCACGGTTCCAGTATAGCCGAGAAACATCGGAGTGAGCATGAATCCGATTTTTCAACATCTCGTAGATTTGCCGCCGCTCGTCAGCAGGCGACCGCCATGGGGTCCACTTGCTAGCCATAATGGCATAGAAGAAAAGACTAGTTCCATCGTAGTCCACGGCCTCGGGATCAACAAGTCCAGTTGCGAGTAGTTGTCTGACTGCCCTAAGATCTCCGTTATTTGCAGCGAGAAGCAATGGTGTCCGGCCTTCGCAATCCCGGGTATCAGCTAGGATGTCCTTAAAAGAAAGTAGAAGCCTCATGACTTCTAGTTGTCGAGGTACCTTATTTCTAGCGGCAAGCGATAATGCTGTGTGACCTCTATTATCGGGCTGGTTCACGTCGATCTTCCCGGTACTCAGAAGTGCTATCATTGCCTCTACATCACCACAAAGAGCAGCGTCGTGAAATGGTGTTCTGCCCTCCCAATCGTTTGGATTAGGTTCGACTCCCGGCCAAGATAGTAGGAACTTCACCGCTTCCCCTCCTCTCGCCGAGGCAAACGACGGGGCAAGCGATAATGGCGTTTCACCATGATTGTCAGGGCGATTGATATCGATTTCCCCTGTGTCCAGAAGCATCTTCATCATTTCCACATTTCCATGTTGTGCAGCATAAAACAGCGCATTTCGACCAATCGAATCTTCCGTGTTGATTTCGATTTGATTCCTCGCAAGAAGCCATTCGTCAAGGTCTTCAGCACTGATGAATCCGGACTGTTTGCACTTAACGAGGGAACTCTGGCTGGCCACTTGCAACAGAAGTCTGAGGATACTGGTGTGGTTTTTATTGGCAGCGATGAGAACTAACGACCGCTTGTAGTCGGCCTTTTGGGGATTTTGCAGCAAGCAATGCCTCACCATGTGTTCATTGCCTCCTGCAACAGCCGCAACCAAGGCCGAAGGACTCAGCTTGACTCGAGAGTCTGCAAGAAGAATTTGCACCAGCTCCTCATTTCGTACCAAGATAGCATAGTCGATAGGGAAATGACAGATTGTAAGATCACAGCGATTGTTGTTGGGAACTACCCGGTTCATCGCACGGTGAAAAGGGTAAGCATAAAAAACAGACTTTTGAAGGTCAAGCTGTGGGTGGGCGAGAAGTAATCGCACTATATCCTTGTTCCCCGCAATCGTCGCACTCATGAGTGCGGTGCACGACTCGCCTGTTCCTGTGTTCGACGTGTTGATGGCACTCGGATCATGTTTGAGAAGGAACTTTACCAGGCCGAGGTGCCCATATAATATAGCAAGGGTCAATGGCTCAAAGAGTTCATCCGCTCGCGTTGTAATATCGGCTCCCATGCTAAGCATTGCGGAGGCCAAGCCTTCATCTCCCGTTTCGCACGCCCATATCAAATTGCTATTGATTTCAGATCCTTCAGCTCTATTATAGAGCCTCTTTTGAAGGATTGCAGCCATGCGGGTGTGGCATCTCAACAGGGCATTGACATCGGATTTGGTAGGGAGGTTGTCTTCGATCATGAGGATGAGTTCAGTTGGAAGGTTTAGCAAAGGCATTGTCGAAGTCAGAGCGCAGGATTAAAGCAGAGTATATAGATATTGCAGAAGCAAGAGGATAGTAAGTATAGAAGAAGAGAGTTGTGAAGAAGAAGAAGATTTAAGGGAGAAGCAAACTCGAGCCTCTAATATATAGTTCACGGATAGATGAAGTTATCATACGCACTAGTTGACATCGAGTTAGCCTGGGGATAGGTCACTCTTCTCTCTCTCACACTCACTCTCTCTCTCTCTCTCTCTCTCACACTCTCTCACACTCTCTCTCACGCACACTCTCTTTCACTCACTCATACACACACTCTCTCTCTCTGTCTCTCTCTCGCTGTGTGTGTGCCATTCTGTAGCCACATCAATACTATAGTATAGTATAGTTACTGATCCTGTTATATTGCACATGTTACGACGATGCCATATCTACGATGACTGGGCAAGCCAAAGAAAGTGCATTTCAACGAGAAGCTGAAGACAGGGAGGGAAGACGAAGTCGAAAGCAAGAGTGAGAGATGAGGATTTATATATATAGATTCTCACTCGAGCAAATACTACAAACGGAAACCAGCAAACATCCTGAGCAGTCGCAATCCCCGCTAGGTCGTTAAGCAAACACCTCGTGGCATCTGCACAATAGTAACCATTTCAGAAGGTGACAGCACATGTCGTTGCAATACTCCACAGAAAGCAACTATACTCAAACTCAAAGAACCCGCCTGACTAGATTGTGATGAGTTTAGGTAGCAAAGGGCTGAGGGATCTAGGCTTAACTCAAGAAAGCAGATATTCAGGGGATTTTTATAGGAATTACACTCCCTATATTAGCATTGCGGGTTGTCCAATGAATGATGCGATACTGCAAAATGTCATATAAATTCATGAATGCAGTCAGTGTAATAGCGCACATCGGCACCCTGGTACTTTATTTCCTGCCTACACAACAAGATTCGCATGTCTGGTCATTGAATTAGACTGATTTGATGTAGACTTATGTAGAACATCACCTTGCGATATCTCCTAGTCATGTTCTTCCCAAACTTCAGGAGTCAGGAAAGGCCAACGATTACATGTAGCTCTCAAACACTGGATAGTTACCAGAGTAGCCCCTCAATTTGTCCTTGTCTGAAATTGTGATGTGCGCATATGGATGCATAGGCTCGATAATAAGACCGCTTCCAAGAATTACATGTTATGCAGGTGTACGCTCAGCGATGGTCTTCGAGAGCAGCTAAACTTATGAGTGTCTGGATGCCTTTTTTTCGTTTGGCAGAAATAACCAGTTGGAGATGCATGAATTGATATGCTTTGAAAAGCCTCGTCTCCATGTGTTTAGCGGCTATCGTTATGAAGTCAGACCCAAGGGGCATCAAATCTGGGAAAAAGAAAACCCTCTAAGCGCGAACTATATACCTGTATACATTGTGCTTCTATTCGGTCCGGAAAATTGCAGAACACATTGTAGATCCTTCTCATTGAATAGTTACTACCGACTAAAGAAACGGCCGTCATCACAGTCAAAGGTCAGAATGTCCATGTATGTACACGGCATTTCCAATTCCGAGTTCATCTTTTTCTTGCGTCGTTCACTCCTTCGATGAGTCTTCGGGTGGATCAAGTTCCTCATGATGGTATATTGCTAGGACGCGTGGCTGGTATCAGATTCGACGTCAGATTCAGCTTCGGATTCAGCTTCGGATTCAGCTTCGGATTCAGCTTCGGAATCAGCTTCGGAATCAGACTCAGCGGATGTAGAATCAAAGTCAGAGTCCACATGCCAATACTTCTCAACCCACGCCAATGGTGACCAGCCATCTTCATTCTCCATCTCAGGGTCCACTTTCCCTGTGTAGAGGAGCAATCGCACAGTTTCCACTTTCCCTTCTTTCACTGCCCAGAACAACGGTGTTTCGCCAAACTCATTATAAGCATGGGGGTCGATATCGTCGTATTTAAGTAGATATGCCACTAGACTCAAACCCTCAGGAACTTCCCATTTTATCCAACGTTGCTTATGTAGCTGAGAAACATCGGAGAGAACATGGATCCGATGTTGCAGCATCTCGTAGATTTCCTGTCGGTCCTTGGCGAGATCCGGACGCAGTATAGATTCGCAATTTCGATGAGACATCACGGCAAGAGAAAAAAGACTATCTCCAGAGTAGTCCAGAGTCTCATGATCAACAAGTCCTGTGGCAATTAGGCGTGTGACTGCCTTAAGATCTCCATTTGCTGCAGCCAGAAGCAACGGTGTTCGGCCATCGCAATCCGGGGAATCAACCTGGATATCCTCGAGTGATAACAGAAGCCTCATGACTTCGCGTTGTCGAGGTACTTTGTCTCCAGCGGCAAGCGATAATGCCGTTTTGCCGCTATTGTTAGGCTGGTTTACATCGATTTCACCAGTACGCAGAAGTGCTATCATTGCCTCCACATCACCATCGCAAGCAGCCCAGTGAAATGGTGTTTGACCAATGCAGTCCTCCGAATTAAGATCGACTCCGTCCAGAGATAGTAGGAAGCTCACAATCCCCCCTCCTGCTCTAATGGCAAGCGATAGTGGTGTTCGACCACGTGCATCCGCGAAATTGACGTCGAACTGACCCGTGCTGAGAAGCAGCTTCATCATTTCCACATTTCCGTGAAATGCAGCATAACCATTCGAATCCTGAGAGTTGATCTTGGTGGTGTCTCTCACACGACGCAATTTGCTAGGAGGTGGGGCTTCTAGCGCCATTGCAGCTCTGACGGAAGTTATCAGAACTGATAGTGGCCTCTTTTTGCACTCAACGATGGAATTCTGGCTGGCGACTTGCAACAAAAGTTTAACCAAGTTCGTGTGATTATTCCGGGCAGCGACTAGGAGTAACGATTTTTCCCTGCGGTCATACTTTATGGAATGTTGCAGCAGGCAAAGACTGATCATGGACTCATTGCCTCCTGCGACAGCTGCCGTTAAGCTCTCATGTCTCAAGTAAACTCGACGGTCCGCAAGCAGGATTCGCACCAGCTCCTTATTTCCATCGTAGAGCGCCTGATCGACGGGGATGTTCCAGACTTCAAGTCCGCGGTCACCTCTCCAGGGAGCTACATGTTTTATCATTCTGTAAAGAACGTGTAAACTCCGCTTTTGCGGGTCAAGTTGTGGTTGGGCGAGAAGGAATCGCACAATATCTAGGTTTTCCACAACTGTCGCACACATGAGTGCAGTGCACGTTTCACCTCTGTACGGTGCGTTGATGATACTCGGATCATGCTTAAGGAGCAACTTCACCAGGCTGAGGTGCCCATGCATTGTAGCAATGGCTAATGGCTCAAGGCATCCATTCACTTCCACCGTAGCATTGGCTCCCCTGTTAAGCATTGCAGACGCCAAGCCTTCATATTTTAACTCACATGCCCATGCCAAATGTTTATTGATGTCCCCGGGCTCTTTGGCTCGATCATAGAGCCTGTTTTGGAGGATTGCGAGCATGCGGGGATGGCACCTCATTAGGGCATTGACATCGGATTTGGTAGGGAGGTGTTCTTCGATCACGAGAATGAGTTCAGTCGGAAGGTTGAGCAATGCCATTTTCAAAATCAGAGAGCAGCATTCAATCCAGTGAAATGAGTTTATCAATTGGCAACTTTATGACTGGCAACCTCTGTATACTGATGGTGTTTGGCCACGAAACACCACCTTTCCAGGAGATTAGACAAGGCAGAAACAAAGAGGATAATAATTGTGGGATTGGGGAGTTGTAAGGAAGAAAAAGCTTCAAGGGAAAAGCAAACGCGAGTCTTCATTTTATAGTTCACGGGTAGCTGCAGCATGAGGGAGGAGACTGCCAGGAAGATGAAGCTATCTATCACATAGACGAGCTGACTTCGACTTATCCTCGAGACAGATCACTACTTTCTCGAGCAAACAACGTATACATAGTGTGGTATACACTTTCAAACTGTTATACGTTGCACACTCGTTTGGAAAGACTGAATAGAAAGCAACGCAAAGAAACCGCGTGACTAGATTGTGATGAGTTTAGGCAGCAAAGGGCTCTAAGACACGGTGCAAACAGAAGTCAGACAGGCCAAAAAAACCGCACAGATACTCATAGGATCATCATAGAAAGTGCATTCTCTGTGCCTGCATCGCGGATCGTCCATTGAATAAGACAAATAGATTCGTCAATGTAGTGCAATGGCGGAAATCAGGACCCTACCTACTTTCTTCTAGGAGAACCGCACTTTGCGATGTCTCCTAGTCATGTCCTTCCCAGATTTCAGGAGTCAGGAAAGGCTAACAATCAGGCTTCAAACCCCGAAGGATATATATAGTTACCCAAGGGCGGTTAACTAGTCAAAAGTACGAAGTAGACGATGTACACATGTCGATATATAGGCTCAATGATGATATGATTGCTTGAAATAACTGTGCGTAACACCGTTTTCCATTGCTCAGACGCCAGACCCATGAGATTCCACTTAGGTAGAAACTTCGAGATTGTAATGTTCAAGAAAAGAATCCATAATACATGACAGACAGCCCGGAATGTCTTCTACTCGTCATCGCTCATGCGAGTATCCTCATCGGCCACCTTATCCGTCTCCTCGTTTTCCACTGGTTGCTCCTCTTCCTGGATGACAGGCTCAGGTGGCATGTTGCTCGCAAACTTCGGATCAACGCGCAGACGTGTCAAAGCACGCTTGTAGACTTCAGCCTCGTTGGGGTCACGCATCACAATCTGCATCTGATCAATCCGTTCCTCGGACTCCTCCTGTTGGGTCGCGGTAGGAGCGAGGCCAGCGTGGGCAATGGTGCGGGCACGCTCTGGCTTGAGACGAGCCTTGCCTGAGATGGGATAGTAGTAAGCCGCCAACTGTCTGGTGTCGTCACCCTTGGGTTCGAAAAGTGTCAATGCGATGTCCTTCTGCTCGGTGTTGAATACCTGAGCACTGGTTGCGTAAGTGCGAATACGATCGTAGCGGTGGAATTTGTTGCCATCAGTGCCCTCGTTGGCGTACAAGTCTTCGCTATCGCGGTTTGCGCTGGACAGGTCCATGCTTGTGTCGATGTTCTTGACGGATTGGTGCTTCTCCGGAAGGAACAGTTGGTAATCATAGGGAACCGGGCCTGGGTGAGGGTAGAGAGCAGGGTTCTTATTGTGAAGATCCACTTTGGCCGAATGCTCCAGGCAAACGCGCTGTTCAGGCGCAACTGGTGTCAGAATACCGACATCCATTCGCTTGTCCCGCTTGCCCCCGACGGCCGTCAGAGGCGCCTTATCGAACTTGAATTGAAGATAACCACCTGGGTCTGGGAAGCCCTCGAGGTCAGGCATGATAGGGAAGAAACCGACTGGCTTCAGCTTCGGGTTGTCAGGATGAATGGGATTGGCCCAGGCATCAAGTTCGGCCTTTGTCGCGGGAAGACCCCGGATGTGACTATCAGTGTCTTCTCCAGCGTGCTTGCTCTGCGGGTAGGCGATATCGAATCCTTTTTGGATGAACTTCTTAACATGCTTCGGATCATCCACGTGGGGCTTTCCTTTCTTCGGGGTACGTGTTTGTGTTTTGATGGGTGCGGCGCGGGATCCATCTCCGGCACTGCGGTCGACACCAATGTGCTGTGTACGACGGAGGAAGCTGACATTGGTGTTCCTGGGGGCAGGGTTGCGGAGTTGGTCGATAGTCAAGAGAAGGGGAAGATCAGCGGGATCCATGGGCTGCGGGTTTTCGGGGGCCATGATAGCTACTCGAATCGTTAGTCGCGAGCATGCATTCGTAGGGAATTCAGCGTAGACGTACCACTCTCGTCGCCCAAGTGTAATCCCGGAATACCGACAAGGTCAATTGGCATTCCACCTTCGGCGTCGACATCAATGTTAGGCTCTTCTCGACGAGCCAAGTTTGATGCAAACCCGGGAGTGAGAAAGCGGCTCAAGCCCTCGTGTGGGATGTCGAGGAACTTGGGGGGCATGTCCGGGGGAGGAAGGTCATTGCGATAGCGGAGAGACGCGATGTAGTCTTGGTGAAAGCCACCAGCCGAGTGGCTATCCTTCGATTTTGAAGACATCTTCTGTCGCTGTGATTTGTGTTCGCGACTCTTAACAAAGACTAAACTATAAAACGCGCATCAGCATCTCCGTCCGCGTCTAGGCGGTATGGGATCAAAGCTCACTGGAACGATGTGGAAGACTGTCTCTCGAATTGAAACCGAGGGAAGGATATGTGGAAGAGGATGTGGGAGAACAAATAGGAATGATGGCGCAATTCTAGAGTATCCAGTCAGTATGGGAGCTCAATTTGGAATGGAAGGGAAATGATCGCAACCCTACCCCGATGAAGCTCAAAGGCTTGTAGCAATGTCGGAATGCAGCTAAGAAGAGTGATTGTCCCTGGTTTGGGTATCGCGATATTCAGGTGGATCCCAAGCGTGCGACAATTGGTATGAGACCGCTTGCAAAAGCTTCTATACAAGCTTGATGCCATATTCGAGCAAGCCGCCAAGCATTTTGCCCAAACTCACCGCCTATCGATTATGGTGGAGAGAGAAGTACGTGGTAAACTGTCGGATGATGACGTGGAAATTGGAAAGATATGTCACGTGAAGTAAAAGTGGAGGGAAAAAAGATCCATGTCACCTGGAGCTCGTGAGTTTCGTCCAGTGATACGTAAGAAAGAAACGTGTAGTGTCATGTGACTTGAGCAAGTAAGTAGCAATGGCCGTGGCTGTAATATTCTGTGCGTGCATGTACTGATGAACCTGGAAATATATGGAAGCGTCCCAGGTTTCAAGTCCCGTTTATACAATGCAAGTAGATAAGTACATGTACGTTGTACATCCATGGATGTTCCCTTCGTGTTCAAAAGCAAATCATCGTATTAGAAGAAGAATATTGAAACCACCCTCCAAAGCGACCCAAAACATGCAACTCCCCACGCCGGATTCTCATAGTCATAAATGAACATCCCACTGCATGCTCAATAGGCCCACATGCATTTGTACGCCATCAGCCGGGAACCAAGTCGATCATACTCCAGCCTCCCAATCCAACTATCATTTGTACCGCTAAGCTTGCCGAAAATGCTAGCTCCCTTCCATACAACGACCTGGGGATCAAGGTCTCGGGGAGGTGTCCCAATCATGATCTCTTTTGCAAAGTTAGGGCGAAGACTCTGCAGTCGCTCTTCTAGGAAGAGGTGGAATCCGGGAGTCAAACTGCCACCGCCGACTACCATGATACCACCGATGAAATCCCGCATCTTCTTCTCGTCGGAGCGAGCTGCGTGGGCAATAGAGGTGAGGATCGCGTTGTCAAGACCAAAGACAGGCATGATATCGTCCCTGTCTTCCACAGCGGGAGGGCGAGGAGGCTGTGTTGAAGCAGCCACGGCAGCAGACGCGGTCGTCCCTCCAGCTTGGGGAGTCTCGGTGTTCTCTGGTGCTGGAGAGCCTGCGACAGAAGACCGAGGAGTGGCATCAACATCCTGGACTTTGCTTAGTGCATTGGGATGTTGGGGACGGCTTGGTGTGGCTTGGACATCCGACGCCACGTGAGACTCGCCATTTGTCTTGGCATGGGATGGGAGAGGAGGAGCAATAGCAGTCAAAATCTCCGACTGCGCTGCAGAGGTGGGATCATTGGATGATCCGTCATAGATGTCAACAGAGCGTCCGATCAAGGTCCGTCTTCCCTTGATTTTGTCCGCGTTGTCGAAGATAGCAGGCTCAAAGACACCCATCGGTGCAAGATGAACTTCATCGAAAGCCTTGAAAGTGTACTTTCGAGTGTCTTGGCCAGCTACACGAAGGTGGAAGTCAAAGACTTGGGGAGAAACGCTGGCTTCGTTCATGGTGCAGATGCTCTTCTTGAGCTCTTCGGCTAGGAGGAAGTCGTGTCTGCGTCGAAGGTTGATATCTGCGTAGGGGAAATGATCGTGCAGCATCATCTTGGCGAATGTTTCGGTCACGTCTTGGCCACCGAATTTCAAATTCACCCTTGAGTTCTCAATGCACATTCCTTCTTCCACACAGCAGATCGAAGTCTTCTGTGCTCCGATATCGACGACACAGGCTGAGGTGAATCCAGCACCGAAGGTAGCCGCCAGACTCTCTTGAATGAAACATACCCGTGCGAATGCAAACTCCCGCATCAACATTTCCAGGACTTGGGTGACATAGGCCTTGTCGTAAAGGTCTGGGATGACGAATACGCACGAATACTGGGTCCAGTCCTTCTTGCTGGTCAAGTGTAGTTGGTTCTTGATCGCGTCTTCCACAATCAATGAGATATCTAGGAAGAGCGACCTCTTGCTTGTATAATCCTTCTCGTTGCACCAGCCATTCTGAATTGGCCAATACAGCTTGTATCGAGGCTTTGAGGAATCTGGTACTCGGAGGGCCGGTTGCCCGACGATATACTCTGGTGGGGGACTGGAGAGCTCGGTCCACTCAGCGCGCATGGGGTCATTGTGTTCAGAAATAATCTCTGGCACGGTTCTGCGGTTGTAGTTCACCACCATTTCCTTGGAGTTGGGAAGCATCCTTCGCTTGTTTTGTCGCATGTGCACCTTCAAATCCGCAGACATCCGGTTGAAATGAGACGACCACTGCCAGGAAAGTTAGTACATAATCTAGACAAAACAGCAGGAGGCATACATACCTCAGGTCCAAAGGCCTTTTCTGGCTCCAGTTCAGAGCCATCATCATGTTTAAACCTCTTGGGCTTAGGTTCTTCATGTTCTTCGGACTCATTGGTGGCGGATTTCCTCGCAATCACCATTGGTATTGTCTTTGGCAGCGCATCACTAGCAAGCCCAATCCGAAGGTTTTGGCTGCCCATATGAATGACAATCACCTTGGAGCCCGCCATCTCTGCCGGAGTCTCCTCCGCATCCTCCATGTTAGCGTCGCCATCTGCTTCCCCTTCGCCTTCTGCAGTATCAGTCTTTGGCATGGCTAAAGCACGGTCGTGATCCTTCGCTTTCTTGGTCATCTTGGTCCTCGCTTCCTCATTTTGAAGTCGGAATGCGAGCATCTGATCGTCTCGTTTCAGGTAGTCGCTACATAGTCGCGTGATCAGCATGAATGAAATGCATGTGTGATGAGACATATATACATACGTGTAGTAGTTCTTCTGGTTGATTGCTGGGATCTGTGGCCAGCTGGATAATTCCATGTTATTGTCGGTCCGCTCCAGGCCTATCTCAAGTGTTAGAATCTCCGTCATTAATGGTTATAATATATCCCCTCGACTGGGTGATCTTACCCTCATCCCGCAGGGCCTTTCCCGACTTCTTCCCGACCATGATGGTATGTTTTCGGTCCTGGTCGGCGGTCTTCAATTGAGACTAATCGCAGCAAATCTAGGGATTGCGCCAGAGGTGAATGGAGTATCTGAAGCGCACTTGAGATGGTGAGATGCAGTGCAGGGGATTATATAGAGGATTATCAAAAATGAATAAGAACCGAATTGTATAACAGAGGTGAAGGGACAATGGGGGATTCATTTGAATGAGCTCCAATTCCGCAGATGATCCCCCGGTGGATTGACCGCCCACACCGCACAGGCCGATCGGCCAACACGCGGTTGCCACCAGCACACTCTTCCCTTTCATCTATTCATACTATATTGTACTATAACGCATTGTGCGTTTGTCCTATTCAAACTCGCCGGAGCCTCACTATTCACGGACCGCTCGCTCAAACCATCACACTCAGCCCCGTACTCGGAAGGCAACGATCACTGAAACAAACGCAACGCGCCCACTAATCAAATCACACACGTCATGGGAGGCTCACTATCGCGCATTTGGTCCTTGCTGTGGTCCAAGAAAGAGATTCGCATCCTGATTCTCGGACTTGTACGTGGTGTCCCACTCTTCCGTGACGCGGGGAAGCGTGTTCTCATTGGGATGACAAGGACACTGATTATATCCCCCTCGGGGCTTTTAGGATAACGCTGGAAAGACCACTCTGCTTTACAGGCTCAAGGTAAGATACTAAAGCCTCAGTCACTTGGCCTTGGGCGGGTTATATGTGTTTTAAATTCGCGGGGCTAACGCTTTGCGCCCACAGATTGGCGAAGTCGTCACCACAATACCTACAATCGGGTTCAACGTCGAATCTGTCACATATAAAAATCTGAATCTCAACGTCTGGGTATGTGTCGCATGTCTATGCGCTCGCTAGAATCATCACTGACATCCCTGGATTGTAGGATCTTGGTGGCCAAACCTCTATTCGTCCGTACTGGCGATGCTACTATGCCAATACCGCCGCGGTGGTATTCGTCATCGACTCCACAGATATTGAGCGGTTAGGAACCGCAGCAGATGAACTCGCAGCGATGTTGAATGAGGAGGAACTGCAAGATGCGGCTTTGTTGGTGTTTGCCAACAAACAAGATCAGCCAGGTGCCAAGGGCGCAGGTGAGATCTCAGAGGCTTTGAAGTTGGGAGAGCTTCGGGACAGAAACTGGAGTATTGTCGCTTGCTCCGCCATCGACGGCAAAGGCATTAATGAGGGAATGGATTGGCTGGTGGTTCGTTTCTTTCCCTGATTTCCATCTCAGTGATCCTCCATACTGACTATATCTCTACTCACAGCAAACAATCCAGTCGGAGAATGCATGATTTTCTGGCGTTTGGGTGTCGGATTTAGATTTCATTGATACCTTGGTGTTCGAGTTTCTCGCTAAACTCGAGGGCCTTCTGCTGCATTCGGAGTGTTGTACCGCTTCTTTCCTTCGACTCTGCCCTTCGACTCTGCTGAAGCTGGCAGAGTCCTTGTCTTATATCCTTCATGATTTTCTCGGTTTCAATACTACGACTTGCAGATAATTGTTTAATTAGATTGTTGACGCTGAACACAGTAAAATACAAGCGTCGGCTTCATTCCACTCGCTGAGTATATAAATCAGAGACAATCCGTATTGATTCCTTCTCCGTCTCCATCTCCTTGTCTACCTTGCCTATGAATGAGATTCTCTCAAATTCACCTTGGCATCTGCTACCTCCATGCGCCTAATTCCTTCTGCTTATCTTTACCTACTTCCTCACCCCCGCATCTGCGATACCACACAAGTGCCGCCTATCGGATCAGCTGTGAACGACCGAGCTATTATTTAAACAAGTGTCCTCATGGGTACTTGACTGGCCAAAGTCTTTCTTCTCAGAAACAATCCCTGCAACTATTCCCTAACATTGAGCAAGATGGCGGTGCCTCGCATTCAAATCGCCGCTGTTATCGAACCCACTAAGACAGATGTCTCCGCAAAGGTGGGGATCAGGAGCAATCGCCCAGTACCACTCCCGGGAAAAGGCGAAATCCTCGTCCAGCTCGAATTTTCTGGAGTGTGTCACTCGGACATTCACAGTATCCGCGGAGACACGCCTATGTTGACTGATGTGGCCGGTCATGAAGGCATTGGCAAAGTAGTTTCAGGTAAGAGAAGTCACTACCTCGGTTAAAGCTGGGTTGAAACTCTTACTAAGATCACTCCTCGTGCTTTTAGTTGGACTGGGAGTTGACGAAAAGCAATGGATGGGAACTCGCGTCGGTATCAGGTCGGTTCCCCTGAACAATTGACTATTTGATTGAAATCACATTGACGCTGGATCAATTCGCACTACTAGGTGGCTCTATAGCTCCTGTGGCCAGTGCGAAATATGTGAGATCAACCATACCGCATGCCCATATCAGAAGAACGCTGGTGCAGTAAGTCGTCGATCAATTTCAGTGCTGTAATAGCGTCATGATTCCCTTTACTGATTGCATTGATAATCTACAGAATGTACCTGGAACCTTCCAACGTAAGTCTTTCCGTTCTCTTTGCTATTGTTCACATGAACTAGCTCTAATAACATGGCACAGAGTATATTGTCAGTCCGGCACTCCATGTAACGAAAATTCCGGAGCAGCTCTCACCGGACAGCGCTGCGCCTCTTCTTTGTGGTATGTATTTGCCCGATTGTGCTTTGCCCATATCACTGCTAAATACTTTCAGCTGGAATTGCAATGTATTCTTCTATCATGAAGACCAAAACTCGCCCGGGAGACTACCTCGCTATCCTCGGCGCTGGTGGCGGCCTTGGTCATATGTATAGTCCCGATCCAGTTGTTCGAGCAATGGAAGCCTTGTATTCTGACACAGACTTGTATTGCAGGGGAATTCAAATTGCTGCGAAGAAAGGCCTCAAAGTCATCGCGATTGACAGGTACGTGATACCCAAGCTGGAGACCGTCTGCCTGTATCTCCTGTTTAAGCTGACATTGATGCTTTTAAAGTGGAGACAAGAAAAAGCAACTCTGTCTCTCACTTGGGGCCACGGAATTCTTGGATTTCCGGGAGGTTGATATTGTCAAGGAAGTCAAGGCCAAGACGAAGTTCGGCGTTCACGCTGTGATCTGTACTGCTAATGGCGAGCGAGCATATGAGCAAAGTATGCAAATGTTGCGTCCTCTTGGCACGCTGGTTTGTGTCGGAATTCCCAACAGCCCATTCAAACTGCCCGCCACACCATTCGATATGATTGTCAAGGGTAAGTATGCCTGTGCCCCTTTAGACTGAACTCAATACATGAGCTAGTCTGATTAATCTATACAGGTCTCACTATTGTCGGAAACTCTGCGGGGACAGCTGCTGAGATGGATGAGCTGATGGCTATGGCAGTGGCTGGGGATGTCAAGGCGCATATTGACATCTTCCAGCTGGATGAGATCAATGAGGTGTTGGACCGCCTGGAGCGCTCAGAGATCGACGGCCGGGTGGTTCTGAGGATCCCCCAGTAGGTGTGATAGATGGCCATACCCATTCACTGAGTTTGATGTGGTCATATTTGCACTGATGGGTGAAATAGTATTTTAGATATCTTGTAGATTTGGCTTGCATCTTGTGTGAGAATTGGCTAAAGATCTTTGTGGTCTTTCTAATCGTCTTGGTATCCTACTTAAAACTGGTGCGAACCGGGCGGGTGAGCACAGCTCTTAGTATTAACGACCAAGGAACTCGATTTGCTAAGACTCGAGTGTATGTATTGCCTGTTGGGAATGGTCGGTTGACTATTCCTGCCGGCAAACCTTGGAATGGCTAGTAAAAATTGCACCGTAAGTCATCTCCTATCTTCTCTTCCTTCTTTCCTCTACGCTGTGGATTATATGATGTACAACATACGCAGTTTGCGGGTGTGGGTGTCCACCGGGACAGTCGTCATTGACCTGAGGGTTCCGCTAGTCCCAAGAAAGTTAGAACCGGCTAGTATATCTAAGGTTATACACAGCATTTGACTGAAATAGACAGGGTTCCATAACTCAGTTGGTTAGAGTGTGGTGCTAATAACGCCAAAGTCGAGGGTTCTCTGGAACCATTAGTTAAGTGATCAGGTTCTCCGGATCATTCAGTTTTTGCTCTCGCCTTGATACTCACGGCGGGACTTGATTTTGGTTCTCTTGATCAACTGTCTCTCATTTGAAGCCAATATATAATCAAAATGGGTATTACATAGAGTGTTTCAAAATCTAGAAGGATGCCCAGGTGTTGATGAACCCCTTCTTGAATCAGTGGTGTTGGCAGAGGCTCCGCTTCCGAGGTGGCATTAAAATCGGATAGAAACCTTCCACGACACGAAGCTTTGATATGAGTTTTGGTTTCAAATATTAGGTAGGAGCAAGTCAACATATTAACAATATGGAAGGTGCAACCTTAATGAGGTTGGTCATAGCTGAGACTCAGCAATTGCCCGATACAGGCTCGTGATCATTGAAGGACAAAGGAGCGTTGCATGGATGTACAAATCAAACCTTCTGAGGGATATATCTCCAAATGGATACAGACCTCCCGGTTTTCAAGCACCCCATCAACGCCAAAATGATCAATCACGAAGACAAAGAACGTTGAGGAAAGGAATCCGAATGATGTGCGTATACCAGGGACACCGCTTTACTATATTCTGCAGGCCCTATCGCCACCGCCCGGATTCTGCAGGCAAAGAACCCGAATCCGCCCTTGGGAACCGCAAGTGACGTGTGAGAACCTCGGATCGTGCTCAATTGAAATTGTGAGTGTGTCTGATATGCCCAATGGCCTTTATATGCTCTTATAACTGGTCAATTGAAATGCCCGCAGCTTGGATCTCGGCCAGCTCTAGGGCGCAAGTCCCATGCCACTATCAATCGCAAGAATTAACCGCTGTATAGGTTCGATCGGGCGTTGCTCCGCCGACGAAGACAATTAGTTCCACACGACACTAAAATGGCTACACCCTCTGCAAGAATGGCCTGGAAAGCCAGCGCTCGTGCTCGCACCTTTCCCACATATCGTTGGACCCAACGGCCGTCCGCATTGACTCCGAAGCGGGCCGAGCGCTACCCCGGTGCTTCGCGATATGCCTCAGACTCCGCTGCTCCTGCGGCTGCCGAGGCAGCCAAGGAAAAAGTGAAGGATGCGACAAAGGAGGCCGCTAAGGAGATCCCTCGCAAAGCGGGCCGAGGCTCTAGGAAGGTCTTATATGGTACCTCGCTGGCTCTGACGCTACTGGTGGGCTACATCTATGGAACGGACACCAGAGCCAGTATCCACAGATATGGAGTGGTCCCCCTGATCCGCCTCTTGTGGCCCGATGCGGAGGATGCGCACCATACTGGCGTGGAGAACCTGAAGATGCTCTACCGATATGGTCTTCACCCGCGCGAGCGTGGTGACCCGGACAGCGATGGTGCCCTAGCAACTGAGGTAATGGCCTTCTCGAGACTTGGCTGATAATAAATTGCTGACGAGATGTGTCCTCAGGTCTTCGGGTACACCCTCTCCAACCCTATCGGTATCTCCGCCGGTCTGGACAAGCACGCCGAGATCCCCGACGCCCTGTTTGACATCGGCCCCGCCATTGTCGAGGTCGGTGGTACCACTCCTTTGCCCCAGGAAGGAAACCCGAAGCCTCGAGTGTTCAGACTGCCCTCACAACATGCCATGATCAACCGCTACGGCCTCAACTCAAAGGGCGCCGACCACATGGCAAAGGTGCTGAAGCAGCGTGTATCTGACTTCGCCTATGCGGCCGGGTTTGGCTCACACGAGGGATCCGTGCAGCGCGTTCTGGACGGCGAAGCTAACGTCCCACCCGGAAGTCTGGTCCCGGGCAAGCTGCTCGCGGTGCAAGTCGCCAAGAACAAGCTCACCCCGGATTCAGACATCGAAGCGATCAAGCGCGATTACGTCTACTGTGTTGACCGCGTCGCGCCATATGCCGATATCCTGGTCGTGAACGTCTCCAGTCCCAATACCCCTGGCCTGCGCGACCTCCAAGCCGCCGCACCTCTCACAGCCATCCTGACCGCAGTCGTCGCCTCTGCGAAGAACGTCGAGCGCAAGACCAAGCCCTACGTGATGGTCAAGGTCAGCCCGGACGAGGACTCCAACGAGCAGATCTCCGGAATTTGCGAGGCTGTCTGGAACTCCGGCGTCGACGGCGTCATCGTCGGAAACACCACCAACCGCCGGCCCGATCCTGTGCCCAAGGGTTTCGTCCTTCCCGCCGAGGAACAGAAGACTCTTAAGGAAACCGGCGGCTACTCTGGCCCGCAGTTGTTTGATCGTTCTGTTGCGCTCGTCGCCCGTTACCGCGCCTTGCTCGATCAGGGACCGCCGTCTGCTGCGGACGCCAAGGCCATTAGCCCCGCGACGGACTCGGACAAGGCCGATAAGGCCGTCGAGAAAGTGTCTGAGCTTCCTCGGAAGGTTATTTTCGCCTCTGGTGGTATCACTACCGGCAAGGAGGCGCGTGAGGCGCTCAAGGCCGGTGCTTCGGTCGCTATGATGTACACAGGCGTTGTCTACGGTGGTGTTGGCACTGTCACCCGAGTCAAGCAGGAGCTGCGCAAGGAGCTGCAGAAGAAATGAGCGGTCTACCTTCTTTACTGTCGTTCTTCTAGTCCTAAATTGTCCAAGAGTAGATTCTGTAAATAACATTGATACGAATAAGGAATGCATGATCCCATTGTGATTCTTCTGTGTTGATTACCCTTGTTTCCTCCCCCGGTCTTTCGCCCGAGGAATACAATCGACCCACAGGAGACAAGGGGTACGGAGAATCACAGCTCTGGAGGCCGTGGAACAGCCAATATAGGCAGTACCGGGACCAGAGAAAGAGAATGAGAAAAGGGGGATCTACTAACAGTCGGTAAGAATTGACCCATTAATACCTCCGATAGACAGTCAAGTATATCAATGGCCTCGGATTACTCGATCAGTGCGAACAGAACCCGGGAGTCCACTATGAACCCACACAAAGGACAACTAGAAATGGCATCAGCAGTGGACCAGAAGAGCTGCCCACACAGCTTCACGGCATCAGAGACCTATCATATTCATGCACGAGCCAGGAGTAAAAGCCGAGATGTGCTAGTTCCCGGGTGAATTCCATGCAGAGGCTAAAAAAAGCCTTAAAAGTCACCTGAGATGCAAATCTCTGATCTGCCGCGTGACAGGGCCAAAGAGAGGGAGGAAAACCGGGGAAATTGAGATTGGAAGCTCCAGTTCTCCACCGAGTGGGTTTGCCCGCCCCCAAGGGCTCGGGTTCCCCCAGATAGGCTTCCCGAGATGAGCTTGGGGGTGGTCATCGGTTGAGATTCCCACTTTTTTTCTTATTTTGGTTTTTTGCTTTCTGGGCCGGAGCTGGTGGATGTCTAGATGCGCCTGTGTTATTTTTCTTGTTGTTTCTTTCTGTTTAGGCTGTGTTATGTACTTTTCCGTATAACGGTGACAAGGAAGCGTATGGTATGAAACACAATACCATAACATGCACACCTGTACGGCCCACATATGAGGTATCAAGGCATCGAAGCATTGTGTCTTGGTGCGCGCCATAGCGCAATTGACGTAGAAAAGCCAATAAGAAAGTAGGAAAGCGAAAGAGACAACCCGGCCACATCAAACAGCCAGCGTCTCCTCCACCTCCCGGACAACCTTGCGCACGCCCTCAATCTCATGCGCAAAGCGGCCCAAGAACATCCCATCAACAGCCTTTCCAAGCCCACCAGCACCCCAAAGCCCAGGCCCCGCGCTTCCACCGTACAGGACACGAGCAGTACCAGGCCGAACGCCGATCACGGCTCGGATGCCCTCCACAACGGCCGCGACGTGGTCGACGCCCGCAGGCTTGGGCTTCCCAATTGCCCAGACAGGCTCGTAGGCAAAAATAACGGGTGCGTCGGCGGGAATAGCAGCCAGCACCGCGCGCACCAGCACCGCGCATTCAGAGACAGCCTGGCCGACGGCTTGGGATGCGATGGCGCCTGGAGCGGTGATCTCGCCGACGCAGACGAGCGGGACCATGCGCTGCGCGCAGGTTGCGGCGGCTTTGCGGGCGGTTTGGTCGTCTGTTTCGTTGAAGATGGCGCGGCGCTCGGCGTGGCCGAGCTCAACGATTGAGCAACCTAGGGCGCGGATGGAGGCGGGTGATACTTCGCCTGTGTAGGCGCCTTGGGGCTCCCAGAAGCAGTCTTGTGCGCCTAGGAGGAAGGGGGATGGGGATGGGGATGGGGATGGGGAAATTCCGGTGGTGGCGAGGTGGGATTCGTATTCTTTGAGGATTTGGGCGCAGGGCCAGATGGTGAGGAAGTCGGGGATTAGAGCCAGGAGGAGCTTATCCCGGTTTTCTGGGTGTACAATCTCGTTGGATGGGTTGAGGAGGTCGCGGAGATAGGTGAGTGTGCGGTCTGGGGTAAAGTACATCTTCAAAGAGATGAGGAGTAGCTTATCTGGGAGGATTGGGTAGGGGGAGGCCATGGTGACTGTTCTTCGTGAGAGTTGTGTGTTGATGATGGATGTATTGATGATGGGGGTCTTGAGGGGTTGTCGGGGATTGTGTTTAGCGTTCCCGTCTAGTGCGACTCTGGAGGGGAATTTCTCGGAATAGTTGCTTTGGATGGAAAGGAAATTGAAGCGAGTCACCGATGTCTTTCAAACCAATTTCCTAGATGGTATCGAGGTAATTCCAAGATTGCCCAGACTTTTGTGTCAATGCGCATCCCACATTAGCGGCGTTTTTACGCCAGTCGTCCGAAGTTCCCTTAACTAGCGTATGTTCTAGGAATCTGAGAGAGATACTTTGAAATAATACCATTGGTACATGATGTAGCATTAAGGATTCAAAACAGGGGTATAAGACACCATTCGGAGTACACAATGCCGGGGTCAAGGATTGTAGACATCACTGTGTTAGGGCAAACAATCAAAGTCAATGTACATCCATCGATGTATGTAAATAGCGTCAGGTACATAGATAATAGAGAAGGAGGGGTATCAAACCTAGAAGATGCAATTGTTTCGATTCTGCTTTTTTTTTGTTTATTGGACTTAGTGACCTTTGTGCCTTACACATTTTGGGTATACTAATGTGGTGCATTGTATCCTAAGATAGCACAAAAGACTACATGTATGTAACTATACAGACTATACAATGCAGGGTACTATAACAACATAGCCACCTTGCCGATCAAACGAGAAAAGGAAAGGGTCGAAAATCCCTTTCAATCCAAAGAACCGGTTATCGAGGACTGTCGCCGATCGGGGACCAACAACATTGAAGATGGTGGAGTTGAAGCGGAGAACGTCATTGCCTGGCGAGACCCGAGCCATGCACATCAATGCGGGTTAGCGTCGAAGAGATAGTCGTATGTTGCATATCGTACATGCTGTTCACACTGGACGATCGACCCTGTTTTCGTGGGACATCAAGTTCGCAATGCCTGATAATCCCTATCGGGACAACGTTCACATTCTTATGATCACCCTGCCAGGTTTTCGACATCAATCACATCGAACCTTGTTCCTGTGAAATCAGTCCTTCCGATTATTTCCCCCTCTTTTCCCGTTCTAGGAGAGATGCGACTGGCTCGGAACCAACGGCCTTGTATCCTAGACAATATACGAGGTGCCCAGGCCTTGGGACGGAAACCAATCCTGGCGTCGGGAAAAGATGAAACTCTAGACTACCCCAGCCCTTGGCTTGGAGGCACCAGGATTAAAGAGAGGAGGACTTAAACAGCCGTGTCTGTGCAACAGCCACACCCGTCTGCCTTATAGCTGCCGTAGACATACCACTGACATCGATGGCGTGTCAGAAAAAGTAAAGCCCGAGGCGTAATATAAGCCAGCGCCGGCGAGGGTTTTAATAAAAAGAACCCGTGTAATACGAGGTAAGAGGCATGTATCGCCTAAAACCAGGCTCTTAAAGCGTCCGACCTCGGTTTAACGTCGTTTTGACATTGGCCACTCACGGCCCGTCGTGGGGGTGTCATGATGCTGGGGGCGGCACTCCGAACGCTGGAAATACACGTAATATATCCCAAGATTGGAACCATATCATTCGCATTTCTTAGTGGAGAACGATTGTCGATGATTCCGAGAAGATTGGTTGGGCCTGGGGGACTTGGTTGCACGGCTACAAAGAGGAAAGAGAGGGGGGAAATGGATGTAGCTGAGTAGGACCTTGGAAAAGATATAAAGACCCGGGATACTCCCAAATTCGGTCTTCTTTACTCTATAATAATATCAACTCCTCTCTCATATCTCTCGATCTCTGTGATTGAATTTATATACTCTGTTCTTTGTATATTTTTGATCCACCTATCTATCTATACCTTCATTATGTCTGCTCCCCTCCGCATTGTCATGGCCTGCGATGAGGCCGGTGTTCCATACAAGGATGCCATCAAGGCCGTTCTCGAGAAGAACCCTCTTGTCGCCGAAATCATTGATGTCGGTGTCAACTCCACTTCAGACAAGACTGCCTACCCTCACCCTGCTGTCGAGGGCGCCAAGCTCATTACCGAAGGCAAGGCTGATCGGGGCCTCTTCATC
The DNA here is from genome assembly GCA_030762825.1 of Penicillium turbatum. Lineage (NCBI taxonomy): Eukaryota > Fungi > Ascomycota > Eurotiomycetes > Eurotiales > Aspergillaceae > Penicillium > Penicillium turbatum. The sequence continues at coordinate 529,754 of JAUJYX010000003.1, read as the reverse complement.
TGCGGTACTGGTCTCGGTGTTGCCATTGCCGCCAACAAGGTCCCTGGCATCCGGGCCGTGACTGCTCACGATCCCTTCTCCGTTGAGCGCTCTATCCTGAGCAACGATGCCCAGGTCCTGTGCATGGGTCAGCGTGTCATCGGCGTCGAATTGGCCAAAAAGCTCGCCACTGACTGGCTCAACTACCGCTTCGACCCTAAGAGCGCTTCTGCTGCCAAGATCCAAGCCATCAGCGACTATGAGACTCAGTTCCGCTGTGCCGCTTAAATACCAAGACATCACGCCTTCAAACAAACTTCAGGTCTTGACACCGACCTCCCCAATCCTTCTACTCCGATCTCCGACAAAGCATGAATTGTCAAGTTCCATCGGCTTGTCTGCATGATTGTTATACCTTTCCCAGTTCTTACAGCGCATGATACCACGACTCCCAAGGTTCCTTTCGTTCCTATATCAGATCAAAAGATCACACAAATGTACATAGTCAATGAAATAGCTACCTCCATCCACTGGTCATCCCCAGTAGATCTATAGGCAAAGACGTACACGTGCACATATGAATACGATCCAGTCCAAAGGACGATCCCTTCTATTCCATCTACCTTGTGGCCAGTCCACGTGCAAGAATCTAGCTGACAAAGCTGTTCTGCGGGGATCCACGTATTTCCACATGGTCGCAAATGAACGAAGAAACGCTCTCTCCCGACGTTAAAAGAAAAGATGGACTCACAAAGACACTTGATACAGGATTTTGCAGATCTCTCAGAGTCCTCAAATCACCGTGATCGGCTCGTATGAACTGCAGCATTATCCACATCTCCTGTCGCCCCTGACTCTATATGGTGGAGCAACCCCACCCTGGAGAATAGATCAACATCCTCAATTTCAACCCTCTGTTGACTCACTCTCACACATATCATGGCTCAAGAACTCAAAGCCAAGGGCAACGAGCTCTTCAAAGCAGGCGATTTCAGCGGCGCTGAAGAGTTCTTCTCCCAAGCGTAAGCAATCACATCCGACCCCTCCGATGACCTCAACTCCCCCTCACCCCTCACTTCCACGCGATCATTCGAACATCCCCAAACTCACATCCCTGTCGTGAAATAGGATCCAAAAGAACCCCCACGATGCAACATTTTTCACAAACCGCGCCATCACACGCATCAAACTCGCCAAATGGGCTGGCGTTGAACACGATGCTCGTGCCGCGATCGACATTTATGGACTGAAGAACCCGGTCGCCCTCAAGAGTTGCTACTACCTCGCCCAGGCCCTACTGGGCCTCCAGCGCCCGCAGGAAGCATACGAAGTCGCGAGCGACGCATATCAACAGAGTCTGGCGGTGAAGAGTGCCCAGACGGAGAATCTGTCTCGGACAGTGCTGCGCGCTAAGCAGCAAATTTGGGCTGCGAAGGAGACTTCTCGGATGCGGGAGCTGGATGAAACTCTGGGATCTGTCGAGGCTCTTATTGAGGCTGATTTGACGCGTGCGCTGGGCGAGTTGCAAGGCCGCCTGGATCGCGGGGAAATCGGGGAGATCGGATTTGGGGAGGACCAGAAGGCGCTGAGGGAGGATGCTGAGACTAAGGTTAGGAACTTGAGGGAGGCATTTCGGATTGCTTCCAAGGGCGAGATTCAGGAACGGGTATGTCTTTGCTCATGGTGTTGATATGTTTGGCGGGTTGTTGACGTTCTGCTGTGCTTCTAGGTTGTTCCGGACCATCTGATCGACGGCATCACTTTTGAGATTATGCATGATCCAGTCATTACGCCTTCTGGCGTCAGCTTCGATCGCATCGGCATCACCAAATATGTTGAGAAGTCGGGCGTTGATCCTCTGACTCGCGCTCCTATGTCTGTCCATGACTTGCGGAACAATTATGCACTCAAGGCAGCGTGTGAGGAATTTCTGACGAAAAATGGTTGGGCGGTCGACTGGTGATCATCTCTGTCTGTCTTATTTCAACATGTACATTTCTTTGAGGGTTCCTGATTTTATCGGTGCATAGCGAGTGATTTTCACAGCGGTCGCATATGGACATGCATCTGCCGGCATGGGTAGATAAAGAAGACTGTGATTAGTCGAGAGATACATGTACCATATTCAAGACTTTCAGCCGTACTCCTGGACTATCCATTGCTTCAATATTGTAAACAACAGCTGTGACGCGCTTTCCCCAGAGACATCGGCCAACTGGTGAGTATGTCAGCGGACCCCCACCAGGGGCACCCCTCCCTCAACCATCTCCAACTTCCTCAACAACCCCACATACAAATCCTCAGCTTCTGATTTTTACCTATATTTACCCTCAAAACAACAACTCACTCCATTAAAAATGTCCGACATCACCCCCTTCATCACTGCCCTGGAGGCCGCCCAGAAGAAGGAGAAATTTACCTCCGAGGTCCAAGAAGCCGCCGCCGGCATTGACATCGAAGCCCTGAAGGCCGTCTACGAGAAGGTCTCTGAGCAGGGTGAATTCGAGAAGCTCGATGATGCCGCCGAGGCCGAGACCCTCCGCAAGGCTTTCGAGTTCGCCGCCAAGGCCGTTATGATGCTGAAGACCTCCCCCGGTCTTTTGGAGAAGAAGGACCTGTACATCTACTTCAAGGTTGGCAAGGGTGATGTTATGGAGAAGCCCGGCATGTTCGATATCCAGGTATGTTCCATTCTAAACTTGTCTTGAGCTCGTGAAACACCCGTAGCCACGCTACATTGCTTCTGAACGTTGGTAGCTGACGATGCATTTTTTGCAATTTTACAGAAGAAGCAGCTCTACGGTGCCTGGGAGAAGGTCAAGGACTACAGCCCGGCCAAGGCCCACCAGCTTTACATTGGACACGTCAACACCCTGATCTCCAAGTACGGTACCCGCGACGAATAAATGATGCAATTGGCAGATTTGATGTTAGAGATTAAGTCACTCGCGATCTACCCATGGGAAATATTGTCGGGTGGATATTTGGAAGCGCGATGATCTTGCAGAGAAGAGATACTTATATCGTCTCCAACTCTACGAATACAACGAGTACAAATACATACTACTTTCCATGATCTCATACACCCAGCATCCTAAAAGAGACGTGCTCAGCTTTATAACGCTGCTCACATGACCGAGAAGAACTACCATCATAGATATAGCACGAACCATGTATGCAGAGCAGCAAACTCAAACAATCCAGCTCTGCCCACGCCAGTCCGGCAGACGATGCGAAGCAGTCGCACACCACGGCTCATCGCCAGCTCCATACGGCGTTAGCGGAAGATCATAAGGCATACGGAACCCAACCACCAAATCTGCTGTCTCAGCCCCATCAGGCATCGTAGGACGATCCCCCCTAAAGCAAGGAACCATCAGGGCCTCGCGAGCAGTGTGATCCACTTCATTCAAGGCAGAAGCCGTTTCCTCGCCACTACCATCTCGAAAAAGCTCCGGCCAAAAAATAACACCAATCTCCCAGCTACAGATACGCACCTCACCGCTCGCATTCGTCGCGGCGCCCCACGCCTGCGTGGACAGATTCGCCGACGAAACCATCGCCCAGTCAATGGTTTTCATATCCGAGTCCGCGAAGCGGACGTACGTCTTGATATGCGGTGCTGCGCGGGCGCGGCCTGCTTCGCGTTTCGGGGGACTATCCTCGGACAGGTCGATACAGGTTCCTGGTGGGAGGCTGTCACCTGCCCATTGGCAGAGATGCGGATGCATGTATTGGAGTTGTTTTTGCTGAGCTGGGCTTTGGGTTTTCATGTGGATTGAGCCGCCGGAGTTGTAGCCGTCTAGTGAGCGGCGGATTTCGTCGGGGGTTGGGAAGATTATTGAGTATGTTGGTTGTGGTTGGGATGGCGTTGGGGCGAGGGCTTTGAAGAAGACTTCTTTGAGCCATTTGTTTGTTTGGCCGAGGGTTGCGACTGATGAGATCTTGGGGTTGTTGGGAGCTGGATATGAAGATAATGGTGGGTTGGAGGTAGTGGACGTACCTGGATTACTATGTGTGGCTTTTTGTTGTTTGTCTTCTTCTGCTGGATGGGAATCCGGCGCATTGTATCTTTTAGAGCTGGCCAGCCCCACAGCGTGTCTTCTTCTGAGCTGCAGTCACTGACGTTCTTTTTGGACGGGACGCTGGCAATGAGTGCAGCGCGGATAGCTCCGAAGTCATAGTTATTTAACTGCTGGACTAATCGGCCTGTCTTTTTGGCCCCATACGCTTTTAGATATGCGAGAATATCTCGTTTGAACCGCGCGCCCGAGCCGAACTTTGTATCAGGCTGAGATCCCGATGGAATTGCCTTTTGCAGGGGAAGCAGCGGGGAGCGCCAGACAGCTTGTGTCATGTTGGTCCAGTCCATATGGATCATATTTGCGGTGTGAATAATGACCCTGTTTCGGTGTTGGTCAGAACTATACAGAACATAAGTTACCAATATGATTCAGGGACCTACTGAGCTAGGTCATCATGTCTAAGAATAATCATCATCTTGGAATGATGTGTGCCGAAGGCCTCGGGCATGTAGGCCACAATCGGCTCCACATTGGGATATCGCGAACAGGCTTCCTAGAACGTGTCAGTGTCAGTCTTGTATGCTGTCACACTTCCATCAAATGATTCAATGAAACCAATAAAACAACATCTATCCCAAGGAAAGGCACCTCACAGGCCCAAACCTACCTCAACCCGAATCCTATTCGTATCCTCCTTCCGCCACGACCCATGCACGACCTTGACCTGCACCAAACCCCTAACATCCTCATCAAATTGAGACATCAGAAAATCCACATCAAAGAGGTAATTAAACTGCCAGCATTCGCGGACCATGGGATCCCCGAGGATATCGCGTAGTCGGACAGTGTCGACATTGTTGCCTGCAGGTAGATCTCGAATATACGTAAGCTGTGTAGGCGAATTGATATACTGGACCGTCCGATCGGAAGATTTAGATCCATTTGGACACGTCTTATTATCAGCTGGAGTTTGGACTGGACATTTAGACGGCCGTGAGGTTGCTCGCGGGAGCGGTGGACTGATGGCCCTGTGTAGAGAGGCGACTGTGGTGACTACTGCGCCATCTGTGCCGGACTCTGATGAGAGTCGGGGTTTTTTGGAGGGAGGCTCCATTTCATTGATGTTGGATTGGTGGTTTGGGCTGGCTTGGGTTGATGGGTTTCGACGGTTGGAAGGCGGTCGCGATGTTTGGGCGATCATGGGAGGATTGGATAACATCCTATGTCGTCGGATGTGAGACTTTTGGAGGTAAGATGTATTTCTGCTTAATGTTAATAGAAAGCTAACTTGAAAATACAGGACACGATATGTTCTGTGGAATTGGCGATTTGTAGACATTTTGGGCGCAACTAGTACATATATATTTCGTGGCCTTGACGTTCTATAAAAGGGCTTACTTGGAGGCAATACTTCGAACTACGTAATTTCCTTGAAATGGCCTCAATAAGGTTGTGTACTTACTCTTGTCTGCTATGAAGCATTGCTCATTGTGATCTAAACTTTCCTGATATCTACTTACTAGCAGCAAGCTTCTTGATCTCTGCCACAACCGCATCGGTGACCTGCTTCGTGGTAGCATCACCACCCAAGTCACGAGTAAGAACTCCCTGCTCACAGACATTCTCAACGCATTCCAGCAGCTGTTTGGACGCCTCCTCCTCGCCGAGCCAAGCAAGCATCTCTGCCGCCGTCCAGAAAGTAGCCACGGGGTTAGAGATACCCATACCGGTAATGTCAAAAGCGGAGCCATGGATGGGCTCAAACATGCTAGGATACTCGCGCGTAGGGTCGAGGTTAGAAGTAGGTGCAATACCAATCGACCCAGCCAGAGCAGCAGCAAGATCAGAGAGAATATCAGCGTGCTGTGAAATGATCAGTCAGAAGAACGGTCATGAATCTCCACCAATTACAGAAACTCACCAAGTTCGTAGCAACGATGGTATCCAGACTCTCAGGCTTCAGGACCATACGCGTGGTCATAGCATCAACAAGCATCTTGTCAACAGTGACATCGGGGAAATCCGCCGCAACAACCTTAGCCACCTCATCCCAGAGAACCATTCCGTTACGCTGGGCATTGCTCTTAGTAACAACAGTCAAAAGCTTGCGCGGCCGCTTCTGCGCAGTCTCAAATGCAAACCGCATAATTCTCTCCACGCCGTGACGGGAGAAAATCGAAACTTCCGTGGCGACCTCCCACGGCTTTCCAGCGTGCGAGCGACCACCCTGGCCCGCATATTCGCCTTCGCTGTTCTCGCGGATGATCACCCAGTCAAGGTCGTTGGGTCCACACTTGCGCAGAGGGGACTCGGTGCCGCGGAATACGCGTGTTGGGCGCACGTTGGCATACTGCTGGAATGGCTGGCAGATAGCGAGTCTTAGGCCCCATAGGGAGATGTGATCCGGGACGTCTTGTGCTCGAGTCAGTATCTTGTTTGTGGAGCAATGGGTGTTTGTATGCTTACCTGGAGCGCCGACAGCACCGAAGAAAATCGCGTCATGCTTCTTGAGCTCGTCCAGTCCACCGTCGGGAATGTATTTCCCGGTCCTTTTGTAGGTCTCGGAGCTCCAGTCGTAGTTCTTGAATTCTAACTTGAATGTCTTGAGGGTATCTGTCAAGGCATTTAGGGCCGTGATACCGGCATTGATGACCTCAGGGCCAATTCCGTCGGCCGGAATCGAGGCAATGCTATAAGTCTTTTGATCAGCCATTGCAGAGATTATATATTGTGATGAAGCTTTTGTCCGAAGTAGGGTTGGGAGACGGCAGAAGCAGACGGGCTCAGCGGGTACGACAGCTTTTAAGTAAATTCCTGTTCATCTTCTCCAAATTAGGTCTCCACTTGAAATCTACCGGGAAACCTATCGCATGACCCCTCATCGCGAGCCCATCCAACTATAATCGTGGTCGCGGGGTGCGAGCGGAGAATGAAAAGCCCGCGTTGTGCTGTGCGAGGGGCTCCACCCGGAGAAAGACATGTCCGTGGGGGGCGAACCTCTTCTTACTGGTACAATTTTCGATAGACAGCTTATAACATTCTAAAATGAAGGGATTCGGTTATATAAAATGGAAAGTCTACTAACTGTGCATGTTGCCAGTTCCAAGACTCACAACGATATCAGGCCAATTTGCACTTGAAAGAGTCGAACACGAAATGCCGATTTCCCAAGAAGCAATAAATGACGTCCTGAGTCATGCTGTGCCTTTTATTGAACGCCATATGCAATCCCGGTCATCAAACCCAAAGAAAGGCCGACCTTTTATTCTAGCATTGACAGGCCTGCAGGGCAGCAGGAAATCAACATGGACGGAAGCACTTGTAAAAGCGCTAAGACAAAGCCACGGCTTCAACACGATAAACCTATCCCTCGACGATCTATACCTTGACCACGACGACCTCGTGCAGCTCCGAACGTCCAACGCATCCAACAAGCTAGTCCAAACAAGAGGACAGCCAGGAACACGCGACATGGCCCTTGCACGCTCTTTCTTCCGAAGCTTAAGCATTGGCTGCGAGGTACTTATTCCAGCCTTTGACAAGAGCAAGTTCAACGGCGAGGGCGGGAGAACACCCAAAGAGACATGGCACCGTGTCTCAGTCGCAACAACGATCGACGTTGTTGTGTTTGAAGGCTGGTGTGTTAGATTCCAGCCATTGGAGGATACAGCTGTTCGCAAGCGGTGGAAAGAGGGATTCCGGATGCAAGAATTCTCAAAATATCCGACAGAGACACTCCAAAACCACGCCATTGAGCACCTGCTGAGGGTGAACATGCAGCTTCGGGATTACTGCGATGTGTTTATGGCCCGCAGCACTTGGATTGTCTTGTTCATTTGGATACCGATGACTTGGTCAATGTTTATGGGTGGCGTATTCAGCAGGAACATGCCCTTTGTGCTGGCGCTAATGGCAGTATGACGGACGAACAGGTTATCCAGTTTGTGAAAGGTTATATGCCTGCCTATGAGCTGTATCTGGATCAGTTGAGGCGGGGAACTTTTTTCTCGGGCGCGTCTATTCCCCAAATAAGGGCCAGCTGCGGGTTGTTTTGGATATGGATAGGACGGTAGTTGGAATTGAGTTGTACCAGTGAGCTAGATCGAGTGAACTGTCTGTTCATATAGAAATCGACTATCTGACATTTGCTGCTATAAGTTGGCATCATAACTCATAAAAAGTTATTGTGAATCATCCATGGTCCATCGGCGACACTCCACAAATCGTTCATAAGCATGGACGACGAGAACGGCATAGAGACTTGACCAGCAAAACTTGGATTGGAAGCAGCGTTTCCATCTACCATGTTGCCGAATATCAGACCAGCTGATGATTGGACAAGACTATTCTCGGCAGGATCCAGCACTTCGGTAAAGTTACCGATGGACGGCGAAAAGCCGGCGGAGTCGTAGCTTTCTGTGGGACCAAGTCCTTGAGCCGGAGAGTGAAGAGGGGATCGAGATGAATGAAACCCGGCAGAGGTCAGACGGCCGTGGAGTCCATTCGTCGCCGAAGACTGAGCTCTGACCGGCGTGAGACCTGCATCGCCGACCTCGGTATCTTCGTCCTGCATCGGCAGGTACTGAAATGCGCGCCTATCCCGCGATGGTGTTGCTTGGTTCTGAGGTTCAGTAGATCTCCCAATACCATTCGATATGGTAGGAGCTTTGCTTTGCTGATCGCTGGCAGTCTGTGTCTTGAAAGCAGATTCCATGCCCTTGATCGCCTCAATACAAGTCTCTGGCCAGCTGCTGCCACGCAATGATAAGTTCTCCAATATAGCTGTGCCAATCCTAGCATATTTGAGTGCTGTTGATGTGGCAAACTCTTCTTCCCATGCAGCATACATCAAAATGAGACACGCCATCCAAGTGGACCATGTGAAGCCTGGCCAGAAAAGCGGAGATCCCGGTTCGGAGGACATGTGCTTTCTCAAAGCCGCAAGTAGAGCCCGGGAGGATCCGATGCAAGTCTGCAAGGCGGTTTTGTAACCCGCACTGGGCTTTTCGGAGGCTAGAAGAGGGCGGTTAAGCGAGATGATAGCTTCGTGCCTTAGGACCATCAGGAGCAACCGATGGTATGGCTGCAAGATCGGCTCTTGCTCTAGGCCAGCCGCTGCGGGCTCATCTATGGGGTTAACATCGTCATAAACTTCATTCCACCATTGCGCTAGTTCTCCAGTCACATGTGCCGCCTCAGCCTGGCTGGCATGACTGTGAAGAATGGACTTATTGCGAAGTTCGACTATCAACCCTCGAATACGTGCAAATTTCGCAACATGGCACAGTAAGCGCAGCCTGCAGTCATCGGTTGCTTTGGGGGCGGTTGAAGAATGTCGCTCAGCACCAGGGTAGCACACGTCGATGTCGTCATCTCGAATAGAGAGCGGAATGCCAAGAGCTTGTGAAAGGTATCTCTCAAGAGAATAGATCGACCAGAACAGCCGACACCGAATATCTTTTTCTTCACTGCTGAAACAGGAGAAGCGGCCTGGACAGCGGTGCAATCCAAGATGAAATGCAGTGCGAGTGATGACACCTCCTACCCGAGAGGCAGCATTTAGCCGCAAAAGGGAGGTGAGTGCAAGTTGGACAGTAAACGCCGCTTGAAGCAATGGTAGAGTAGTCGGCTCTTCAAGAAAGCTTTGTACTTCCTGCATCACATGTTGGATGGATCGAAAGACCAGAACCGAAGGAACGAGACAGAGCCTCGACTCGGATGATGCTGTCTGTCGACTGTCACCGAGAGAAATGGACACGATGGAGCGGATTATCATCAACTCTAGTCGACTCAAGGATCTTATCCCTTGTTGGCTGACAGTCTCAATACTTTTCAAGACTGTCGGGGCATGGAGACATGGAAAGATTGGATGCCAATTTTCAAAATAGCTGCGTGTCCATCTGATAAGATCGTCGAAAGAAAACGAAGTATTAGGCGAAAAATCTACTTCTTGTCTTGTCCATAGATCATCTGCGCTGTGAATGCTTCCAGTATCTTGCCGTAGCCGGTCGTCTTCCCCTGGCACCGAGGTTCTGTCACGAGCTCGTGCTTGATCCAAGTCTGCTGAGCGACGTGCGAAGGCATCATAAACATGACGAATAAAATGGATTCCACTTGAGCTTCCAATAAAGCTAGCTGATCCATGATTCCGAGAATCTCTCATAAACCCAATTTCGCGAGGTGAAGGTTCTGAGGTATCTGCAGCGGAGATACGCTTGCGTTTCTTAGCTGCCTGGGAAGGATATGGCCATTCAGATTCGTTTCCCTCGAACCGCGTGCTGGCAGGGGAAGCCGAGGCCATTATTGCTGTGATTCTTGCATCGCATCTTTCGAATTAAGATTGTCTGAGGTTAACTTTCCAAGCACTCGGGACCCACCCACGTCTATCGAGGCCGCTCCGCCCGGGCTAGTGATTCCTTATGTAAGCCCTCCAGGGCCCCGGGCCCCCGGCCCGTCCGGGGGTCCCCGGGGCCGGGGCTGGCACCGGATCTATAAGACTGAACAATGTTTGTTCCATCGGTGATACTATGCAGATCTTCTCAATTCATATGCGATAGTGTTTGCCATATAATTTAACTTCTCAAAGCCGTCTAAAATGCCCCCTTTCCGGGTGTGCTATCCCCCTTCAATACAGCACATCCCTGCTCGACAGCTGAAGGTTGGAGCAACTGGCTATTGCTTACATTAGTGTAGGCCAGTCCAACAAGTGTTTTCTCTATAAGACAATTAATCTCGTGAAACTCGGCAAATTCGATGGAAACTTACCGTCAGGATTGTATAGAGGCCAACCAAACTTAGTCAAGCCTGCTTCAGGATCACTTGCAAATGCAACCCAAGCAGAAGCCATGTACCGAGCAAACTCATTCTCCCGGTCGGTATTGGGGATTCCACTGACTTGTTCCGCAGTTCCAAAGACCATAGGCAGGTCAGCGCCGTGATAACTTCCGCTCTCGGTATGCAGACGTAGGTTATCCCAGTCGCCAAAGTAATGAGACTGCCAGACGGGAACACCATTGGCAGCTCGAAATCTCGCGGACGCGCCGCTAGGACAAGTAAAAGCTGCGTCGTTAAACTTTTGCCATGCGCTATCACTGAGGGAGATGTTCGCATTGAACGCGCTGATGCGATAGTAGCCAGGTTCATAATGATTGCTGCTGATCAGATATGGCTGCGACATGTCAGCAGTCTTAGGCCAAATCGCCTTGAATATGGCAATCTGGACTTACCAAGGGGGCAAACTTGCCTGCAGCAGATCTCTTTGCGTAGTCGCCGAATACCGTGACTCCATCCACTGTCGGATGGAACACTGCCTGGGGAGTGGCGGGTGACGGTGCTGCCGGGACCTGCCCACCTGCCTTGACCACATCGGTGTACGGCTTCTGACGAACGCATTTGACGACTTCTTCTGGATTACTGCTTTGGTCTCCGCAACCGAGAATCTTCGAGGCAGTATAGAAGTAATTAGCGGACTCTTCAGCAGTGTTGGGCACAAAGCTAAGCGAGGTTCCAGAGTGCGAGATCAGACCGGCAACAAGGGGATCTTCCCTCCAAGCCTGTGAATAATAGTCAACGGCGGCACCACCAGCAGACTGGCCGAAGATCGAGATGCGCTTTGGGTCTCCACCAAACCCAGCAATATTGCGATGCGCCCATTCCACTGCCATACGTTGATCCAGCAGTCCGACATTTTGGGGTAAATTGGGTGCGCCCGAGAATCCAAATATGTTTAATCGGTAGCTGCTACTGATTAGTAGCATGGAGAGAAATGGAATTGTAGTACTGACTTGATGGTCACCACCACCACATCGTACTCATCTGCCAAGGTTTGTCCATCATAATACGGGTTGTTGGCACCACCACCGGTAAATCCTTCAAAGATCATCAATAACCGAAGCCAATATAGTCAGGATGAACCTACGACCGCCGTGGAACCATAGCAAGACTGGCTTCAACTTGGACACCGTGGGACGGGTCCATATATTCAGGAAAAGGCAGTCCTCGCTATGAGCAGTGCCCAAAGCCTGGGTGAATGCCTTAACTATCCTGGGTGCTTGCGGAGTGAATCCAGGGTAGTCCGGTACTGAGCCGGTATTTGCAGGGCAATCACTAGATGTACTCTTCGTCAGATGCCTGGATTGTCTTAGTGAGGACATATCATACGCACGGACTCTGCCCAGTCGATGCACGGTTAGTAAGATATACCGAGAAAGGCACCTTCCAAAGTTGAATGGAGAAATATCTTACAAAGGAAGTCGCGTGAATTGTGCCATTGAAACCATAAGCTACTGGAGGCGCAAATCGAAGATCTCCAACTGGTGCTGAAGCATAGGGAATACCCAAATACTCAGAGACCGCCGGCCTGCGAAGTGCGGCGTGTCCCTCAACCAGCCCACTGGTAGTGAATACTGAGGCACCGATGTGATCTTCTGGAGGATCTGCACATTTCTGTGCCGAAACTGTACGAAGCCATGTCGCCAGCAAAAGGGCAAACCCAATAATTGGCTGCCAGATCATTTATAGTAGGTTATTGAAGAGGACAAGGGAGATTAGTTAGATCCGCCAGAGCTCCGAGAGGTATAACGCCCACATATAATAGATCAAGGCTTTAGTTGTTGTCAGGGGTTCGCCGAGCGTTCCGCTGAAGTAGTCGCTGCGGCGCGATGAGCTTGCCGATCGTCACTTCAAATGGACGAGCGAGGGGTCCACTGTATACTACACAGTACATAGGACCAAGTGATCAATCACCAAGCTGTATTCTTAGGTCCATATGAAGTTATGCGAATCATGTACTCACATAAAGGTGCAACCCTCATAGAAAATATTCACCCTCATAGAAAATTTAGACTGAAAGCCAAGAATAACAACACATACAATGAATGAAATGATATCGACCATATCGGAGCAGATATACTCAAGTAAACCACATTAGACTGAATAAACATCAACAATCACGTGCCTCCAATTATGCCTCCCGGAGGTTTCTTAGTCCGAATCTTGCATTCGTCAACCTTGGAAGCAGCATCATACATATGATTCATCAGTCAAAAGCCTCAACAGCCTGACATACTCTATAGTCCTGAGTCGCTAAATCAAGGCGTCCTGCATTTTACTACCCTGTACACCCAAGATGGGCCCATTACGATCAAGGCGGACGAAGGCACCCGGTGCCACCATGCCAGGCATGAGCAGAATACCCCACATGAGAATTATATTTTGACTGACTCTTGATATATGCAATCAGAAGAAGGGAAGTTGAAGTCGATTTCCTGTGAGCTATGCAGACAACGAAAGTGCAAAGTATGTCTTCCTTCTGCAAGAAATAGCAGAATTCGCGCTGATCAGTAGAGTAGTGTGATCGCAAGCTGTAAGATCAAAAGCTGTTCCGACCGTTGCATCCGATATCCGGTTGGTCGTGTCTCTAATGTGTTGTCCCAAGCCCATTCTGTTCCCAATGTGCAGGTGAACCGTCAAAATGTATTTACCCGGAAAGCGGGAAAAGGTACATAAGATACTATCCTAGTCCACACACATAACTATGCAGGTACCCGTGAGAAAGCTGACCATTTTGCCCAGAGGCTTACCGTTGGGATACTTAAACCAACTGGAACTTAGACTGAGTGAGACCGAGGCAGCCCTTTACGGGGCCCTGACGAGACTTCGATCACTTGGACAACCAATAACAGCGCACGCCTCAACGAAGACGGATGCTGTCCCCAGACAAAAGGTAGCTCGCATGGAAGAGTGGTCTCAGCTGCCGCTTCGAGACTGGCACGATATGGAGCGCTGGATGACGGCCATGTCGGACCAATTTATCATGGAGCAGCCAAGAGGAGTAGTTCCTGGGAGCTCAAGGGATGGTCGCGCAGCTCTTGTGACTCCCGATCACGATAGGATGCACAGGTCCGAGATTGAGCCTCATGTCGGACCAGTCTCATACAACGATGCATGGCAGCCCAGGGACGGCAGGGTCAGGTCGGGGAATGCATCCGATGCTCATCAGCCCCACACGGAAACGGAACCGATGGCTTCGCCGATATATTTTGGACACCAGGCCACAGTAGAACATGCAGCGGTGCCTTCTTCATCGGCTGGCTGTTCTAGACAGGGGACGACTGGTGTCGATGATATCGGTGTTCCGATGGGGGTAAATGCATCTGCAAGAGGTGGGGTGGAGATAGGGCGACCGAGCAAAGCTGAAGAACTATCACGAGATAAGCCAAGCCTATACTTCTGAATTGATATACTTCAATCATGCACGATACACAAGATCCTATAAAAGGGTCAATTTAGCTTGCGCTCGTTATCTGTGAAGGGCTAACTCCGGGGCCAACTCCATGCGGACGATTGGTGCCTCAGGCTGAAACTATTTTCCGCAACTGAGATGACCAAAACGATGAGCCTCGAGTTTAATCAGAACATACAGAGTGAGGCTGTCTTTAGACTCCTGGCAATCTGATGTTACCTTTCAGAATGGAGTATATGACATCTTATGGTTCACGATATCCCAAACACCCCTGAAACATGGAGATTCCTGGCGGGGCTCGTGCCCTCCACATATTTTTCACGGCAGTGGAGGCTTTAAAGACGCCCGATGCTCCACAAGAAATACGGCGGTCCACTCAGATAACGACCACGACACCATCTCGGTGCTCTGAATGTCTCCTATTCCGCCGGAGTCCATCACCCGCAGGCCCTCAAGCGCTTGAAATAAGACCGGCTGACTGAAATCTCTCGATAGAGACCCTGATTGGATGCTCCATCCATTAGCCCTGGACGTCTGGCCGGCCAAACAGGACACGGAGCACAGACTGCTTTAAGCATATGGAAGGGGAAATAAGTGATTGGTGTGAAACGCTCAAGCCTTCAGACTAAGAGCCCGGACCTGCATCCGTTTCAGCTACATAGAATTCTTCTCGGGGTATTATCGCATCACACAAGGTACACGAGGACGCCGATTCACGTGGACTTGTCTGACAAAATTCAAGATGCGTTGTTTGCTGTTTGATCATCTGGAATCGGTGACAGCGCAGAAGGGGGGGCAAGTCGACAAACACGTCGACTCGGACTGCCCAAGACTCCTCCATACCCAGGCACATACCCTTGCCCTACATCGACAGGGTGGTAGTTACCCTGCCGAACGAACTCTGACCACCTGGACCCTTTCCAGGTACAACAATTAATTTGTGTGCGTGTAGTCCATATACCGTAGAAAGAGAGGCGAAAAAAAAAAGAAAAGTCTGGATGAACCAGTCCAATCCACAAGAACACTGCCCCTGATCACGGGCTGTTAGACTGGTTTCTGTTAGGCCGAAATCAAGTCCGATCCTTTGGGACACAATCGAAGGTTTCGTTCTCCGAGTGGTCAAACGCTGGTGTAGCGCCCGTTACCCCGTAAGGGACCCTCGCCCCCCACCTCCTCTCTTTATTCTTCCAACCTCCTTGGGATTGTGTCTTTTGTTCCTTCATTCTCTCATTCTTTTTCTTCTTTTAGTCCTAACAGTGATCTGAGATCCTGGACTCCTTTTTCCATTCTTAACGCGCATCCTGGTTGTGCCCTCCACTCCTTGAGGAACACAAAAGTGGCCCGTTATTCCTTTCATTTTGCTGTGCAAAATTTAGAGGACTCGACATTCATTCTGAAGAGATACACTTCTGCAAGTTTTGATCCGACCGATATTTGACACGGGACATTCCTGTCATTGATCTTCCATTCTTTCATCCCGCAATCGTCTACCACGCGAGACTAAATACGGATCCGATCGCAAAACGTGAACAGAGCAAATAAAAACACGCAAATTGGTTGCGTAAAAAGGAAAGAAGACTACATATACCCTGATTTTGTCCATCGCACCCTAGCAATATTTCGCAATCGACCAAACATCCAAAATCGCCATGTCGAACATCACAAGAGCGTTTACCCGGCGCAATAAGCGTCCGGAAGTCTCCGCCCCCATGCCGTATCGTGGCGACGGGCATATCCGACTCAACTCAGCAAACATCAAGCGCGGCAATATATCTGGGCCGGTCCAGTTGTTGTCCACAACCAACATGATAGCTTACAACGCACCCGACATCAACTCAGCCAACTCCTCATCAGCCTCATCTTTAGGATCGCGCGACGACTCCGACTCAGCAATGTCCCCACAAAGCTACGCGTCTTCAATGACCTCGCCCGACGTCTCTCCCCATGAGAGCTGTCCTATTGATGCAAACCCAACGTCGTATTTCCCGAAGCGCTCCGCCACGGTGACAAGCCAACCGCGCTCCTCGACCTCTTCTTCGTCAACTACAGATGCACCGCTCTTGCCACAGCGTGCTTTGTCCCACACCAAGCGGTCTCACCAGGAGCTCGCTCACAAGCGATCCGTTTCCAGGATGTCTCCGCCTCCGCTGAATGCGCGCAGCACGCCGACTATCCGCGCATCGCAAGATTTCTTCCAATCCGAGGCGCATCCATTTAGCAAAGAGCTGGAGCAGGTCAATGAAGTAGCAGAGGAGTTTGGCGGTCTCAATTTGCTCGATGACGAAGAGCGGATTCTTTATGACAAGGGACTGAAGAAGTTTTCCGTCGAGGACTATCTCGTTGAAGTTGAAGAACTGTACGGCAGCATTTTCGAGGACACACGTGGAACTATGTACACGTCCTGGTTCTAAGATAATGCTGCCTCATGTCGGTTGACCCGGCATGATCGATGACACGAGCTTGCGGACTTGCAAGGACTGGATATTCCTTGCTTGGCCCGCTACGACGACCAACTTTTCTTCTTTCTCTTACGACTATTGATCCTTGTTTTGCATGATACCATGGGAGGACCTCTTGTTCCTGCGCTCAATCCTTATTCTCATATTTCTGCTATGTGATTCTTTTTGTCACAGACGGCTTTCTTTTCTTTGTCATTCAGGTTTCATTTAGGCTTCATTTGGTGCTGTATACGATTCATTCATGGGGCCGACAAAGCCTTTGTGAGGATTCTGAATCTTTTGAGAGATATTGAAATGGCCTCATCTGGAGTTTTGTTGATGTTTTATTTGAAGTCTCGAATCAATTCCAAGAAATGCGCGTCTAAAAGTGGTTGAAAGTGAAACAGAGCACATGTATGTTGTATTTAGTTAACTACAGACTAAATCATAGAGCATGATGTATACAATCGCCCAATGAGCACATGATGACCAAGTCAATATTACCCAAATAGGCATAGCGTAGGGCTCACCGACACGGTCACGGGCTCCGCTGGGGCTCCACAGCGACAGAAGGAAGAGGAAAAATTTCACGTTGCTTTACTCTGGACCCCAGCAGCTCGACCATTCTGTCTGCATCCGATTTTATCTACATCAAACAACTGAATTTCCATGGATGCAGACAGAACTTTACTGTCTTTCTCCTATCCCAATCTGTAGCATAAGCCTCAGGATATCGACCCGAGAAGTGTCGTGTGCGTGCTTGGACCAGGCTTTGATAAGCTCCGACATTGAATCAAAAAAAGTCAAGATTCTGTGGTCTGCCAGAGTGCAGGGAACAAATGTCGACAACAACTTCTCCCTATAACTCGATATCCCCGCCTCTTTTCTTCACACTCGGCCATGGTCTCCCTTGCCACGACCTCACGCAACCCGGCGCTACCGGCCACACCTAAGATCTCTCGATCCAAGATGCCACCGGCATCTTCTCCAGTTCCGATTCTCAAAAACTCCAAAGCCGCTCCTATGGTTGCTGGCACGAAACGAAAAATGAGCGACATGGACCTCGCCCTCTCCCCATCCTCCTCCCAAGGCGATGACCTTGCCGAAGGACTTCCGCCCACCAAAAAGCGACCCCGCGTTCAGTTCGACCGTGACGTGAAGATGCACGATCATAATTCCTCGGAAAAGAGCCTGGCAGTGGTTCGGGAGGAAGTCCGCGGTGCGATTCACCGACATGTCGCCATGTCAGAAAGCGAGGCCTACGATCGAATCAAGGGGATTTTTATCACCGATCCCAGACAGCAAGGTGAAGACAGCTTGCTCGCATACGACTCACCAACACACACATCTTTGAAGAATCACCTTCTCGGTCTTCTCTCACATGTCGCCTCCTTGGACCGATCCTGCAGCGGGCTGGTCAACGCGATCATCAACAGCGCGTGGCTCGGACGCGATGAATCCTACGTGAAGCTGTACATACGGTTCCTAGGTAATCTTGCTGCGGCACAGGGTACCTTCCTGGGTCCTGTATTGAAAATGCTAGCCACCAACCTAGGGAGCGTCCCTCGAGGAACTGGTCGACTGCCTGGCTACGCTGTTGTTCCGCCATCCGAAATTCACACTCGCGTCCATATGGCACTACACCATGTGCTGCGACTTATTCCAGCCGGCAGTGGATCACTGTCCCCGATCCTATCTACCCAGTTCCCCGTCGACTCAGACCCAGCCAGCGCGAACATTGCCTACACCCGCAATCTCATTCAAATTATCACATACGCCCCGGAGCTTCAGTCGGACATACTGGCTCTAATTACCGAAAAGCTTGTCAAGGTCGACGTTCAGATTCAGGTCGATATGGAGGACTTTGAAGAGGAGGTCGGCGATGATCTCTTGCAGGACATTGATGACGATCAAGATGATGATGCTTCGGTGGCCAGTGATGATTCAGAGGACGACAGCAAAGCGGCCAAGAAGATCAAGGACAACATCCTCAAAGTGGATGGGATGATTGACCTACTATTTGAATACTTTGCCCCCCCCTTCACCTCAGGCAGCCTGGATGACAAGGAGAACGCCTTGGATCTGCTCCTCAGCCACTTTCAGTCAATCATTCTTCCTACGTACCGGTCTCGTCACTCGCAGTTCCTCTTGTTCCATTTCTCACAGGCGTCCCCAGTGCTTGTCGATCGCTTCGCGTCCACATTTGTGCAGCTGATTTTCAACAAACTGCAACCTGCCATCATGCGCCAGTCCGCAGCTGCATACTTGGCCAGCTTTGTCGCACGTGGCGCACATATCTCTGGAGAGGTGGTTCGCGACGTTTTCGACCTCCTCCTCACACATCTCAACAGCCTTCGGATGGACTACGAAGATTCCTGCCGCGGTCCTGATCTCCGTCGCTACGGACCTTTCTACTCCACCGCTCAGGCCTTGCTCTACATCTTCTGCTTCCGTTGGCGGGATCTAACAACCGCCGCCATTGATGGTGATACTGCGGACCAAGTGGACGAGCTGGAGCCGGGCCATATCGCATTTCCTCCCAACATCAAAGAATTCCTCCACAAATCTATCTACTCGCGACTAAACCCGCTCAAGGTCTGCTCACCGGCCATCGTTGCCGAGTTTGCCCGCATCGCCCATCACTTCCAATTCCTCTACGTCTACCCACTCCTCGAGACCAACAAGCGTATTCGCATCACCGCGTTCAGAAGCATGTCCACCCTCTCAGATTCTCGCTTCAGCCACGTGGGTCGCGAGATCCGCGCCGGCGATAACAGTGGCTATCAACTGGACGCATACTTCCCCTTCGACCCCTACCAACTTCCTCGCAGCCGTCGCTGGCTGGAAGGTGACTACGTCGAGTGGCGCGGTATTCCAGGCCTCGACGATGCAAACGATTCGGACAGCGCAGCCGATGAGTCTGACGAGTCTGATGGCGAAGATGCCACCGAGACTGATGAGGAGTGAACTAGACATGGTCCCTGCTCCAGACAAATCAGCTATATGATATATGATTGATTCTTTTTTTTTTTTCTTTTTCCCGAGTACCTTCAGCGTGGCGTTTGGATTTCCACCCATATTTCTGATCTTATGATCTCTTTTTTTTTGATAAAAGTTCCCGATACCATGCTTATGACTGATGATATCGTTGAGCGTGCATGGATGGAACTGTCAAGTGGAAACCCTGGAATTATCTTTGGCGCATGTACAACATAGTACAGTGCCAATGACCTAGCTCTGCAAGAAAATGTCAAAACATCATATCAAACTTGAAGCTGTGGCCTCTTCACTCTATAGAAGTCTGGATGTGAACGTCCTTGAATCTAAATCACATGGGTGTCTATGTATTATGGGACATTAAATCTACATGGATGACCTCGGTCATACCTCACCACCATTCTCATTTTTCCAACTCCCAGCATAATGATGCGTAACCAAGGCAGGCCCAGTCTTGTTGGCATAAACATTCGCAGTCGAAGCGAACGAGTATCCCGGCAAGATCAACACATCCTCAACCAGCACCGGCTCCAATAGATGCGAAATACTCTTCACATCAACCGTCTCATTCCTCGCCAACCCCAAGCTCTTCAATACCGACCTCGTCAACCTTCTCGGCCCCGTCAAATCAATCACATTCCCTGCCATCTCCATCGTCAACTCCTCGACCGGCACACCGTGCACCTCCATCCTGCCCCGAATCGCATCAACAATATCATTAATAACCATTAACAAATGCGCCGATCCCGGCGCCGCCATAATCGTCCAGCTCTCAAACTGCCGCACAATATTCTCCCCCCACCCAACATCAAACTCCCACCCAACGACCAGTCCCGCCTTCGCCCTCATCGTCTCAGGAATCCATTCCCTGATAGGCACGTCACCACACGAAACATCAAGATCAGCCCAGATTCCGCCTTCCGCGAACAGAAGCAGGTACCGCAGTAGATCGGCTTTCAGGATCGGCACTGCCAGACCGAGGTAGAGATCCACGATATCGGGCCGATGGCTGAAGTGCTCTTGGACGTATTCGTCGCCCGTTGTGTCGGTCATGATCTGCGCACGATGCGCAGGGTTTTTGTGGAGACAGTCATCCAGCCAGGCGTGTGACTGGTCACTCAGCTCTCTCGGCCCAACTTTATACCATATCTTCTCGGGGATCCGCGGGGAGGCGGATTGTCGTCGGGATGCGTCGTATGTTGGGCGGGAGTTGGAGTGGTCGGGGGCCTGGTCTTTGGGTGTCGATAGTCTACTGGGGTGGTAGTAGAGGACGAAGAAGAGACAGGTTAGGATGAATATGCTGGCCGATGTGAATTTGGCGGAGATGGGCCGCCCGTGGGCGGGCATTGTGATGGCGTTGCGTATGTATCTTGTAGACAAATGGAATGAAATGATGGACGAATAGTTGGGAATATGTACTTGGAGATTCACCCGGAGGGTTTTCCTAGATCAATAATTCGAGACTGTTAAGTCCATGCTTTTTACTGCCCCTGAATATTTTGTCTTTTTTACTTTTTTTAGAAATTTTTCAGACACTTCAAGTGAGACCCTACGATATAGCCAGGACCGCTAACGTTAGCTTAAGCGACGAAATGACTTGGTGAATTTGGATTCAATCGATTCTATTGGTTGGATAAGCTCAATTTAGCCAATGCAACAGGCACAGGCAACTTGGCGCAAAACATCGTCTCCACTTGTAAGCTGAAATTCGGTCTCGACTAGCGTTTGAGGCTGATGGTGGAGATGGGGGGTTCACATTGTCTTCCTCTCCTCGGGGATAATCCCGTTTGCTTTTAAGAGCCAGTGCTTCGAATCCACCTGATTCGTTGGTTATGTACAGATATGGGATTCGCATTCGCATTGATACCCATTGAATTGTCTCTGACAGCCACCCACTAAGCGGGTCGCTGCTGCTGAGATCCTGCGAGCTGGGCTTCTGAGTCGACCTTTACCGGGTTCTTCAATGGCAGTCTTTATTCAATGATCACCGGAGAACACACAAAAAAACCTCGAAGAGCCCGTGACCGGAATCACGAGTTCACCGTCGGACTCTGTTGGACCCACTGTCTTGTCCGAGCCGCTGTATAACTATTCTGTGTTCCTCTATCTTCTCTCATTCCCGCAAGGCAGGCTCCTCCAACTATCTAGACTATCGATATGGGAAGTGGGTTGCGATCAAAGGCAACAACTGGGATGAGGTTAGGAACGTGAATTTCGATGTTCAACACCAGGGTCAAATCATTCCGGAGACCAACGACATTGTGCTCTACGAGGTAGAGCCAGCCATAGCTCAGCTGTCACGAGGAGTTTGACAAATGTTACAAACTTATTTACGGCATTTTCAGGATGAGCAAATAGGGTTAGGGTTCACAGGATAAGAGACTGTGATGCCATGGACCAGCCCAATGCTTAATGAAGTAAAGTATGCCACTAGCCCGCCAAGACATCAGAAAACAGGGCACAAAGTCAAGGCCACTTTCGCGGGGATCGACCAAACTTCCAAGGTCGTGTTTTGACTTGCAGAGAATGACACATTTGGGAGAATTGGCCAGGCCCTATTAACCCTGTGAATGACATCATTCCACGGGAACTGCCAGGGCGGGGATCTAAATGTGGGCATATCGTGTGAAGATCTGGGGGGGCAAGCTGTTGTGTCTTGTCGGGATCAAAACCGCCAATGAGAAGTGCTCCTTGTGCATATAATTTTGAGTACAATGAGGTACATCGTGTATCGAGTATGTCAGCCTCGGCTTTGTTTCTAATGTTGCAGACTACCATGTATACATCGCGAGAGCGAGACTCTGGCTGCTATAGTCGGTCTAAACTCATTTGATACAATGTGAGAAAGTATAGAATGTACGAATGATCAGGTCGATAAAGCACAATGCAATAACAATATCAAACAACGCTATCTATGTGCGGTCGACGCCGCAAATGCCAATGGTTCAAACGCCAAACTCAAATCCAGCAGTGCTAATGAGCTGACAAGGTAAGTATACAAGTTCAAGAAATCTCTCACCGGTCGAAGATCGCCTTCATATCCGCGCAAGCATCGCGGTACAGGACGTCGACACTGTTCTGGTCTCGCCATGGATTGGGTGACTTATCCCACGCATGTCGGGCTTTCTCGATAAGCATGGCACGAGGACGTTTGCCGAGATTCTCTAAACGTCGAACAAAGGACTGACCCTCATTCATCAACATATCCCATTCGCAAATAAACAGGAACACGTCGCGGGGCAGAGCTTCGGACAGGATCCGATCTGATGCACGAACAGGCGAAGCATAGGGGGAAGCACGTTCGGCCAATGTAGGGAGATAGGCTTCATCGAAGAGGGTGGTGAAAAAGGCAGGGAGAGTCTTGTCTGGCATGATACTCATAGCCCGGCGATGATCGCGGGATTCTTCAAAGTCCAAGATCGGATACCAACAGAAGAGAGCAACGATGTTGAGATCGCTGACCTGGTTGAGCAGGTTTTGTGTTGATTCTGCCCGCCCCAAGTTTTCCTTCACTTCCGAGGACAATCGCCCGCGCAGTCGCAACGGCACTGTGACGGCTAGGTTGCCGCCTGCTGAGAACCCGCTCAAAGCCACCCTGCTCACATCCAAGCCCAGTTCGCCCGCATGTCTTGCCAAGTATAGTAGTGCCTCGACTCCATCGTCAACGGCCGCGGGGAAAGGGTGTTCGGGGGCCCGTCGATAGCTGACACTGACCATGACGGCTCCCACATCGTCCAGCACTGCTTGTGCCCACCGAGCATCATCTGTGGCAGCACCGAGTGTGAAACCCCCACCGTGGAAGTTGACTGCGACGGGAAAGCGATGACCTAACCGTCGCTTCTCGTGATAATTTGGCGGACAGTAGAAATGGAGGACGACGGGATGGCCATGGGAGTCGGAGGTGACGGTGCGGGTAAACAACGGTCGAGGTGGGCGAGGAGGACCAATATCATGAAGGAACATGCCAATACGCATCAGGAACCGCCAAAAGACGGCCTGTACATAGAGCCACCAACGGGACGATGCCATGATGCTCTCTGCAGTGGAAAAGGAATAATATCTCAGCTATATGGCACATCGGAGTCCCGGAAGAACCGGGAGCTGAAGGTGATAAGCCGGGAGGAGTGGAATGGGCTAGAAAAAGGTACTGTAAGACTGTTTGAAACGGGCGAATACCGCGAGAATCAAAAGCAATAAAACACAAAAAAGTTCGAAATTCCGAAAGTCAAGAGAATGTTGAACTTCAAGGTGGAAAAGACAGTTGAGACACCTGAGGTCAGAAAGAAGAGGCAACAGCAGTTTCATCTCAAGAAAGATGAGCACAATGGCCCGTTCTCCGCCAAATACCAAGAAATCAGGGATCTGCCTTTGAATTTCTTGGTTTGGGATGATGTCATCATCGCTGCTTTCAAATGGAGGCCCAGCCCTGAAACTGGCAATTTACTTATAATATACTTATTTATTGAAGTCTTCGATTTTCACCTTTCCATACTCTCTCGTTATTTCGTAAAACTACTCTTCAACGTCTAATTGTCAAGTGTTTACTGTCTGTTGTGCTTGCGCCGATCTTTTCTTCTCAAACCTTTCAAGGTTGGATCGCCCGTTCCGGGCCCATTCCCCCCCCCCACCTCCATCGTTTTATACACCACTTTTCTTCTTCTCCCCTCCCTCATATGCTTACAGACATTGCCCACCATGTCTATCAAACGCGCCCTATCCAAAGCCATCAAAGGGCACATGGGAGGTGAGGATGATTCCTCTGGCTCCAACATTCGCGCGGCCCTGTCGCCCCGAGTTCGTACTTCTCAGTCTCGATCCGGTTCGCCCACCGCATCCCCTCGTCGCAGCATCTTAGGAACCTTCTTCCGCGACAAGAATGATTATATTTCGTCCTCTGACGATATCTCCGATGATTCCTCCACCGGTACCCTGAGCAAGAACCAACAAAAGCGCCTGGTGCGTCAACACCGCCGAAGCGAGCGGAGCCGTCTCAGCGAGGAGATGTTTTCTGAAACCGACCACCGTCGCAAGGAAGAAGAAATTGCCAAGGCGGCCGCTGAGGAAACAGCAGAGATGAAAGCCCGGTATGGTGAGCTGCCCTTGATGCAGTCCGCCACTCGACCGCGAGAAGTACGGACTCGAATCGATGACATCAGTGTCGCCATGGAGGGACAGGAAGTGTTTTTCACTGCAAGATTACACGTTATCCGTCGAATGAGCGCCAAGCTAGTGTTCCTGGTATTCCGCCAGAATCTCGGTACTTTCCAGGGTGTTCTGCACGAGCGGCCAGGAATCACGTCTGTCGCGATGATTCAGTGGGTGGAGCACCTTCGGGTGGGCTCCTTTGTCACGGTTCGAGGCACCGTTAAGAAACCCGATGTCCCTGTGATGGGCTGCTCCGTTCATGATGTTGAGCTGGCTATTGACTCGATTCACCTCCAAGTGCGTCGTGAAGAGCCTGTTCCCTTCAGCGTTTATGAGGCAGAGATCCGGACCAACGAAGAAGAGAGGGCAGAGGGCCGCCGCAATCACATCCCTGATCGCACACGTTTGTCCAACCGCATTCTCGATCTGCGCACAGCGACCTCGCAGTCTATCTTCCGCATACAATCCGCGACCTGTAATCTTTTCCGTGTTGCCCTCGACGACCGCGAGTTCATCGAGATCCATACGCCGAAGCTGCAAGGCGCCGCCACCGAGTCTGGGGCCAGTGTCTTCCAGGTGAACTATTTCGGCCGTCCTGCTTTCCTCGCCCAGTCGCCTCAATTGGCCAAGCAGATGGCCATTGCTGCTGATTTTGGCCGCGTCTACGAAATTGGTGCCGTTTTCCGTGCCGAGAACTCCAATACTCACCGCCACCTTACAGAATATACTGGACTGGATATTGAGATGGCTATTGAAGAGCACTACCATGAGATGCTTGAGATTCTTGATGCGGTGATCAAGAACATTCTCAAGGGCATTTACACCAAGCACCGCCGTGAAGTCGAGCTCGTCAAGTACCAGTTTCCTTCCGAGGATGTTGTGTGGCTAGAAGAGACACCCATCATCCGCTTCACCGATGGTATTAAGATGCTGAATGACTCAGGCTGGCGGAGTGAAGACGGCGAGCCATTGCCTCTAGATGAGGATTTAGCTACCCGTGATGAGATTCGCCTCGGCGAGCTTGTCAAGGAGAAATATGGCACCGATTACTACGTTCTTGACAAGTTCCCTCGCGGTGCACGCCCCTTCTATACCATGCCCGATGCCGAAGACGACAGGTACACCAACTCATTCGACATGTTTATTCGTGGACAGGAGATCGTTTCCGGTGGCCAACGTATTCACGATCCTCACATGCTCGAGGAGAACATGCGTCGTGTGGGAATCGACCCGGAGGATATGGAAGAGTATCTCGAGGGCTTCCGCTGGGCTGCCCCACCCCACGCGGGTGCAGGAGTTGGCTTGGAACGCATTGTTATGCTTATCCTGAAGCTGGGCAACATCCGACTAACATCACTGTTCCACCGCGACCCCAAGAGTTTGCCAGCTAAGCCTGTTGCGGAAAAGCTGCGTCACCCAGAATCATCGACCACTGAGCCGGCATGGCACCATGATCACAAGCCTCGGCCAGCTGCGGATGTCAGCGAGCTGCAGCCTTTGGAACATCTAATTGCGAACTATGGCGATGCTACATCAACCTCATGGTTCGATGAACGCTTCAAGATTTGGCGTGACATGCTCACCGGCGCAGCTGTTGCCTACGTTCCCGGTTCGAACAATTACGCTGTTATTCCCGGCAATCCGGCGTGCGATCCTAAGCAGTATACCCGCACGATCACCCAATTCTTGCAGTGGCTGCGTCGCGAAACCAAGCTCAAGCCCGTGTGGATTCTGTGTTCTCCCGAAGTCGAAACTATCCTAGGTGAGCGACTAGGCTGGCGCAGTTTGTCTTGTATTGCCGAGGAGCGCGTCGATCCGTCGCGCAACCAGGCCGCCTCTGATGGCGAAATTGCGCGGAAGTTGCGTCGCGCTGAAAACGAAGGAACCAAGCTGGTCTCTATGAACCAAGGCGAGATGGTACCTGATGACATCCGCGCGAAGATCGATGAGCGTATCAGCGAATGGTTGTCCAACCGCAAGGGCACGCAAGTGCACCTCTCTCAAATTCGTCCTTGGTGTGACTCCGAGCACCGATGGTACTTCTACGCGCTCGACAAGAACGGCACTATCTGCGCCTTCGTCGCACTGGCCATGCTGTCTCCTGCCCATGGTATGCAGGTCAAGTACAGTCTCGATTTCCCTGGCGCTCCCAACGGTGTCATCGAGTACATCGTCACGCACGCCATCCAGACCGCCGCCAAGAGCGGCGTCAGGAGCCTCACGTTCGGCGCTGGCGCCACTTCCCAGCTCATTCCTGGCCACAACATGGCCGGCACAAAGGTCAAGATGCTGGAGCACACCTATGAAGCCCTCGCTAAGCAGTTCCACCTCGTGCGCAAGAGTGAATTCCGCGCTAAGCTCGGTGCCACCGAGGATCCGCTGTATATCTCCTACCCGTCGCACGGCCTTGGTTCTAAGGGTATCCGTGCGATCCTAAACTTCTTCGAAGATTAATCTTCGGCTATGCTGTTTGTATTAATGACCAAGGCATTCATTCACGGAGACTACGATTTGACGAAAGCATTTGTCTGATGATGACGTCCGATCTAGATGACAATGCCTGAGCTAATTCCGAATAGACGGGCATTGACATTAATCAAATCTTGACAGACACATAGACTAGAGGGAAGATGGAAGGAAAGAGCTTGTTGAGCTTTGCGCCGGTGGTTGCGGCGTTCATCCTTCCTTTCTTTTGTCTCTTTTTGCTTTGACTTCTATCTACATTCCATAGCTTGCCTTTTGTTTTTATTCCCCCTTTCTGTTGTTCATCCTGTATCCAGCCCCGCATGTAATTGATTTGGTGGCTTTGGCGTTTAATCATTCTTGTCCTGCTGTCCAACCCTTACCTATAACATCGCCGCAATTTGACCTCCCCCATCTTTTTATATTGAATACACAGTCCTGCTCTTCCCAATGATGAACTCGTAGTCTTGTGTACTAGGATACAGAGTTTCTATTTCGAAATATGGCAGCCCAATCTTCGAATGAATCATCAGATACTACTGCACATGTGCGCAGAAAAGACTTAGGATCCTTGTGCTTATCCTCATCGGGCGTTTCAACGTTAACCCTCATTGAGAGAATAGATATAAGACAAGCCAAAAGAGAAGCCAAGACCTGACTACAAAACTATATGTACATTACCTTGGAGTACCAGATTCCAAATAATGTGCAGTGCCCAACATTGGAGTATTTTCAAACACGTTGTTCTACAATGTTCTTGCCCTAAGTTTATGAGGTCTGGCAAGTCTAGGGTTTCCCTTTGCGTTTCAGTGGTCATCCCTTCCATTGCCTCTTTTCACTTACTGATCACTAAAGCATCCATCTGAGGCCACTGGAGGTCCACGGGTGGATCCCCTAGCATAGATGAGGAGGTATAAATCTCATCATCATAATCTTGGCAAAAACAGTACTAGAGTCCTTGAAGATCCTAATCCCAAGAGGTCAACTCCGCGCAGCTGGCTTTTCAAATGGCTTCACCCGGCGATCACATAACCCTCGGTAACCCTCTCCCCTCAGGCTGGAAGGTCTCTCGACGGCTGAATGAGGTTGGACACTAAACAGAGGACCACATTGTTGATGGCGGTTGCCCGCTTTTATATGCTGCCCCGAAGCTTCGCTGCGAAAGTCCATACGAACCAAAACAGGAGGCATTGATACGTGTGTATATGCAAATTTCTGGAAGATAACCAAAATCTACTATCTTTCTGCTCGCGCGCATCAGGCAACGACTTTCATTCCTAGGAAACTAAGTGCTTTCGAGACGCTGACTCAACAGCGCCCGCCCTTCACATCTCATCTCCTTGCTTCGAGGATGACGCAGGACTTGTTCCCGGTGAATCCATCGTTATAGTTGCTTGACGAGATATCATCGGTGACCGCTTGGGTGATGACCTTGGTGCTGGTAGGTTCTGGAGCCTTAACATTGACCAGCGAAACGAGATGCGGAATGTCTTTGGAGAGTTGATTGTGCGAGTGGGCTCATCGTTTTTCTCGGCCTGGCCTTCAATGTTTTGGCCAATATGACACAATCTGAAGATAGATTTCTATAAAATTAACCCAGGAGAACAAATTTCCATAACTTCTGGTTCGGCCAGTGAACGCCTAATTTGATCGTACATCTCCAACAAAATACCCAAACACAGCCTCGGGCCTCATTTCTTCTTCATCTCCTCCAAAGCACTTTGCCTCCTGGCATCATTGACAGCCCTCCCAACCTCCTTCACAATCCATCTGCCAAGCACTACCGCAAGAACGGCAACAACCATGATCCACCCCGCCGTCGGTATCAACGAACGCGGGAACACGTTGAACAAGAATGGATCGAGAATCAGATCCACCGCTACCGGCGGCACATTCTGCATCAGTGACTTCTCAGTGCTGAAATAGTCTGCTGCGGCGTGCACACGCAAAAAGAGAACCGAGTCACTGGTCGGGGCGGGATCGCGCGTATCCTTGCTAGCACGAAGACTGGCGTGGCGAGGGATGGTGTTTGCCTGAAACTGAGTATCTAGCGTTGCAAGTCGGGATGCTGTGTACATGCTCAGTGAAGACAGGAGAGCTGTGTCTTCGATGGTGGTCGATAATGGGAAGGTGGTCAGAGTGAATGATGTTGGTTGCTAAGTGATTGGTGAGTTATATGCATACCATGATGCATGTTTAATGAGTTCTTACGGTGGCTAGCCAACAGACTCGTACTTCATACCGCTGGCCTGGGTTCAGGTTTTCGAGGAAGAACCATGATTCGGTGCCTTCGGGTGCGTCGGCTGTTGGGAATGAGGCATTGAGTCGAGTGCGCACCAGTCTCTCTGGTGAGATACGCTCGAGACCTAGATCGTCGAGGTCTGGCCCGTCGGACGGGATAGTTGCTGGGGCTGGTGCTAGGAAGATTGTCTTTTCCACATTTGCTTGCGCCACTGCTGTGAATAAGGGGAATAGAAGACCGAGAGTGGACAATATGCCGATGTGCATATTTGTCGATTGATTTGTGTTTTAGTTGTATAGTCCAGGTAGATTGAGATGAACAAGATGTTCTCAGTGATGTCTTATTCCTGGCTCATGATCAGGCTCTAGAATACTCAATCTCACGATAATCCAATTTTCCTTGAGGTCAATTAGCTTTGCCAGTACAATGTAGAGGGATTATTATACTGTACCGAGGTGTCTTTTTCGTAGATCGTACTTTGCCTATAATGTGACCGAATGATGGTTCGAGTTGGTGGTTCCCCTAGAGTGGATCCGGCCTTGACCGAGTATCCAGTGCTGGGGAGCTGCCAACACAACGGCATATCACCATTACACTTTTGAGGTGTTGATTTGATCACCGTTTCCAAAGAAAAAAAAAAACATTTACATGTTTCGGATGAGCTCTTTAAATATAGATTTAAATATACAACTTGCTATTTTCAAAAGTAAAAGACCAGCTATCACGTGCAGTCACGAGACTCCTACGAGGCGGTCAGCAACCGCTGCTCCTCACCGGGAAGGAGCCAATCAGCAGGCTTGACGCGACCCAACGAACGGATCAACAACGAAGTTCCCCCCTGTAACAGCACAGACGCTCCTCCTCCACAACATTTCTGGTCGACTTTGTTTTCCCTTCATCTTCCAATTCCTCCATTCTTCAGGTAAACCTTCCCACCCCCGCCCCCTTTCATCGTGCATTTTGTGTGTATCTCGAAACCTAATCACACGAGTTTATCAGACCGCCGCGTTTGTTGTTTGGGTTTCCTTCCACCCCTCCCTGATTTTTTAGCCTGAAAAAACATCCCGAATCACAATGAGAGAGATTATCAGTTTGAACGGTATGTCAACTTCATCTATCGATTCTACTCGTCATAATCGATCTCTATCTTCTACAATGGACGCGCTGACATGATTGCTCTCGATAGTCGGCCAGGCCGGTTGCCAGATTGCCAACTCCTGCTGGGAGGTAAACACCCACACCCACACCCACACCCCCATTGAAGAATCAACCAAAATTCGGTAAACTGACAGCAATGATCATCTAGCTGTACTGTCTGGAGCACGGTATTCAGGTACGTTGGAATTATAATCAAACTCGTGGTGGCGCCCGATCTTGATTCGGGCACCCGTACCCCCTATTTTCCACTTGCCGAGAGGTAAATACCCGCGACTAACATGCATAATAGCCCGATGGATTCCTCACTGAGGAGCGCAAGAAGGCCGAACCCGACCACGGATTCAGCACTTTCTTCTCTGAGACTGGTATGAAACACAATTTCTTTCCTCTTCTTCTTGAGAGCCGTGTTCCCCCGCTCTCAACGTGCAAAATTCCAAAGCATGGGTTTCTAACATTCCTTCCCCCCACTTCATAGGCCAGGGCAAGTACGTTCCCCGTACTATCTACGCCGATCTCGAGCCCAATGTCGTCGATGAGGTCCGCACCGGTACCTACCGTTCGCTCTTCCACCCCGAGCAGATGATCACCGGTAAGGAGGATGCTTCCAACAACTACGCCCGTGGTCACTACACCGTTGGCAAGGAAATGATCGATGAGGTTCTTGACCGTGTCCGTCGTGTTGCCGATTCTTGCGCTGGTCTCCAGGGCTTCTTGGTCTTCCACTCCTTCGGTGGTGGTACCGGCTCCGGTTTCGGTGCTCTCCTGATGGAGCGTCTGTCCGTCGACTACGGCAAGAAGTCCAAGCTGGAGTTCTGTGTCTACCCCGCTCCTCAGAACGCTACCGCCGTTGTTGAGCCCTACAACTCCATCCTCACCACTCACACCACCCTGGAGCACTCCGACTGCTCCTTCATGGTCGACAACGAGGCTATCTACGACATCTGCCGCCGCAACCTCGGCATTGAGCGCCCCAGCTACGAGAACCTGAACCGCCTGATCGCTCAGGTTGTTTCTTCTATCACTGCTTCCCTGCGCTTCGACGGTTCCCTCAACGTCGACCTGAACGAGTTCCAGACCAACTTGGTGCCCTACCCCCGTATCCACTTCCCTCTGGTCGCCTACTCCCCCATCATCTCCTCCGACAAGGCCGCTCACGAGGCCCACTCGGTTACCGAGATCACCTCCAACTGCTTCGAGCCCAACAACCAGATGGTCAAGTGTGACCCCCGCAACGGCAAGTACATGGCCACCTGCCTGCTCTACCGTGGTGATGTTGTTCCCAAGGATGCCCACGGTGCCGTCGCCACCCTCAAGACCAAGCGCACCATCCAGTTCGTCGACTGGTGCCCTACTGGCTTCAAGCTCGGTATCTGCTACCAGCCTCCCCAGCAGGTCCCCAACGGCGATCTTGCCAACCTCAACCGTGCTGTGTAAGTTTTGCTTTCCCACCCTTTTGGATCACTCAACCCGAATGAAACCTGGTACTAATTATGATATAGCTGCATGCTGTCCAACACCACCGCCATCGCCGAGGCCTGGTCCGCTCTCGACCACAAGTTCGATCTCATGTACTCCAAGCGTGCCTTCGTTCACTGGTACGTTGGTGAGGGTATGGAGGAGGGTGAGTTCTCCGAGGCTCGCGAGGATCTCGCTGCTCTTGAGCGTGATTACGAGGAGGTTGCCTCCGACTCCATCGAGGGTGACGAGGAGCTGGAGCCCGAGTACTAGATTAGCCATGTTTTGTGACCGGTCTTCCGGGCTCTTGGTTGTTTCCCTTCTACGGGTTGGCTTAGGGACCAGCGCTGAGTCTAGACGTTCGGTCTCCATGCGTCTATCTGGCTTCTTGCAAATAGAAGGGAACATAAGTTTTGCTGCCAAATGATTTTCTGGCTTTGTTGTTCGATATATCTTTAATATCCCTGAAGCAGCGATGAAATTCCCCCTCGTTCCATCCACTTTTGGGATTCTACATACGTATGTTATTGTTGTAATTACTCGGTCTCTCTCTCTCTCAAGTTGTCCTTCATTACATCTCGTCAATTGTGCAAGTCCTAGTAGCTAGGTTTACTCCCGACTAAGTGTGCTGCCTTATGAACGAAGCATTCTGGCAGCTAGACCCAGCTTGATCCAGCATCTCTCTAGATTTGTACAGCTGACGAACCCAAGATAGGAGGACACTTTTGCTTGGTGCATTGAACATTCGAGGATGTCTCTACATTGGATTGATGCTTGAAGCCAAGACTGGCTCTCTATTCCGCGCCTATAGTATACCGTCAAATAGTCCAATTTGAGAGCCACTGGTGGAAAAGGCGACCCAGATAAATATCTTGGGCGAGATTGAGCAGTGAGTGAGCTTTGCTTAAAAGATCGTGTCCAGGTGTAATTTCCAAGATTTTGCGGTCTACATCCATGGATGTACACTTTATTGACTAGAAATGGGCATCATGGTCTTTGGTGGACATTGATGTATGAAGAAGCTACTAAGACTCAGACCTCACTTATTCCTACGTTAGACAGAATTGACATATCACAACCCTACCAAGACTACTAGCCGAGCTTTATTGCCAGTTCTGAACCTATTTTCTTTTCTTTCCAAGGTTGTAGTTAGCAACACTCCATTCAGGGTGAGCTGAGACATGCTGGATGGAATGGGCGCTAAGCCGACTGACCGCCCTGAGTCCCCAGGAACCTTCCTTTACGACATCGATTCCAGCCACTCATTAACTATCATCATTCCTCTTAAAGTCTAATATTTCACTGGAGCTCGAGGTTTTCCTATTTCTCGTGCTTTTATTGTCTCTTTGAAACAGCGCGCTTCGCCCAAGCCCGTTACATCTCCAACCTAACTCGACGGCATCCCGTGTCTCCCACTTGTCCCCAAGGCCCCCAACGATTGTGAACTCATTGGTAGGCGGGGAGTTAAGCTCCTCCCAGGGCACAGAAATGGCTGATACTAGTAAGTAATATCAGAGATCTCTTGTCAAGCCCAAACAGAACCCCGGGAGAGCTTCGGCGCATCTCAGGAGAGGCCCGCCGGCCTCCGTCATCACCACCCCCTCCCCTTCGGAGCCCTCGTCTTTCATGCGCAATGCAGCGGAGCTGACGGATTATAATGTTCCAGCACAACGACACCCTAATCTCCACCTCACGCCGGAGGAAAAGCGCGTATTCTATCAGCTCTTCCAGGCTGCCGACACCACCAATCTTGGCGTTATCACCGGTGAAATCGCTGTTCCGTTCTTTGAGAAGACTCACCTCTCTCCTGACACCCTTGGCCTGGTACGTGAATATGAAGGCGACATTGAGCTGGTATCACTAGAGCCACAGCTAATTACCACTCGGTATAGATATGGCAAATTGCGGATAAAGAGAACAGGGGTCTCCTGACCCCGTCTGGCTTCGGTATCGTCCTGCGGTTGATTGGACATGCCCAAGCTGGCCGTGCACCGTCCGACGAGTTGGCATTGCAGTGTGAGTGTTGTGACTTTTTGAAAGAGAGAGTTAGAAGTCATGCTGATCCCGCATTTCCTCCACAGCTGGCCCTTTACCTCGATTTGATGGAATTGTGGTGGATACAACCGCAAATACCCCAGAGTCTGGAACCAAAAGCCCTCCCCCAGGGGCAGCTGGGCCGATTCGAGTTCCTCCACTTCAACCGGACGACGCCAACAAATTCGTCGCGCTGTTTGAGAAGTCAGATGTGAAAAATGGGCTCATCTCGGGTACGTAACCTTTACTGCGATATGGCAGCGCTACTGTGTCTAACCGGTCTGTTTGATATATAGGCGAAATCGCTAAACAGATTTTTGAACGTGCCCGGCTTCCAAATGAGGTGCTCGGTCGCATTTGGTTTTTGTCGGACACCAAGCAGCGAGGCGCCTTGGATGCCACCGAGTTCACTATTGCGATGCATCTCCTTACCTCTTACAAATCTGGCATCCTGCGCGGCATTCCAGCGACACTACCACCTGGTCTGTATGATGCGGCCGCTCGGAGGGGACCCGCACGGGCATCGTTTGGGTCGAGACCTGATGTGCCTCCCATTCCCGCCATTCCCCAGCAATTCACTGGTCCTCAACGAACCACGAGCCCCATGAGCACAGCCAATCGCTCGCCTTTCGTAGGCTCCCTATCCGCCCAGGTCACTGGGACTGAGTGGTTGGTCACCCCACAGGAGAAGGCCCAGTTTGACAGCATCTTTGAGACTGTGGACACGGCCAAGTTGGGACTCATTACTGGAGATCAAGCTGTGTCCTTCTTCATGAAGGCCCAGCTTCCGGAAGAAACACTTGCTCAGATTTGGGACCTTGCAGATATCGACGCAGACGGTCAGCTGAGCCGAGATGAATTTGCCGTGGCTATGTACTTGGTGCGAATGCAACGTAGCGGCAAGGAGCAGCTGCCCCAGGCTGTCCCACCAGCGCTTATCCCACCTAGCATGCGCCGTCAAGCGCCTGCACCCATGGCAGCGCCTGCACCTCCCCCGGTGCCCGCCCCCGCTGTACGAACAGCTGCTGATGATTTGTTTGGACTTGATTCTCCTGCGCCGCCATTCGCGCAGCCTCAGATTCCTCAATCTACCGGGGGTTCAAATAGCGCATTCCAAACGCCCGCCTCGCCTTCCTCAAGAGCGTCCCCGCAGACAGCATCGCACACCTTCAAGCCCTTTGTCCCCACTTCTACATTTGGTCAGAGCTTGCAACCACAAATCACTGGTGCATCAGCCGGAACCCCGGGAGCAATTCGTTCCCCTCCCCCTCCATCGGATGATCTCCTTGGCGATAATGATCCCGAGGAATCAAACAAGTTGACCCAGGAGACTACTGAACTTGCGAACTTGTCGAACCAAATTGGTTCTCTCGCCAAGGAGATGCACACTGTGCAGGAGAAGCGGACTTCTGCCGAACAGAACATTGCACAAACTTCGCAGCAAAAGCGTGACTTTGAGGCCCGCCTTGCACAAGCACGGTCAATGTACGAGCAAGAGGTTACCAACTTCAAGGCACTTGAGGAGCGCCTCAAGTCATCGAAGGCGGAGACTGTGAAGCTGCAACAGCAATATGCCTTGCTTGAGGGCAGCCGTCAAGACTTGCATACGCAATATACCCAGGTTTCAACGGCTCTGGCTGCCGACGAGCAGGAGAATATTAGCCTGAAAGAGAAGATCCGCCAGGCCAATGCCGAGGTTGCCCAGCTGAAGCCAGCACTAGAGAAGGCACGCTCTGGTGCGCGCCAACAGAAGGGTCTCGTCGCCATAAACAAGAAGCAATTAGCTACCATAGAAGGCGAACGCGATAAGCTTCAGGGTGAGATAGACACTCTGGCCAATGAGACTCCGCAGTACTCTGAAGATGTGACTCCCGCCGGCGATACGCCTGAGGTTGCAAGCCCTGCAGCGTCTACGGCAAGCCAAAACACGAATCCGTTCTTCCGTCGGACGGGTAGCTCGGGCGAACAGGCCCGGTCTCCTGATGTTCCGAGTGATCAGCAAAGGGCATTTGACAGCCTCTTCGGACAGACCTTCGCGGCTTCCTCTGCCGCTGGACCACCACCCACTTCCTTCCGCTCCGAGTCCCCACAAGTTTCGGTTACATCTCCTGTTACCTCTGCTACTCCGACTCCATCGATCTCTCCGCCTCCTGGCGGTCTACCTGGCGCATTCCCTGCTGGGCCCTTTGCTGAGCCACCACCTCCTAGCCAGTCACGACAACTGACTCCGAGCTTCTTGCAATTCAATGATACCCAGTCCTTGACTTCATCTACAAGGGTATCACCTCCTGCCAGTCGATTTGGCGGCCCTGAAACCTCTGGGTTTGGTACACCTTCTCAGGCGGCTACCAGCGATAACGGGGCTCCATCGGTGGCAGAGTCTAGTGACTACAGTCGTGCACCAACATCCGGCTTTGGAGGCACTCCAGTGCCTCCAGCACGGTCTCCGTTTGAGGAGGAAGGACTAGGCGCTTCAGCTAGGTTCCCTGAGGTCCCAGCAGCATCGGCTCAGCAACCTGAGCCTGCTACATCCCCCACCGCTGAGGGTAGCAAGGACCTAAGCTTTGATGAGCTGTTTGGCAGCAAGGCACACAAACGGTCCGAATCCCAACAAGGCAATGATTTCGAGGAAGCGTTTGCATCTATGAAGCATACAACTGGAGCCGAACCGACGAATAAAGCTGCCGCAGCTGGCCCGTCCGAATTCCCTCCGATTCAAGAGCTCCACCATGACGAAGACGAAGATGAGAGTTCCGAGGACGAAGGCGTCATGGGCTTCGATGACAACTTCTCGCCTCCTGCGCCTGAAGTCAAGAAGGAGACACAACCGGACTCGATCGATGCTGCTCAACTGGCTGCTTTCCCTGTCCCAGGAACGTCCGCCAAGCCCCCGTCTCCTGACGCGCAACAGAGCCCTCCAGAGTATGAGGCCCCCAAAGAAGACAATGTCCACCTCCCGCCTCAGTTTGATGGCCTTTTGCCTGAACGTACGGATCCCACCGTGGCCCCGGATGCGCCTCATTCAGTTGAGCACGCCACTGGAGCGCCAGTCGTCAGTAATGAGACCCAACGGGACTCCATCTCGGAGGCTGCGATCCCTGCTGGTGGAGCGAAAGTGGGAGGGCCGGACTTTGAGGCGGCCTTCGCCGGAATGAACCTTGCACCCGCAATCGAAGCAGACGATGATGATGACGACGAGCCAGAACTTCAAGAAGCCAAGAACACAACCGACTTTGACTTCTCCTTCGACTCCCCGTCCCAGAAGCAGCAGGTTGGCTCCGGTGCTGATGCTGGCCAGTCCGGCTCCTCCCAGTTCTTCTCCTTCGACGACAACTTCCACGCAGCCACCGCCCAACCAGTTGGCTCGCCAACCGATGGTGGATCAAAGCCAGCTGCACATGAGTGGGATGCACTCTTCGCACCTCTCGACAATGCCAAGCCTGCCACCGGCGAGGAAGTGCATGAAGCACAGTCCAAGGAGCCTGGATGGGCCCTGAAAAATGACACTGGCGATGACCTCATCCTCCAGCGCCTGACCGGCATGGGCTTCACACGTGATGAATCCTTAGATGCGCTGGAAAAGTTTGATTATAACCTCGATAAGGTGAGTTTTCCTCCACGTTCTGTTCTATATTACGATATACTGACTAGAGAACCAGGCTGTGGACTACTTGACTTCAAAGGCTTGATTATGACACAACTGTTACCTTCCTTTCTCACTGCACATATCTCCTACATACTCTCTGTTTTTGCACCTATGCTTCTCGTTCCTTCAAGGAGAAACCCCTGGACCTGATGACCAAGCTACCAGCGGGCTCCCCTGCATCGATGTCTCCCTTCGTTTGTCCAGCGTTGTGTATATCACCCCCTTTCATTTTGTTCTCCTCATGTTGCGACTTCATTGGCCTTCTTTGCATTCAGCTCATGGCCCAATGCCCATATGCTAGGAACTGGCCAGCCGGAATTGATTGTTTCGGTGTGTATCGCCACTTCGTCTTTGCGTGTGTAGTGTTTGTCACAATAATTCATAATCAAGTTGATACAATGGATACTTCTGTGTAGCATCAGCTTTAGCCTGTTTGAGAGGAACTACTCCTGGCATAATGTTCAAACTACGGTGTATATGATCTGACTTAAAAGGTCATAAGATCTTTGCTCGCCTGGTCTTCGACAATGGGCTATAACTCAGAATGTAATCAGAGAATTTTACGAACCTCAAATGTCTTCAACTTCATTCCGGTCTGACTCTTGGGGCTACAATCTAATCTCGCTAGCGTTGTTGCCCACCTGTTACGCATTGATTTCATATATGTACATCTACCTAAGTCGCTACATACGCTGTAGTAAGTCTATGGTGTTTAACCAGTGCCTTTCTTTCTGTAGTTCTAATTAAACATGATGAATATCAAAACTTAATCAAAACAAAACTTAATCAGAAACTTTTAGGGCCACGATTCAGCCCAGGTCACAGCTCGGATACACTCACTTCTCTATATAACTCGGTCTCTTCTATCACTCAACCCTTAGTGTTGAAAAGCACTGAAAATTGAACCTTAGTTCTATACTTACGGAGTATATCATGATGTTCGGCATGTCTTCCCCGTAATATATATATGTATATCGGCACCCCCTTCATGCATTCTCGCTTCAGATTGACATATAGTTTTTCATGTATTTGCTTCTCATTTGATAGTTCTCTTCCTTATTCTTATCTACCTATGAATGATTGTAGGCGTCAGCGAATAAACGAGGTCCACTACGATGTTGAGGCTACACAATGATTGTAAAGCTTCGCAGATGGTATCAGTTGAAATGCCATTAAGATAAAGAGATATGATCTAATCTTTATATGGCTCAAGGTCGATGTAAGGTCGACCAGGTGGCATCGCGATAGGGGTCAATGGATAAACTGACTGTAAGAGTTTATCTTCAATGAAAAGTGAAGTCGAAGTCCAAGACGGCTGACCCAGATCCTGGCCGATTTTGAGACATGTAGTATATGTAAGACAGTGCCATTTACACCGAAAAGTACTTGCAGAACGGCAGGCAGGCGCTTAGGTACTGTAGGCTTCAGATGTTAACACCAAACTTAATGGAAAATACGTCGAGAAGGCTTTGGTGTTCATGTCTACGATGAAAATAGGCTGCTGGTCATTTTGTCAGTACGATATGTGAGTAAGAGGGTGTTACATATAGCTTTATTGAACTGTAACATGTCAGTTAGCTTGCCACAGAATGTGTTCAAAATTACATAGTGCTACATGCTCTAGCCCGGGGAGGTTGAAATAAACATTGCCAAGAGAAACCCCACGCTAATCGAGTGGCCAACTCTGTATTTTATGCTAAGGTACAACATTGGATAGAGCATCTCAATCTTCCTGGTTGTATGGATATGGCCCTGCGCTGATGGGTCGTGTTTCCCCTATTCTATTAGCCCTCATGTCTGACAGAATTTCAACTCATGGCTCACACTCAATAACAAGTGCTCCATGATGGACTGCCATGGCTCCAAAGTGTTGTTCAAAAAACCCAGATATGTAAGTCAAAAGGTACAGTGCTATATATAGTTCTATGATATATGCCACACTTATCTCTGGCCACTCTCCCGAGATCCTTGATCACCTACGTAATGCTCACCATCTCTCCAGGCTATGCCGCCGACGAAACTTTTGATATTGATGAGAATTGACTTTTCCCCGGAAAGTTCCAAGGTTTGAAAGTTTCAGGCAACCTTATTTTCCCTATAATTTGCACTTCAACCTTGATGGCACGTTCTGCCCTCCAACCTGCTAGGATTGAGCAGGGAGTCCGATATTCTATTCTGTTGCCTAGATTAGGGCTGAACTGAATGTCCCAATTCCGACCCCCATCAAGAACACACAACGTGCCACTGGAGGGAAAATGGAGTACCTAAGCACTCAGCATGCAGAGTCTCCACTACTTAAGCTTTTCAAGATGTACCCGCAAAGCTTGGCTCTCAGCTTTATCTCGCGTTTCATTTGAACCTTGCAGGTCATCCTGCGTAGGCAGTAGAGCCATATGGATCAGTATAATGATAACCAAGATTTCATGATAGACATGAAGAGTTCTATGTATTATACGATAATACACTATCATGCAGATGTGACCAGTTGGCAAGACAGAATCAGTGAGCTTCGTGTAACTTGGTATATCGTATATCCCGAGGCTACAATTCAATTGTAGTATGTCCTATGAGCGGAGCAATACAAGACTGTCAGAGATTATGATCTTCGGTGTAAATGGTGCGATAGAGGTCTGCAGTGTCTACTTCATTTTGTCTTAAATCTGATCCTAGTTTGCGGAGGTTTTACGTAGGGTTTCAAACATCTAACCCCGATGATAGTTCGCAGCAGAATCGAGGGTTTTCTAGCTAAACTACATGTATCTCCAAAAGAAGCACAGGAATAATTAAGACACTCATGTTGAACATCAATATATTAAATCATTAAACAATATATCCTGTCACATAATTTTGCTGATACAATTGACTAGAATTCCTTATGTTGCTGCGGATAAC
This sequence comes from Penicillium turbatum, assembly GCA_030762825.1. NCBI lineage: Eukaryota > Fungi > Ascomycota > Eurotiomycetes > Eurotiales > Aspergillaceae > Penicillium > Penicillium turbatum. The sequence goes on along the minus strand of JAUJYX010000003.1, from coordinate 489,037 downwards.
AGTCTGGCCTTAATGAATCATGTCAACCCTAACACCACGCGCACAATTAAGAGGTCAAACAATCAGCCACCTATGCAAACCAGCCAACTTCTCTGAAAGTTTTATATAAATTTCTATCTCAGTCGCCCAATTCTGAACTTGCGGCACATGAACGGCAATAGACTAAGCCAATTAGCCAACTGGTCCCACTTTCCTAGGGCCGTGTATGTCATACATATAGGATCCTATACTACAACGTACAGAGCACAACTCCCAGAACATCCACACCTTCTCTCTCACTGCATGCCCACCATGTCTAGTATGATATCCTTAGAAACATGCACGCAGAATCATACTAGATAGATGGATGCCACATGGCAAGTACATCTAAGATGCAACCTAAAAAGGTAGGTAATTCTCTTGTGACGGTCACGTGAACAATATAGAGCTACAGTTATGGCTATCGGCGTAATGTTAATCCGACCCGAGGTTTATCCGTCCTATGGATCGGTCCCACTAACGCGTCGCGCTAACGTCGCGCTAGCGCTAGCGCGTTCCAACAGCCCCTCCCAAAACATTCCAAGGTTGGAATACTCGGGGGAGCTACAGCAATTCCAATTGCTTTCGCCGAGACTTCGCCCATCGATGCCTAGATCAATGTCAACTACTAGCTTATACTCGGCTGAGATCCTCGAAAGACCCAACTGCGTTGCCTCCCAAGGCCACGGCGATCATCTACATCCATTGTAGTCTGCGACCGTAGATGTATCTAGACTTCGACGATTCAAGCCATTGTCGCAACAATACAATGGCAGACAAGGAATCAAAGATAATCTGGTAGAATTGAGTCTGTCTGTAATGATCTAGTGTCTGAATAACAATAAGAATGTTTCATGCTTCCATGATCTCGAGACTTCGAGTGTATAAATTCCAGTCCTTCCGTCAGCTTCCGTCCGACTTCTATGGCGGATTCCCGTGGAAACAACCAGCCTTCTTCATCCAATCGTCCCATGTGAGCATCAAATGATTGAAATGCCTTGACCCAATTCGCAAATTCTCATCCTTCCCCATCATTTCCTTCATCGATAAAATATCTTTTGTCGTTTTGTCATTCACATCATCATGATCAATAGCTGAAATGATCGAAATGCATCGATCAAAAGCATCCATATTCGAGGCAGTTCCATCCATTGCGTTGATTAAACGGTTTTCTGCCTGCTGGCCAGCACGCCAACACCACACCACTTTGAACCACCGGAACACTCGACAGGATTCGGAAACCTTTACTTGCTCCTTTCATGCTGGTTCGCCATGCGCTGCATGTTGAGCCCTATGATCTGTTAGTTGCCCGTACCGAACAGTCTAACCAAAACGAAGTGAACTCCCAACTTACCAAAGTCTTCCCAGGAACGCTCTCTGTCATTTCTCCGCGGACCTTTGCCGTGCATAAGATTATTGAACCTCTGTGAGTTATGCATCAAGACGAAAGCCAGAGCACTCGCACACGTTACCCCGAAAGCAAGAATCCAGACCCGAAGGATGGTCAACCAGGAGGTGGGTTCACCGAAGACACCATACGCAGCCATCAAAGTTCCAGCCACATTGACAGCCACAATAGCAGCGAGAAGCCAGCCCGAGGGGCGGTTGGTCAAGAATGATCTAGTTCCAGTGACGCGGGTGATCAAGATCAACCAACTTTGGGTCAAAGTGATCTCTAAGAACAGCACTTCGTCTCGTGAGCCCCAGCCTTCGATCACACCACCGTCTTCACCTTGCAACAGCATGGTGCCGAATGTGACCCAGGTACCGACTGCCAGGATAAATCCTAAGATGATTGATTCTCCCCAGAGTCGTGGCTGATTCCATTTGACAGGTGATTGTGAATAAGAAGCATGGTCATAAGCAATCGTCAATGTGGCAACGTCAGCAAAGATAGCAAGAAGAACAGTCAAGCGAAGATCGAGGGTCTCATTCATGATCACCATCCACAGTCCGAGAAACAGTTCCAGGTGAATGGAAAGGGCAATTCGATACACCACGTATGCGTACATACGGTGGAAGATCTGGCGGGAAATCTTGACCGCATCGATAATGGCAGACAAACCGGGTTCCAGGAAGACAATATCAGCAGCGGAGCGGGCAGCATCGGATGCGCCTTCTACCGCGATTCCAGTGTCGGCCTTTTTCAGCGATGCAGCATCATTCACACCATCGCCAGTCATTGCCACTAGGTATCCTCGTCGTTGAAGGATCTCGACCACGCTATACTTGTGCTGAGGATAAACCTCTGCAAAACCGTCAGCAGCCTCCACGAAATCATTGATCTCAGACCCTGGCATAGAGCCGGCACCAGTCACACCAAGTCGCTCAGCGTTGTATATGTTTGTTCCAAGCCCAAGCTTACGAGCGGTTTCACGGGCAATGGCAACTGCATCTCCAGTGAGCATCTTGATGGCGAGACCAAGGCTTTTTGCCTCGGCAATTGTCTTAGCAGTGTCATGGCGCGGTGGATCCAGACATGGCATGATACCTAGAATCTCCCATGGCTGTCCTTGACGCTTGCGGGCGACTCCAAGTGCTCGGAATCCTCGACTCGCGAATTCATTGACTTTCGCCTCATAGTCTTTAACGAATTCCTCAGACATCGTGGTGTCTTCTCCCACCGTTCGCAAGACAGTCATAGGAGCACCCTTAACACAGATGGTTTCTTCGTCATCGGGGCCTTTCACGAAAGCAGTGACCTTCTTTGACACCGGGTCAAACGGATAGAACTCGAGGGTTGTGTATGAGGCGATCTGAGACTTTGCCCATGGATAAAAACGGAGACCTTTGATGAAGACCTTATCAATGGGATCAATTCCACCCTTTGTCCGGTTTGCCGCAAGACAGGCAGTCAACATGAGTTCTTCTGCGGTCTTCCCGGGGGCTATATACGGATCCCCCAGTGTCAGTCGGTTGCGGGTCAGCGTGCCTGTTTTATCTGAACAAAGGATCTCCACTCCAGCCAAGGACTCGATGGCAGAGAGCTTTTGAACAATTGCCTGTTCCTTTGCTAGGTGGGATGCACCAACAGCCATTGTTGTGGTGACAACCACATGGAGGCCGACAGGAACCCCAACCACGGTGATTGCCAGGGTGAATTCCAGTATCTGGACAATCGGATTCGAACGATAGTAGCTCGCGATGAAGATGACGACAAGTGTGAAGACCACAAGACCCAGAAGAATACTGGCCATTCCGTTCAGGACTTGAGTGAAGTGACCAGTGGTATTGCCAGCCTTGTTGACCAGTGCAGCCGCATTTCCAACAAAGGTATGATCACCAGTGGCTACCACGACCATCAAAGCGGTTCCTCGCTTTACGGCCGACGAAGCAAAGATTGGGTCTCCCTTGTGCTTGTCCACCGCAAGAGACTCCCCCGTGATTCCGGATTGATCAACCTGAATATAGGCATCGTCACAGACCAACCTGCCATCGGCCGCAACAATTGTGCCCTGGAAAAGAAGGTCAGATCCAAAGTTTGTGGTCCAGGTCGCCGTGAACTCACATCTTTTACATAAATGATGTCACCGGGGACGACTTCTTCACTGCTTATCTCCAAAATGAAACCGTTACGAAGGACTAAAGCACGGAGAGCGAGGGTCTTTTTCAGACTTGCGACGATATTGCCGGCTTGATATTCTTGAGCGAATGCGACAATGGCATTTGATAGAAGTAAAGCACAAATTATTCCGAAATCGATCCAGTCTTGCAATCCACCCGCCAGAACAACCGTGATCTGGAGAGAGAGATGCCGTTAGCATGTGTTCCTTCGATCGCATCATAATGGCGAGAATTCTGGGGTCCTGCTTACCTCCATGACCCACTGCACAGGGCCATTGAAAAAGGAAAGAAACTGGAGAAGATAATTATGTTTCTGTTCCCGCATCCGGTTCCAGCCATATTTCTTGCGACGGATTGCGACTTCTGCATCACATAAACCCCTTTTGATATCAGTCTCTAATAGAGCTGAAGGCAATTCAGCAATTTCACCAGCCTTGATGGAAAGAACTTCCGGATCTGGGTCTTTGCCGTCCTCAGCAATCAGAGATTCAATGAGGCTGTCCAGAGACTCGACGTCTCTCCCCTGGTGAATGATGTTACTATCCATGTTCGGGGCAGAAAAACTATTACCATTACCGTCGATGTTCATGTACCGCATGGCGGCAGGGAGAGGGATCTCGAGGATTTCGCTAGTATCCTGGCGATCATGCTCGGGCCAGTCGTAATCTTCGTCGGACGCGCATCCCATGCCCATACGGAAGGCACGTCGAGCAAAAGCGGGACTGACGCCAACAGCGATGCAGTCATGGAACAACTTGACCTGCTCACGGAACCGGCGTCGGAAAGCTTCGTCCTTGCGCTGCTGGTCCTCAGCCTGCTCAGCCTTGGCCTCGGTAGCCTCAGCCTTGACCTCGGTAGCCTCAGCCTTGACCTCGATAGCCTCAGCCTTGACCTCAGCCTTGGCCTCAGCCGCCTCGGTCTTAACCTCGATCTCCTTGGTCTTGACCTTGTCGTGTTCCATTTGCTCCTAGGAAATTGAAGTCAAATCAAGAGCCAAAATGGCAGAATAGTCATCGGTGCTGCAAGAACTTACAGTGCGGGCCGAGTCACGCTCAGTGACAACTTGCTGCTTCTTGACAGGGCGAGGAGCACTGGACCGCTGTGTGTCCTGGACAAGCCGGCAGTCTTGAACCCTGGGGAGGGGGTGGTGACTAGCCAACGGCTCGTTGCGCGGATCCAGCGGATCGCCACGGGGATCGATCATGCTGGGCGAAACTGCACCAGAAACTGCGGAAGTCAGCCAACTCTCAAGCAGCAATGCAACTCCGTTACAATACAAAGAGAGTGATTGAATACATGCCTGGACGGGATACAACAGATGGGATGCGACAAAGCGGGATGACACAAAGGGAAAGGGGACAAAGCGGGATGACACAAAGGGAAAGGCGACAAAGCCGGATACAATCTGGTGAATACAAGGACACGAGACGAACACGTCCTCTTTAAGATTGAAAGACAACACGCACGATGAACTTACTGGGAGTATGTGAGTTCGTTCAAAACGTAATGTGTTGTGATAAACGAAACTGAGGGGGGAAAGAGAAATGTTGTGGGAGTGGGTGAGAAGAGGGAGAGAAAGAGAAAGCGGATGGGTGACTCGACTGTTTTATGCGACAACGTTTCGACAACGTTTCGACGACGTTTCCGCGGCAGCTGTGCAGGCGGAAACGTCTCGGCATGAAGGTACCTGCTACATCTAAAGCACTTGCGGATTCAAATCTACGCCTGCCTACGCCTGCCTTCGCTTTGTTCGAGGTTGACCGAAAGATTCCGTCATGAAGAGCGGCCTTTGGAGGATCAAGCCAATGCCTGATACAGCTCGGAATTTCAATTGTCTTCGGGCAGTAATCGACAGAATTGACCGCCGTGTTTTCTATGTTCAGATCATATATATGGAAATAGCGGATGAAATGACATATCGGGGCCTAGTATGAGTTGCCAGGTAACGGCGACTCTCAACCTTGGGACTATCGCAAATCGTGGTTGCCCCCCATTCACTTCGCCGCGGCCTAGACGCATCATTTCAATATCGGGAGAAACAGCGAAGAACAAGGATTCTTGCCATTGGCATATGAATTGCAGAACGTCATTCAATATAATCTGCTCCGTCATGAGAATCTTGGCTGCGTTCGACCCTTTTCTAGTACCAATGAATTGCTCACATTTGATTGGCTTGACTGGTGAACTATGAGAGCTTTATTCATTCGCCAAGTGGTGGACTTATAAATTATATTGTCTGCTGAAAGAAAGAAGAAACCTTAAGCAGCTGCTCAATTGACGTCGAAACCTCAGAGCTCATTGTGTCCCAATTAGGCAATTTACTTAATTAGGGCATCAAAATAGTCGCCTGAGGCGCCAATTGATGAACCTATTATGTAATCTCACGTCACCCCTGTCCCGCACGGGAGGTCTCAGATCATCCGATACTGTCCATCGTTGCCCGACAAGTGAAACTGTTGTAAGAAATACAACGTTGTATATCGGGGCTCACGTGTTTCATGTGACTTGAAATAAGGCGGTTGTGGTCTCATGTTTAATTTGGTTGGGGCCAATCACAATGGCTCTTCATTTATGCTAGACACTCGACCAAAGGTGGAAAGCTCTCTACCACTTTGATATCTTTCACATAGTTCTCTCACCTCTCATTTTCCTCCCTGTGCTTTCTTGCCCGTCTGATACTACTGGATCAGTGCATTATCCGCAGCCATGGCGCGTGAGATTCCTGGATTCTACTACGGTAAGCGGCATGCATCTCTTTTACTTCTGGCTCGAGGTGCACGAGGACAGTATGTAAAAACGCGTGCTATTGTTGTGTTAATGACAGGAGCGCACTACTACAGTCTCGTGCTGCTATCCAGGGACAGGCCAGCTTCCAGATTATTGCACTTATCAGCTATTCCGTGGTGCACTTGTGCGTCAACCCATAGCTGACTGAACATCACAGACGAGGACAAGAAGAAGTATTTCAAAATCCAGGCCAATCATGTCGCAGCCCCAAATGCGCAGTATTCCCAGCAATCCGTCAAGCGACGGCGGATCGAGAAAAAGGTCAGCAAAATCAGTCTTATGTTTTGTTTACAACCGCTCATGAATCGCAGACCCGTGAGAAGAAGATACAGTCACGGCAGCGCATAGCGAAAGAGACTGTCCGAAAGGCCAGTTCACTGCGACACCCCTTAGTGAATCTCCAAAGAGAAATAGGGACCCTTGGCTTTTCCTCGACCGCCAGGCAGGAACAGCGCGCTCGCATCCAGGCGAGCCAGCTACGTCGGACGGATCTCCATCGCTTTGAGCCATGGCCTAACACCTACAGCGTCAGACATGTCTTGCGCAACCCACGTTCGGGAACATTGATTGCCAGTGAGTTACATTGGCGTCTATTATTCTCCACACGTGGCTAACCTGCATGACAAGGCTCGGCTCGCGGCTGTGAATCGTCTGTCTCGTAAGTTGATCGGCTTACTGTGTCAAGTAGTAACACCCGTTGACCAGCAACTAGGGTGTGCTTTCCTGATATTGAGGGATCACAGTGGAGTTACTATCAAACCATGGAGCGGGTGCTATTCAGAGAGCCGTACTGGGTGAGCCCAATCGCTCAATCGTCCCGCAGGCTACCGTCACTGAATGCACCGCTGACAACCTTCCTAGTTAGGATCCATGTCCTTGAGTCCATCAGGATACCTTCTGTGCGTCAAATTCCAACCCTATCCACTAGACCCCTTACTAACAGCCCCCAGCGCAACAATGAACGACGGACCCCAAGGCGACTGCTTCCTCTCGGCCCACCTCCTCCCAGAACCTGACGAAGGTGGCAACTACATCTGGCCCACATGTGAGATCCGATACTTCATCCTTGCCCCAGGATTCCAACTGATCCCAGGTCCTCCAGTTTCCCATCCCATCAGGATCAGACCTGATTACGCGATGTCGTTCTGGTGCTCGGCTGCCCAGCCCACAGGATCAAGCACCCACTTCGCCATTGGAACATCCGAAGGACTCCACACCCTCGAGGTAGTCGGCGGCAGTTGGGTTCTATCTAAGAAGCCACACAAAGGAGAGACCGTCCAGCCAGACAATGGAAGACGATCCGAGCACCGTCAGAACAAGAATAGCGTGCATGCCGTTGATTGGTTGTCGCCCACCGTGATTGCAGCAGGACAGAAGAATTCCCGAATCTTCCTCCACGATTTGCGCAGTGCGGGCAGTGCCACACGCCTGAAGCACAATGATGCGGTGATGGATATGAAGAGCATGGATGAGTATCGGCTCGTGGCGGCAGGACCTACTTCGGTATGTAGCGTGGCCGTTTGTGTTTGCTCTGCGCCACTCATCCCAACGTTGACTGATAAACTAACATCCTTTGCAGCTGCAAATGTACGACTTGCGCTTTGCACCAACCGCATCCAACCGGTCTTCCACAAGACCTTATCTCTCCTTCCCGGAATTTTCCTCTTCCCCAATCCCGACCTTTGACCTGAGTGCCGAGCTGGGCCTCCTGGCAAGTCGTATGTTTCTCTTGGGCTCGCCGCTTTACTCTTCAATGATGCTGACTTCACCTCACTTTAGCTTCACAGGACTGCCAGGTCCAAGTCTTCTCCCTCCAAACCGGCCTGCAGGTGCCTTCGCCACTTACGGGGCATCGTTATACTTCGCCGCCTAGTAGTGTGCGTTTCGAATACGGAAACGATGCCCCGGAGTGGCGGGGCCCGCAAGCGCCGAGTTTGTTGGTCGGAGCAGATGATGTGGTCGAGCAATGGACCTGGTAGGAGGTTCCACTGGGGTAAACGCGCGCTTCGTCTGGGTCGTTACTCCAGGCTCTACCGAATATACGTTTATTTCTGCTTTCAGATTTCGTGAGTGTCGATTTCAGCATGAGCACCATTGGTGGTGCAATGGGTATTCAGCAACGGTGAATTTAAATCTCATTTTTCTCATACTTCCTGCATAGCTATATATATGTACCTAGTATGCCTTGGATATTCAAGAGTAGTATGATGACCATTTGTCTTTATCAACAAATCTACAACCTTTGGAACTAGAACTCTTCCAGGGCTTAAACGAAAGAGATAGTCAAATATATGTAGTATATATAAGTCATGATGGATGCAAACTCGGAGATTGGGCACCTGTCCACTCCAGCGCCTAACCTTGTGTTATTGGAACCTTGCACTGAACTCGCTCACCGAATTTAAGTGTGTACGATTTAACAAGGACTGGCAAGCGTTTGAACAGGCAGTACTGCTATCTTAAGCCCGCTGTGCTGATAGAAAGCTGGACTTGAGTTTATCTGTTTTGCCTTATGTAGAGTAATAGGGTATAAATTGACTTCTCGAGAGTGAAACGTAAAATCCAGTATGCAATGCGATGCTACCAAGCCAGCGACTCCAGAAGATAAATGCAAAAACAACGCACCAGGCCAGCTCTGAAAAAGACGCCTCCCGAAAGATAAAGAAATCAATCCAGACCACCAGCTAACCATTCACCAACCTCGACCCCAATGCCCTTGGCCAGCTCACCGACCCAGTCACCAGAGACATTAACACACCACTTATCTCCTGCATCAGCACTGGTATTCCCACTGCTAGTCGCCAACCCATTATGGCTGGCAGCGGGAACAACAAGCCTCAGCCGTCGCAGCGTTGCCAGTTCCGCGTAGATGCGGTCTGCGACAGCTGCAACTCGGAGCGGAGTTGCTGGGGGGTTAGGGTCGATAGCGTGGTAGATGGCCAGGAGACGTTCCAATGGGAAAGGACGGGCTGTGAGAATAGTGGATGGACCAGTGATACCTGCGCCACCTCCGACGGCAGACGTGGTGGCCGAGGAGGTCGCGAAAGCGGAGGAGAGTGTTGATTTGGTGATGCGTGTTTTCGTTCGCTTTCCCTTTTTATTCGGGGTGGAGGGATCGTCCTTTGCGGCTTGTCTTTCTTCTGCCTGGGCTTGGGAAAGGACTTTCAGACGCCGGCGGTGGTGGGCACGTTTGTTTCGGGCTGAGAGGGATGATGAGGAGAACTTGGAGAAGAAAATTGTGTCCAGTCGTTGGGGCGTGTGCGAAGCCAGATATGCGGATGTGAGGATTAAGGTCGAGAAGTATGGCAGAGAAGGGAGAGCGGAAGGCATGGCGGTTGTTGCCAAAGGGGCCCTTTTCGTCATGCTAGCAGTCTCATCTGGAATGATACGATGCACCAGTGCAGACTCGCCTTGGCGCCGGAACACCGCTCTGTTTTTGACTAGCAGCCGCGAGAAATCCCACTCGGCGTTTCCTCCTGGCGGCGTTTCCCCGTTCACTACCGGTGCCATAAACTGAGGCCACAATCTGTCGCAAATAGACCGGAAGTCCGGAATGGATCCCGCTGTCGGCCCAACCAGGGAGTCGTAGACAGTAGATACAAAGTAGGGGTATACCCGAGAGGAGGTTTCAGCGGGCAAGCCATTAATGACCGGCACATCCGAGCTGAGGATGATGTGAATGGCCTCATTGCGCGTATATGGGGGGAAACTGACATGCGGAACCGCCGCACTTTGGAGGAACAGCGGCCGTGGAGTCGAGCTGAGGACTAAAATAACACATAAAGACGGGATCTACAGGTCATGATAGTTAGTCGCAATATTCCACACCCAGTAAGAGCCACCTGGAGCCAAGACTCACGATCTCGCCTAGCCGTGCCAACGCTGACAGAAGTGTGTGCGGCGCCTCCCTTTGCCTATCAATTTCATCTAACACCAGCACGAATTTGCCGGCATTTTCGGCGGACCTCGCTGCCAGGCACTCCTCGAGGAGGACTGACAGCCCGCTAACGTGCTCGCATCTTCCCTTGCCAGATTTTTCCCACTCTTCTTTCTGTCCCAGTGCCTCTAGCGTGTTCCATAAGATTTTCGTTAGAAGATGTCGCCCTGTGATACATTCCGAGCTACGGATAATCGCATGCGGCACAGCGAGGGTAGCGAGAACGGCGCGGAGGATGGTCGATTTGCAGGTTGCAGATATGCCATGCACAACGAGGGTTGATGGACTAGGGACATTTGGCTATTCAAACAGATAAAAAGCCGCTGGAGGTCAGCCAACTATCATGGTAAATATGGGGGATTCCTGGCGGCATGAACTCACACTTAAGAGACTGGCTAATTGCCGCATCTGGACCTCGCGACATGGCCATTGTGTGCTCAACGAGCTAGCGACCTCTTTTGGTAGCATGAAAGGCCCAGTCGATATTGATCAAACTTTGTAGACTGGATTGATGTCCAAAGCAAGTTGCGGCATCTCGTCGAAGCTCCGAAGGGCCGCTCCTTTGGTACGCACGTGATCACGCGTCGCGTCGCGAGATTGACAGCAAAAGTAAAGAGTTACAAGTTCTAAAGGGACATTATGGAAGTTATACTATATATGACATAGGCAAAATGGGTTTAAACTCGATTCTGATTCTGGTTGCTAGGTAAAATACATGCAGGTGCGTGTGCAGAATCATCAGAAGACGAATGGCAACGTCAACGTGATGAGCCGGAAAATGAAAACCTCATGATGTCTCACAGGCTCAAAAGGCCTCGACATCGATGCTCAGCTCAGTACACGGAATAAAGCCATGTGAATTAACGGGCACAACGCAACGTGCAGTTCGAAAAAAAGCACAGCGCAAAAGTACAACGATGGGTAAAAATAATGTGGGAAATCACAATGTGGAAGTGAAATAATAAAAAAAAGCAAGAATCGAGATAAAAAAAATAGCAAAAGAAACATCCTCCGCTGGACGAACCAGTCCTCAAACCAAGGCAATAGGGTGACAGATTGTTCCGAGGAGCAATCCAAGACCCATTGCCAGATGACCCCCATCAAGAGGGAAAGGAAAGGTGTAGAAGGTAGTACACCATGAGTGGAAGCAAAGTGCGCAGAGGAACCTAGTTCCATTGAAATCTGCATCAGGTTTGAGTCGCTTCATCATGAAAGTATGCAGTATGCAACATCGGCCGAATGCAATCAATGATCGTGGCACATTGCTTCATGAGTGTATGCAGGGAAAAACAAGAGGTAAATCACGAGGTAAATGATCATGGCATGTGCAATTGAAACCCATGTTCATAAACAACGTGAGAAAAAAATCAACCGTAAAATCGTGAGAGGTAGAAACAAAATGAAAAGAAAAACGTTCGTAGCGTCATTTCACTATGAGTACACTTGGGGCTGTGAAAGACAAGTACTGATGTGGGTGTCCCGAACCCAATCAGAAGTAGTTCGGAATTTGCGGCTGTCCAACCTTCATGGACAGCGGAGTAGAGATGGTGTAAGCGGAGGAGCTATCACTCTGTCCCGGAGGAGTAGTGGAGACAGAGCTCTGGGAAGACTGAGGCACATAATGCTGTTTGCCGTATCCGCCGTTGGATGCGGGGGTATGAGCACCAGGCTGGTACACGAAGGGCTTCTGCAACAGGTTCTTAGGAACCTGGGTAACATTGCTCATCTCATTCGGAGTCACTTCGCCACTGGTTGTAGCGCTGCTACCGTTGCTGCGAGGGTTGTTATCAGCAGCCATGATCTTGCCAGCAATGCGACGGCCATGAGGAGTCTGGCGAATGGATGGAAGAATTGGGCGAACGGCCTCGATAATGCAGTTACGAGTCTCAGCGTCACAAAAGTCCATGGCAGTCTGGACAACGTAGTTCGCGAAGGAATCGCGCAGCATTTTTTCAAGCTCATTGCCGGCGAGGAATTCCTCGATCATCGCACGTTTCATGTAATTGTCAGCAGTGCGGAGGCACTTCTCAATGACATTGGAGCTGAACTTCTGCTTGGAGAGCTGAGGAATGTTACCACCAAAGGTAGCACACAGTGGGTTGGTGAAACTCGGCTCCGCAAGGTCCAGAATGTATTGCACAACATAATTCCCAAAGGGATCCTGGACCAAAGCAAATGAATGCGATGTAATCTGCGCAATCAGACGAGCCTTCTGGTGACCAGAAGCATGATCAATGCAGCGCTGAAGAACACAGCATCCATGGCGATGAGTTCCCACAACCACGCAACGGGCTCCAACAGCGTCATAAATAAATTCAGCATCCTCAGAAGTGAGCCGATTAAGGCATTTCTGAATAACATGGTTGCCGTTAAGGTCCTGCACCAGATCAACGACGTGGAGCTTCAGCGCCTTGATCACTGTCTGGGTCTGCTGCGGTGTCGAAATGAACTCAATCATCTTCTGCAGTGCACGGGTTCCATGCTGGTTGAGAGCAATCTTAACCAACTGAGGAGCAGCATTGTTGATCAATGCCGTGCGTTGTTCATCGTTTGAATATTCCAGCAACTTCTGGCAAAGATAGTTACCGAAAGGATCTGTCCAAGATGGAGGGAAATGATTAGTTCTCAAGAAGTGCATTGATGGCAAACGATTGTTTCTTACCTGTCATTAGCTCGATAACATGCATGTATGTCTCACTGAAGATCAACTGCACGTGGTCCGGATTGCGCTCCTCCAACTTGCGCTGCAAGTAACGGCAGCCATGTTGATCCTTGCACAGGCTGTACAGTTCACCTTTGTAGTGTTCAAGGGGATAGTTGCCGAAACGCGTGAGCTGGTTTGCCTCGTTCTCTTGGCGACGTTGCGCCATGTTTCCGCGAGTTGCCGATTCGTTGAAGCGGACCGCAGGACCACCATAGTTGGGATAGCCGTTGTAAGCGGCAGCCCCTCCGAAGCTTTGCATATGTCCGTTGATAGAATTCTGTTGGCCGACATAGGGCTGCATTCCGTAGTTGAGAGCAGGGACTGAGCCTGTGACCGCTGGCACTCCGAACGGCAGGCTCATTGGGACATGCGAGCCAGAAGCGTGCTGATTCGATGCAGTGGAACTGATCTGGGGTCCGAAAGGTGGAGCACTGGCATGAAGCGTTGACTGGGTGCCGTGGAACTTGGTCTCATCGAAATCAGCCTTGGACTGATTGTTGTTCACACTAGTCTGGGAAGTTCGTCCCAGGCTCGCATTGTGGCGATGCACGTGCTCATTGTGAGACTGCGGCGGAGTGATGGACATTCCGGTTCCATTGCCCTTCACAGTGGGCAGATCATTTGTCGAGTAAGACGATTGCAAAGCCGTAGGGCGGCTCGAGGGGACAGGGGTCGCTGTCTCCTCGCGACGGTCATCGTGGAAAGAAATCTGACTTCCCATGGAACGACGATTGTGGCGAGAAATGTGGGCGGAATTGCTGATCTCCTCACTGTGTTGGTTTGTCACCTGATCCAAGTGACCAAAGATCTGGAGGTTCTGCGGCATGCTTTGATGAGACGACCGGTGCCGACTATGGTGAGAGTAGGATTCGGAGCCTAGGGCGCGAACGTTCGCCAGATCGTGTGCATCGGGGTTTGCAGACAGCTGATAAATGATTAGTCCCACAATACATTTCATGTTTCATTGACAAGATGCTTACCATGTTAGAATCACCCCGACGGGACAAAGTCGGAAACTTGTCATCCGGCTCAGTCAACTTGATGTAACTCTTGATGTCTGGGGTTGACAAGCGTTCCAGCTCTCTCAGGTGAAGATGAGACTTGTCATCCTCACTGGGGAACAGATACTTCGGAACATTGAAGCTGTCAATGCGAGATCCGTTCAGACCAGAGATACTCTGTCGGTGAGAGTGGCTGTTCTGGTTGCCCGAGGGAAGCGAGTAACGATGAACAGCACTAAATGAATGTTAATTAGGCCCCGAACACGACAAAATGTCCGACTGTCTCCACTCACGATGGCCCCTGGCGAAAAGGGGAAGTTGGATCCGCAAGGAAGTCGTCCTTCTCAGAGTTGCGGCGTGAGCCGGGGACAGAGTGTCCAACGAAACGGTCAATCGATTGCTGGGCGGACTGGGAAGTCCCCTGCGGCGAAGTCAAGGTGGACGGAGCAAATGCATTGAAGAAATTCGGCGAAGATGTAACATTGGAAGTAGAGAACCGAGCGGGGCGGCTGAAAGCATCTGACACAGCAGTATCACGATACTCAGGCGGGGTAGTAGGCTCACTGACTGGGCCAGATATACCAGCCTGAGCCATGTCCCGCGCAAGCTGCGCCATCTCTAGCTTCTCTTTCGCGTGTTGAATATCTAGAATCTTCATATCCTCTTCAAAGCGGCGTTTTTGTTCACGCATGTATTCGATGTGTTGTCTCTTCTTTTCAAACTGCGATAAGTCAGTACAACACTCAAAGCCAAGTGACGGACACAAAAATGATGATGTTTGGCAAAGTGGTAAGTTTCAGAAGTGAGCGGGAAGTGCGAGTTCAACAAAGTGAATTTGACAGGAAGCTCCAGATCTGCAGAAAACAATTTCTGGAGACAAAAGCAGAGATGCCAAAGAGGTTTCATGGGGGGAAATCTTGAAGGAGTATGGGATGATGCATGGAACGCACGAAGCAAACCGCAGATGTAAACTCGATAGGCAAATAGAACTTGAAGCCCGTTTAGATCTCAGGGTATCAGATGGAACGACGAGGGAAGCAAATACGAACGACGAGGATGGAAGGAGGAATAGAAAACTTGCGACGATGTGCGCGGTTTTTATACCTCGCAGACGGCGACAGGCAGGAGTTGACTTCAAGTCTGAGTAATGTCAAAGAATTGACAGACTTGAAGCACCAATAGGTGTCAATGATGTCTGTCGCTTCAATCAACTCAGCGAGTTTGCCTGGTCGATGCGATGCAATATCGATGATGAAAAAGAGAAGAATGGGGTAATTGAATGGTGAATAAGATGAATGATGGAGAAAAGAAGGATGAATAGTGATCGATGATAAGCGAATACGATAAGCGAAAGATGAATGGGGATGGATGAATGAGATGGGCTGAATGGCGGGTTAAATAGCAATGGTTGAATAGGCAACGATGGAGGCAGCGATCAAAGGTCGTCAGCGACTCATCTCACTTCGCATGGCAATTGCTCCTTTGCTCTTTCCCAACCAGACGCAATGGGGGAACACACAATATGACTGTTGACAATTCTACAATTCAACAAAAAGAGGATTTATATCTTACCGAAGACAACAGATCTAACGGGTCTTGCATCTGGCCCGAACCCGAGCTAGATCCCGAACCCGAGCTTGGGTTCAAATAATTCCATGATGGAAACTTGCTCGAATCGGTAGTGAACCGACGTTGCAGATTTGCTCGAACATCACCGGCCGGCCGAGTCGAGAAACCCGAGACAAAGTTCGAATGGCCCGGGGAAAGAGAAGTGTATCCAGGGAACGCAGACTCCGAGGGTGGGGATCGTGGGGATGGGAATCGCAGCTCGTCGAGGCGTTCACTCAGCCCATGCTTGAAGGCCATCGTGCACAGCGCAGCCGAATTGTCCAACTGTACTCCAAAAATGGACCTCCGGTCAGCCAATATCGGGATTTGTTGACAGAACCGAAACGGGGGTTATAGGGGAGCTTCTCCAAGAAAAGCGATGGTGACCAGCCCCAAATGTTATGGCACCCAGTCCTCCAGTGGTAGGGAAATGTCCGAATTGGGGAGGGGTGGGCTGGCGGTGTGTGTGTTCCTCGGTCTCTCAAGCAAGGGGAATATCGAGAGAGGGGCTGAGGGGTTGGCCAGGCGGAGACGATCTGCGCTCGCAAAAGGGACCCAACTTACACAATGAACGCCTCGAGAGGAGTGAAATCAGGTCGACAAAGGAAGTGTTGTACGATTTCAGGTGGCGCAAGTCATCTATAGGCAATATTGACGCGAAATATCGTGTGTTCCTGACGGTGCGGAGATCAGCAGGGAGTTAACAAAGTGGGATGAAGCTCTCTTACCGCTCCGACTTTGCGAACACCAAGAGATCGAGGCGCAAGCGAAACGAGCGTGTCGCGCAAAGGGGAAATACAACCTAACGATAACCCAAACGAACGATAGAAAACTGTTGTACAAAGAGGAGTTGCGGAGGGAGGAAAAAAGGAAAGAAGAAGAGGGGGGAAGAAAATGGCTGGGAGTCCAGATCAGAGCGGGGAGACCCTTTTTAGTAAACGGACTGTGGCCTTTTTTTTTGTCTTTCTTTTTTTACCCTGCTAATTCATTTTCTAACTACAGATTTTCCTATTTGAAGTTGTCGGAGAACAATGTGGCAAGCACATATTTCTCTTATAATTTTCATATTATCAAATTATATGGTAAATCTTTGAGCTTGATGGTATATAACATGTCCCTTTTCCAGTAGACGTTCGGGTGAGGCGCCAAAACAATACACCCGTTCCCCATACTCTCCAAAACTCTCTACATTTTCTCTTATCCTTATATTGTATGGAATATTGCCGACACAACTCGCCGGAACATAGCAGATGATGAGCCAGCAGTCACTCGGAAATCGATCGGATTCCATTGATTGGAAAGCCTCCGGTGTCTGTACGACTTGGGCGCACTTGTCCCGGGAACAGCCTGGGGTAGTTCAATGGGCGACAGCTCCCGCGAGGTCTTCAAGGAGCTACGAATGGTCAATTTCAAGGTGGACTAGGGACAACCTGGGCTGTACACGATAAAAACCATCGTGCTTGGACTTCGGTAAGGGGGTTTTCGGTGCGCTGGTCAAGAGAGAGCGTGGCATCTGCAGGTGCTTTTTCCCCCCCTCTAACAGCCACTTGTGGGGACTGAAGTGCCCGAAGATGTGACAGCGGATCGCCTTCTAAGGTGGTTAGGCGCCTGTGCCTGGATCTTGAGTGAAATTACAATGTACTCGGATATTCAAATGTTTGAAAGAAAAAGAAAGAAAAAATTTTTTATTTATATTCCCGGGCGCTATATCTTCTTCCTCATATCCAGGATACCAATAAGAATGACCAATAGAGGGAATGGTTCGCGCCGGTTCTTCACCCATGGGTTAATTGTCGTGTTCTTTATTCTCGTTCCATGGGTCTACACTAATAGCTTCCCCCTTTTTTTGTCCTTCCAAGGTTATCTTCTATTCTTCTATACTTCTGGAATTTGTCCGGTGTCCACCTCAATCTCCTGCAATCTGCAACGATAAGGGCTCGCCCTTTATGTCGAGACAAGCGGTGTACAATGGAAAAGTGCCACCGCTGATCGCGTCGCTTGGCCACCGATCCACCAAATGACGAGCATACCAATCGAGGTCGTCTGAACCCCAATCATTCTATGAATTATTCACACATCGGGGAGGATCGCCAATTATGGGCCACTTTTACCCCTCTATATATTGTAACAATGTACAGTCTATTGAGGCACGCGAAACTAAATATGTTTTCCGATCTGAGCTGAGTACTTGCTACGGTCTGTGCTGCTGATCTCTTGGGCAAATCTCCCCTCTTACCCCCCATGATCTTCAAGTGATACGTCCAACCCCAACTGTGCACGAACTAGTGTGCCAGCTATCGCCTGCAATAATTACAGTCATACTACTGGTAATACTAGTGAGAATCCTAATACATTTGTGGATTCAAAAAACCCACTAATTGACGCCCAAATGAAGCAATTTCGGTTACTTTCTTTCATGCCCAACGCCTGACTTACGCCTTCGGAATTGACTGGCTAGGTCACAACCGCAATTCACAATTCGAGGGCATTCTGAACAGGAGCTTACCCAGAAGGCAATATTACCTGTAGACTGTACCCAAAATCCGATGGCGAATAATATCTGAAACTAGACTAATCCGCCCACCCCGTCAAACTAACCTCTGTTGCTGAAGCCGTACATACAATAGGGCCCGGGCCTTTTAGACTATTGATAAGGAATACACAGGAGGTTCCCAGTCAAGGTGTAGTATGTCTAATGCCCTGAATTTGATATGTCTCCTCGGAGGATACTATGCATATCGGAAGGCAAATTATGATCCCTGTCTTACCAACCACGTGTGAATAGCGTTGCATATCTACAGCGATCGACACCATCTTCAACCCCTGACTTATCGCACCAACATTGTGTGCACGCTTTGTCCTCACATACATCCGGTCAGAAATAGGGTAGATTTGCTGGGAAAAGGGGGATTTTGAGGTGCAGCGTCCATACAACGTAGGTGTCGATGGTGGCGATTTCCAAAGTTGCGGTCAAACATATCCTTTTGCCACAGGTATCAAAACGTTACTCGGCAATGGCACATCGATGTACGGTGAAAAGCACGGTTGTGCATGTCAGAAAGTACTAATGATTACATCACTCTGTACGAAGACGAATACCTAGGTACGAGTCCTCGTGATCAGGAAGAGTGGACGCCGACGATGGTGGGCAGCGAGCTATAGAGGATAACAACGGGTGACACGAAATTCTCTTGTCTAGCAACAAGTTCTATCTTTGGGGGTGGATGAGAAACGATGTCGAAGAATTTGTCTCAAGATATCCGCGAGATCGCTTCTTTGATTTCCCAGTCGGGGGTTAAAGAGCTGACCAGAAGCCTCTTACAACGTTGTATGTTGTATTAAAAATGATGGACCGGGTGTTCTCAACACTTGACAAATCAATGCCACTCACCTGAGCAGTGTGACGATGACTATTTATAAAACTAGTGTACTATTGCCAATGCGAATGAAAATCATTGCACTTGGTAACTTGCAGTGGAATATCTCTTTGGTGTTATGTGTGACCGCTTCTTCAATTGTTAGGGTCGTCAGGGTCGTCCTTATAGATCATCTCCATCGAGCAAAGCCAAGTCAGATGTGACCAGTACAACGTAATCTGTTCGTGCAGATAAACAACTACACATATGTACCTAAACGTTCGGGGCTGGCGTGCATGCGCAAAGACCCACTGAACGTACACCCATGTCAACAGATCCTTGACAAACAAGTAAGGCCTCATACATTCAGCCCTGTGCACTCTAATAGGTTACACTCAACACAAGTCATTCGTTGAATCAATTACGTTTGCTGGTTTGGTCGTATATCTGCTTCTTCGACTATGCTCCTCATACCCTTTCAGCCTCGGTTCTAAGACCGGTCTGCCCTGAACCTTTCATTATACGCATTTACCATAGGATGGATTCCCGATTTGAACCGCTGATTCAAAGTAGAGTAAGCAACGAAAGACTCAAGGACATATAGAGCTATGAAGACCTAATCCGTTGTTTCGCATTGCTTTCAATCTTCGATTCATTGGAACACATTCTGTTGGGGCAACTACATGTGGGTATGGCTAAGATTAACTAACTAACAGGTAACTAGCATAACTATATCTCGTGACTTGAAGTCTTATGTCTAGAGACCGCAGATATGTTCCTTGAAAAGAGAGAGATACTATATGAACCTGCCTTGGTCATATGACTCATATCGACACACGAGATGGATGCCCGTTTTGCTTGCGATTAAGGGTGGAGACTAAATCGTGCCTCAGGCAACAATCTACAGGTCCCGACCAGCCCGCAGCTTATTAAGCCATCTCCAAATTACTCAAATCTTTCCCCTCCATGAGACACATTCTTGCGAGCTCCTGTTCGGACAACTGAGTTTGTTGTGATCGGAATATTATTGAATATCCGTATCTCTATTCTCAGCGGCCTAGCAAAAATGCCTCCGCGCAAGAGGCCACAGCCCTCTGCAGCTCGTCGGACGCGACGTCCATCGGAGGTAACGAAACTTTTTTTTCCCAGTCGCAACTCTCTCACGACTGATAAATGTACTGACTTCTCTGCTATTTGTTCAGACCGAGAAACAAGCGGCCACTGAAACCACCAGAAGCCGGCGACCTTCCCAGTCAAACCCCGTTCCTGAGCCTCACGAGCACTCCGCGCCTGTCAATGATTCAGCTCCCTCGAACTACAAGCCTAGAGACCCATTCGATGCGCTTTTAGAACCATTTTACTACAACAAAGGGCTCACAGAGCCGATCAACACGGCCAAGGACAAATGGAATCTGCTTCCTGCGTTTCTCAAGGTCAAAGGGCTGGTGAAGCAGCACATCGACTCTTACAACTACTTCGTTGAGGTGCAAATGAAGAAGATCGTGGAGTCGAGCTCAACCATTCGGAGTGATGTGGACCACAATTTTTACATCAAGTTTACCGACATCTATGTCGGCTCACCTCGCCGAGCCGACGAGCAAGGCGATGGCGGACTTGAGTTCGAATCGACGATCACGCCGCAGGAGTGCCGCCTGCGAGACACCACATACGCCGCACCAATTCTCGTCGACTTTGAGTATGTTCGTGGCCGGCAAAGGGTTATCCGACGAGGCATCTCTATTGGAAGAATTCCCATCATGCTTCGGAGTTCCAAGTGTGTGCTGTCGAACAAAACACCTGCTCAGATGAGCGTACTTAATGAATGTCCGCTTGACCCCGGTGGATACTTTGTCGTCAACGGAACAGAAAAGGTCATTCTCGTACAAGAACAGCTGAGCAAGAACAGAATCATTGTCGAAACAGACACGAAGAAAGACATCGTTCAGGCGTCGGTTACCAGGTATGTACATGTGTAAATTTCTTCTCTTTACCGGCACTGACCTTCGCAGTTCCTCGAACGAGCGCAAGTCCAAGAGTTACATCGTCATGAAAAAGGGCAGGCTCTATGTCAAGCACAACGTGCTGAACGAAGATATCCCTATCATCATTCTGCTCAAGGCCATGGGTATCCACACCGACAAGGAGATGATGCAAATGGTGACGGGTGACGATAGTCTGTATCAAGATGATTTTGCCATCAATTTTGAGGAGGCGATCAATGTCGATGTCAACACCCAACAACAAGCCCTTGAGTGGATCGGCTGCCGAATCAAGATCAACCGTAAACAGGCCGCTTACCGAAAGACGCACGTGCAAGAGGCAATTGAGGCCATTGCATCTGTG
Source organism: Penicillium turbatum (assembly GCA_030762825.1). Taxonomy (NCBI): domain Eukaryota; kingdom Fungi; phylum Ascomycota; class Eurotiomycetes; order Eurotiales; family Aspergillaceae; genus Penicillium; species Penicillium turbatum. Next base: position 467,719 of record JAUJYX010000003.1, on the reverse strand, counting down.
ATCATCTCTCATATTGAGGTCAAGGACATGAATTTCAGACCGAAGGCCATTTATGTTGCTCATATGGCTCGTCGCGTGTTGATGGCGAAGAATGACCCGGCGCTAGTGGATGACCGTGATTATCTTGGAAATAAACGGCTGGAGCTGGCGGGCCAGATGTTGGCTCTCCTCTTCGAAGATTTGTTCAAGAAATTCTGTTTCGACATCAAGATGAATATCGACAAAGTCCTCAATAAACGCAATCGGGCCGAACAGTTCGATGCTTGGACTATCGTGACCATGCACGGAAATCATATCACTCAGGGCATGAATCGAGCCATCTCCACCGGAAACTGGAGCCTGAAGCGTTTCCGCATGGAGCGCGCAGGTGTCACTCACGTCCTCAGTCGATTGAGTTACATTGCAGCGCTTGGTATGATGACCCGTATCAGCAGTCAGTTCGAAAAGACCCGCAAAGTCAGTGGTCCTCGTGCCTTGCAGCCGTCCCAGTTTGGAATGCTTTGCCCTGCAGATACCCCCGAAGGAGAGGCATGTGGTCTTGTCAAGAACTTGGCCCTCATGACGCATATCACGACCAACGATGAAGAAGGACCGGTGCGAAACTTGATCTTCATGCTGGGCGTCGAAGACATCTCGAGTGTCGGCGGACAGCAACTTTACGCACGGGGTGCTTATACGATCTCTATCAACGGTACGCCGACAGGTTTGACCAGACGCCCCAAGTCCTTCCTGAATGCTTTCCGGCGGCTGCGCCGCATGGGCCGGGTTTCGGAGTTTGTCAGCATCTACATCAACCACCACCAGCGAGCTGTCCATGTTGCAACCGACGATGGACGAATCTGCAGACCGCTCATCGTCGTGGAGAATGGCAAATCTCTTGTCAAAGTCCACCATCTCGAGAAGTTGCGGGATGGTAAAATGGAGTTCGACGACTTCCTCGCTCAAGGGCTCGTGGAGTACCTCGATGTGAACGAAGAGAACGATTCCTATATCGCCATCTACGAGAAAGACATCTCAAATACCCACACCCATCTTGAGATTGAACCCTTCACAGTCCTCGGAGCCGTCGCTGGTTTGATTCCCTATCCTCACCACAACCAATCCCCACGTAACACCTATCAATGTGCCATGGGTAAACAAGCCATTGGTGCCATTGCTTCCAATCAGTTCCAGCGAATCGATTCCGTTCTCTACCTTATGGTCTACCCCCAAAAGCCAATGGTCAAGTCACGAACCATTGAGCTGACAAAATACGACCAACTACCTGCTGGTCAAAATGCAACTGTTGCCGTGATGAGTTACTCTGGATATGATATTGAGGATGCTTTGGTCCTGAACAAGGGATCCGTTGACCGTGGCTTTGGACGTTGCCAGGTCTTCCGCAAGTACGTCACTACCTTGAAGAGTTATCCCAACGGCGCCAAGGATGACCTCAGACCGCCGACCTATGAGAATGGCGCTCCAATTCGCAAGCACGCGCTCCTCGAGGCCGATGGCCTAGCTGCAGTTGGCGAGATGGTCAATGCCGGCGAAAGCTACATTCATAAAGTGACACCTAAGGTACAAAACATGATGGGCTTTAGCGGATCCGACATTGGCAGAGGAGAGGTTATCGACGCATCCATGACCTACAAGCTGCCCGATCCTTCCTATATCGACAAGGTCTTGGTATCTGCCACTGAGGGCGAGACGCAACTCATCAAGGTCTTGACCCGCCAAACGCGTCGCCCCGAGGTCGGCGACAAGTTCTCTTCCCGTCACGGACAGAAGGGTGTCGTCGGAATCATTGCCGATCAGGCAGACATGCCCTTCTCCGACCAAGGCATCAACCCCGACATCATCATGAACCCTCACGGTTTCCCCTCTCGAATGACAGTCGGAAAGATGCTGGAGCTGGTCGCCGGCAAAGCAGGTGTCCTCTCTGGCCAGCACGGCTACGGTACCTGTTTCGGTGGTAGCCCCGTTGAGGAAATGTCCCAGATCTTGATTGATAAGGGTTTCAGCTACGGTGGCAAGGACTACCTCACCTCCGGTATCACCGGCGAGGCCCTGCCCTTCTACGTTTTTACTGGTCCCATTTACTACCAGAAGCTGAAGCACATGGTTCAAGATAAGATGCATTCTCGTGCCAAGGGCCCAACAGCCACTCTTACCCGTCAGCCCACCGAGGGTCGTTCGCGTAACGGTGGTCTTCGTCTCGGTGAGATGGAGCGTGATTGTTTGATTGCGTACGGTACTAGCCAGCTGCTACTTGAGCGTCTGATGATCTCGTCCGATCGCCACGAGGTGGATGTCTGTGAGCAGTGTGGTTTCATGGGTTACTTGAACTGGTGTCCTGGCTGCAAGTCTTCGCGTTCCGTCGTGAAGATGGTGATTCCATATGCTGCCAAGCTTCTCATTCAAGAGCTGATGAGTATGAACGTTACGGCTCGTCTGAAGATGGACGATGAGTTCCCCGAAATGAAGGGACGTTAAGCTTTTGATTCGGGTTTGGTTTGGTTGGTGTTGGGGATAAGTAAAATGGGACATGTGTATACCTGGTCTTACGAATGAATGGCATAGCGCGGCGATTTTATATTATCTTTATTGAACTATTCTTCCCTGTAACACGTAGTTGGAGCTACAAACACTGCACCTCGGATCAGAAACAGAACAGATTTTGCATTACTCTCCATATAAATCCAATTTCTATTTTAAACGACAACCAGAATAAAGGAAAAGAAAGAGAAGAAAGACAATGAAATCCACCCACAACACATTAGAGATTCAGAATCTTCGACTCAAAAGCCACATGCTGATAGCGAGTAAACTCCTCAATTTCTTTCATAACGTCGACTCTAGTGTTCAATGCCTCTTCCAAAGACATCGGCATGTCATCCTTGTCCTTCAGAGTATCAAGCGCCAGCTTCTCCATAGCCACCCTGGCCCCTTCGCCAGTCTCCTTGATATCCTTAGTCCAATCGACACGTTGAGGCGGGATGTTCGCCGTAGAGATGACCCGAATGTTAGGATCAACAAGGAAGAACACCAGGGCACGCGCCCATCCAGGCTTCGTTTTGTCCACCAGCTCGAATCGCGTGAATCTATGTTGTACAGCGCTCGGGTACATGATTGTTCGACCTGGTCTGGCGCGAATTTTACCGGGGCATTGAATGGCCGGCTCGCCGTTTTCGAGGCCGAAAACTTGCTGCAGCCAGATGAAATCATTTGGGTCGTGTTCGATTTCAGACAGCGTGTCGCTTTCTATCATGTTCCGGAATTCCATGTACGAGTCGTGAGTGTTGTGGTGATCGTAGACGAGGAATGCCGAAGCGCAGACGTGTTCGTTCTAGTTGGACGTTTTGTTAATATAAAGATGCAGACCGGGAGAAGTTGCCTGAGACTCACCATAGAGCACTCGACGTGGAATTCTGTCTCAAAATTCGGTTCCTCCGGGGTTAGCTCAATGCTCACTATGCGAGTGATCACCTGCAGTCCACGGTCCTTGAAGTCCTTGTTAAGATCGACGCCTCGCTCGATCCGAACAGCACTAGGTAGATCCTCGGGTAGTTTATCCATCATCCAAGGTGGAACCGCCCAGGGGATGAATTTGCCTACATCAGGCTGGATGGCTTGCATGTTCTCCAACCCCCACTTCTCTGAGCGCGCATCAAACTCACTCTGGGCTTCTTTTGCATATATTTGAGGTGCCTTTGCAGCAACATCCTTTGGAACTGGGTAATATTCCGCTTTGTGGTATTCGATTCGGGCACGGGAATGAAGCTGGTCCTTGAGAGGGGTCAAAGTTGCGTTCCACTGGGGAACGACGCAGTTGAAAGCCTCTTCGATCAGCTTGTAGACGTTCCGATGTTTGACCGGGTGCAGATTGTTGATGTATGTGGCTATGTGCCATTTCCCGTCATCACCCAACTCCCAGTCCGAAGGAAGTATCTGGTATTTGCGGCTGTAAGGCCGAACCTGGATATCTGCCCGAGACAAGACACGCCAGGCAATGTCTTCTCTGGTTATTCCAGTCTCCTTTGGGGTTGGGATGACTTCTCCTTGACCGGCGTGCTCAAGGGCGTCATCGAGCCCAATGACTTTGTCGGTGAGAATACGACTCTTGCCGTAAACGAGCGGATACAGAGCCATGCAAAGATAATCTCGCTCCCTGCTCAGTTTTCCTGGATAGTGGAACTTTAGCCTCTGATCGGCGTACTCTAGTTCCGGCAGCAGGACTCTCATTTCGCGGATGAGCTTGTCAGGCAGATTCGTGTCCGACTTGGTGACATCGCCATTGTACAGGGCCACTACATTTGTGGTCTCATAGATAGTGGCTTTGAATTGAAGCTCGTCAATTATCCACTCAGCCATGTTGAGCGTAATGTCTTTGTCACTACTCATGGCGTCCTTTTTCCACTGCTCCTGGATGGTGGGATCGAAGACCTGTCTCGATCTCAGTGGAATGTCCTGTCTTGCGTTAGAGGGCCACTGACCTTTTTCCACCACTGAGGTATATCGGTCAGATATTCCATATATGCCACCATATCAAGCTCACGCAGGGTGCAGACGGGCAGACTAGAGAACGTTTCAGCATTGTCCACTTCCCGAGGGACTATACCTAGGTAGACTTACTCCACATATCCTGCCTCGATGTCTCTGTCGTCCAGCGCCGTTGGAAACAGACTCCGACACTCCACGCCGTAGATGTTCTTCTCCGTTGGAGCGAAGTCCAGCGGCCGGTTGAATCCCGGAAGCTCCAAGCGGGGGTCTTTCGGTGCTTTGGCATGGAGTGTACTCGACTGGCAGTTTGAATGTTGGAACATTGTCGCGTTTCGTCAATTCAACGCTGATTGTCAAAAGGATCTGATCTATTCGACCCGGTCAAAATAGCACGAGAAAGCAGGAACACTGAACCCTACTTCAACAGAGAGGAGTGTTTTGCAACGGCATGTATTATGTCAGACACATCGAGTAGACATGAGATATATTGATTGAGATGAGAGAGGAGTTGGAAGATATCAACCTGGGACCTCCGGGACAGAGAAGAAATCGATGATGCAGCGGTGTCGTCGTTTTGGAATCACCTGATATATCGCAATGATTTACGCTCCCAGATGGGAGCTGCGGAACTTTGCCCCGGCCTTTCGGTCTGTCTCTTGCGGCCTTCCTTTTCCGCTCTGGTGGTTAGCCCTACTTACTATTGGTATTTGCTCTGAGCTCACAGTCATGGTGATTTAACATCTGTGACCATGGAATGGCGAAACTTTGTGGTACGCTCGAGTGAAACAGTGATTCAATTGCTTCTTGAGCGGAAATATGAACAGTATAGCACCTATATATACAACATATAATTGAAAGCCCTGCTAGGGTCAGGAGCTACTCCGAGGTCATGGGTGGGGAGCACATCGGCATGGTCCTCGCACAGCATGATGCATATCAAGCATGCATGTGTCTCCCTAAACATCGAGACAAAGTCCCAAGATAAGGGGAAAGGGAATTGAAAGTTATGCCAATACCGAAGCCCCCAAGTACTCTTTGACAATACCCCAATAGCGCTCGGGCTCGACTCTCATATGCCCGACATGAGGGGAGCCCTTGAACAACTCGCGGCGCACGACACAGCGCTTAGCCTCCGCGTCCAAAGAATGAGATTCCACGTCGCGGAAGTCAACCAACTCATCTGTATCAGAGTAGATATAGCAGCGATTGAGAGTTCCCTCCGGGTTAGCCGCCCGCACCAAAGATGTATCATTGATGACCTCGCGGGCTAGGGAGATAGGATCCGAAAGCGTGGTAAATGAGTGGATCAGCTTGAAGAGAACCAGGGAAGCGAAAAGCAAGCTTTGGCCAAGCAGTCGCAAAATCCACATCCGAGGAAGGGCAAAGGAGAAAGCCTTGAATGCCGATCGTAGGCTGGGACTGCCCGGGGCACTATCAAGAATCATTGCCGAGATCGGCAATGAGGTCCCTGTGGCATCCTTCCAAGCATGTAATAGATGCGTTGTGTTTGACATGCCTCCATTTGAGAAGAAGTGCACAAAGACCGGATTTTCAGGAGTCACTAGACCGCGCATTGCTTCCACGGCGGGGGCGATGCGGGCTCTCCGGGTCTGGGTCCTCAGGCGCCAGATGAAGTCATTCGATGAACTTCGGACAAAAATGATTCGTGCTGATGGCACTAGGCGCCGGTATTCGACCACATATTTCGCTAGTGCACGCGGGGGCGCATTCATCCAAAAAGCAATAAATATCACCGGCCGATCCGCCTTCTCACTTGGAATGGTAGAGTCTTGGAGATAGACTGAAGGGGCTAGCCTGGTAAAAGACCTTAAGGGGTTCACGGCTATTGTGGCCATGATGCAAGTCCGAACACCTGGTGTAAGATCAGATCGTAGTCGAGTTTGAGGCCTTTGGACGGCGATCCCTCGGCGTGCCCGTGCGCACTAGCCGGACTATGCAACGCCGTCTCTTATCATCATCTTTCTCCAGAGACTCTAAACAGTCCTTTGAGTGTTCAGTAGCTTACAAGATATATCTTGTGCCAAAAAATGATTCATTGAATTGCTGTAGACCTAAGCTGCAAAGGTCTTTGGCATCACGGGGCTTGGCCTGGAAGAACTCCTTGGCAAAATACGAGCTCGGATAACTAGCAGAAGAGCGTAGTACAAGACATACAGGAATGATGTACTGTCTTTTGCAACGCCATTTGATATATTGAAGAAAAGAGACTAGCTCCCCAAAACGCCATATTGAACCTTGCTATAACCTCAAAGGCAACGCCCTGTTGCAAAATCTAGATATCTCCACTATCTAAGACTCAAGAAGGATCGTGAAAGGGTAGGGTTGGATAAAACATTGCAGATATCAGCGCTTCCCTCAAGTTCGACCACCACTGTCAGACTTCTTAGTGCTTTCCTTGCCCTTTTGGCTTTCAGCCTCACTTCCCGAGGCAGTGGCAGAGTCAGCCAGATCCTTTCGCTTTCCCCGCAATGTTTGTCCAATGCCTTGGAATTTGGGCTGGTCATCGGGAACGGGTTGCCCACTCTCATCACGGGGCTTGACAGGTGTGATCGCGTACCCGAAGAAGAGCTGGTTGGGCGGGAGTCGGAGTGGTTGGGGGCCATTGGTTCTTCGCGTGGGAGGAGGATGTGAGGGGTCCGATGCGCCGGGGGTGGGAGTAGAGGGTTTAGGAGTTGGAGCTTTGCTGCCCTTCTTGGCATTGAGACGCTGGCCTCCAGACAAGAAGTTGGAGGATGCCGCGCGTGCACCCGCGACAGCATCGGTGGCCTCGGGGGCAATTGCGGAGTAGTTGATCGATTGTGCCATGGTGCCATGGGGGTGCAAAAGCCCACCGGCTGGAAGCTTTCCACCACGAATGACGCTACCAGGAGTGCTGGCTCCACTAGTCCGCTGTGGTTCTTCAAATCCAACCGGAGCAGCGAAATCAACCTCCAAGTCAGTCTCCAGCACGGATATCGCATCCTTCGAACCAGATGGCTTCGTTTCTAACACCGCCATTTCATATACTTGATCGTTGTATGCAAAAGTGAAGACGTCGCCTTTGGAGAGGCACGAGAAATTCCGGAAGGCATTTTCGAGCACGGCTTTCGGGTCACTGATATCTAAGAAGGAGGTTGACTGTGCTTGGAGTTTGATAAATTGGCCAGGAGGGAGGTCGGTAGATTTGATTTGAAGAAGGTCGCCAGGTTCCAGTAGTAATGTTTGCATCAGCTGTAGGGAACCAAGTCTTAGTACAGCTCCGCCACATTGAGGGTTATGTTCTCGCTCACCCAGAATGGCAGATAGATCTTGCCCTCCTCAGCAATAAACTCCAGGACACCCGCATGTGTCATCTTCCCTTTAGCACCATTATGAAGTTCGAATAGCATCGGGTAGGTAATGTGAAGTCGGGTGAGCTTGTCCAATGCGCTAGGAGGCATGATTACCTTGCCACCGTGGTTGACATTCTCTCTTTCGGGACCTGGAAGCATAGCTACTGGGTAGCAACGATAGTATTCATCAAAGCGACGGGCTGTGGCGCCCGGGCGTGCCATGCCAGCACCTAGGATACCATCCATGGGGTCGTCGGACCAGTAACCAGGTCGAAACTATAGCTGTTAGCGGGAAGATTGAACAGTGAGAGTGTAGTGAGACTGGTCCTTAGCTCACCATGATATATTTGTGTGAATTGAATAAGCAAAAGTTGATAAGAAGAAAGCTATCAGTGAGCCCAATTTATCTGAGGCACAATGCCGCTGGATCGCCATCGGTGACGCAGTCGCTCCGCCATGATTTTCCGCTCCGACCCCGGACAAGGAAATCAGCTCTCTACGTACTTGACAATTTACACTTTATTTTTTTTTAAGGCAGAACATAGTCCATTCCCTTTGCTACTTGATACCCCTTCACAGTATCCCTCCACAAAGCGCCATGTCGAGCTCATTACCGCGCCCTAAGCGCACAGGCGAAGATTTCGGCAGCACTCACTACAATGACGACGAGGATTCAGAGCACAAAAAGCCCCGCTTTGACCTTCGCAACCCCTCAGCTCTTGCTGCAGATGCGCCTGAGGAAGATGCAGTATTGGACGCTGACGAGGTTGGCCGACGTGGTCAAAGAATAAGACGCAAAGCGGTCAATCTCGAGGGTTACGACTCAGACAGTGAGAACGAAGGGTTTTCCGCACACACAGAGAAGAAATCCGAGCGCAAACAAGCCAAACAAGATGCGGATGACGATGATATGTTCGCCGAACTACAAGAAGATTTCGGAGCAGAAGAAATTGATGGCGACGAAGCTGTTCACAAGAACAAGAAGTCGGTTCGATTTCTACAGAACGACGAGATCGAAGGCCAAGTCGACTCTTCAAAGGGCGGAGGAACAGTGAATATCGATCCGAACCTCCGCACAGGTCAACTTGAGGAGGAAGATGAGAGTGGTAGTGAGGTGGCGGAGGAGGAACGCGCACGAGTCGACGATGACCTGGACGAGGAGCTTGGCGCAGGTGGCAAGAAGAAGCACGCACCTCTACTTGATGCTTTCAACATGAAAACGGAACAGGAGGAGGGCAGATTCGACGATCAGGGCAACTATATCCGCAAAGCCATGGACCCCGATGCCATCTACGATTCGTGGTTGGAAGACGTCTCCAAAAAGGACATCAAAAAGGCCAAAGAGGCCGCCGAGCAACGCGAGGCAGAGCGCAAAGAGAAGGCTCGCATAGATGACAGCGTCTTGACAGCGGATGCCCTCAAATCAATTATCATCCATCTCGAGCGTGGCGAAACGATACTTGAGGCCCTGGCCCGACTCGGCAAAGGCCTCCACCGAAAGCCCAAGTGGCAAAACAAGAAGAATAAGAAGAAGGCCACCGAGGATGTCGAGATGACGGATGAAGACCCCAGTGAAGTAGCTCGGAAGAAGGCAATTGATTCTATCACCGGCGCTGCGGATATCTTGATGGGTCGCGATCAGATTGATATCTATGACACAGAGCGCGAAAAGCTCACACGGCAGTATCGAAGCGAAACAGGCGAGACCTGGGTCGACCCTCAATCTACAGGTGGAGTGACTGAACAAGGTCCCACAATGTGGGAATACCGGTGGTCTGACGCTAGAGACGGAGGCGACGCCCATGGCCCATATGATAGTACCATGATGGATTCATGGAACAATGCGGGCTACTTTGGCGAAGGGGTGGAATTCCGCCGAGTTGGCGACGCAGGGCCGTGGAGTGGCGCCGTCGAATTTTTGTGATATACAGGGCTGTCTCCCACGTTCCTGTAGCTACGAGATATTGCTTTTGGTTACATGAAAGTACCAATGATGAACGAAACATTAATACCATACCCTCTACATAGGGAGGTCCGCCATTGAATGTCAAAAGGCCATTGAAATCATCTCAATAAGCGCCGGTCCTATCATACATCATTCCCATGATGCGACACAAAAGAAAAACAAACAAATCAAAGTCCAGTGTAGCTTTTCCAACCCGCTTAACTGCCCACCGAATAGCCCAGTACTAAAACATGTGACTTTATTAAGAAAGTTCCATGGCGTCGCCATTGTTGGCCGTCAGGCTCACATTACCCTCGTCACTAATGAAGCGCTGTTCATATTGGTTGATGAACTTCACACTCCGAGCAGGGTCGTAGAACAACCGGAAGCTGCGCTGGACATCATCGACGCTGACCTCCTTCGCCTTGCGTTTTTGACTCAAAAGATGCGAGGTGGTAATAATGTTGCTAGCGTAACGTAAGTTGGACTCCTGACCAATCTTAGTGAGAAGCGCGAGAGCATCGGGCGAAAGATCTATTTCCTCTTCCTGCGCTCGGATTGCGAGGATCTGACGGATCTCATCGCCCGAGTACATCGATGTGCTAACGATCACAACCCGATCAAGGAAATCAAGAGGTAGGCCGTGTGGAGAGGTGTAGTTGGTTCCACGGATACGTGCCTGGCCACGGTTGCTGGCCATGATGACAATAGGGGCCAGCTCGGCCTCAAGTGCACGGTTGATGTAGGAGTAACACTCAATATCGAGCATATGAACCTCGTCGATGAACAGGACACCAGGGATAATCTCTGCCTTGCCCTCTTCCTTCCATTCAGCCACTTTGGTATTGATCTGATCCCGAACTTCACTCCGAATCTCGCCCGTATCGCCGGAGAAGAGGGCCAGGAATCCTTGTGAACGTGAATTGATCACATCGATTTCATGAAGACTGACGGTGTGAACAATTTCCTTGCGAACCTGAAGCTCGCCTTCGGGGCACTGGACAAACTTGGTGTCGGCACCCATGGCGTCGTAGTCTCGCGAGCGTGCATATGACCGGCCGAGCTTGGTGATCTTGCCGGAGGACTTGTCGATTGAGATCACATCTCCTGCCATTACGCGTTCTTTAGTCATCGAATCAATCATCTTGGTTCCCATATCGTAAATCGTTTCCATGTCGGTGGTCTTGATTGTGAGCTTTCCTTGTTTATTGCCCTGCAGGGAGTTAGTAACCAACGGCATTGATTATTCTCAAGTATGGATGCACTTACTCCGGTAACGCTTCGGTCAATTTGAATCTCCACAATTTCACCCTCGATGATTTCACTCTCTTCTTTGATACGCACACCGATGGATTTCCGGAACGCCTGTGTGAGGGCTTCTGTCTTCGACATCTCCATTGAGAAGATTTCAGAAGCAGCAAGCATAGTGAAAGGTACATCTGGCCCGAGAGACTGTGCCATGCCCATTGCAATTGCTGTCTTTCCCGTGCTAGGAGGTCCTGCGATCAGAACCGCGCGACCAGCAATCCTGCCTTCCCTCACCATTTGCAGGATAACAGCAGCAGCCTTGCGGGCCTTTTCCTGACCCACAAGGCCTTGGGATGATGTCCGAGGTTGGAGAGTGTCTGCATCGACACCAAGACCTCTGATATGCGAATGGGCGGCGATGAGGTTCAGTCCCCGGAGCTCCTTGCTCTCTGCGACAGTCGAGATTGGCTTTTTCTTGGTGTCAGCGGCGGGTGAATATCATAAGGGGTTGTTGACTTACTACGGCCATTTTGAAGATATCCCGAGCAAATTCCTATCTCTGACTGGAAAACTATGTTGGTCAAATGCGCCAGAGCTCTAGAGAAGCAAAAGAAGAGAGAGCCAGAGCAGATCACGGATCGGAGATGCTGTGACACCGCCCGGCAGAATAATTCCTCAAAGAAACGCAATACTTCAAGTTTGTTTGTCGTTCCTGAATCACAGTAGACAATTAAACATCACAGCAATCATCTATTGTTGCGATTTTATTTTTTTCTCTTATCTCTTTCGAGACTAAGTCGTTGAACCTCGGTGTTTACAACACTATTTACTTATCATTTTACCTCCGACACATCCTCGCGCGACGGACGCGTTTCGCCCTTTGCACTACGCAATCTCCTCTTTGATATCCTGCTGTGTGCTGATGGTAGACCGACTGGTCAACCTACTGCCGCAAGTAGTTTCCCCTAGGATCTAGGTGCACACTGCACATTGTGCAATCGAGCCTACGAAAGGAAACACCAATCTTTCGGTTCTATTGCAAATACGATGAGTATTTCGCAATACTTTCGTCTCAGGGAATATGGACAGTATGGACGTTGACTCTCCCAACCCCAATATTCAAAAGCGACCACTCTCGGGCCAATTCCCATCTGGTCTACCCTCAGCCGCAGTGCGAGATCCTCGGCTTGCCGGTGCTGCAAGACACCCTGCCGCACCTCAAACGTCAAATACGCAACAGACCAATCCGACGGCTCCCACAACTCCTTCTTCAGACCCTAGGTCTCCGCCGAGATTACCACAAGTGCCCCCAGCCTCGCTCCCGACTAAGCAGCCAACCCCTAGGCCCCAGGAAATCCAAGATGCGCCTGGTCACCAAAGCCTGCTGTCTATCTCGGAGTTGGTCAACTCATTGATCAAAGTGAACAAGGCTGAGGAACAAAAGGAAAGGCTTCAAAAGGAAATCGCTTCCATTGCCAAAAATCTACAAAGGGCCAGGCAGTCTCAGCAATTTCCGAGCGTCATTGCTGTCTTGCAACAGCAGTTGGATGCGGCCCAGGATGAACTGTCGAGCCATACCAGATTAATCGACCAGAATAGAATACTTTCGACCCAGGCGCAGGATAGTTTCACTGCCATTCTGTCGCAACAAAAGTCGCAGCCTCAGCTCGAAAAGATACCTGAGAGGGTTGGAAAACTGGAGTCTCAATTGAGTGCGGTGCTTCAAACCCCCAACTCAACCGCCGGCCATGAGAAGGCAACGAAAGCAAACACTGAAATTGAAGGGCCCCCAGTGGCCTTGCAAGATCCGGACCGAGATATTGGGGAGCTCAAAGAAAAGTTGCAGAAAGTGGAGGATGCTCCCGGAAATTCCAATGGACTCCAGGAAGCGTTGGGTTACATGAAGAAAATCGCGAACTCAGTTGCTCACCAATCCAAGCGAAACGGTCAATTTACGGCAAAGATCTCAAGTCTTGAGAATGAAGTGAACGATGCTAGCAAAAAGCTTGAGGACAAAGTTTCTATCGTCCAGACTATGGCAAACACCGTCGAGAATGAAATGAATAATTCCAACGAGCAGCTAGAGAAGGACATCTCGGCGCTTGGTATCAAAGTGACCACAATGAAGGATCAGTTTGAGGGCAAGCTTTCTTCTATCGAAGACGGTATCAGATCACTCAAAGCAAAAGAAAAAGATACTAGAAATGGCGGGTCCACCAACGTTTCACAACTTGAGACCGATTTGGAAGCCCAGAGAAAGCAGGCCATGGAGGCGATTGCTGCCCAGGAAGCCTATTTGGAGGACTTGCGCAGGCAACGGCAACAGAATCTTGATAATGGTGACCGGTCATCATCGGATGCGTCAACACCAAGTGCCAATGGCGGGGTGCTTGCGAGAGTCGCATCTCTGGAACGCAAAACCCAGGCCCATACGACCTTGCTCGACCAAATCAAAGAACTCCATAGTGAGGTGGATTCTATGCGTCTCTCTGAGCTGGCAGAATTACGCAAGGGCCACGACTTGAGCCAAACACTGATGGAATCTAAGTACCATGAAACCTCGCGAAATGTGGAGGGACTGAGCAAGAAGCAGGCGGAACTCGACACAAACTTATCTGTACTAAGGACTAACGTGTGGACTGCCGTACAGCAGCTTCGGGTCAGTCTTCAAAATGAGCTAAAAGGGGTTGAAAATCGCCTTAGTCAAGTTTCCATCGTCACGCAAACCGTCAAGAAGTGCGAAAGCCAGGTCGAAACTCATTCCAAGGCCATCCGGTCTCTGGAACAACGATGGGGAAACATCACTACCGGCGACCTGGTCAATTCTATGGCACGTGCTATGCAAGAAATGTACCCTTCTGTTGACCAACTAGGACAACAATTCGTAGCCTACCAAAGTGAAGTTGAGCTCAAATTCTCTGCACTCAGAGCACACGCGGACACTCTCAAGGCCGAAACAGAAAGGGCCCAGGCAGATGCATCAAGCAGCCTGGCAAATACAGACCAATCTCAAGCACCACAGGTGTCACCCGAGCAGCTCCAGGCTTTGGACCAGATCGCGACTTTGCTTCAAAAAGTCAACGACCTCTCAGACAGTCTTACACCCATCGATCAACTCACCAGGGGTCACACTACTCAGTTGAACCAAAATCTCGAACAGTTGAGCGAATTACATAATAAATTCGCGGCTCACGAGGAATCCATCGCAGCCATTGCTGAGAAGGCAGATGAGCAAGCGGAACGATTCGAAGAGGTCACCGAGTCCATGAACAAGATCGGTCCATTGACCGAAAGGTTCGATGCTCACGTATTGGAACTCGAATCTTTCCGCGGAAGGATAAGAACAACGCTCGAGGGCCTGACCAATGCTTCGCAGCAGCGGGAGACCAATGAGAACGAAGATCTTGCTAAGGCCAAGGAAGACATCTCGCAACTTCAGAAGGTCAAAGAAGAGGTCGAGAATTTGACTAGAGCCTCGGCAGAGTGGAAGGCAAGCGAGAACGAGGATCTCGGCAAGGTCAAGGAAGATATCTCCCAACTTCAGGCCCTCCAACAAGAGGTCAAGAGCTTGACTGAAGCCATAAAGGAGCGGCAACAAGCCGAGAATGATCACAGTCTGGACGTGGTCAATGACCACACCTCGCGACTTGACAAGATTTGCAAAACAGTTGAGGAGCTGACTCAGGCCTCGGAAAAGCGGAAGGCAGAGGAGAATGAAGATTTCAACAAGATTAAGAAAGATGTGTTGCAACTTCAGCAGGTTCGAGAACAAGTTCAAAGGTTGACAAGAACCGCAGAGGAACGGGATGCGACCGCTATCAGTGGGAGCGTTATCGATAGTCTTTACTCACGACTGAAAGCCTTGGAACGTCCACATGCATTGGATGAGGGATGCAAGAGCCTTGAAGGGGGACTCGAAGGCCTAGAAAAGGAATTGAAGGCCCTGGAGAGCGGGTTCAGAGCCATCGAGGAGTCGACGAGAGGCTATCTCAAACGTCTTAGAAAAGCCGAGGATGCTGCCAACGTCATGAAAGGGTCTGGAGGTACACCGAAAAATCGTGATGCGCCTGATAGACCAATGGGGCAGCGCATTGAGGGGCAGTCAAGCCTCTCTCATTCACGCCCGGACGGCGTTCCTTTTGCGCCCAGATCAGCTGCAAACCCTACGACATTTCCCAAAGGCCCTCAACTAGGTGGATATCAGCCGCTTCTTAAGGTCAATCCAAGGGGCCAGTTCGAAAAGCTTTCACCGAACTCATATCAGTCTGGGAAGCAAGGTCGACAGCCCCCACAGATGGCTCAGGAAGAAGATGACACACAATCATCTTCTCCAGTCACTGAATATTCGTCAGCTCCTAGTTCCTCTGCCCCACCGTCTTATTCGGGCTCGAGCAAGAAGGACAAAAAGCGAAAAAAGCGAGGGGTCATTTCAGAAGAAGCTGCAAAGGCCATGAAAAGAGCCAAGAAGCGCAAGCGCATGGAGGAAGATTGAGCCAGACAATCCAAGTGTCCAATCCCATGGATTCCCTTCCTATCATCAACCCGTGTCACTCGTTGTCTCTTCCCCTCTCTGCCATGCTCGACTTTACGACTCGCCATGTGAAGCATCGATTTCCACGTGAGCCCTTTGAGGAAAGACATCATTATGTTCTAACATATGTTTTCGCCATTCGGTCGACAGGCCCAGTGCCCGACCGACGATTGTTACGAATGTTACTCCTTGACAAGATACTTAATAGCTCTCCGCAACCCACTACCTAGGGCCAAATAATGTACATATCGAACTCGCTATGATGTATCCGTCTATAAATACCAAGTCACGTGACCGACACGTGGCGCCCAATCAGGTCGATTCTAAGAACTTAACAACCGCTATTATCCCCGTGTAAGCAAACAAGGGAATCGATAACAGGCAGGCAGGGAACATTAGTTTCTTACCTTGTCTGAATGCCTCAGGTTGCTCGGAGATGAGCCAGTGGCCCGCTTCGACGTCCGCAATCTGCGCATTGGGGAAGAACGCCTTGATAGCCGGCAACGTCTTTTCCGAAACATACCTTGACTTGGTGCCGCGGACGAAAAGCGTAGGACCCTCATATTGGAGGTTGTCGGACTGTTTGAATGGGAAATCGGCCATGTTATCCAATGAACTCCCGATCACGGACAACGGCACTCGGAATTTGAGTGTGTTGTCTTCCTCTGAGCGGACCAAGTTGGTGAGAAGGAACTGGCGGATTGGGAGAGACTGGAGAATGGTCAGCACACGGGGCACCACTGACGAGGACTCCAAGGCTTGCTGTTTCCTCGTCTTCTGTTTAGAATAATAATTGACACACCTCTTCATAGTCCTCGAGGATCTTGTCGGCGTCAGACTGCTTTGTGAGCTTCTCGGCCTCGATCTTCTGCATGCCTCGAACGTATTTGGGGAAATCGCTTGCAAGCGCTGCATTCACCGGGGCATTGTCAACGGGGATCAGAGCCGACACAGTTTCGGGGGAACGCAGTGCTACCGCCATTGCGGCTTTGGCACCCCTTTGTGGTTTGTCAGTATGCATGAGCTGTTTGTCCAATCTGGGCTTTAGCATATGTAACACGATCACATACATAGAATGCCCGATGAGGACGCATTTGTCCAGTTTCTGCTGTTTGATGAACTCCTGCACATCCTCTGCCATGACGTTGTAATTGTGCTCTGGGGCATGGAAAGAATGGCCATGATTGCGTAGATCCTGTTGGGATTAGTTCAGTATTTGCAAACAAAGTTCGTCATGTGTTTTCTGGTATAAGTGGAAACTTACCAGGGCGAAGATCTGGCATTTCAGGTCCCGTGCCAAAGCTCTAAGAGATATGTAAGAATGAGGATTTATTTGATTGTCAGATCATCACACATACTTGCTTATACTTCTGTTGTTCTGCTTCGATCCAAAGAGTCCATGTAGGAACAGGATCGGGGGTCGAACAGCTTGGCCGTTCTCTGGGCCAAATACTTGATATGCAAGCTCAGACTGGAGCATGCGGGCTGTTGAGAAGGCTCGAAAGCCTGGAACACCGCGTGAAGCAGTCCGGAGAGAAAACATGATAGAGTCACGGGCTGTGGATGACAATGTATAAAGGTAATTTTTGTGATAGTTTTGTTCTGATACAATGGAGTCACAATTGTCAGGAATCAATCTTGGAAGGTTCCAAGGTTTGAAGTATCCCGGCCCGCCGGTTGCTGATTCAGCAAATGCAATCGGGGTCCGGGTCCGGGAGAGGCTGCCCCGGTCCCGAGCCCCGGGGGACTCCACCTTAGATTTAGGTGCGTAGGGCTCCAAGTCTTAAGGGGCCTGCTGGCCATCCCTACAAGGCCATCCACCCACCTCTCATAGCTTTTCCAGGTCTTTCCAAGGTTGGGGCCCTAGACTGCGACGTAAGTATAACCTCCAGGGCTTATACTATGCCTTATTAAGGAATGCAACATATCGAGCCTGGCTACATGTGCTAAACCAAGGGGCGTGTGAAAAGATAAGAGTAGTAAATAACTTGATTTCCACTATTTGGGGAATCTGCCAGTATTGATGAGACACCAATTGAAGAGAAGAACAGCAACCTTGAAAAGGCATCTCATCTCAAGGCATCTCAAGGCATCTAGCCCTGCTGGAGCCTAGGCTGGATTACAAATGCCACAATCCTCGGGGGAGGATCTGCGGGGGAGATTCATTGGAGTTGAAAGAGCAGATGACTTCATCTCACCTGCAGAGTAATATATAAGCTTGAAAGTCCCCCAAACTACCAAAGGAAATTCATCCCTGCCATTGTTACTTAAAGAATCGCAATATGGCTGATCAACTGCAACCGTATAAGATCTCTGTCTCTAATGACAATCTCAAAGACCTCCAGCAACGCCTGGAACTCGCCAAATTTCCAACCCAGCTAGAATCCCCTGAAGAGGATGATTGGAATTTTGGCACCCCATTGAAGGAGATCCAGCGCCTTGTGAAGTATTGGAAGAATGGCTTTGACTGGCGGAAGGCAGAGGCCAAGTTGAATGAGCTGCCACAATATCAGACGCAGATCGAGGTGGATGGATTTGGCACTTTGGATATTCACTGTAAGCTTCGTGCAATGCATAGTGACTTTTCAAATGCCAACGGAGTTGATTTGTAGATGTCCATCAAGTCAATACGAATACGAATGCGATTCCCCTGCTGTTCAGCCATGGATGTGAGCTTCAGCTTTCACCTATCTCACATCACTCCGTTTACTGATCACAGCACACAGGGCCTGGCTCATTCATTGAAGTCTCCAAACTTCTGCCGCTGCTCAAAGGCGACGAAAACAGCACCGCATTCCACGTCGTGGCTCCCTCGCTGCCCAATTTTGGCTTCTCTTCTGGAGTGACTCGTCGCGGATTTGGCCTCGCACAATATGCCGAAGTCTTGCACAAACTTATGATCAAGCTTGGCTATGACAAGTATGGTATGTTGTGCAAGTAACCGTCATCTGTCAAGAACTTCGGGAACTAATCTTCTCGCACAGTAACACAAGGAGGCGATTGGGGATTTTGGATCACTCGAACCATTGGCTATCTATACCCAGAGCACTGCCAAGCCTCTCACATCAACATGGTGCTAGCCAAACCCCCCAATTTCGCCGATAACCCCTGGGCAGCGCTGCAACACGCAGTCCTACCCTACAACGACCGGGAAAAGAAAGGCCTTGAACGGTCCGCATGGTTCCGGAAAGAGGGCTTCGGGTACAATACACTGCAAAGCACCAAGCCGCAGACCATCGGTGTAGCACTAGAAGATAGCCCCGTTGCCTTGTTGTCATGGATCTACGAGAAGCTCCACGATTGGACGGACTCGTACCCCTGGACTGACGACGAAATTCTCACCTGGATATCCATCTATTGGTTCTCTGTCGCGGGGCCTGCGGCCAGTGTGCGCATCTACTATGAGACCATACATGCACGAGGAAACAAGGGAAACTCCTACGAGCACTTGCTTGGATACACGCCGCATGTGAAGCTAGGGATTGCGCATCTTCCTCGTGAGATTTCAATCGTCCCGAATTCTTGGGCTGCCGGGCTAGGGCCGGTCGTTCGGCAAAGTGAGCATTCACATGGAGGTCACTTTGCTGCTTGGGAAGTCCCCGAGGCTATAGTCGAGGACTTGCGGGCCATGTATAACAAGGATGGGCCTTGTTATAAAATCATCCCAACGAAAGATGGGTATTAACTTTACGATGGTTATCTGACATGCCTCTCCGCCGGCTTCTGGAGTTTGGTGGTATGCATGCATCTACGTGGTAGATTTCCAGTCTAATTTAGATGGTTGAAAAAAGCGGCTCCAAATTCCATATCGTATATCATTCCAACATAATTTACTCATACAACCATTACCCCAAAACCGACGAACAAAGAAAGCAATGCACAGTAGAAGGACATACTTGTAGTAGTGGCACTACCAGTCGCCCTCTCAAAGCTGATCAGCGACGCGTTGTTGCTCGATGCCCCCGTCAGTATGACCTGTGTGGAATTTGCAGCATCAAGCCTACCCGTGAATGTGATTTCAAAAGTCACATTGACTTTCGTGTCAGGCGTACGGCTATACCTCTCTTGGAATCCAGCAACAGCAGACCCAGACATACTCAGCTCAAGAGTGTCATTGGTCATAGACCCACTGACGTATGTTCCAGTAGGCCACGCAGTGATAATCTCGCCCAACTTGTTACCCTCAGAGCATAAACCTTCTGGAAGAACAATGCCCTGATCTGAAAGACCGGGATTATCATAGCGCTCAGGTCGCCAATCGGACCGTTCGCTATCTGCCCAGCTCTTCAAATCATAAACTCCATCGAACTCGACCTTGTCGCTGCTCCCGGGGGCCTGAGTGATGTTCAGCTCCACAGCATCCATAGCCTTGATGTCATCTTCATTGGAATAGAGCCAGTCCACGGTCGACGAAAAGCGCACAAGATCCACTTCGTCACACACACTGTACGAATAGTCGATGTCCGCCAAACGGATATTGCTCTGCCAGGCCTTGAAGCCCAGCGTGATGGGATTACGGAGTCCCGCGGGTTCGGGCGCTCTGGCAGCAACCCATGCAGCGCCTAGCATGCGCATGGTGCGTTCGCCAACGGGACATTCGACCTTGGACGAACTAAGCATTTCTGCCGTTTTATTGGGGACCGGTTCGATTGTGTATTTGAAGTTGGCTTCGCCTTTGAAGAAGACGCCATCATATTCGCTGTAAGCGCTAGCATGGCCAGCGCGTGGGTCGCGATTGTATTTATCGTAGTGGGAAGGCTGCATATCTTCAAGATTGAGGCGGTGGGAATCTGTGCACTGGACTCCGGTTGTTGGAGTGGTCGTGTAGGTGTCATCGCTATCGCTGTAGTCACTGGAGTCACCAGAGCTACCGCTACCGCTACCACTGCCGTAGCTGTCACTGTCGCTGTCGCTGTCGCCGCCTCCGCCTCCGCCTTTTCGTGAGAACACTCCCGTTGGAACGGCGAGCAAGGCGAGAGCCGCGAGAAAAGGATGACGCAGTAACATTTTTCTCAGTCAGAGTCGTAATTCATTTCATAGAGTATTCAAGCAAGAAGGTTGTCGAATTGTCATCTCCTTATTTCAATCTGTCTGGCGGCTAACAGAAAGAAAAACAAAGCACAATAACTCAAATGCGCTAGGCATGAGCTTATAGCTGTGCGCTTTCGCCGATCTTCTATTTAGTGCCCCAGTCAAATGTCACACGGGGTTTATATCGTTGGTGCGCCCTGGACGCCAAGGTGCCAAGGGGGTTAAAGCGGGACGATGCTCGTGTTGGTCGAACAGTCATTGGGTAGGAGGTCAGCGAGTTCCAATCTTAGGAGTCCCTGCAACTCTAATCGTCGTATTGAGGGTCTTGATCATCCCCAAAAGAGGATGGAATTCGCGATTGACGCATTGCGGAATATGGTTGTGTTCGATTTCCCAATTGTTTGGGCTGAGCAGCCATAAACATGATCCTCTGGGTGAAGATGGGAAGTTGCCGGGACTTGATACCAGACATGATCAGGAGAATGGGCTGATATTCCAATAGGGTGGGACGAGAGAAGGGCAGCGAGAGCCCTGAAGCCCTAGAGAAGGATGAGGCTTATTGAGGTGGGTCTCAGCAGGGACCCTCTCTGCCTTAGGCATTAAAATTGACCTGGGGCATCATGACATCCTATCTATAGACCTAACTGAGTCACCTTCACTCATAGTGAAGACTATCTCAATCTCATGATCATCTTTGAGGTTGCTAATTGCGCCTGGTTGAACTTGCAGGCCATTTGTTGGTCGGCTACCATAAATCCACCAGAACATATTCAAATGGCTTCCTTAATTTGTACCCTGCGCTAAATCCCATTTAGCTATCACATGACTCCCAGATGTACTCTGTTTTTTAAATGGTCTTTTACACCTGCGTTTCATTACCAATTCCTCTACCAAATCCAGCCTCCATATCCAGTCTCTATATCCATCATGTCTATCATCTTCAATGCCCTGCCTCTCCTATCGCCTATCTCTGAATTCAACGGGCCCCTTTATCGCTCAGCTGAGCAGGCTATTGAGGCTATGAACATGCATGCCCAGCCCCAGGGCTTCGCAGTCTCGAAGCGAACCTCTAAGCCGACCTATGTTCTGCTTCAATGCGCCCGAAGCAAGCCCTACAAAGCCGTCAAAACCACCGACCGTCGATCTACAACCCGATCAACTGAATGCCCATACCGTACTACCCTCCGCCTACGTCCCGATACCGATCCCGACACCATGAGCAATCACGGGCTTTGGGGTATCCGGGTCATTGAAAGTGGCCATAACCATGATCGACAACCCGGACATACCTTCGCTATCCATCAAACAAGGCAGATCGAGCGGTTTAGATCCCAAATTATTGCTGGAATCCATCAAGGCTCCTCGTCATCTACGATATTACAAGGAATCCAGAATCAATGTGAAGCAACGGGCGAAGAATTCACCCTTAATCCTAATAGGATGAAACGCTTTATCTTCAAATATCGTGAATCCCGGGCGCCTAGGCCCAAGAGGAAAAGAACGGACGAGACGTCCCAGGGCGAGACGAAAGAGACCGATCGATAAATGCATGTAAATAATAGCTTCAAAAATGGAGATTTAAATTCAGTGAGATATGCAAACGCAGGATTACCATTTAAAAAACAGGGTACATCTGGGAATTATGTAATTACCTAAATAGGGTTAGTGTAGTGTATAAATAAACAGACCCATAACCTGTTAGTAGTGCATTATTTGAAGTCGGCCTTTGCATTGATCTAATGATGCTAGATGAAGTCAACATACCGATAGACCTTGCAAAGTGGTGCTTGCCAAGGCTGTGTATGATTGTCCCTAAATCTCTGGTCATTGCACACGCGTATCACGCACAACGTGGAAACAAGCGACCCCATCATTTGCCAATTGCGCAACAAGCCCATACTCCCAGTCAAGGTACCCTTGCATATTCTCGCGGGCGTTATTTGTCCCCTCATATGGCCTTTTATATACATCAATTGGCTGGGAAAGCCACCGGGACTCAGTCTCAAGTGGATACCCAGCTGCCACCCAGGCTGCCGTCCCTCCCACCAGGTACAGGAGCTCTCGCGAAAAAGCCTTTCGGGCGTCCTCAACATTCATGGCGGCGAGGTCACCATCCGGCGAGGTCAGCACAATAGGTCCCTCACCCTCGATAGCCTTCAGATCCCGGGCAAGTTCGGGCCCGGAAGTGAACCATGCACCGGGAATGTGGCCTTTGCGATAGGACGGGCTGCGGGCAAGATCAACCACAGTGGCTCCCTTCAGTTTGTGAAGTTCATCGGTCGTAATAGCGCCGGATTTTGGAGCCTGCCACGAGGAACCCTTAGGCACCGGAAGGCCATCAGGTACTGTGAGCTGATCTTCAAAGACATACACATCCCATCCGAGTTGTAATAGCCAACTGGCCGTCATGCGTGCGCGCACACCGTCCGTATCGTATAAGATAATTCGAGCTCCTCGGACACCGACCCATTCGTCGGTGGCTTGGACTAATTGACCACCAGGAGCATTGGTGAAGCCCGCTGGGTGACCAAGAGCATACTCCTCCGGGTCTCTGACGTCTAGCAGGTAGAGAGTTCTGTTTTCCACCTCCGCAGCAAATTGGATGAGCTGACTGCCATTGATGAAAGGAACGCCAACGTGCTCAGCCCACGACTCCGCATATTTCCGTGCCTTTTGCGACGCCTCAGCCGAAGGCCGTGGAACACGTTCCGTCTTTTCGGTGTCCAGGTCAAGACCTTCCAATGTCCACCCGATCGTTCCATTCCGCAGCGCAACAACTTTGTTGGGGATCCCAGAATTGATTAAAGATTGCGTCCCAACAATGCTCCGCGTTCGACCTGCGCAGTTGACGACCACTGTCGTCTCCGGAGAAGGCACGGCTTCAAAAAAGCGATACAGCAGCTCTCCACCAGGGCAGCTGCGGCCACGAGGGATGCTCATTGTCTTGTACTCCTCAAACCGTCTGGCGTCCAAAACAACCACATCGCTCTCACTTTCCAGGACACCCTTGACATCCCGGGCTGATAAGGATGGAGTGTGGTTGATAGATTCGACGAGCTCGCCAAATGCCTTGGATGGCACATTCACATCGCGATACACCTCGCCGACACGTGCGTATGCAGAAAGGCCGCCTTCCAGAATGGCAACATCACGATATCCTAAGGCTGAAACTCGGGCTGCGGCCCGATCAGCATACCCCTCACCATCGTCGTAGACAACAATCGGGGCGGACAATCGTGGAACCAGAGGAGGGAGTTTCTTTTCAATCTCGGAAACTGGTACACTCAATGCGAATAAAGGATGCGAGTCTGCATAGGGGCCTTCTTCGCGCACATCCAGGAGGACAATTTCATGGCGGTTTCTCCAATGATGGCGTAACTCGTGAGCAGTTATCGATTTTGCCATTGTTGCCTGGGTCTTAAGATGCAAATTCCTGGTTAATTGAAGTTCTGAAACACTTCGCTTCGAATAGAAATACGCAACGTCCTCGGGTGTTTTTGGGGTTGCTCGGAGGTTTTTGGTGGAGAAACTGACCCGCTCAGCGCAGCTCCAATTCATTGATATCCAAGCAGTCACTTCAACTTGTGCTGTTAAACAGAGTTTCTGGACTTTTTCCGCTCAGGACAGAGTAAGTGATTCTAAGTGCAAAATGCTGACTCTATACCCACGGAGAAGGGAACTCTGAAGCGTCACGTCTATACCCCCGCATCGTGCCCCCCTATCCGCGGATAGTGGACCAGCTAGTTACATGTAACTATAGGTGATCCCAACATGTACCATTCCTCAATTACCTCTTATCCTCCATCGACTTTGATCCCTACGCTTTTTGTTTCTTTGCAAAGTTCTGGAATAATGACACCGTATGAATTTTGTACTCAGGAGGCTGCTCCTGTTCGCTGCACCCGACCCCGCTCGGCGATGAGTTGACGCCATATCAGCGCCGGATGACCAATCCTATGATTTCACCCTGTGGACATCAGCTCCAGGGCTTCGGGGGGTCCAGAGCTGCTTTACTTGTTAGGCGACATGTCGACACATCCAACATAGTATGAATCCCACACGACAAGAACGAAAGTCCTGCGAAGCATGCCGTAAGAACAGATCTTCAGAACATCGACGATAAGGTAGCTAATAATAAACAGGAACGCGGAAGCTCAAATGCTCAGGCGAGAAGAGCGGCTGTTCTCGTTGCCGGGGCTTATCATTGACTTGTAGATTCAAAGACAAAGGAGCCCCTGGACGGCCAAGAAAGCGTCCACGAGAAGAGCAAGACGACGGAGACTCGCCAAATAGAGAAGAGCGAACAGGCTCTTCAGCCTCCCCGCATTCCTCGTCCGTCATACCTCAAGCGGCTATAGGTTCCCAAGAAGCCGTCAACATGCTAATGGGACCGGGTGAGTTCAACTCATTACCATACGAGCTGTCCGCGAACTGTGGATTCGAGTCTTCGCATTGGGAGATGCTCGGAAATGGCGATATCTGCTCTTTTCCCATTGAATTATTACAACCCTCACGCCAAAACGGACTACACGACCCCGGGATACCTCCAATGGGCCTGGATATATACGGCTCACCTATGTCATTCTCACGGTCTTGTAAGTGCGACGAAGAGGTCTCCGCTCTGGTCCGGAACCTAAGCCGAGCGAATATATCGCACGAGGTCATCCCGATGCTTCGCACGGGGGTATCTCTCACAGAGAGGCTACTTACATGTCCTATATGCTACGACGTCTCAAAACCGCCTCGAGTAACGGTTCAAAATGTGCTCCTCATCGGCCAGCTCATGTTCGAAGTCACATCCGGATACCAGAAGTACCTTCGCTGGCTGGACAAACACTGTACCGAGGTTGATTCGAAGAATGAGAGTAACACGGTCTATCTTGATTCCGGGCTGGGAGTTCCTTTGGAACTGAGTTTACAGGTCAGCGGCAAGAAGTTACGGGATCTTGTCACGCATGGCCTTCAAGCAGATGCAGAACGACTCTTGGGGCTAGGGAAACATTTTGCACAACGGCAGCGTAATCGCCATATGATTGGCCATGAATCCTGTCCAGATCCAGAGGGGCGCTGTCGGAAGAAGGAAGACGGGGTTGATCATGATCCGCTGGACCTGTGTCCGCAGAACCCTGTGGCGCGGAAGTTGGTGCCTTGTTTCCGGATCGTTGATGAGGTTCGCGGGATGATTGAGCAAGTTGCAAATGCCGTTGTGTGATACCCATGTTTCTGCCTTATTCTTAAAGCTTTCTTGAAGCTGAGATGGTTGTATTTGTCGCTTTTTTGGGGGGCCTGAGCTATCTTTTGTGTCCTCTAAACAGAATGTATTAATTCAGAGAATAAACCGTGCTCCAGGGAAAGCCGGGTTTGCCCAAGGGAAGTTGAATTGTGAAATCATCAAGCGTAAGAGAGAAATTCATTTGGTCAAAGTAGCCGTGAATCTAATTACTACACTTCGATCCCCCACCGTGGCAACCATTCACCTGAGCCTTTTTCGTAGGCGAAGGGATATTCCCAAGCCTACAAAAGCATGAAGATGTGATATCAACATCTGCCTCCACTAGCGCAAGGGAGAGCTGCTGCTTGATGATGGTTGCTTCCGCATGGCGGCCCAAGATTCCAAGACACTCGTGATAGCCATGGAGGGCCCACACGTTATTTGGGTGTTGATGAGCACGCTTTGGTGTTGGATAGAGTCCCAGATCTTCGGCATAAGCTTGTGCGGCTTGTTCAACGTGGCCCTGTTCCAAGGAGAGAGCAGCATATGGATGGCGGGCAGGGAGCATCCATCCCCATGGCTCCGCGAACGGCAGCTCGTCTTCCAGGGCAATCGCTTGCCGCAAGCTGGAGAATGCAGTCTCGTAATTTCCCCGTCTATATTCGATTTCCCCATCCAGCATGGCAGTTGCTACTTTGAGAATATCGATGATTTTGTTGGGGAAGTCGAGACGGGTGGGAGGGACAAGCTTGGAAGCCTCTTTGAAGAGCTCTCGCTCTTTGTCGGCTTCTTCAAGCTGTGCTGTGGCGGCGTACGCGATGCCTTTTCCATAGTGCCTCATAACATTGGTGACACAATAGAGATTCTTATCTTCAAGCGGATTAAGTTTCTTGAGTTCCTCCCACATTCCAAAGCGAATTAGAACGTGAACTCTGACTGCCTTAAAGAATTCCATCCAGTTCGCAAGTGCGGGCGTTTCTACTCGAAGAATTTCCTCCGTGATGGTCGCCTCCATTCGATCCGTCGCGGACAATGCCGCTTTTGATTTCCCACCAAGCATTGCGGCGTAGATGAGGGAATGATAGTCGTGCATGCGGTAGTAGCTGTAGAATGTCAGGCCACCATTCTGTTGGAAATATTTGTCGTCTGCAATGGTCGCCTTGTAATTGTATTCCACCGCCCGACGATAATCACCCACAAGGACATCGATGTGCGCAGGCATGTGGAAGGTGTGGCCGGTATCAGGAAAAATCTCGCGGATCATCTCTGCTGCAGGCAGTGCAGCCTCGGGTGTCGCCGACATTTCCATCAGATGGATGTACATGTGTGCAGGACCTGGGTGCTTTTCGACACCCGGTAACTTGAGGGCGCGATCAAGCAAATCTTTCACTTCAAATACCGGGGAAGATGCTATAGGGAGTCCCGTAGACGCGTCATATAGCTTTCGCGGTGCACAATTCATCAATGCATCGGCGAAGAGTGTGATTATGTCAAAATCATCCTGGCAGAATTTCGTATATACCTTTCTCATGGCTTCGGCGTATGCTCGGCTACATGCGGCAAGATCCCTGTTTGGGTCGTCGTTGGGGTAGCGATTTGCATGAGCCTCGATGATCGCCTGCTCCCAATCTGATGCGTTCTTCGCCCGTCTCAGCGCTTCCTGAGAATATAGGTAACACTGTTTAATCGCATTGATTCGATCCACTCCGTCGAACAAAGCCCATGTTTTGTTGTAGTTGGAGCCAGAGCAGAAGGATACCCCCCAATAGGCCATGGCGCATCCGTCATCGTGCGCGATTGCCTGCTTGTAACAGGTGATTGCTTCATCATGATTGAAGCAATACGTCCAGACAAGTGCCCGATCGAACCAAATTTGGGCTTCTTGAGAACTGGTAGTGACTTTGCGACTCAATGTTCCCAAATCGAAGTAGGGGTCGCTTGAAGCTCTTGGAGCCAATTTAGGTCCACAGGAGTCCATTGTCCAAGCGATGTGAGGCAAACACCAAGTATGCTGTGCCAGGACTGTGTTGCGACGAAGAAAGTCGAGTTCTAAACGGTCACATGAGCAGTTCTCCAACTCGTGAGGGGTATATTATGGAGTCGGAGGGTTTTGTTTAGCGTTAGATGGCGTGATTGGGATTCTATTATCGGACCTTTTTTCTTCAGAAGATATACTCTGAGGAACTCAAGTCCGAAGTCAATAGAGATCTGTCCATATTGTATGTATAATGAAGAGAAATGAGTGGAAGAGATGGAGAGAGAGCAAACAGACCAGTCCGCAGATCTAGAATCCCCACAGTGTATAAGGATGTTTCTTACCCATCTGCGCATTGCGGCCATTATAGACCTCTTCCATCAGAGGTTGTGCGCCGCCAAGTTCTTTCAGATCAAGCAGGGCCACTGCCAGGTTATTCTTCGTTTCGAGGACGAACACTTAAGTCACTCTCGTCCAGGTGATCTTCTGCCAGGTACGCCAGGCAAGATTAGCTAATCAGAATTTAGAGCTGCCCGGAGTCCGGGGCTACAGTCGCCCGTAGACCGTCAAGGAGCATCACGAACGCATCGTCCCGACTCCTGAGGTCAGGAGGATTCATTTCTTTATGACTGTATGATTGTTTTTATTCTTCTAAATATAGAGCTCGTATACAGACTCTTATCGTAGCCTAGAGCTATTATCTACCTCATTCCCCTGACTAGTGCTTTTTCAAGTCATTGTCCACGACGTCTTCCAATACAGTCTCGCCTCTCTTCTCAGCCGCAATCTTGGCCAGCTTCAAATGCCTCGTGTCACGCTCGGTGTCCCAAGTCACCCACCATGTGATCGACGTCAAGATCGCGCAAATACCCACTAGGCCCATGGCTACGGAG
Organism: Penicillium turbatum; assembly: GCA_030762825.1. Taxonomy (NCBI): domain Eukaryota; kingdom Fungi; phylum Ascomycota; class Eurotiomycetes; order Eurotiales; family Aspergillaceae; genus Penicillium; species Penicillium turbatum. The sequence goes on along the minus strand of JAUJYX010000003.1, from coordinate 439,070 downwards.
AAGGGCACTGTATAGTGTGGTGCGTACTGGCTTTGGAACAATTGCGGGCCGAGTGCACCTCCAATTTGGCCGTAGCTGTTGACGAATCCGATAGAGAAGGCCGATCCCGTGGCACGAGAGGTGGTCTGAACACGCCATGGCCTATCATTACCTTGTTAGCTATGGAATCTGAAGTCGGGTCAGAATGCAGGGAACGCACCACATGACAGGGTACCATCCTGCAGTCAAGGCATTTCCAATCAGCGTTACGGCGTAGATTGCCCCGTTGCTCGGATAAGCTACAAACACGCCGTAGCAGGCTATGATGATAAGAAGGAAAGTAAGTGGGTACAACGGACGGGGAATCCGGCTGCGATCTGCTGTGATGCCTGTAGCTGCAATGAACAGGAGACCGCAGACTGTGATGGGGATGTTGAGGAGTTGGGCTTTGGCGATGCTCCTGAACGACTATCAGTATTGCTCATGGAGGTCAAAGTCGATCTTTTAACTGGGAGGAAAGACGCAACTTACGTGTAGCCGAGGTTCGCAATGACGGTTGATTGATAGAAAGTGACGCCGTTAGTTCCAACAGTGAAGGTGGCCCAAATGAACATAAACAGCCACAATCTTTTGTCTTTAAGCGAGGCAATGATTTCACTCATCTGGAAGTGTTCTTCATTTGCACGAGGAGCATTGGCTGGCAGTCGAGCTTGGATAAATTTCTTCTCGCGCTCAGTCAACCACTTTGCTGTCTCGGGAACTAGGTTGGATGGTATCATGTTAGTGACTGTCGTGTATTTTGTATTTCAAAAATTTTAAAAAAAAGGGACCCTTACAGTCTGGCAGCAGGAACCAGACGACAACAGAAAAGAGTACGGTGGCAATGCCTTCGCTGAGAAATAGCCTAGAGCAGTATTAGTATGAGTCCCAAGAAGGACAGATGGCTCCAGGCGCGGCTTACCATTGCCACCCAGACAGTCCTCCTGCGCCAGATACAGTGTCAAACGCATAGGCAAGGAGGCCGCCGAAGATGCCCGAAACATTTCCACAAATATCTGCGTTTCCGAGTTAGCAGCGTCTCATCCAGAGACTATCTGAGGTTTTATCACGCGCGGCTTACAAAAGTAAAGGAGTCGTAAGGACATCTCATCCGGGCGATACCAATAAGTCATCTGGAGAATGACACCGGGAAATTGTCCAGCCTCGGCCTATTGCAGTGTTAGTTAGTGCAAATCAAAACTAACTGTGGATCGGCTCCTCTGGCATGGAAACTAACCACGCCCAGCAAGAAGCGTGTGGCATATAACCCGCCCTTATTCTTTACAGCAGCATTGCACATAAGAGCGATACCCCAGCCAAGCATAATTCTGGACTGCCATTTTGAAGGCGAAAATCTTTTCAGCAGTAGGTTTGAAGGTGCCTCTAGCACAATGTATGGGACCTGACACAGGCATGATTAGCAACACGCAACGAGTTATCTGGACAAAATCTCGATTGATGTCTCACATAGTACAGAACGGTGACAAGATTATACTCATTAGATGTAATTCCTAGCTGTGTCATAATGTTCTGATCGGTTCCTTTGTTCATAATTCGAGCGTTGGAGGCCTGCAATCTGTAAGTAACACCGTACCACTCGAGGACTCTTGATCATTGACCATATGCCTATATGATACGCACATTGTTGCTGTCCAGATTCTTAAACATAAAGATGAGTGAACAAAGCGTCATTAGTCGCCAGTCAATCTTGCGCAACAGCTTCTTCTCCTCTTCAGCCGTGAGCAGTGTCCTGCCGCTCATCCGTTCCGGATCGTATCCATCAATGCTGGCCTGACTCGATGAAGCTTCTGCAAGCTCCTCACCGCGTCTAGCAAAATGAAGCTCATGGCCGCCGTCGCTCTCATTGGTAGAGGTGATATCAGAGGTTGTGGTTGTTCCCAACTGCTTGTCCGCCATAGTTGCAACGTTGCTATCGACAGCACAATTAAACCTCAGAATTACTATTGACAGTCGATAATTACTTGATATGCAAGCCAATGACTTGGTTTTAACGGTTTCAAAATCCTCCGCAAAGCATGTTTGAAGCTTAGACCAAGCTAAAAAGCCCTAGCACGACAGCTATTGTATCATCGTGCACCAGGATTGCAAATGTCATGGCCTAGGCCGTCCTACATTTGCCAATACATAAATGTAGATAGGCTCCCTTAGTACTGTTTGCCACATTGCCATGGACCGTTGAAATCAGGAGTTAGACTTAATATAACCTAGCAATTCTATTTGGGGGTATCTTGGCAACAGATGGTTTTCATGTATAGCTTTTCCAGTGTTCTCACAGGAAGAAGTCAGTTTTGGAAGGGGACATATAGTTCCATTGAATTCATCGGTAAGATACTTTGGGAGGTATATCTTATTCCACATCAAAACCGTTGAATGATTCTGTGAAGTGTAAAAGATTGTCGGGGATATTTCCGCGATCACGCCAACGGAGGATATCATGATGAGATTTGGAGTTCAAGCGCTAAACAGAGATCCACCTCAACTAAGGGGCCATTTTCATAATAAAGGACGGAAATAGTCCGATTGGAATAGAATCAAATAATAAATTGTCAGTCACAAAACTACGGACTTAGGAAGGACATCAGAGTTCTGATAAACCCTGCTATATTTCTCTCTACATCCAATGCAATTCTGATAGTTATTATTGTTCCAACACCTTCTTGCTTCATGAAGATCTCGCTGTATTGATCTTGTATATATCGAAATTTGTCCTAATATCCAACCATGGCAACATTGACCCAAGTTCCAGCTCCAGTTCCTACTGCAGCTGATGTTCCGACCTACCACCAGATACCAGAGACTTCGGCTGATCGTAAGTTCTGAGCTGTTCTATCTGCTCTTGCCTCCTGACTACGGAGATGGTGGGTTAAGACTTGAAACATTATCACTAAAATGGGAATTGCATATAGTGGACTGGGCGGACCTCGCCACCTTAGATCTTTCTCAGTTTGACCAGCCTGGCGGCAAGTCGCAGTTAGCCACGCAGCTTTTCGAGGCTATCCAGAAGATTGGTAGGTAGCACATAGTTCTACCTCGCGACTTATGCCCTTGTCATACTCATCCGCACTTAGGCTTCTTCTATATCATCAACTTTGGCCTCTCCCAGGAAGAAGTCGACCGCCAATTCTCCATTGGCAAAGAGATCTTCAATCTCCCACTAAAGGAGAAACTTAAGTTTCGTGCAGAACTTGAGAAAGGTGGCTACAACGGCTACAAGCCAAGTGGTCTTCGAGTTAGTCAAAGATCGATGATAGGTCCCAAAGAAAGAATTCATCACTAACCCTTGAGCGTAGCAGATCAGCCCCGGTGTTTTTGACAACACCGAGATCTTCAATATCCCCAAATTTATCCCCGCTCTGGAGCGTCCCCAGCCTGAGATCGTGAATCAGAACCGACCTATCATTGAAGGCTTCGCACGCCATATCCATGATGAAATTGTGCGCAAACTCCTCACTCTCTTCGCTATCATTCTCGAGCTGCCCGAGGACCATTTCCTCAAGGTGCACCGCTACGATGAAAAGAGCGACTGCCACCTACGGTACATGAAGTACCACCGCCGCACCGAAGAAGAGAACAAGAAGTCAGACGGCATCTGGTCCAAGGGCCACACCGATTTCGGCAGCTTGACCCTGCTATTCCGCCAGCCAGTTGCCGCGCTGCAGGTTCGCACCCCTGATGGCGCATGGAAGTGGGTGAAGCCGTACCCGGGCAGCATCACAGTGAACCTTGCCGACTCGCTGCACTTCCTCACCAACGGCTTCCTCAAGAGCAGCATCCATCGCGTTGTCGCACCCCCGCCTGATCAGAGGGACGTAGACCGTCTGGGTGTGTTGTACTTTGTCCGTCCGGAGGATGACCTCGAATTGCGGCCGGTGGTGAGTGAAGTGCTACACCGCTTGGGGTATGACCAGACGACGGATAATAGTGCGGTTGGCATCACCGCTGGTGAATGGGTCAAGGCTAGAGTGGCCAAGGGAGTTGACAGGGGTGTGGCACGGAGCAACATTGGGGACCAGCCTATTCTGAATGGGGTGGTAGCTAAGTATTACGACTAGAGTCTCCTAGAACAATTATCATTCTTGGTATTTACACAAATTCATTGTTACCCTCGAGGAGCGTAAGTCTTGAATCTCGCACTCGGCATTCTTGTTCATCCATCAGCAAACACCAGCCGAGTCTTTGGAGAACAAGAGTGCCATTCAACCAAATATGGCACAAAAGGTGAAAGAGGAGAGGAAACAAACAGAGGGTCCCACTCTACTGTTGTTTGCTCCGGACTGAGAGGTTAGGATCATCTGGGGCATGAAGCATAGACAACAGCTCTAAAAGTCTCCTACGGGCCAGCGTACAATGGAAATTACTTGAACTAAGCTTAGTCAATTGGAGCAAAGATAGCTGTAACTAAAGAGCGTGAGGATATTAGAAAGATTGTGCACGATCTCAATATATATCCCAAACATCATCTGACTTGATAGTAAAGAATCAAGTCCTCTCTCACCAGCCGAACAGTCTGAAATATAGAAGTGCCATGTAGAGCCGTGGTCAATTCTACCAAAGCTTCACCAGGTTTAGATGCAGCACTTCCAGGATCCATCTGGGCATCCAAAGTCCCAGAAGACACTCCTTCTGTTGGATGGGCACTTGGGCTTGTGGCACATAGCCGGCCTGCTGGGGGTACCCTGCTGGTAGCAACCGAGGGCTCGAGCCTGGATGGGCTCAGCTCTCTCGATGAGAGGCACAACTGCTTCAACTGCCTCGACGGACTCAACGGCGACGGCCAGAGTTTCTGTGATTGTCAGCAAGATTCGAGGGAGTGAATAGTTCTGGTAAACTGACGCTGGGCGGCGAGACTGTGGAAATTCGTGTTAGCATCTCTCATCTCTCCCGTCAGTTTGATATATCACAATAGAGAAAGACATACCCGAGGATGGCAAGAGCGACAGTGGCACTGAACTTCATTTTAGCACTGGATGGGGTCTTGTTTCTCACTGATATAGCTTGAATTGCAGTATTTGCGATTGTGGATGATGAATAGTCATGAGCAAGATTCGTGGAAAGAATCTGTAGTATTTATACCTGACAGTTGGGCATCCTTCTCTGCCCATTGAGCACAACCAGAGGTAACTGTCCGACTGCATAGGATGTGAAGATAATTCTTTTGATCACAATGTCCAATCCAGATCCTACGTAGGACGCCAAATATTCAGACTATGCAAGGAACTGCCCAATTCTCGTATCCGGACTTGGCCGCCAGTGTTTATGTTTGCCTTTTTACCTGTCTGAGGTTTATTCTGCGAGACTCAAGAATCTCGGTGTAACCTTTGCCTCGTTTTCTACTGCACCGGGCTTGCACCTTCGTGTTTCTTGGCCATTGCACCCACGATCACACTTTTCCGTACATTCCACTTATATAATTCTATGCGTGTGATAAAGCCATGCCTCGCCTTGAATCCTTTCCTTTTTTTTCCTTTTAAGGCGAATGTACTTTGTGTTACTCATGGATACAGCTATGAGTGCTGCTAATTTGTATAGAGACGTGCCTGTTGATCAATGTGGCTTTGATTTGCAATTAGGGCTTGCGGGGGCGGAGGACTTGGCGGAAGCGGAGTCGATCTTGGCATCTCAAGGTTCAACTTTTTTTGAAACAGGGCGACCTCGGGACTTCTATCGTGGCCCGTAAGAACCTTTGATCTACATTCCTGTTGTCATACCCTACTTACCTCGTGTTCTCGAACTTATTGATGAACCAAAGCGAAGACCTGCGTAGACTCAGGCAGACCAGTTGTTTGTCCTTACCGGATATTCAGCCGCATGGAGAGAGTTGCATTGCAGGCTACTGCATAATACGAGTTCTTGATTGAGGGGTTTCTGCAACACTCCCAGACAGCCATGGCAAGCGAACGCTAGTAATAGAGAAGCCACACATCCTCTACATACCCACATGTGTAGTGGTACATGTAAAAAGCCAGTCATATCCAACCTATGTAGCATTGTCCATTCGGTATTTACCTCAATGCAGCCCTCCATTGACTGTTGTAGTGTCAGCAGTGGTCAGCTGGTGTCAGATGATGACAGTCAAACACCTTAGGTTAGATGGTACATTGGAGCTGCCTCCTTCTTGAGAATTCAACTCTTTTTCCTCTGCTTCCCTCTACATTGTAGACCGCACTCATAGCAGGGAAGTTTTCGCATTCGGACGAGCGTCATAGGTAATATCCCTTCTCTTGGCAGGTTTCGCACTCTGTTTCAGATTGCTTTTGCGGATGATTGGCACTAGCTTCACTTACGTGGCCGCTAGAAGCAGAACTAGCGATTCCTGAGCCTGACACCTTTTGTAGAGAGGGTATCATTGGTCCTGGTCTTTTCCGAGGATTGAAACCCAGATATAAGGGAGACTAGACCTGACAAGATCAATTCGGCCTTTAGGGACCTTGAAGCAGAGAATAGCGAGTTGGAGGGTAATAAATCGGCTATCTTGTTGTAGACTCGCACGCATGTACAGAAGATATTAGAGGAATATATTACTGAACGAAGAGATGAGCTGAAAGATAGTGGGCGAGGAAAGATAGGAAATGGCTAATATACCTCTTGTGGTCCTCGTTCCTCGCTGGCTATTGACCAGTACCCAAGTGTCCAGCACAAGAATATATATAAATGGGGTCTCATCTCCTTATTGGGTATGGTACGCCAAATCATTAACCTTATTCAGTCTGTTTTTGCGATAACTATGGACGATTCACAGTGACAATCATGGTGTGACTACCCTTGAGATGTCTCTTATGAATTCCCCAAACTACTATGTAGTACATATTATATTGCACTAATCGTAACCAAAATCCATAAAGCCTCCAGGGTTTCCACTTCGTCCTACTACCTACATTTAGTGATCTATATCTGCAAAGAGTGACGACCAATCTGCCGACAATCCCTGTAATGAAACATCAAAGGCTCGCCCATTCCTGAAAGATTCTTCAGATACCAGACACTCATGATTTAATGCATAGAGCATTATACAAAGTAATACCTAGTGGCAACAATCGAGCTGCCGAAAATGTCACATAGTTATACACTTACAAGTCTTTAGGGCTTTGGAATATAGTTGGGTAAACCTTAACACCATCCGTGGATCGATCACATTGGGACTAGTGACCGATAACAGCCAGATAAGGATATAATCACGTGCGGAGCAGCTTCCGCGGAGAGAGCATGAGAAACATCTCGACCTGCCACGTCCGATTGAACGAATGCTCGGGGGCAAGAAACCTTGTTTCTCAGAGATAAATACAACCGGGATTGCGTATCTTCCGACACCCACCATATCTGACACTCAGTCTCGGGCTAAGAATGAACCAAGCCACGAGGCGCGTAGTGTCGCGGATCCTCCACAGACCTCGCAACTCAGTAGTTCCAAGATGCCCAACACGATGGAACTCCACGTTTGAACAGAGGGAATGGTCTACACCGCTTGCAAAAACATTGGCTAATGTCATGAAGGTACCTTTCGATTGCTTTGCCGCTTACTGCACATTTATTAATCGGCCACCCTTGGAAATTAGGTCACTGGCCCTGTGCCAATCGCTGCTTTCATGCGCCAGGTTTTGACGTCTCCGGATGGCGGATACTATACCACCCGAGGAGAGGGTGGAGGTGTATTTGGCAAGCATGGTGATTTCGTCACATCGCCCGAGATCTCGCAGGTCTTCGGAGAGTTGATTGGAGTATGGACAGTGGCGGAGTGGATGGCGCAAGGCCGTGCAAGAAGTGGTGTGCAGCTGATGGAGGTTGGCCCGGGAAAGGGAACATTGATGGATGATATGCTGCGGGTGAGTGGTTGCAATTATGCTTATTTTCAAATCGCGAGTGAGTGAAGTATAAAGAACTGGACTGACTGGTGATTGGGCAGACCTTCCGAAATTTCAAGATGTTTTCTTCAAGTGTTGAGGCTATCTTTCTTGTGGAAGCTAGCGGAACCCTCCGAGAAGTGCAGAAGCGGCTGCTCTGTGGTGAAGAGGCTGTCATGGAAGAGACCGATATTGGGCACCGAAGTATGTGCAAGTACTTCGATGTACCCGTTGTTTGGGTGGAGGATATTCGTCTTCTACCGCATGGTGAGTGATATTTTTTGGAACTGGTAGCCCGTTTGCCCTGCTGCTGACAAAAGCCATTGGTTTTACAGAGGAAGGCAAGACACCCTTCATCTTCGCGCATGAATTTTTCGACGCACTTCCAATCCATGCATTCGAATCTGTCCCACCATCTCCAGAGAACCAGCAATCTGACGAGCCACGCAAGATCATGACCCCTACCGGCCCAGTAGAACTACACACTCCGCCCAAGCCGGCCAACGTTCCGCAATGGCGTGAGCTAATGGTGACACTAAATCCAAAGGCCGTCGAGGAAAATATACAAGGAGAGCCCGAGTTTCAATTGACCAAAGCAAAAGCCTCAACGCCGTCGTCGCTAGTGATCCCGGAGATTTCTCAGCGTTACCGGGCCCTCAAGTCGCAGCCAGGCTCGACCATCGAGATCAGCCCCGAGAGCCGAATCTACGCTGCAGATTTTGCTCGCCGCATTGGTGGCGATTCTGCTTCTGCATTGGCTGCTAGGAAACCCTCTCCTTCTAGCGCACCTTCCCCGCCGCAGAAGAAGACCCCATCCGGGGCAGCTTTGATCATGGACTACGGCACATTATCAACCATCCCTATCAACTCGCTGCGCGGAATCAAAAGCCACGAGAAAGTGGCACCGCTCTCGGAACCCGGGCGAGTGGATGTCAGTGCGGACGTGGACTTCACTTCGCTGGCAGAAGCAGCGATCGAAGGTAGCGATGGTGTGGAGGTTCATGGTCCTGTTGAACAGGGCGACTTCCTCGGAGCCATGGGTATTGAGGAGCGCATGAGGCAGCTTCTCCGTAAAGTGCAGGATGAAGAGCACAGAAAGACACTAGAGACTGGCTGGAAGCGATTGGTTGAAAAAAGCGGTGGATCAATGGGATCGATCTATAAGGTCATGGCCATTGTACCCGAGAACGGAGGTAAGAGACGACCTGTTGGTTTTGGCGGAGGCATTCAGATGTAGACCTGTAAGTATATCCTCATTGTGTTTTCATAGATTGTGAGCTCAATCTGCTCATCTCGTGTACAATAATCGCATCTCTTCCAAAATCCCATCAAACAGCGACGTAGACCCACTTGAAGTGCAATGGACTTGGAAACTCTCCAGAAATGGCTCAAGAGAAAACAATTCAACGCAAGAATGATCAATGTATCTAAGTGGTATCTATCCTATATGTTCGTTAAAGCTCATAAAAATCGCCCATGCATAAAGTGCTTAGTATCTCGTTCATCTCAAAGGTCCCAACTCAATACTCCTCCCAAATGTCCGCAACGTAGGCCTCGGTGAGCTTAGTGTCATTGCCATACTTCTCCTGCCATTCTACGAACCCACCCTCGAGTACAAAAACCTGCTGTTTCTGGCTCTCTTCAACACCGAGAGTGCTCTCACGCTCACGGGCATAGCGAAGTGCAGCAGATGGGCCACGCTGCTGACTGAGTGCGCAATGGAATACAACCATCTTCTTGTCTTGAAGAGTGCGGATAAGCTCAGGCATGCGCACGTCCAGCGTTGAGGTGGGGACCCAAGTTGATGAGCGGATGTGGCCGCCGATGTGGTCTATCAAAACCGTTAATTGTTGCTGTCAAGATCAAAAATAGAGATTTTTGGTTACCTGAGTCTCGGACATCGATGATGGCTAGGTTTGTTGGTTCAGTTCCGAGCAGGGCTGCTAGGGCATCACGGCCCATGCGGGGGAGAGTTGCAATTGAGATAGACGACATCCTTTTGCAACGGGGATAGGTGTAATTTGTGCTTGTCGAAAGTTATGTTCAAAGTTATTCGATATAATGCCAAACAGACAGTTGCAAGTTCATGAGATTTGTAAGTGTAGTGTCTTCGTCTAGAAACCGCAGCAAAAGCATACGGCACGTGACCTCCAATTTCCTTTCCAATCGGGGAGCGACGATTTTCCATCACGGCAACTTTGAGCACCTCGCTGTTGAACCTGCACCTCCACACCGACCAGTCTCTCCTCCCCAAGACTAGTAAAGAGTCAATTTCACCTCATACGATCCGCTCAATTTGAAAGGGCGAGTTCAAACAAAATGGACTTCCGCCTCCTGGCCCGCGGCCTCCGCGCCAAGCCAACACCATGGCTCCAACAGCAGACACAACTGCACCCTCTCGCCTCACTCGCCAACGCAGTGCGCTACAACTCCTCCACCTCATCACCCAGCAACCCCTTGAAGCCCACAACCCCCACCGACCAGCCAAGCACAGTCCCCGAAGCCGAACAGCGAGTACCGGAGGCGGCACAGCGAGCCCGGAAGCCGGTCTCCGACTTTGACGACATCCTCAGCAGACTCGATCTCAACAAGCCCCGCACCGTACCGTCCAGCCAGCGCCGGGTCTTCTCCGACGCGCTGTCCCGGGCAGTGGGCTACGGCGCGCAGAGCGGCCTCCGATCGCGCTCGCGCGCGCCTCTACCTTCACGCAAGGTCGAGCTGAAGCTCGGACCGACGCTTGGTCGGCAGGCTCACGTTGAGCCGGAGCGCGGCACTGATCTTGCTGCTGCGCTGCGGAAGCTTCACACTACCATTGTGCAGAATAAGATTAAGCAGGAGGCTCATGCACAGCGGTTCCATATTCGAAAGGGTATGGTGCGCAAGGTGAAGAAGATGCAGCGTTGGAAGAAGCTGTTCAAATTTTCGTTCCAGGGAACTGTGCAGAAGATTCAGCGGATGCAGGCTCAGGGATGGTAATTTAAAGCCTGTCTTTTTTGTCTGACTTGGTGCTGCAGCTTGTCCACTCGGCTTGTATGTATATACTGGAGAGGCTTGTGTGATTGACTGAGTGGGCAGTGTGGCATTGGTCTGAAAATGGGTGTCTTTTTCTTTTGTTACTTGTACAACTATTATCTAGGTACTTGATATGTGTGTGTTGTTTGTTGTATTTGGCTCTTGCATTAGATATGGAAATGCATCGGATTTGATTAACTCGATCACTTGGGACATCAGATCATGACATATCAAAAGCACTGGCGTTTTACCAGTGATTGATTCTGCCGTTCGGCTCAGGTACACTGTACACGTTCGTGAACGCCACTCTATACCTATGGTATACACTTTTCCTCTTGACTATGGAAATCAATCCCTCTTCCCACTTGGAAACCCATACCCACTTCCAACCCCGTTCCCGGTACCATTAGCAGGGGCAGAGTAACCACCGTACCCATTGATCTTCCCTCCATTTCCGAAAGTAACACCAGGACTCTTCGCTCCGCGTGCCGGTGTGCCTCCCAAAAGCCCATCTCCATGCCAAGCAGGCCGACCACGCCAACGCCCACCATTGCGCTCCCAGAACAGCGCAACCAAAGCGCCGACAGAAGCCGCCATAACAAAGAACACCAGCTTGGAGAAGAAAGACCCGGAGCCCTTCCCAGTCCCAGTCGTCAACGCCAGCCACGACTCAGAAGCAGGCCGCACCGGCCACCCAATGCTCGCACCACCCTCCAGCCACGCAACGTGGAAAGAGAAAGTAAGCGGCTCGCCGCGCACAACCTTCGTGCCGTGTCCAGCAGTCCACGGCTCGCGCGCCGCCTGCGCAAGAGCAAAAGGCTCATCATCCGCGTCAAGCTTAGGGTTCTTGCCGGTATTGTCGAACTCCGGAGTCGAGTATGCGACTCCGCCAACGGTAAACCCAGGCTGTCCAGACTGGCGACCGTTCGTCTTGCCTGTCTGCTCGGCATCCGCATCTGAGGCCATGTTGTGCATGACGACGTTCATATCCGTCCATATGTGCAGATGGCTCAGCTGGAGGGTGCCCTGCAGTGCAACTGTGAGCGGCGTGAAGGGAGGTCCGTTGTCAGCTAGTGCGGAGAGGGAGTCTGCTTCTCCCGACTTTTGGTCCGGGTCTTTCTCTGCGTGCTTTGGTGCGCCGGCGGATTGTGTTAGGGGTGCGGTGGGGACGCGGCAGGTCATTGGGACATCTGAGTGGACGTAGAACTCGAGGAGGTGGTAGAGCTCATCGGAGAGGGAGGCGATAGTGCATGTTATTGTTTCGGAGATGCCGTAGTGGAGGGAGAGAGGGCGGGCGGTTTCGTTGCAGGTCACGAAGGGGACATATTGAAGTTTGCCGAGACTGTCGGTGACCTGGATATTTGCGTAGTTGCGATTAGCTGTGTGCCTTTGGGTGGTCTGCGCTGTTGTCCGCGTGTCAGGAGGCGGTGGATGGACAGGCGCTTACATGTTCTCCTTCCCTGTCGAACAATTAATGAGTAATGATGCTATGAAGCTCAGTTGGAGAGAATACTAACATTGTCCGGTTCAGACATGATACTGGGATGTCTTCTCGAAGTTTGTATCCTTCGTTGTTGCCACTGGTGCTCCCCGCAAGTGCGCCGGTTGGCCACAACGCGCCTGTCCAAGACAGCAGGGCCACTGCTGCGGACGATGTGCTCAATTGGCGTGACGAAACCATTGTTGTTCTCTGATAAGTATAGAAAGAACACCGCCCCGCGTCGGCAATATTGCAGAGTTCGAGGGTTGCGCAGGGGTCAAGTACGGAGTTCGACCGCGGCGTTGCGGAGTCCGGGTTGCGGCCAAGTGGGTTTCCCCTTGCTACGACAGCCTTGGTGGCAACATCTCTAAGACCAGACAAATCCAGAGTTCTATGAATGCCTACAGCGATGATATGTTCTATAAGATATCATTCTAAGGGAAACTGACAAAATTGAGTATCATTCATTTCTTTTTCAACACGCAAAAACTAGATGAAAAATCGTCGCTCATCAAAAGTGCACATCCCACAGTCCTTCAATTAAGGCCAAAATACTTTAAGCCAGCTTGGCCTTCTCTTTGAAAGCAAGCAACAGACCGCTGGTGGAGCTATCGTGGTCAGCACCCGCACCCTCGGTCTCCAGCTCGCTCTGGATGTTCTTAGCGAGGGCCTTGCCCAGCTCGACACCCCACTGGTCGAAGGAGTTGATGTTCCAAACGGCACCTTCAGTGAAGGTGACATGCTCATAGTAGGTGATCAGAGCACCCAGGGTGGAGGGTGTAATTTTCTGGGCCAAAATAGAGGTGGTAGGACGGTTACCCAGGAAGGTCTTGTGAGGAACAAGCTCCTCAGCAGCGCCCTCGGCCTTGACCTGAGCAGGGGTCTTGCCAACCATCAAAGCCTCGGACTGGGCGAGGAAGTTGGCAGCCAGCATGCGCTGGTGCTTGCCACCCTCGACAGGGTTGTGCGACTCCGCGGCCATCAAGAAGTCGGCGGGGATGAGCTTAGTACCCTGGTGCAGGAGCTGGAAGAAGCTGTGCTGCGCGTTGGTGGCAGGCTCACCAAACAAGATGGGGCCGGTGGTGTACTTGACGTATTCACCGGTGCGAGTGATAGCCTTGCCGTTGCTCTCCATAGACAGCTGCTGCAGGTAAGCGGGGAAGCGGTGCAGATACTGGTCGAAGGGAGCAACCAGGTGGGTCTGGGCTCCAAAGAAGTCGCTGTACCAGACACTCAGCAAACCACCGAGAGCGGGAATGTTCTTCTCGAGGGGTGTCTCCCGGAAGTGCTTGTCCATGGCCTGCGCACCTGCCAGGAACTGGTGGAAGTTGTCGTAACCAATGTACAGAGCGACAGACAGGCCAATGGCACTCCACACGGAGTAACGGCCACCGACCCAAGACGCGAATCCAAACATGTTCTTGGCGTCAATACCAAACTTGGTGACCTCGGACTCATTGGTAGAAAGAGCCACGAAGTGCTTAGCGATGTGTGCATCCTCCTTGGCAGTCTGGAGGAACCAAGACTTAGCGGTGTTGGCATTGGTGGTGGTCTCCGCGGTGGTGAAGGTCTTGGAGGCGATCAAGAAAAGGGTAGTTTCCGGATCGGAGTTCTTGAGCGCTTCAGCGATGTGGGTGCCGTCAATGTTAGAGACGAAGTGGAGCTTCATGTCGGGGTGGCCGTAGGGCTTGAGGGCCTCAGTGACCATGACAGGGCCACTGCATGCTAATGTCAGCTATGATTTTGGATTAACCAAGGACAGTAGAACTTACAGATCGGAACCACCGATACCAATGTTGACGATGGTGTTGATCTTCTTGCCGGTGTAACCCTTCCACTCGCCGCTACGAATCTGCTCGGAGAACTCCTTCATGTGCTCCAGGACGGAGTTGACCTCCTCAACCACACTCTTGCCATCCACCTGCATGGGCTCGTTGGCGACATTGCGCAGAGCTGCGTGGTAGACAGCACGGTCCTCAGTGAAGTTGATGTGCTCACCACGGAACATGGCATCACGGAGCTCCTCAACCTTGGCCTCCTTGGCAAGCTTGACCAACAGGGAGACGGTCTCCTGGGTCAGGAAGTTCTTGGAGAAATCGAAGAGGATCTCCGTATTGTCTACCGTGTTGGCGAACTTGTGGCTGAGCTTCTCGAAGCGCTTGGGGTCCCTCTGGAACTGATCCTTCAGAACGAGGTTGCGACCCAAGGTGGTGTGGTGCTCCTGGAGCTCCTGCCAGGCAGGGAGATCGCTGGTTTGGGAGAAACCAGGCATGATGATGATGATGGTGGAGGGGTTCTATGGTCGGAGAGTTAGCGCGGGGAAAGCAGATGAAGGCAATGTCAAGCAAAGCCAAGTGCAATATTTAGGAGATATTCAGAACGTACTAGTAGAGCTAAGTGATGGATAGAAAAGAGTGAAGAAACAAAAAAAGTAGCAGGAAACCGAATGGCGTCAGTTGCGGCCGGCGCGTTGGGGTCCGAGGGGTCGTGGGGCAACCAACATCATCATTGCCGCATTCGGCTTTTATTTTGCCTGTTTTGCCTATTTTATTTGTTTATAAATCTTTAATAGTAGGCTTTAACCTGCTGTTTATCCCTGTAATTCTCCGATTATACCGCAAATGCTTACCGGACACACCAATTAGTCCACAGTTTTTGTACACCTGATCAATGTAGGCTATTGCTTTTACTCTTTTAGGCCCGGACCATGTCGGCTCTAGAACACTTGATAGCGGGGCATTGGAAACTGAACGACGAAGATGGACTTCAGCTGACTGATGTCGATGTACGATGTATGTACAACATTGTAGGCTGATTCTCAAAGAAGCCATTGCAATGGTGAACATCTTGTTAAGACATTGGCCGAAACTGGTTCAAGCTTGGAGGTCTTGTATACATTACGTAAGTGCCCTAAAACCGCCTGAGCTTGTAGGTGTTCAGAAACCCCTGCTTGAATGAAATCAATGTGCGATTGAACATATCCCTATGAACTCTCGGTACGAGATCGACAAAGGGGGAGGCCTCAATGGGCTCGTTCTAACCTTTGGAAAGTTATCCATCGATACCTAAATGAACGGCTGAATAATCTGGATTTGAGCACCTGACGTGCCGCTTCAATTTCACTTTAGCCTAGAGCTAGCTATACTTCACCGCCTTGCTGACCGCCCTTGCTTTTTCGCTGGCAACTGGAACTGTAGGCCAAGCCATTTGGATTGAGACTTTGATCAACCTACCTAACTTTCTCACCACGCGTGGTACGGTCGCTCGAAATATGTATAATCCTTACCAACGTGAGTACTGACTCCCCTGAAGGATGAATGATATCAGTGATCTGAAAGAGCTAATTGTTGTCTAGCCCCGGGTCTTTATGGACAGGCTCCTCCTGACTATGGCGCCTATGGCGCGCCTCCGGGCATGGGTAAGTTTGCTTCCCCAATGGCAATATCATTTGCAATTTAGACTGACTAGCTCCAGCACCCCCTCCAGGGATGGCAGCGCCAGGCACCGGTGCTCCCCCAGGCATGCAGCAAGCCAACAATCAGGCCGGTCGTCCAGGGAGCTTCCCACCCAACTTCCAGCCGCCTGCAAATATGCCAAACATCAACTTCTCTGCTCCTGTGATCCGCTTGGGTACCGCAGGCCCCGCCAAGCCTGCAGCTCAAGAGAGCGGTCGCGACCGACCATCGGAAGGTCCTGGTCGCCGCGGTGGTCTGGGGTCGATGGGAATGGATAACCAGCGCCACCATGGTCGCGATATGATGCAACTCCAGCCTCCTACGCGTGAGGAGATCGCACGTACCCTTTTTGTCGGTGGCATTACGGAGGGCGTCGGTGGTGATGATGGAATTGAGCGCATCCTACGCTCTACTGGTATTTTGCGCCGCTGGATTCGTGCTACAGATGCCGACGAGAAACCTTGCCGATTTGGCTTCGCCGAGTATGATGATGCCGAGAGTCTCGAAATTGCAATTGAGACATTGAAGGACGTGAAAGTGCCGGTCAAGAGGCAGAAGCCCCTCGCCGAAGGTGAAGAGGAACAAAAGGTCGAAAAGAGTCCGCTTCTGGTGCGTAAATATTTCCCAATTGTCATAAAATTAGAATACTTACCCTTTCCCATAGGTTATTGTTGACGACGGCACGCTCACTTATCTGGAGCAATTTGAGTCTAGCCGCGCCGAACAAGACCCTGAGGAACGCCAAGCACGTTTCGACGCTGCCCGCACTAATCTCAGTAAGGTCCTGTCGGAGCTTTTCCATCCCGCGGCTCCTGTGAAAAAGGAGGATGTGTCGGGCCTTGACTCGGAAGGCAACGTTGATATGAAAGATGCCGATATTTCCCCAGAAGGTGAAGTGGTTACTATTCCCATTACAATGGAGGATGAGCTAGCCGACATTCCCCCCGAGATGCGCGTCAATGTGGCCAAGGAGATTGCAGCGTTCCGTGAACGCAGCAACCGCCGTGATATCGAGCGTCTCAGGCGCGAAGAAGAAATTGAGGCTATGGAGCGTGCGCGCAACTCGGGCTCTCGGATCAGCCGACTTGCTTCGCCTCCAGTGTCCGCTCCTCTCGGACCTGCTGCCGGTATCAACGGTATACCGTTGGGCCCACGGGATCGTCACGTGCCGAACGCACCGTCTGGCCCAAAGGCCTTTGGTGTGCAGATCCCCAGAGACTATCAGCAGGGAGTGTCATTTGTCAATGGCGGAACTCTCAACGGTGTCTCCTTCAAAGACGAGGACTCTGATGCCAGCGACGAGGAGATCGAACGGCGCCGAAAGGAACGGCAGGAGGCAGAGGACGCAAAGCAATTTTCAGACCAAGAGCGCCGCTGGCTTAACCGTGAGCGCAGCCGAACTGCTGCCCTGGAGAGAGAGAAGAAGCGCGAGGATGAAGAGGATGAGAAGTTGCAAGCTGCGCACGATGAGATGGAAGCACGACTTGCTGCTTGGAATGATGATACTGAACAGAGCCGCAAGGTGGCTGAATACTATGCAGACCGTGGTGCCTGGCTCCGAAGCCGTGAGGGCTTCCGTCTCCGTGAGGCCAAGATCGACGATGCCGATCGTGCCGCTGAGGAACGCGAACTTGCGCAATCTGCGAAGCGGCAAGAGCAGGCTCGTGGTATGGCTGATGATTTCCTTGCTCGCCAGGCAAAGGAGCTCGAGACCCGTGCTCCAGAAGCTCCACGTGAACCTCAACGCTTCAAGCTTTCCCTTGGAGCTGCCGCGCAAAAGGCTCAGGCCGCAACCAGCCGCCGCACAGTGGCCGAGGTGGAAGGCCTACTCGAAGACGAGGAGGAGCCCGTCGAAGCAACCCGCCGCCAACTTATCCCGATCAAGTTCGATTCTGCTGCCGAATCTGCAGGTCTCACCGACGAGGAGCGCGCTCAGGCTGCCCGCCAACTCGCTGCAGAGATTCCGGCCGAGAAGGAAGGCCTTTGGAAATGGGAAGTCAAATGGGAATTTGTGGACGACGCCATTATCAGCGACCAGCTTAAGCCTTTTGTGGAGAAGAAGATTGTCGAGTATCTTGGAGTGCAGGAGCAAATGCTTGTGGATGTGGTGGAGGAACATGTGCGAAAGCGTGGTTCGCCTCAGGAGTTGGTGGAGCAATTGGAAGAAGTGAGTATCTGTTCCTTCTTTTTTGTGGGACAATTTACTGACTACATTCACCTATCTATAGGCCCTGGACGAAGAGGCCGAAGTCCTTGTTCGCAAGCTTTGGCGAATGATCATTTTCTGCTCCGAGAGCGAGAAACGAGGTTTGTCCTCGTAATAAGGATAAGGCTGCATCTAAATCACAGTACGCTGTATCTGATCCCCCTTAACCCCATGCAAGATGTATGTAGCCAGCGTACCTAGGTCACTATACGTACCATATTTCCTCTGCCGGGTGGGGCGTTCCTATTCCAGATGCCGCCGCTGTAATGAGGGCGCTCAGAGTCAGGCTCACTGAGTACATGTAAATTTCAGTCCGGACTCAGACTCACTGAGCTGCTCAGAGCCAGTCATGTGATAGATTAGTAAGGCCCTCTGAGCACACTCAGAGCCCTGCGTGCTCACTGATTACTCAGAGATTGATCAGACCTGGAGTTTGATAGGGCTGCCCCTTTGAATGGACACGTACCTGTAATCACGTGATCCTTGCGGCCGAGTGTTCCAACAGGGCAACCCTGGGTAGGGTATATATCTTCGAGGAGGTTGGGGTCGGAAAACGCCGAAATGAACAACCACCTGCTCCCCTTTCCATACAATCTGTCACAGCCACCAACGTGGCTGGATCGTGTAGTCCAGCCGCTTTCCGATGTTCTATTTAGAGGACCCAAGCACTCCACACCACGGGAACCATCGGCAACACCGATTCCTCTTCAAAATAACGGGGACGGCCTCCCTCCAATACGCATAATATGCATCTCAGACACGCACAACGCAACCCCTCCGCTTCCACCCGGCGACATCCTGATTCATGCAGGCGATCTGACTACCTATGGCACCTTCGCCGAGATGCAAGCACAGCTCCGGTGGCTGTCGTCACAGCCGCATACTTATAAAATTGTCATTGCGGGAAATCATGATATTCTCCTTGATGAAGCAAGCGACACGAAGTTTCTTACGCGCGGGGGAGATAGTGTCGCGGAGCGGAAGGAATTGGATTGGAGCGGGATTCAGTATTTGCAAGATGAAGCAGTCACGTTGGAACTGCCAGTTTCCGGTCTCGGAAAGCAGCAAGTGCGCAGGGTGAAGATATACGGATCTCCACTGACGCCAGAGTTCGGCCTCTGGGCTTTTCAATATCCTTCAATCCGCGACGTGTGGACCGAACGGGTTCCCGATAATACTGATATTCTGGTGGTTCACGGTCCCCCGGCTCTATATGGAGACTGTGATGGCGAGAAAGGACCGACTGGACAAGTCAAGGTGAAGGGGGATGGGTATCTATTGCGCGAGATACGTAGGGTGAAGCCTAAGATGGTTATCTGCGGGCATATCCACGGGGCGTTTGGCCTCGCTGTTATCCAACACGATGAAACCCAAGACGTCATGAACGGACTACAGATGCGATGGGAAGGTTACGATTTATTTGAAGCTCTGAAGCAGACTCTACGGAGCAAGATAACCACGAGAAGGAACGTTGATCACCGGGAAGAAACTCTTGTCGTCAACGCTGCCATGGCGCCAGGTACTTTGACAGGCGAGGACAAAAGCGCAATCGCCATCGATTTTCACTAAGAGCAACCTGTACAAGAGCAACATTTTCATCACGTCATGACCCGTAAGAAGAGAAAGGCTAACGGAGTTAGCCTCTAAATAAAATGAATATGCGGCTGCCAGTGCAGAATATTCTTCGCTGCCAGCTGAGCACTCGCCCTTACATCCTCAAACGACCCGAGGACTTCGTCATTATCATGCGGGATCACTAGAGTTTCTTCTAGCCGCGGCACCTGGTTCGTCCACTCTGGGACTGACTCGAAGATTTTGTCCTCCTTCTGGTATTGCTCCAATTCTTCGCGCGAGATGATGCTGTCTGCCTTCCGTGGCAGACCCAAGTTGATGCGCTCGTTGAATGACTCGACCAACAACGCTGGGATGGCAGAAAGAACCGCGTAGCGAGATTTGGACCGGTCCTTGGGATCAGGAATGGAGGCAACTGGCCACTTTGCGTACCAAAAATATTCAAGCTCGTTTCGCAGGCCAACGTTGTCGTTCAGAGTCAAATGCTCGTAGAGTCGGTAGAGCGAAAATAGGGATGTGTCTTCTGATTTGTCTTGAGGGATTCGATGAACGCGTTGAAAAAGGCGTTCGCGGTAGAGATTGGGGTGAGCGAGGAGTTCTTCGGGCGTGGGCACCTCACGTCAGAGCAAATCGCGGAGTAGCTCCGAGTATACTTCCTGCTCTCTGATTGGTGGAAATACCTATTTTCCCGGCGTCTGTGATTCTCCGCCAATGAGAACGCGTCGACGGCAAATCAAGAGGGCGAGGGAGGGGCGCGGGATAAACTGGTGATGGCGCGGGGGAATTTCTTTGCTGTATATACAGGCTGGAGTCTCTTGGGGTTCTGAAATTACTTTCTCATTGACATTCTCCATCTCAGACTATTCCCTGTGTGTGTTTGCGCTGCCATAAAAAAGTGGAATATATTCGTGACTCTATACCCCGAAGCTATATACAACGTTGTACTGTGTACACCCCGCATTTCAAGAATCAACCAACGTGTTTTTCTGGAATTGACCTACGCCAGCATTCTTGCTAGCCATTGACAGAAAAAAAACCTATACCTGTCATCAAAAGAGATAGTCATTCACAATGGTCAAGATTACTGGCTTCACCACGCGGGACGTGAGGTTCCCGGTACGTCAATCTTGCTCCTGGAACATTGCCCTCCTATCTATACATCATGCACAGGATTCTGACAAACCCCCTTTAGACGTCGCTGGACAAGACCGGCTCAGATGCCATGAATGCGGCAGGTGACTACTCCTCCGCTTACTGCATCATCACCACAGACTCAGAACACTCCGGACATGGCATGGTACGTTGCACCCCAACACACCCAGCAACACCCCCAATTGACCCAAGGCCTGTAGACATTCACAATCGGCCGCGGGAATGAGATTGTCTGCGCCGCAATCTCCCTGCTTGCCCCAATGGTAGTGGGAAAAGACCTTGACGAGTTGACGGCGGACTGGGGCAAGACCTGGCGATACCTCGTCTCCGACAGCCAGCTGCGCTGGATCGGCCCCGAAAAGGGCGTGATTCACCTAGCTCTTGGTGCTGTCGTCAATGCACTCTGGGATCTGTGGGCCAAGACGCTTGGCAAGCCTGTCTGGCGCATCGTTGCTGACATGACTCCTGAGGAGTTTGTGCGTTGCATTGACTTCCGCTACATTACCGATGCTATTACCCCCGAGGAGGCCATCAGTTTGTTGAAGGAGGTTGAGGCTGGCAAGCAGGAACGAATCAAGGAAGCTGAAGCTAGCAAGGCGGTTCCTGCTTATACCACCAGTGCCGGCTGGCTGGGATACAGCAAAGATAAGCTTAAGCTGTTGCTGGAGGAGAGTGTTGCGCAGGGGTACAAGCACTTTAAGCTTAAGGTTGGCGGAGATTTGGAGGATGACAAGACTCGATTGAGAATTGCACGAGAGGCTATTGGGTATGACCAGGGAAATATTTTGATGGTGGATGCCAACCAGGTACGTTCCTTCTCATTGGGACTTAATCGCACCTTCCATTCCAGTCTGACACAGAGATAAACAATAGGTCTGGTCCGTTCCCGAGGCAATCACGTGGATGCAAGAGCTCGCAGAGTTCAAGCCCTGGTTCATCGAAGAGCCCACCTCCCCCGACGACATCCTCGGTCACGCCGCCATCCGCAAGGCCCTGGCAAACACACCCCACGGCCCTGTCGGCGTCGCCACCGGCGAGATGTGCCAGAACCGCGTGATCTTCAAGCAGCTGTTGCAAGCCGGCGCCTTGACCGTTCTCCAGCCCGATGCCTGCCGTGTTGGTGGTGTGAACGAGGTTCTGGCTATCCTCTTGTTGGCACGCAAGTTTGGCGTTCCTATTGTGCCCCACTCTGGTGGTGTTGGTTTGCCTGAGTACACACAGCATTTGAGCACGATCGACTATGTCGTTGTTACGGGCAAGAAGAGTGTCCTTGAGTATGTGGATCATCTTCATGAGCACTTTGTTCACCCGTCTAGTGTCAAGGATGGTTACTATGTTACTCCTTTGGAGCCTGGGTACAGTGTGGAGATGAAGGCGGATAGTATGGATGCTTTCGAATTCCCTGGAAAGGAGGGCAAGAGTTGGTGGAGATCTGAGGAGGCTAAGAGCATTATTGATGGGCCCCGAGTTGTATAGATTTGATGATGGGCTTGAGCGTGCTTTTGGTTTAGATGATCATGGGTTTATGTGGTTTTATGTCAATGGCTTCAAAATATATTTTGCATATGCTACCCAACTCGGGATGAGTTGGAGGTGAACCTTCATGGATGTAGTCAGGAGAAAATGCAGCTTTAAGACACCCGGCCTAACTTCACCCAGTGAAGTTATCTTGAGGGGAGATTCAGCCATCTTGAAAGCAATGGGCTACCTAAAGGTTGCCAACACGATGGATCCATGAATAGGGAGGTCCGGCTCTCTACACCACATAATCGGGGATAGACATATTGATGTACTTGATCTACTAGGAGTTATGTGACAACTTTTCATTCAAGTTTGAGTCCTGTGAAACTATGATACAATTTCAGGCTATCATCAGAGCCCGAGAACACGGCCAGTCGCCGGATTCTATACAGTACAAGGGAGTGCCTTGTCCAAGCTGGTCAGAGCCAGCCCTGGGACGCACACGAAGAGCAGAACTTCCAACTCTCTGAAAATTCGGTTGCTCATCGCAGAGAAGGCGGAGAACCTCATTGTTGGAGGTGGAGGGGTATCGTGAGAAGTTGACAACATCACTGGATCAGCGCCACTGAATACCAAAGAGCTTCAAGGCGCTAGCCACACTGGGCTTCTCCGAGGCTTTCTCGAGGACAATGCGAGGGTGTCCTTTCACATCTAGAGCAAGAAGCTGGTACTCGAAGTTGCTCTTGTCCAAGGGCTTCATCATGTGCACGACAACCACACCGGAGTTTAGAGGACCCTCGACCTAAAAACATTGTTAGCATATATATCCCTACTTGACGGGATAAAGTGTCATACATGGAAGTGCATGCGAAGGTGCTCACGACCTAATCGATCCTTTTCCGTCGTTGATCTAGTGAATGTCAGCATTTCAATTCCAGGAAAGATTGCGCAGCAAGTCAGAACTTACGCGATAGGCCTGTTCCGCGCCCAGCGGCTCCGTGTCTCCTCTCCATATGCCTTGATCTCTCTTCGATCTCCGAGCAATTTTATACACTCGGGATCGTCTTTAATGCGCCCTACCGCCGTCTCAAATTGCCATGTGCGGCTGTTCGGTGATACAACCTCGAGGTAGAAAAGTGTGAAGACTCCACCCTATTCAATTCATAGTCAGCATTCATTCACCAGACGCTTAGGATTGAACGTTCGACCTACCGTCAGTACTGCTCCAGCCAGGACAATAATGAAGTTAAAGGACTGCTGTGTTGTCCGCGCAACCTTCTCTCCTCTACTCAAATCACCCCACTGAACTCGTCCATCGTCCGACAAGACTGTAATGCTCTTCTTTCTTGTGGGCGTAGGTTGTGACCCGCCGCCTAGGTTGCTTTGCGTGGCATAGAGCCGAGAGGTCTGTGTGCGGAGAGAGGGTCGGAGGAAAATGGACACGGGCGTCGCACGAGGAAGAGCACGTAGTTGAAGGGAACTCATTGTGAAGGAGCTGCAAGTGATCTTCTTTTGGCACAACTCGAAGTACTAAGTCGGATACTAAGCGCGATTAACTCCGTCGCCATCGGCGATCTTCATACGCGCATCACGTGCAACGGGATATTTCGAGGAAATATTACAATACAGTATTGCAGTACAGCTGATGGCCACAGAAGGCCCAGCTAAATGGGAGGCGTTGTATGACGATTACAACAGGCACAGGGTCATGAGAGTCCACGTTCGCCGTTCCGACTGGGGGTGCTTCCCTTTTTGCCTTAACCTGAGCTTTCACATTCACACCCGACGGCCCCTTTTTCCTTTATTGTCTCTTACCCATTGATATCTCCTCAGTATCATCATGAGTGCCTCGAAGGCGCAGTCTCAAAAGATCTTTGAGAAGGTCAAGCTGAAGCCCGCAAATAAGGTGCGCACACCCCGCGCCCATACGCCCGCTGTGTGATCGTGGCACTCGATTCTGATATTTTTGTTCCTCGCAGGTATGCTTCGATTGCGGCAGTAAAAACCCGACATGGTCCTCAGTGCCATTCGGTATTTACTTGTGCCTCGATTGCTCCGCACACCACCGTAACCTCGGTGTGCACATCTCCTTTGTCCGATCAACAAACCTCGACCGTATGTACCCCGCGACTCAATCCGTTTTTACACCGAATGCGTCAGTAGGACAAGGCTGACATTACATGCAGAATGGCAATGGGAACAGCTGCGGGTGATGAAGGTTGGTGGTAATGAGTCCGCGACCAAGTATTTCCAA
This sequence comes from Penicillium turbatum, assembly GCA_030762825.1. Classification (NCBI taxonomy): domain Eukaryota; kingdom Fungi; phylum Ascomycota; class Eurotiomycetes; order Eurotiales; family Aspergillaceae; genus Penicillium; species Penicillium turbatum. The sequence goes on along the minus strand of JAUJYX010000003.1, from coordinate 414,601 downwards.
TCGCACGGAGGTTCCGCTGCGCTGGCGAGCAAGGACACCAAGGTCAAGTACACCTGCAATGCAGCAGTCAAGTATAAGGAGGAACTCAAGAAGCGCGCTGCGCTGGATGCGCAACAGTCAGTGAACTCTATTCCCTCGGTGGGACTGTCATGCCCAGGTGCTGACTGGCATTGTTGCTTTCTCTAGATATCCCGACGAAGTCGTCATCACAGATCTCCCTGCTGGCACTCCCTCAGATGGATCGAACACTCCTGCCGGCGACGCTGACGACGATTTCTTTTCCTCCTGGGACAAGCCCTCGATCAAGCGCCCAAGCAATCCCCCATCGCGCACCAGCACGCCCCCCGTTGTCAGTCGCACCGGCTCTCCTTTCCTGAACGCCGGCGTCGGTTCCAACGGATCTCGCTCGAAATCTCCCCTGTCTGCTTCTGAAGAGAAGAGCGTCTCTCCAGCGCCAACTGCTATTCGACCAACTAGTGTGGCTCGGAAGACTTCTACAGCTACATCTGCGAAGAAGGGCAGTCTCCTCGGCGCCAAGAAGGCACCTAAGCTTGGGGCTAAGAAAGTTGCCGCCGCAGATATCATTGATTTCGATGAAGCGGAGCGTAAGGCCAAGGAAGAGGCTGAGCGCATTGAAAAGCTTGGCTATGACCCCGAGGCCGAGCAGGCGGAAGCTGATGCCAAAAAGGCCGCGACTGCTGCCGCTGCTACCCCGATTGCATCTCCCATCCCAGTTAGTCCTGCTGGCAAGTCTCATGAGCGAAACACAAGTGATGTTGAGCGGCTAGGCATGGGTATGAACAGACTTGGCTTTGGCCAGGTTGCGAAGCCCCCTGCCCCTAAGAAGCCAACCTTTGGTTCAATTGGTCCTGCCAAGCCCAACCCTGCTGATGGTAATTTTCCTTGGTCGTAACTCTTGTGAATAATGTGCTGATATTTGACATAGACGCGGAGCTTGCCCAGACCAGGACCCGATTTGGCACTCAGAAGGGAATTTCGTCCGACGAATTCTTCGGACGGGATCGATTTGATCCTGCCGCTCAGTCAGAGGCTAAGGAGCGTCTTCGCCAATTTGATAGTGCCACGTCCATCTCCAGCAACTCTTACTTCGGCCGGCCCGAAGATGAGATCAATTCACTTGACGACGGTTACGGTGATATGGAGGTTGCTGCTAAGGACTTCATCCGCCGCTTCGGTATCACTGCTGGAGATGATCTGGAGAACCTGTCGCATCTTGTAGGCGAAGGTGCTACTAAGCTACAAGGTGAGCCACTATCACTATTTGCGATGAGATACACTTTTTGCTGACTGAATTCTACCAGGTGCTATCCGTAACTACCTGAACAACTAGGCCAGTGATCATGTCTACTGACTAAATTTGCCTTTCATCACTTCAACCACAATACCCTTCGATTGCCCTTAGTCTCGTCTCCTTGGTGCGCGACGCATATTGTGTATCCCTTGCCCTTCTCACCCCCTTGACAAGTTTTTCACACGAGAATCTTACAGTCAGCAGTCGGCCAAAAAATCTGTGTCTCATATTATCGTGAATCACAATCTGGCGCGTGATCAACGAACTTTTGTCTTTTCTTCTGTTTCTTCGTGTTCCTGCACAGCAGTCCAGGATGGCCGAAGGGACGTTCTATGTTCTTTTGCTTATTTTGTTGACATGGTTTAAATAATCGAGAAATTCATATTTTGATATTATAGACAAGAAATTTGGACAGGGGCATAGCTTAACTGCCTTTTTCACAAGTCTGGTACCGCTCAATAAAAACTCCATGATGAATGAAGAGAACACAGTAGTACATATAGTACAAGTCACACTCAGGTGTTGAATATACAAAAAGCCCAATGCACATACCCCAACTGGCCAACGGTACATGATATCCGACGTAGCGGGCAAGACATCTCAATCAACGCGATAGATCGCGTCCGCGACCTTCGCGACCTGCCACATCTCTCGGACATCATGGACACGAACAATGTCCGCCCCACCAGCCACACTGGCAGAGACCGTAGCAGCCGTACCCCAAACGCGCTCCCTCGGCGTCTTCACACCAGTAAGATGACCAATGAACCTCTTCCGACTCGGCCCCATCAACCAAGGGAAACACTCAAGCCCCGGCATCCCACGCAACCTCGGCAACTCCCGCAAAATCTCCAAATCATGCGGCTGGACCTTCGCAAACCCAAGCCCCGGATCGAGAATGATACGCCATCGCCGGATCCCCGCCTCTTCCGCAGCCGCAATGCGAGCCCCCAGCTCAGCAGCCACCTCCTGAATAACGCCGGCGGGGTAGTCGAGCAGAGTCGTCATCGTCTGTGGAGTGCCGCGCATGTGCATCAGGATAACCGACTTGCCGAGCCGCGCTACGGTGGGCAGCATGTCTGGGTCAAGAAGGCCGGCGGAGATATCGTTGACGATGTCTGCGCCGGCGGCGCAGGCTGCTTCGGCGACGCTGGCGCGGTAGGTGTCGATGCTGATGGCGATGCTTGCAGCTTCTGGGATGGTGGTGCGGATGTGGCGGATTGCGGGGACGACGCGGGCGATTTCTTCCGTTGCGCCTATGGGTGTTGAGCCTGGACGGGTGCTCTCGCCGCCGATGTCGATGATTGTAGCGCCGGCGGCGATGAAGTCGTGCACTGTTTTTGTTATGTAGGTTAGGTCTGTTGGGGAGTGCTTGCCACCGTCGGAGAAAGAGTCTGGGGTTAAGTTTAGGATTGCCATGATGTGGGTGCTGCGCTTAGGGTCTGTTGCGTGCAGAGATGGGAAGGATGGTGAGATTGGGGTTGTTGAAATTGGGGTTGGGTCTGGGGGCGGCAAGGCCTGTAGATGTGCGCTGTATGTTTGGGCATCTTTTCCTGGCAGTGGAGGGTATTCATTGGGGATTAATCTGGCAGTTATTGTCAGACTTTGGGTCCTATGATCCCATACAGGAATTTGGGACGCTTACTGGCTGAGAGGACGCAATACGAAGTCTCGCTCCAGCATCAGCTTGTGTGGGATGTTGAGACGCTCATGGGAGAAGACTTCCTGGTCATATAGTAGGATGTCCAAGTCAATTGAGCGTGGGCCCTTGTCGATGAGCTTCTTTCTGCCCAGCGCAATCTCAATGGATTGGATAGTGTCCAAAAGATCCAGAGGCGCAAGGGTGGTCTCGACCTGGGAAATGTTAGCAATTGGCTATAAACATATTTGGTGGTCGATCTCGTTGACATACCTCGCATACACCATTGATGAATGGGTCTTGATCAAGCACATACATCGGGGCAGTCTCGAACAGTGAGCTTGTTCTTTTCACTTTGATACCAAGTCGGTCCAATTCAGAAAGAGCTTGCTCAATCATTTCTACTCGGTCCCCGACATTGCTTCCCAGGGCAATGAAAGCCCTGTGAATATCTGGACTGCTGTACCTTAGGTTCATCTTGGGATCAACTGCTTGCGCAGTGGATAAATTCCTCACGCGCGGGGTCAAATGCGACGGTGCTATTAAACACCCCAATAGACCATTTCTGGGGGAAGGTCCAGGCGATGCCAATTGTGCTGTATGAGCTGACCCTATTATATATTAATTTTGCTGGTTTAAATGTAGAAACGATGTAGAATTAAAGAAGAAAAGAAAATTGCGGGACAGACATCTTTCCCCATTGGGATGATACGCCGATAAGCGTGGGAGGGGCTTCAGAGAGACTTGTATGTACATACCCAGGGTCTTTGGTGAGGTTATTCCATAACTGTATGATTTTGTTAGATTTGCCACAATCAATTGAGGGGATAGAGGATTATCACCCTGCATGCAATGGTCTATGATAGGCCCTCGATATGGTGCTCACTGCAGCTAATGATGAAAGTCTCTGCGACCTTCTGTTTGGCCGGGAACGCGGAGAGATGAAGGATGCAAATGAAGAAGCTCTCGGAGATGCCCTGGCACTCATACTGATTTGAGTACGGAGGCAAGAAAAGGAACAATGTAAGAGCGTAGAGTCATTCCTGATAGACTGCACGTGAGGTTATTTCGCCTTCTTCTTGGCGTGGACACCTTGACACCTTAACGCCTTGTATGTTGGCCTTGGTGCCTGAATGTTTACATCCAAGATCCTCACTCTTACCTATCTAGTACGTACGACCCGGTCGTTCCTGAACATTTCAATGTTCTCCTTCCAAGGTATACTTTTTAGTAGCTATACACGTCACACAGTGCTTCGGTCGCTTTCCTCGAACTGACTGACCATCTTGCTTTGGCTTTACTTGAAGATTCCTTCTCTGCTTTGCTAGGTCTAGGCATCCTAACTACAGTGATTCCATCAAACCAGAAAAATGGCGTGCAACACAGCGAAATCCCGTGAATTGTCTGCCACCTGCCTGGATACCTTGTTTGCCAGGTTTCACCTAGCTATTTAGCTAGCTCTTATTTGTTTGTATAAATCTGTCCTTCTTTTTTTCTCTCTCTCTCTCTCTCTCTCTCCTCTATCTCCTCCCTCCTCAGCATCGATATTATATCGTTTTGACTCCATGCTAGTTGCCCTTTGAACTACACTTCTTGATCTTCTGATCATCACTTTCTGGTCTGCAAAGGGAAGATCTTAGAGTCAGACCCCAATAAGAATAACCGTGTTCTGCTTCTTTGTCTACTTCCACAGAGTCTCTATCCATTGAAGACACATCGAAATGAATTTGCAGAGATTCACAGAGCATGCTGCGTTTGATTCGGGTCCGCTTCGCAAGAGAATCTGCCTTCAATCTTCCAAAACCAGCAAACGCATGAATCAGATTGATAGTTCGCGTGCTAATGGAGTCGACAATATCATTGCCCTACCACAGTTGGTAGTTTGCGGTGACCAGTCGGCCGGAAAAAGTTCCGTTTTGGAAGGCATCACCGGAATACCCTTTCCTCGTCAGGATGGACTTTGCACTCGGTTTCCGACAGAGATCATTCTTCGCCATGACTCCACCATGCCCGAGACTATAATCACAGTTTCCATTACTCCTCAATCGTCTAGGACCGAGGAAGAGAAAGCTCGCTTGAATGGTTTTCATCATCGTCTGGACGGGTTCGAAGAGCTGCCGAATATGATTGAACAAGCTGCAAAGTTGATGGGTGTGCGTGATGACGACACGAACTCCGAAGGCCCTGCGTTTGCTGCTGATGTCCTTCGACTGGAGCTAGTTGGCGATACTGGCCTCCATCTAACTATTGTCGATCTTCCTGGATTGATATCGGTCTCGGAAAATGAAGAGGATGTGCACCTCATCGAAAGTCTCGTGGACTCCTACTTGCAGAGCTCGCGTACAATCATCCTTGCTGTGGTCCCAGCGAGTAGCGACGTCGACACTCAGGGTATCATCCAACGTGCGCGACGGTTTGACAAAGCTGGCGTCCGAACAATCGGTATCATTACCAAACCTGACCTCATTAACGAAGGAACGGAATCCCGTGTCGCTCGATTGGCAAAGAATAGGGATCGCACGAAGCTCAATCTTGGATGGTTTCTCCTGAAGAACCCTAGCCCCGCTGAGCTTAAAGCAGGCATCACTCCGGAGGCGCGCCGCACGGCCGAGTTGGCATTTTTCGCCACAGCTGGTTGGAAGAATCAAAAACTGGACCCTTCACGAATCGGGGTCGACAACTTGCGTTCATTCTTAGTAGAGGTGTTGGACAGCCAAATTGAGCGGGAGCTGCCTAAGGTTCGCGAGGATGTGCGTCGCGTCTTACGTGGCATCAATGCAGAGCTTGGTGAGCTTGGCACCGAACGCAAGTCCCCAAGTCAGATACGAATGTACTTGACGGAAATTAGCACACGCTACTACAATTTAGTACGAGCGGGTGTTGAGGGATCGTACGGCGGTCGTGACGCCACTTTCTTTGAGGGGAGCGATGAACAGTTGTTTGTCCGGCTCCGTGCTGCTATTCATGTGGAAAATGAGAGATTCTCCAATGTTATGAGGAAGTATGGGGAGAAGAGGAGAGTTGTGTCGAGCAATGAGGCGGATGCTGAGTCGGTTGAGTCAAAAAATCCCGAGGGACTTGAAGACCAACTGGAAGTCACTTCTGAAGAAATGTTGGAGTGGATTCGGCAGGTTAGTTCCGCTCTTCTATATACAAGGTCTGTTGTCCTGTACTAAGCCAGCGTAGGTCTATGTTCAAACAAGGGGTTGGGAACTGCCAGGGAGCTACAACAATGCTCTTCTAGCCGAATTGTTCCACGCTCAGTCTTCGCGATGGGCCGCCATCGCCCAAGAGCATATTCATGCAGTCTCGAAGATCGTCAGTAGGTTTGCCAATCTGGCACTAGCACATGCTATCAAAGACCCGAAGGTTCGTGAGAATGTGACTTGCCATGTGCACATGGCGCTGGAGGCAAACGTCGAAGCTAGTGAGCAGGAGCTTGCGAGACTTCTTGGGGATGAAAGTCGACAACCGATAACGTACAATGATTATTATACGCACAACATTCAGGCAAAGAGGGACGAAACCAGCAAAAAGAAGCTGGAGAACTCCGTGGACGGTACAGTCCGTAAGGACGACATGAAAGAACAAGCATGTTTAGATGCACGCATTGATTTGAGTGCTTATTACAAGGTATGTACTTCATGGATGCGAAGTTTATGGGTTCTAATTATATGATAGGTTGCTCGAAAAACATTCGTTGATAATGTTTGTCGTCAGGTCATTGAGCGACATATTCTGGCCAAGTTAGCTGATGCATTCAGCCCAATCACTGTAAGTTGCTACTCAGATGAGCAGCTACTTAGCCTAGCAGCCGAGTTAGCTCAAATTGGGCACCGTCGTTCTGAGATGTGTCGAATTCAAGGAGCTCTGGAACAGAGTCTTCGTGACTTGGCAGAGTGACAGGAAGAGATTTGGGGAGTGGATTGATGAGGCAGCACAAGACTGAAGCATGAAACACTTGCTGTCACCATTTGAGAAAATCACATTCAAGGAAGAATAACCATCCTTGCTGGGGGTAGAAAGATAGTTTAATGATATTTTAAAATGCCAATCAGGTTTTCCATCACACCAGAACATAACTTCTATTTGCACTTCCCCAACCACTAGCTCAAGTCCTGTTTGATGATATCTGCCGCCTTCTCAGCAACTGCAAACACCGTTGCCTGGATATTTCCTCTCGGCTCCAAGGGGAAAATACTAGCATCAACAACACGAATATTGGCTGAGCCATAGACCTTCAAGTGGGAATCCACAACACCCCCATCTTCCCGCGGCATCATAGCACAGGTACCACTGACGTGGTACATAGACAAGACAAGCTCCTTGCACAGCTCCTTCGCCTTCTCCAAGTTATCCAGAGGCCCCGGTGTGTGCAGGCGCTCGCCGCCCTTCTTGAGAAGCGATGCCAGCGGCTCCGTCTCAGCAATCTTGTCCATCCAAATGCTGTGTCGGGCATGGATCTCCAGATCAACCGGGTGACGGAGAGTCCCGTGGTCAATCAGCGGAGCTGCCTTGGGGTCAGCAGATTGAATGTGGACGGAGCCACGCGAGAGCGGGTAACTCAGCAAAGAAACAAGACTGATGAAGAATCCCGGATGTCCGAGACCGAACAGACGTTTGGGGTGTTCTCCCTCACGGGGCAGGAGCTGGAAGGGTGCGAGGATATATTGAGCGGTGGGCTCGTCGGGATTTTGCAGCATGGTCTGCAAGGCTTCGTATTGCTTCTTGTGTGTGCGCGAAACATCGGGGCTATCCAGTGATGCTTGAAGTTGTTTGAGCAAGTTCTTCCGCTCATCGTCGGATGTATCGACAAGCGGCATGAATGCTGAGACAAGGGGCACCATGCCGAGGGGTCCCGAGCCATCCTTCTGGTAGGCGGCCATTGCAGCACCGGCGACTGCCGGGTCGCGAGCCATGTCGCCGGACGGCATACCGTCTGCGACTTCATAGCCGAATGACACGATGCCGTGGTCCTGGAGGTTCTCGCCAACACCGGGGTTGCTGATGATGGTTGGGATGCCGTGGGATTGGAGAATTTTCTCATCTCCGACGCCAGACAGCTCGAGAATCTGCGAGGATTGTGTTGTTCCAGCTGCGAGGATAACCTCCTTATTGACCTTAACCGTGTACACATCGGAACCCTTGCTGAACTGAACACCTGTGGCAACGGCGTTCTCCTCGTCGTCCTTCTTCTCCAAGACAAGTTTCTCAACGAGGGCTCCCGTCACAACCCGCAGGTTCGCCCGAGCTTGGACATCCGGCGTCAAATACGCGGCCGCAGAATGACTTCTGGTATGGGTGGTGGGATCTACGGCACCAGGGCTTACAAAGGGACCAGTACAGGCGCCATTGATAGGGTCTTCATCCTGCGGATATCCAAGAGCCTTGAAGGCGTCCATCCAAGCCGCATGGTACGGCATATACTGGTCTCCAAATGAGACTTGAACGGGACCTGAGCTGCCCTGGTCCTTCTGGTCGTGTACCATCCCCTTGAAGAACTCACGGTTGTCACTGGATGGGCCTGCAGCCGTGTGGAACTTGCGAATATACGGGGACATCCCATCCCAGCCCCAGCCGGGGTTGCCCAATGTTTCCCAGGCATTCATTCCGGAACGGGACGGGTAGATCACCATTCCCAAATTGATGGCCGAGGAGCCCCCCAGGGTACGACCCTTGTTAGCCAAGAGTCTGCGGCCATTAAGTTGTTCCTGGTTTATATTAGCAAAACTGGGGGCTAAAAATTTTGACCCCTGGATTTACGGTGAGGCAATTGAGCGAAACGTACCTGGGGCGTAGACCGAAAATTCCAATCAAAGTCCTCGTCTTCAAACGTTGCCGGCCCTAAACCGGGGACAATAATTCGCGGGTCATTGAGACGGTTGGTGCCAGCTTCCAAGACAAGAACCCGGACGTTGGGGTTCTCCGTCAGCCGATTGGCAACCACCAAGCCAGCAGTACCTCCTCCAACAATCACAAAGTCGTAAGTGGCGTTCTCGAGCCCGGCAGAGGACTCAGTATCGAAAGATGTCATGGCTGAATATGCAAGGGGTAGACAACGTGCATGCACAGGGAAAAGAAACAAGAGAAAAGAAAAAGCAAAACCGCTCGGGGGGTGTGTTTCCGGGGACGCGAATTAGAATGGAGGGGTTCGCAATATGGAAGTTTGCGACGGTTCTAGCCTTCAATATCGAGGTGCATATTTCACTCAACTATTATGCCCCTGAGTTGCTTGCACAAAATGGCCCCCCGGAGCTACTACATGCTAGCCAATCTGATCGCCGCTTAAGAGGACCGGCGTGGGGATGGCGATGAGCCGGTGCTGCATAACGGGACAGAGGCGGGCCGAGTAGAGATGTAGGCCTGCATGTGTTCATGGTGGACATAGGCATTGTATTGTCAATGGTTGGAATCATTGCGCCAAGTCCTCGGTAAAAGGAATAGGGCGAATCCTTCGTCATTTTTGTGTGAAACACCACTGGCGCGAATCCTGAGGGCAGGATTGGGGCCATGCATGGGTGTGTGTTAAGTGAATTGTAGGGGATCAAGTTCGAAGATATCTGGGAATCGATTGAGAGAAGTTGATATTTGATATCAATTTGACTCCAGACTCTTCCCACAATGCACCCACAATAGATGAGATTTGCTCCAGGGCCCCTCTTTCCAGTTCCTCGATGGTCAAGCACCTCGGGGTCTGTGCGGAATATCCACCGCCCCACTCAGTCCGATCTATTGGTGGGGTAATTGACGTTCCAAGGTTGTTTGCTGTGTGCTACATGTTGTATGCGCTAGACGATATATGTATACAGCTATTGTCTAGCACATCTTGAGGATTAACCGGTTTCGGCGAAGATTTTCTCGAAGGATGAAGGATGAGCAACTATGTTAATTATCTTTCCACGTAGAGTACCGCTTTCTCCACTCTTTCTTAATCCTACATAGATGGCCAACTTGGACGACACTTCTGAGCAGCGCACTCTGACAAGAGCGTGACGAAAAAAAAAACCACACAATGGGTGACTACGCACTGCGAGCAAAAGATGGCCGAGACATTGTCATCGTGATGATTGTCTTTGGCGCTCTTGCCTTGGCGTCCTCAGTTCTCCGGATCATGTCACGGAGAATGAGAAACATCAGTTTAGGGTGGGATGATCATTGTATGGCCATAGCGACGGTACGTTCATTCAATTGAGTGTGTGGGACGTGACTGACGAAGACAACCTTGGAACAGACCTTGGTGCTGACGTGCACCGTCGTTGTGATATTGAGTATGGAGCCATTCTAGAATGGAAGAAGAATCAATGCTAACAAGTATCTCAATCAGTGGTCACAAAAGGAGGTGTTGGACTGCATGCAGGTGTCGTCGCATTTTCAGACATTGAATTCAATATGAAGGTATGAGCAACATAACTGACCAATCGGATTATACAACCTTGGAAGGAAGCTCATCATGTTGTGGATTAGATGATCATTGTCTGCCAGGTTCTCTATGGAATTGGCCTTGCACTTGTCAAAACCTCCATGATGGTCCTTTACCATAAGCTTTTCGGCACAAAGGTCAGCATGCGGGTTGCCATTTACGTAACCGGTGCCATTGTTTGGGCGTGGGGGTTGAGTATTGTCCTCGAGTCATTCCTCATCTGTCACCCCGTCGCATTTAACTGGAACCCGATGCTACCGGGTGGTGGATGTGGAAACCGTAATGCCGCCTTCGTGGTGGCAGGAGTCCTTAACATGGTCACCGATTTCGTGGTGATGTCGCTTCCAATTCCATATATCTGGAAGTTGCAACTTCCAGTAGGACGGAAGCTCGGTTTGTCGGTGGTATTCTCACTGGGACTCTTGTAAGTGAAACCGCAACTATAACCCCGGTCTCCGTTGCAGAGACAATGACTGACCCGCTTCAAACAGTGTCAGCGCAATCAGCATGGTTCGCGTCGTTAGTCTCATGCACATTGACTTCAACGACGTCACATGGACTCTTCCCATCCCACTGATGTGGAGTATCATCGAACAGCAACTCGCCATTATCGCCGCAAATCTCCCTCTCCTTCGCCGCGTGTTTTCCGCCGTGATACCCGGAAGCTGGCTGGGCTCGTCTGGCCGCGGGACGGCAACGCATACCGGAGAGTTGAATGCGAAGAAGCGCTCGGTGCAGGAATATTCTCTTACTCGCATGGATATGGGCGCCAATAAGAGTGAGATCACTTCACACACTAGATCACAGAGATCTCAGAATCTCACCGTTCAGCCGAGGTGGAGTGACGATGATGGACATTCGGATACCGAGTTGGCAACGAACGGGGTGCTACCAGATGGGATTCAGATATGGCAGGACTTTCGGGTCGACTCGAACTCGACTAGATAAGGATATAATCTGATAGACATGAATATAACAAGTCGTGCATGCTTTGATGACATTCGAGGGAACGAGGTCTGTGATCCGTTGACTCGTGGTCTCAGCTCGACACGCTATATGGTAGCCTTCAAGCGCTTGCAAAACATGACACGAAAGGTCCTGCTGCCCAGGTGTATTGATTGGATTGACTGGTGTTTGGTGACTACAGGTATGTAGAGGTATCTTCGGTGGTTTGAGATGAGAGTTGGAAAAGATGATGTACATACATCCATGGATGGATGTAGATGACGTGCCTACCTACATGTAGGTGGTTCCTTCCTCATTCATTCTCGTGACTTCCCCAATTTCCATCAAAACAAACTCAGATCTTGCCCATCGTCGCTTCCATTTTCGTGAAGCACGTTCCAACCCCATTATGGTCTGCCTTTCTGATCGATCTTGACTGCTTTCTCTAAGCCCGCGACACAGTCCACATCCCCCAAGCACGAACACACGAAGCACACCAGTGGACACAATGGTCACCCAAGCCCCTCACCCTGACGGGAGTTCACTTTCTTTTCGACATGCGTTGGCTCGCTTTCGATCCATAATATCGAGAAAGAATCGAAACGAGAAGTCCAAAAGCCTCGGCAGCAGCGGCATACACAAAGTTCCTCGCGAGATAGTGCAACTCATCCTCGCATTTCTCTCGATACCAGATCAAGTCTGCTTTGCATTAACTTGCAAGTCTCTTCTCGCCGCTTTCCAGTTCTTCCTCGAGGGCGAGCGGCTATCGCTTCCTCGGCTTCTGCCACGAGAGTCTCGGCTAGCCTTGGCGTCAAATGTTGACGAACGCCCCAGGGTGAAGCTACTCCATCAACTTGAAGATGATCGCTGGAAGTACTGCCCTGACTGTTGGGCCCTCCATCCACCTTCTGCATGCCGCCCTCCACGAGATCGAGCCACGCACCCTATCTGGCAAATTCCCCATTCCGCCGGCACCCTCCGCCCAATATGCATGCCGTATGCTGGCGAGGTTGATATCTGCCCTTGTCGAAGGATCACATTTCGGGACAAGCAGTATATAATGGCAAAACCGGATCCTAGCAAGGTGTCCGCCGCTGATCTATCTCGCATCCTATGCTACCGAGAATTCTGTAGCCCTGCTTCTCATGAGTGCACATTGACTGAACATCCGAAATATGTGATACAAGTCGAAACTACGCTTTGGGTGTGTGAAAAGACCCAGGCATTACTCGTGCTGAATCGGCATAGGATCAACTCTTGGCCAGTAAGCACACAGCCACCAACACTGTCTTTTACAGAGGAAGAGACACCCAAATCTCCGCTACCAGACGTACTATGCTTCTCACAAAAGACTGTCCGAAAGTTCCTTCAAAGCCTTTACGAAGAATCTGGTTCGAGCTTTGTAGGTTGGAACAAAAGTCCTTTGTGTCGGCTTCGGCTCGATGTGTCGGATCTCGGGGTGTCGGTTAGTGTGGTTCGGAGTTTGGGGAAAGACGAATGGCCTGATCGCATTTGGGCTCGCAGTTGTCGCTGAAACAGCTTTTGACTTTGCTCTTGATGTTGTGTTGTTAGACTTCGAGCCTGGGATATCTCTTGTTCTATGGGGGCCTTTGCAGGAATTTCAAAGCCCGAAACTGCCACAGTGATACTTTATGCAAGTCAAATAAGGCTAGTGAGATCCATGCCAAAATTGGGAAACACTAGCATCAATCCTACGAGACCTATAGTGCCCGCAGAAGAGACTGACGCTGGAAGATGCCATCCATAATCTATGTTGGCAAGATGCATTTCCAGAATGATTGGCCAATAAACAGAGCAACGAATTTCTTACCTCACTGCCCGGCCTTTCCACTCGTATGAACCTTATATCTGCCCAACTAATATTTTACCACTTCTCTTGACAAATCGGCGAATCTCCGCCGAAACCAAATCAGTTCTCGATCGTATGAAAACCGACTACGTCCTCCACATATCAGTTCTGATCGATATCGATCTGTTCCCAACTCGGATCACGGTTCCCTACCTCACGCATCGCGTAAACCATTTGCGCGCGGAGGTACGACTTTCGGACGTGTCATCTCCACGAGAGCGGAGTGGTCCCAAAGAGGATGCGGCGGGACCAGGGGGAGTCCATTCTGCCTTTCACCAAGTCCTGTAAAGATTCCTAATGTATGGACCTGTTGGCGAGAAGAAGGGCCGCAATGATAACGGTGATGAAGAGACGAAAATCTTGATCCGACTGCTCGAACTAGGTTTGACCTCTGCCGAGGAAGTGTTTTCCCGCCGGAGGAAGTTGGCTTTGGAGAGTATTCTCTTAAGCATCTCGGTCGTGGTAAATTTGAAGATCAGCTGGAGACTATGATTGTAGACAACAAGAAGCGGGATTGTTGGATCCCGAAATACAAAAATCGGCCCGAGTGGATGACTGCTTGGATTTGCGAAATGGATTCAGGTTATTATAAGCGATCGGTGCTACGGGATGGGATATGGAAGCTTGATATATGAGAATATGGGAACATTACGGATCTTAATTGATGGGATGCTAATGGAGGAACTTGACCTTGCTGACCTACCGCATTATCCCGAGGACGCTATGGCTAGGAGGGAAGAATCAGAATTTCTATGCATCAGACCGGACGTCGTTTAGAAAGGTTGCGCAAGGAAGGATCTATTAGTCAAGGTCCATGAGATCAAACTGCGAAGGCGCTTGGAGAACAAGGGCAGACTGAAAGAGTAGAAGATCATCCTCATTTTCATGCTTGGAATGAGGTGTACAAGATGCCTACCTAGGCAGACTTGGAGAGGGCATGTTCAGGTGGCTCTCTGTCTCAGTAGGACTGAATGACGTAAAGACTGAAATTGTGCAGGTGGACACACCCTCTCTTTCTCTCTTCGATATCCACAATGGCCAAGACTCCTTAGAGTACATGTAGACTTGAAGGCAGTATCCGACCGACAACCGAATTCGACCGAGTGAGGCAAAGGAGACACTTGCTTGTTTAATATTATTAAAGGAGATCCTGAGATCTAGCAACAGGCACCGGCTAATATTCTGATGTTTCCTGGTAGCCTATGGGTATAGTGGCGAGTTAAGTGGCTGTGTTGGTGGATCATAGCTACAAGTTTGAGATGTTCAAAATCAAGAATGCCGAAGAAAGAATTGGAGTAGGCGATGCCATAAGATAAAAATCACATCTTGCCGGTATATTCTCGGCTTCTGAAAAGAATAATCATTATCGTGGCAGCTTTTCGCTTTCTAAACATTTTCCTTGCCACAGAAAGCTGACGTAAAACGTGGAAGTCCCAAAAAGCCACGAAGAACTGATGTCAAGTTCTCCATTCTTTTTCTCCTTGCGGATGAACAGAACATGGGTTCATTTGAGAACCAAACGCTCTAAGTAATTGGATCGAAGTTTAAAGATGGAAATTCCAGAAGCCCCAAACTTCCACACGTAAGGCGATGACGAGGTGGTCGAGACCATGGTGGAAATTTCAGCCGCAAGTTCTAATTGGCTTTGACTTCACGGAAGTTAACCTTATTGACTGAAACCCCACATCTATAATTGTAGTCTATCCATTCTTCCCACCTTTTGGCTCTCGCTGGAGTTTCCCAACTTTCCCTCCTCATCCGGACTCCACCGGACACGATAAAAAGGATGGGGGTCCCCAGAAGTGGCATCTTTTTCTTTTCTTTCTTCAATCAACACATTCATTGATCCTTCAAGTCATTCTCTTCTTGAAGTCATTCCATTCTCTTTTCGAGGTTGATCCTCAATTACTGTCTCTTTAGTCCAGCTATCGACCAATTACTGTCTCTTTAGTACAACTATCGACTTTCATTCCCTCAATTCCACAAATTTCCATCATGACTTTCAACGTCTTCCTTACCGGTCTCCTCGCAGCCACCGCTGCCGCCCTTCCCCAGCCTCACTGGGCCCGCTCCGGCGAGTCCGGGGCCGTCGAAGCCCGTGACTCCGGCGACGGTGGTATCCAGATCGTGAACAAGCTGGGCACCGATGTCTACCTGTGGACTACCGCGTCCGATCCTGGCACCATGAAGACTCTCAGCGATGGCGGGGACTACAGCGAGGGCTGGACCACCAACTCCAACGGTGGCGGCATCTCCATCAAGATGTCCACCACTGAGAGCCAGGACAGCGTCCTTCAGTTCGAGTACACCCAGGATGGGGACACGTTCTTCTGGGACATGTCGTCTATCGACCTTGACGAGACCTCCGAGTTCATCAAGGGTGGCTTCACTGCGGTGCCCAGTGACTCGAGCTGCCGATCCGCTACCTGCGCCCCTGGAGATGCAAGCTGCGCGGAGTCTTACCAGAACCCCGACGATGTGAACACCTACTCATGCTCTAAGGGCTCGAGCTTCACTCTGACCTTGGGTTAAATCTTGTGTTCTTTTCTTATAACCGGCAGGACCGATGGAATTTTGTTTTTAAAATGTTGCGGAGTATTACGGTTGTTTAAAGTGTGTTAGATTGTTGATGCGCTTTTTAACATGTATATAAAGCTCTGCGAAAGTGTCGATAGCTTCTATTTACCAAGTGAAACTGCAGTATCACTGCAAAAATGCAAGAATGTGTTGAAAAAAGACCAGATGGTCTGAAAGTACGCAGACATAACAAATGTTAAGTAAGACAAGCTCAAGGCCTGCATTGATTTTCTTGATTCATTCATCAGTTCTATCGTACAGGTCTGCCCTAAGCCTGTCCAAAAAGCTACAACTACCTGGTCCAAATCTCCTCGGACCTGGCGTGCGAGGTCTTTTGCTCTAGCACCCTGAGATCTCTCACTTGATCAATGATGAACTTCGAGGGTTCGAGGACATTATAGGCTTGGTACATTTCACTAGAAAGTAAAGTATCCACCTCATAGACTTGTTTTGAAGACATCTCGAATCTGAAGCCCATTAAGGAGAAAACTTTCAACACCTGAGTCACTTCATATATCAGATGGGCCTTGTTTCCGTGGGCTCTGTTATAACTGTTGCGATACTTCGGGGACAACTTCTTCCAGTATTTTTGTGAAGGCATCTGACTGATAAAAGTTGTCTCGGTGAGTTTCAGAGAACCATTCTTTCATGGACTTGAAGCAAGGGAGAGCAAAACCCGCCTCTAAATATTACTGTTGAGACTACCAAGTAGGGAAAAGGAGGAAAAGAGCCTGTGTGTTCAGAAAGGGAGACGAGCCCCCAAAGCTCAAGTTACTAGGGCGTGGGGCTGGACCGCCGACACCACCACGCCGTTGGATTGTCTAAGCGCTTTTGTATACTAAGCCACGGCCTCCGCGAAATTTCCACGAGCATATCGATGCAATTTGAAGGCGGCTATAAGCTCTTCTGATATCTTTGCAAATGACTTTCGATTCCGTCGTATTCAAGGACGAGAGTCAAGCTAATTTCACCGTGCATGGAGATCTCGGTATCAGGAGTATGCTCTGATTTCTGAATTGGCTTTCTGTGATCCGCAATGTGAGACCTCTCGGCGCAAAAGGAAATGAATGCGAGAAATATGGAGCTCCGGAGATGTTTTAACGTGACATTGAGGCCACGGTTATCACCGGTGCACGTGCCCAGCTGAGACATTGCCAAGACTTGTGCCTCAGGTGTCTGAATGAAACCCCGCTGCGGCAGTTCTGCCTGGGCCGGGGGTAATGGGCAGGTAATCATTTGGACCGAGGCCCATAGCGAGGTTGTGAACCACCGAGGCTTTGCTTTATAGGCCGCCTCCTCTTCCCCAGATTTTCTTTCTTGATCATCTTCACTCTCTGAACATCCACATCTTCAAAATGGCTTCTCCTCGTAAGTGATGCCCTCTGTTATTCTCACCACCGATGTCCACTCTTTGCATGTGATCCTCCACTGTTACAGGTGTTTTCGTATGGGCCCAAGAAACGCGAATGTTAACCATGAACGCTGAACAGAGCAAATCCGTACTCCTCTCACCGATCTTCTTAAGATCAACCACCCCGTCCTGCTGGCAGGCATGAACGTGGCTGCGGGGCCCAAGCTGGCCGCCGCTGTCACCAACGCTGGTGGTCTCGGTGTTATCGGTGGTGTTGGTTACACCCCTGATATGCTCCGCGAGCAAGTCGCCGAGCTCAAGAGCTACCTGAACGATAAGAACGCTCCCTTCGGTGTTGATCTCCTCCTCCCCCAGGTTGGCGGCAGCGCCCGCAAGACCAAGTAAGATTTTCCGTTCGCTCCGGTACTTTTACGTTGTGCACACCTTGCTAATCTCGTTTTGTTCTCGCAAACAGCTACGATTACACCAAGGGCAAGCTCGGTGAGCTCGTCGATATCATTATCCAGGAGAAGGCTAGCCTTTTCGTCTCCGCCGTCGGTGTTCCCCCCAAGGCCGTTGTCGAGAAGCTCCACAGTGCCGGCATCCTCTGCATGAACATGATCGGACACCCCAAGCACGTCCAGAAGGCTCTGGATGTTGGCGTTGATATCATCTGCGCCCAGGGTGGTGAGGGCGGTGGTCACACTGGTGATGTCCCCACCACTGTTCTGATCCCCACCGTTGCCAAGTTGGTCGAGGGCAAGAAGAGCCCTCTGACCGGCCAGCCCGTGCAGGTCGTCGCGGCTGGTGGTCTCTTCAACGGTAACTCCGTTGCCTCTGCTCTGATGCTCGGCGCTTCCGCTGTTTGGATCGGTACTCGTTTCATTCTGTCTGATGAAGCTGGTGCCCCCAAGGCTCACCAAGAGGCTGTCCGCACCGCTGGCTTCGAGGATAACATCCGTACTATTATCTTCACTGTATCTATTCCCTGTCTTTGGTATTTTTAAGATCACCAGGTTACTGACAAGCTATATAGGGTCGTCCCCTCCGTGTTCGCAAGAACCCTTACATCGTTAACTGGGAGGAGAACCGCGCCGAGGAGATCAAGCAGCTCACCTCCAAGGGTATCATCCCCGTCGAGCACGACATGGAGAACCTTCCCGATGATGTCGATGATGACACTTTGGACAACGCCCGTCCCTTCCTGATGGGCAAGGTTGCCGCCGTTGTCAACGAGAAGAAGTCTGCTAAGGCTATCGTTGATGAGCTCGTGGGAGATGCCGCTAAGCTTCTCCAGCAGGGCAACAAGATGGTTGCTAAGCTTTAAATATAAAGTATTCCCTGCATAGTCTTCTTCAGCGTTGAATTATCAAACTAGGCGGGTGATACCCCCACCGACTCTTGGACTTAACCACATATGATTAAACGTTCAACTTCAATATTTCTTGATTTGTTTTGGCCGAGAGATTGTATATTTTGATTTAACCTAGTTAGCATGTCTAGTTAGCATGCCTAGTTAGCATGTGTGATACTGTACGCAATGGATCATTGAAACATACATACATTTGCTTCGTTGCCGAGATCATTAATCATCGCGGTAGATTACTCGAATATCAGTAGCACGGGTGGGAACATCGCCTGCAATCGCCTTCGTCACACCTTTATTCGCAAGCAAGCATCTTATTCGACACAAGGATCAAAACATGTAGTCGAAGACCCCAGCCCCGTTCTTCTCGGTCTGAACTTTTTGCCTTAAGTACATGTAGTCTGCTGCCGACAAGCGACCCGGTCACTACAACATACAGATCGGCAGACCACATGCATCTCCCCGCCTCCTCTCCCCATCGCGTCGGGTAAGTGGGCCGCAACGCTTCACCATTCAGGGTGGTCAATTCCATAGACCAGACTGCTTCTGCGAGGAAGTTGAGCGATTCAGTAACCAAGGATAGTAATTTCCAAGTTCTCTACAGGTTATCTGTTTCATTGCACTGTACATGACTGTACAATATGGAAATGTGAAGAATGGGGCTTCCCGCTCAGCCGCTCCCGTGCAATTGGGCTACACGCCGATCAGCTGCTGTGGATCCACATCTACAGAAGTAAGTACCTATGGCCATTGCAACAATGTGGTTTCTGGCTCCAAGAATGAGTATATCTCATACGTAAAGAATATATGGGTGAGGGTGTGGATTTCGAGGGGGGATCCAAATCAACCCGGTTACAGTATCAAGGTTGCACATTACAGAGACATTCTTGACATGTCCGATTGATCGACGTCATTTTCAGTGTCCTTCAAAGGTACATCAACATGCGGTCTTTAATACTACATTTCCGTCATGGTGACTTCCGTGGTTGTTGTACCCTTTTGTTACATTTTGTACCTCTGTTTTTCTTCTTCCAGCTGCAAGGTATCAAAGTTTGGTTGAGCGGGCCGAGCTGGCTCCATAGAGAACCATGGGAAGTGAAAACCAGAGCTATCAGTGCGATGGTATGTCCTATCCACCACCCTACTTATACAGTATCCTTTTGTTCAGAGCATTTGCTGTCGAGAGCGTTGCTCTCCAGAGCTAGGTCACTAGCATGACGGTATGTTGGGTTACTAGTCGTGTCCCTCAGATTAGACCACTGACTGAGGATATGGCAGTTTAGCACCAATTGCCCCCTATGAACTCACTATATACTTGAGCTTCTACTTCTCCTACTTCCTTTCTATTGATTGCTAGCGAGTAACTGGGAATCGATACTCACGGGCCCAGTCCAACTCTAAATAAAGAACTGCAAGCGCCGTGGCGGGGAAGAACGGAGAGTGACAGGGGCCACCGCACCAATGAATGTCAGATTCTCCCACGCGATAGACCAGATTTGAATTAAAACAGAGGAGATGTGATGGGATAGGATCAAATACAAGAATAGACCTCAAGAGCCAAAGAACATAGAATATTGGCCGATGAAGTAAGTTTCAGTGTCACCGATCATGATATGTGCCCACATAGTACATGAGAATCTGCCCACTCACAGGCTCGGCGACATTGTAAAAGCCTGTCTACGCAATCCTATTGATCCTAACTTGCATAATTGCTGCAGCAGGGCGGGTTATTTTTGTCCCATCACCTTCTCCCGGCGCTTTTGTGTCCGGTCTAGCCTCTACAGTAGCTCATCTTCTCCCCCTCCCCTGTCCCTCGGTGCAGCCCCTCTGCAGGTCTCCAGGGTTTGGGGTTTTCTTTGCTTTTCTTTGCTTTTTTCTCTTCTTCTGCAATCGACTTTTGTTTTCTTTTTCTTTTTTTCATTCCTCTTTTCCTCACTGTTTTCCCCTATCCGCTAACCCAAGAGTACCCTCTTCTGCCTCATGGGGTCCAAGTTGCCGGGCCGACCCCTCACCACAGCACCGTGATCGGACGTTTAAAACTACCTGAAGCCAATCCCACTGGCTACTTGATATATTGAGTGATTAATTCTATAAATAAATCTTTCGACTACCGACTTCCAATCTCGCGTGGGAGGCCCACACTTCGATATCGCTCGGTATTACTCTTTGAATCCCGCCACCAACCCCCCGGCCCTCTCCCCGCAGCTCGCTTCTCCCTATACGATCAGATAGGTTCTGCCCCTTTATCGAGCCCAAGGTTTCTTTCGTCACACCGACAGAATCTCTGGCCATTGGCGCCGACAGCCGACAATTAAATTCCTTGCTTTTCCCGGGGTGTGAGCTTCGACCTGCTTTGGACGGGTGAGCTTACAACAAACTAGCGGGTATCGACCGTTGAAAAACATCTCGTACCCTAGCAAGTCCGATGGGAAGCAGTGCTTGAATGCAAAGTCTTTCCCCCTGTATATATCATCTAGGCACAGCAGAATTGGACGATCAGCTCGCTGCTGGACCCTGGAATGATGTCGCTTAAGCAAGTAAGGGCGCCTGATGTTGTTTTGACAAGTCGAGCGTGCTGACCTTGCGATCAAAAAGGAAATCGAGAAATGGGTGGAGGCTCTTGATGCCTACGATAATCAAGAATTTGGAGAGGCCCTGCGGTGCTTCGTTCAGATTGCCGATACCTCGAAGATATTGTTCAATTGCGGGGTGATCTACGCAACACTAGGCGAGCACCATAAAGCAGTAAGTGGATCGATAGGATGCCATATGTGGCACAGTGACGTGGCCAACTGACATCGGTGGTGCAGGTAGAATGCTATCAACGGGCTGTCAGCCTAGACCAATATCTGGCAATTGCCTATTTCCAGCAAGGTGTATCCAACTTCTTGCTCGGGGACTTCGAAGAAGCCTTGGCCAACTTTAATGATACTCTGCTCTATCTGCGGGGAAATACTTCAATTGACTATGAACAGTTGGGTCTTCTATTCCGCCTCTTCTCATGTGAAGTTCTGTTCAATCGCGGTCTCTGCTATATCTACCTCCGGCAAATGAACCCAGGCATCCAGGACCTGGAGTATGCAGCCAAGGAAAAGGTCACACCAGATCACGACGTGATTGATGATGCAATTCGTGAGAATGCAGACGTATGCAAGCCAATCCACCCTGCTGTGGTATAAGCTAACCCAAATATAGGGCTATACAGTCTTCTCAATTCCCGTAGGAGTTCTCTATCGACCCAATGCAGCCAAGGTCAAGAACCTCAAGACAAAGGACTACCTTGGGAAGGCACGATTGGTCGCCGCATCAGATCGCAACCAGTCATCAGACCATCAATGGAACCCACTGCTCGTTGAAAAAGATGCCCACAAAGGCCGTGAAGGAGTCCCATTTGCCACATCCAACTTGGTCCGCCAAAATCTCAGCAGCCGTGCCCGTCAACAGTCCGAACCACCCCTGAACCGCACCGTATTCCCTCCAACACCACCACCAGATGATCGATCAGTCAGCACGGCATCCGCCTCAGGAAGCCAGTCAGTATCCGGTCATCACCGAGCATCATCTCTTCGCGGTGCCCGTCCTCCCCGACTAGACCTGAATCGCACAGGCGCCAGCCTAGACCATCGACCCAGCATACAAGACCCAGCCCCCGCAGAGAGACCACGTATAGGCACAACGCGGACGGCATCCGAACCGCGCGGGCCCTCCTCGCGTCAAAACAACATGCGCGGATTCGGACAAGAACCCGGCCGAAGCGGCTGGACCCGCGAGCAAATCGGCCACCGCAGGATCCTCAGTGACACAAACACCACCCTGACCTTGTCGCCGGAACCCGACTACGGCCACACAGACCCCTACGACCCTTACTCCAGCCAGCGCAACCTCGCGCAGCACCCGGGCTGGGGCCGCGGTTCGCGCCACCAACCACCGCAATACATCGACGAAGAGGAAGAATATGGCGACGACGCATGCGACACAGCAACGCTCAACGACGGCGCATTCGAGCTTGTTGCTGCTGCGCCCGGCGGCCCGAACCATTCCCACCAACAGCGGCGTACGCGTTCTCCAACGAGGTATTCCCGTCATGCAAACCCGCGCAGACCTGAGATTCAGAAGTTTAGAACGAAAGTTCATGCCCCGGATGATACACGGTATATCATGATTGGGCCGACTATCGAGTTTGCGGAATTTGAAAATCGTATTCGTGAAAAGTTTGGGTTCAAGTGTCCGCTGAAGATGAAGGTTCAGGATGATGGGGACATGATTACCATGGTCGACCAGGAAGATTTAGATTTGTTGGTCAGTTCAGCGAAAGAAGTTGCTCGGAGGGAGGGGAGTGAGATGGGGAAGATGGAGGTAAGTGCCAGCGAGTGTATTTCCCTGTTTTTTTTTTGATCAAATTACTGACCTTGCTTGTTTAGATATGGGTAGAAGAGCGCGCAATGATTTAAAGCATGGCGATTGGATTTTTCTTCTCTGTGGATATTAGCATTGTGATTTTTGTCTATACCCTGTTTTTGCGTATTTAGCATGGAGATATGACCAACGCATGAGATTTGAATAGTAAGATCTAATTACTCAGTTTGATAAAGAGCTTTCGGCAATTGATCCTACTGATGTAAGAATTTAGGAAAGCCAGAAGAAACACCAGAAGAGATATTCCGTAAGCCAAGGCGGGTTTATACTGGGTCCTTTGCCACCCGACAAGGCCCAATGTCCCATCGAACATTCGAAGAAGACAAAGAACCAGGCAACCAAGTTGTCATCCCAGATAAGCGGCTCAACTCCCTGCGTATGTGGACGGCTGTGGCTTCTCTATCCACAAATGACATGTCGAGTTCTCTTCAGCACAAAGATCCACAGGTTCGGACAGGGGGCCAGCCGGCATTGTTGCCATCAATCAACCTTTATGAAGATTGATTTCAGAGATTTCTGGTTGTTTATCCTTGCAAGGGAAGGAAAATTCAAGAGATTTTAAGAGATTTCAGGGTTCGAACGGTGACGAAATGTGGAGACTCCATTTCCAGGGTTGAAGACAAGCTTTGACAGCTCCACCGTTTGCATTTAAAGTCGGGGATTGTGGCATGTGAGCGAGATATTTTATATTCTATTTCACTTGAGAATCACAATTGTTCAAATATTGACGAGATGGGCTCAGACACAGAGTCCTCCAGAGGCAGTGGTCAATCTGGTGAAGTCAAAGGTGAGATGATTGTCTATACCTAATATACTACATCATCCCGAGCATGCGGAGATGATCGACATATCAGAAAAAGAACCAAAAGAGACAACGCTAACATCAGCCAGATACCGTCCAAATTCCCGAACACGAAGCCGCAAATGGCACCCGTGAAGAAGGAAGCAAGCGCAAAGGCCTAGGCTCAAACCCAACATACAGTCTAGCAGGCGATGGCGCGCCAAACCCAGCCAATACCAAGAACAATGGACCCTACATAGACAAGGATTACCAGTCCCACAATCCACAATATGGAAAACCAGACGAAAATCCAACATGGAGTCTGGCACAGCCATTACCTCACATCATGCGTCCTGGCATGCGCCACGGCGCATTACCCGAAGACAGAAAAGAGGACGCAGAAGCCACTCAAGACGAGGGTCCAAACGAGTCCCTGGAAGCAAAGAAGCAGCGTTCCCAAGAGGCTCGTGCAAAGAGGGTCAACGACCCCCGAGAAGACGGGTTCTTCAACTCCTGGTCGAAATTCCGACATAAATTCCGCGAGCCGCTGGCTGAATGGCTCGGTGTAAGTCCTGCAAGCATCAACGAGCACCCGGATGAAATGCTAACAAACTACTTACTTTACAGACAACCGTGGCAATGACAATCGGCCTCTGCGCCACGTTCTCAAACTTTACATCTGGAGGCCAGGCAGGATCCTACGCAGCCCAGAGCGCGGCCTGGGGCTTCGGCTTCATGGTCGCCATCTACGCGACCGGCGGTATCTCCGGTGGACATTTGAACCCGGCTGTTTCGATCTCGTTATCTGTCTGGCGCGGGTTCCCGGCCCGGAAGTGTCTAGTGTACATTGCGGCGCAACTCGTCGGCGCGATTACCGCCGGCGGCATCGCATACGCCATCTACCACGATGCCATCGTGGAGGTCTCGACTGCTGCCAAGGTACCGCAGAATATGAGCGTTGCGGCGCAGGCGATGCTCACCAAGCCGAAGCCGTTCGTGAATCCGGCGACGGCGTTTTTCACGGAGTTCCTTGGCAGCGCGATTCTATTAGGTGTTGTTCTTGCTCTGGGAGATGATTCTAATGCGCCTCCCGGGGCGGGTATGCAGGCGTTTATACTTGGGATTCTTATTTCGGTTGTCGTTCTTGCCTTTGGGTATAATACGGGAGGGTATGTGTGGCACATCTGTGGTAATTGGTATTGATTGTTCGAATCAAGCTAACTCTGGGATAGTTGCTTCAATTGCGCACGCGACTTCGGCCCTCGACTCGTTGCCGTCATGGCGGGATGGGGTGGGAATCTTTTCCGCGAGTCTCACGCCTGGTGGGTCTGGGGTCCGTGGATGGCTGATATCAGTGGTGCGTTGTTCGGCGCTTTGGTGTACGACATGGCCATCTTCACTGGCGGCGAGAGTCCTGTGAATTATCCTCCGCGTCGACGCAAGCGCGCGTACCGTGTACGGATGTTGAACTTGAGGAAGAAGCTTCGATTTGGAAAACATAAGATTGAGGATGTTGAGAAGTCTGTTGCGGAGACGGAGCAATGATGTAGTAGTATTAGATGTTGTCCGTGTGATAGTGTGATAGAAACATAAAATAGCATGAGCGTTTCCTTTTCTTTTTCAATTTGTTTCAATTCGTTTCCTTCTTTGGACGACGGTGCAGTTATAGCATCATCGTTCGCTCGGCGGGACAATGATTGAGCGAATGTCTCCGTTGTTTCCGCATGTCATGCTCATTCTCTAGTAAGATCTTCTGCACGCATCGACTTCCGTCGGGGTTATGCTTCACTCGGTCGTCGTTGAGGATGTCGGTGAGGGTTGCCTTGATTTGGTGCTGGCAGTCGAGGACTTGGTCATTGGCATTGCCGGAGTCTGCGGTTTTGGTTTCTTTCTGATCAGGCAGCGAGTGTGATGTGAGAGAGCGAGTCAAGGAGGGATTCGAGTTTACGGTAGGCAGCTTGACAGCCGTGGCTGCGGAGTGCTTGTTCGGGGGACGCGCCATTTTGGCTATGTCAATAATGGAAGTGGTAGAAGTAATGGGTTTGAATTGAAGGTTGCCAGAGATTGGGTGATGAATGTGACGGATGATTGAGATGAAATGTCAGATAGTTGAAAGAAATAAGGTCATCGAAGCCATCAGCTCATCAATACATAGCCCTGGAATATCTGGAACAAAGAGAGTTGACATATCACTGACGTGACGTTTGACAGATCTGAAACTTGGCCGTATTCCTTGTAAAATCTTACTTCTTGATGTTGTGGTATTTACATTGACTAATTCCACCACTGTCGATTTATTTCTGACCTCTTTCTGCATCTCAAATTACCTGGTTCGACGGGGGTTGTTGACGGCCTATCAATTATATGATGCCCCATCCCCACTCTCTATAGGGTTTTCGCCACTCGAGGATGGCAATGATGGGCAATATCAGGCCAAGTCTCTGGCTAGATATCTGCATTCTGACTTGTCACTTAATTCAGAGAAAAGCAGTAGTTGGTAGATGGTGATAAGTTGCAGTGATAGTGATTTTAAATCAAACTGCTCCGCTAGTGAAATGTCCATATGGAATAGAATCAGAAGGAATATCCAGTTCAAGCCTGTCCAACCTCTGCCTCTCCAGCGACTTCCCTTCCTACCCCTGTCTCAGGCTCAGGCTTTGACTCAGGCTTTGACTCGAACTGAGCAGTACCCCCAGTCCAAAAGCCAACGACGTCATCGCCCCACGCCCTAAACCTCACCCCTACCTCAGAAAGAGAGCCATTGGCCCGAGTTTGCTTCACCATGACAGCCCGATCAGGTCTGTGGACAAATTCATTCACCAGCAGCCCGAAAGCCAAAGCCGATGCCGCATCGCTAGTCACATCATCCTTTAAATAACGAGGGTTCCTAGTAAACTCCTTCGCTTCATACTCCTGGAGTTTCTGGTCAACGATAGCAAAGAGATACAAACCAGTACTTCCAATCTTTGCACAGATGCTTCGGACGTGATTTTCATTCGGGTCCAAAGAATGTAACAAATCAACCGACTTGATCGGAACCAGGGTCTTTATCTTCCCGCTCACGCCAGCATTCTGGATCTTCAGTCCAGGTTCCAGGTCTTCACGCTCAATCCCCAGCGTGAATAGGATGGTCTCGATGCTACCTTTCTCCACAGAGTCCATGACTTTGCAACCTGGTTGGGATATCTCAACCCACGTGCCATCCTTCGTGTCCTCTCGGTTTGTAGTCTTGGTGATCAAAGCTTCCACTAACCGTTTCTTGGTGAAGATGCGGATGTTATCCCGGGTGAGCAGTTGAAGGTGAGACATGAGCCAGCCAAATCCGATTAGTGCTTGGCTACTGAAATCGATTTCAGCTCCCCCGAACCAAAAACGAAGTTCGTAGTCACAGTATGAGCCTGCTGGTGCAGGGGAAACGAACGCGGTCCTGCGAAGGAGCCTACCAGCAATAGCTTCTTTGTCCAAGTTGGAAATGCCCTCAGCATTCAAGACAATCTGAACTGGGCTGCCAGTCTGTGAACCCTCAGATAGGACTTGCAGGTAGTGGACTTGAGGCTCCATTGTTAATAGTTGTGATGGGTATGCAGTGGAGTAGTCAGTAAAGATAAGTGAACTCCGAATTGGTGCGATCTCGCCTAAGAAGTGATGAGTTGCATGATGAGAGAGAGGGAAGAGAAGTAATCAGCAAAAAACGATCTTATATAGTTGTGACTTGGATCTCATCCCAACTCGTACCGTACCTCGGGGATAGTTAAATACGGGTGCTGGAGAGACCAACTGCGCAGTGACGTTGGGTGTGGATCGCCAAAGTGTACAGTTGAGTTGTATAGACACGATCAACACACACCACAATTCAGACCATGCCAAACCCACAATGACCGACCTCACACCCACCATCAACAAGCTGCTCACAAAGCAAGGCTCACCCACCCCTCGCCCCAGACCCCCCAGCACAGAAACAGCCGACGAGTTCCTAAAGGAGGCATACCGAATTGTAAGCCATTCCCAAACAACCCTCCCCAAACGCAGGAACCCAGAGCAGAAACCCAGAGCAGAAACCCAGAGCAGAAACCCAGAGCAGAAATCTAACAAACTCCCAGAACTCACACATCCACTCCCTCCTCCAATACCTCCAATCAATCCGCCACGCCTACCTCTCAACCCAACGCCAACGCCGCAATGCCACAAAGCCCCCCCAAAACACAACTCAAATCCTCACAGACCCCGAACGCGACGCAGTCGACACATCAACAGCCCTCCTCCTCCGCGACCTAGCAACCTCAATCGCAAACCTCTCCTCCGCCGAATCCCTCCGCCAAGAAACATCCTCCACCCTCCTCCACCAGAAATACGGCCACTCCACCGCCGGCGCCCTTCTGCGGCGCTGGGCCGGCGGAAACAGTGCGCTATCTGACTCCGCCGAGAACGAAGGCAAGTCCGCCGAGCAGGTGCGCGCAGAGGAGAGCGCGCGGTCGCTGGCCACGGTGCGCGAGAGCGTGCTTTGGTTTTTGCGGCGCGGGCTCGAGGGGGCCGTCGGTGTGCAGCGGGGGATGGTTGAGAAGCGGATTGAGAGGGTAAGGGAGAAGGAGAAGAGCGTGCTTTATAAGGTTGCGGCGGGGAGGCCTGCTGGTGGGGATGGGAATGGGGGTGCGCGGAAGAGTTCTGTTTCGTCTGGGAAGCAGTTGGGGAGAGCTGGGGTTGATGCTGGTTTCCAGGCGCCTGATGCGGTGGTCTTGAGTGAGGCGGATACGGCGCGGATTGAGGCGGAGCTTTCGCCGGAGCAGTTGCAGCTTTTTGAGGAGGAGAACGATAGTATGCTTAGGCATTATGAGGATACGTTGGGGAAGGTCCAGTATGTGGTTTTAAAGTTGGATTCTTTCTGGATGGGATTTGGATTTGCTAACTTGTTCAAAACTAGGAACGCGGAGAAATCATTACTTGAGATCTCCTCTTTGCAGGAAACTCTTGTTTCCCACCTCGCTACGCAGGAGGAATTTGTCTTCCAGCTTGTTTCGGATGTGGATACGACGTCGACGAATGTTGGGCAGGGAAATAAGGAGCTCAAGCGTGCTACTGAGCGCCGGAGTACAGCTCAGGCTGTCTTTTGGGGTACTGTTGGGTTGTGTACATGGCTTGTGGTCTGGGATTTGGTTTTTTAGTCTCGACACTTCTGGAAGCTGGACTCAGCTTGGATGTTCTCATGTTTCCACAGGGAGCCCCTTTTCATACGATACCATTAAGTCTATTCCATCAATGTAGCATCCAAAAGGTTTCTACCCATTTGAAGCCATCCCTACCAACTATCAATTCTATTGATATGAGATCATGGAACAAAGTAATCCCGCATCAATTGAATGTATTGCCCTTATGGATTACATGTGACGCATGTGAATTTCAACCCCAGACCCACAGCAAAGGAACAGTTCCGAAATTAAGACCGGAGTCCGAGAATAGATAAATCACGAGCAAGGTCGTGCCGAAAATATCTTGGAAAGCAAAAAGAAAATAAAAAGAACGCCAGGCCAAGTCTCCTTCCCCGAGTATTTCTACTCGAGATCAAGACCGGGGTATCAGGTAGACAATTCAACTAAGCAGACTCGCGCACAACACTATCAACCGCCTCAGCGAAGTAGTCGATGTTATTCGTGTTCAGGCCAGCCATAGAAATGCGGCCATTCTTCGTCTGCAGCAGGAAGAAGACGTTAGCATCAACTCATCAACAAAACCAAAAGATAGGAGTAAAAACATACCATGTAAACATGCCACTTAGTCCGCAACTTCATAACCTGCTCCTCAGACAACCCAGTGAAACTGAACATCCCAATCTGGGAGGTAATATGATCCCACGAGCCCGGCGTCCCACGCTTCTCCAACCTCTCCCGCAACCCACTCCTCATCTCCAAAATCCTCCCACTCATCGTCCTCAAATCCGCCTCCCACTCCTTAAACAGCACAGGATCATTCAGCACGCGACTAGCAATGCGCGCGCCATACGCAGGCGGGTTCGAGATCTCCGAGCGCTGCAGGATAGCCAGCTGGGAGGCGACGTGTGCGGAGGAGAGGGTTGCGTCCGGACCCGGCGCGGAGACGAAGTGGAAAGCGCCCGTGCGCTCGCCGTAGAGGCCGAAGTTCTTGGCGAAGGACTGGGCGACGCACAGCTCGAAGCCTTGCTCGACGAAGTAGCGGATTGCCCAGGAGTCACGGACCAGGTCGCCGGAGGCGAAGCCTTGGTAGGCGGTGTCGAAGAAGGGGAAGTGCGAGCGGGTGCGCATCAGCGCGGCGATTTGCTTCCATTGGTCTTGGGTTGGGTCGACGCCTGTAGGGTTGTGGGCGCAGGCGTGGAGGAGAATGACGGAGCCTTCGGGGGCGGACTGGAGGGCGGAGAGCATGCCGTCGAAGTCAAGGCCCTTGGTTTGGACGTGGAAGTAGGGGTACTTGGCGATTTTTAGGCCGACGTTTGTGAAGATTTGGTGGTGATTGGCCCATGTTGGGTTGGATAGGTAGATTGTGGGGGTTTGAGGGTGGAATTTGGCGAGGAAGAGGCCGCCTAGGTGGACGGCGCCGGTTCCTGAGATGGTTTGCAGGGAGCAGATCTGGTGGGGGGAGGAGGTTAGTATTTAGGTCTACCGGGGAAAGCTTTGTTGGAGGGCATGTAAGACATACTCGCTTCTCGCGGATTGCAGGGCTATCTGCACCGACGATGAGTTTCTGGGCGGCTGAAGTGAATTCGGCGAGACCACCGATTCCGAGATATTCGTGGTTGACAGTGGGATCGTTGTGGATAGCGTCATCGGCCTATAAATAGGTGTCAACAAACTTGTACACCTAAAAATCATCAGATGGAGACATCGTCACCTTCTTGACAACGGGCAGAATCCAGGGCTTTGCGTTGTTATCCCGGTAGGCGCCAATACCTAGGTCGACCTTCTTATCGGAGGGATCCTCGCGATAGGCCTTCATAAGACCAAACAAAGGATCTTCGGGGGCAGCAGCCACACGGGCTGCGGTGAATACTGAAGGACTGGAGGAACCCATGATTTGTGAGGAGAGGGAGGAAAGACGGTCTCTTGCTGTTGCAGACATGACGGGAAAACAGATTATATTAAACAAGAAAATACACGTGAGTTTTTTCCCCGGAATCTGACACCGAAACGGGATATTCCTGCTTGCGTTCACCGGATGAGGGGGTGGAGTTCCAGTTGGGGTTGTGCAGTATGTAATACAAGGAAAACAAAAATATAACAAAAAAAATTAAAGATGATAGTTCTAGTCTTTCTCTTATATCGGGGTTTTTTTATATTGCCTATATCATATCCTCGGTGCACAAGATACCGAGGAACTTTCCGTATCTTCCCTTTCTTCCCCCGGAGTGGAGTTCACATGCCAGTCATAGTTATCCAGGCACTGTTATAGGTACACCTACAACATAGATCATTTTATTTTATTATTGTTTCTCCTTCAAGTCACACAAATACAAAACAGATACAGAGTACACCTGATTGAAATCTGTGACTCCAATGACCCATTTTGCCCCGAATTCCACCTCCGACAGGTCACACCCGCCGACAAGAAACCGTGTGTCATACAACGCCGACGGAAAAAAAAGACGCACTGTGGAGACCCTTCTGGAAGGCGACTAAGATTGCATGTCGAAATCTCGGCTCAGGGGTTATCTTCTAAGGTGGTACTCCGAAAAGGAACGCAATAATACTGATAATACTACTTCAATATCCATGTCCTTCCTATGCTTAGTAGAGTCGACAGATATGTCCACCGGTAAAATTCCGTGCGGAGACGATTATTTTTCCCCGTCTCCAACAGACTTATTCTAGAATACTCGTATGGAGTAGCCATAACCGTAATACTAGAACCTGTAAATCCCCCACACTCGTGAGGGGACCCCAAAATAACTCATAGTCCTGATCTCGGGGGTTTCGGACAAAGTGGCTAACGCTTTAAAGACGGACTTGCTCCGACTCCAGCCGTTCCCCACAGATTTGTTTTTCCGTTGGAGAATATTGCAAGTAGAGGATGTTAGTGCAGTTAGTGCAGGTTTATGAGCATAAGTACTGGAGATGGCTTGCTAATATATCCCTCATGTATGGTTTCATACATAACAAATTAGAAGCCCTGGGCCTGTAAAACCAGATCGGGGTCAGCCGCTGATGCAATCGTCAGCCGATCCCGGGCCAGAACGCGACTTGCGTACCTGGCGATCTTAACGTTTTTGTTATTGAGCTTTGCTTCTGCCCTATGAGTCTGCCCAGATGGTCATGTGAATACGAGTTTGTAACAAAGTCCGAGGAAAGCATAAGTTGTCGATTAGATAAAGCTGTGCGTGGTCTGCGGTTTCCGTGGTACTGGAGGCCCTGCTGACCCGTGCACAGCCTCAACCTTGGAACTATACCTGCCTACGCGAACCTCAATCGTTGTATGTCTTATCCGTAGATGGAAAGCAAATGG
This sequence comes from Penicillium turbatum, assembly GCA_030762825.1. NCBI lineage: Eukaryota > Fungi > Ascomycota > Eurotiomycetes > Eurotiales > Aspergillaceae > Penicillium > Penicillium turbatum. The sequence goes on along the minus strand of JAUJYX010000003.1, from coordinate 382,461 downwards.
GATGTCAGGACCTCCCGAGTCAGTTCGTAAATCGATGATGTGTCAATTTCGCGTTTACCAGAAATGATAGAATCAGGGAGTATATCCAAATGTACAGAATATGTAATTTCAAATGTACGAGACGAGTACATTCTAGTTCCAAAATATACACAGAGTATATGCAAGAAAAGACAAAAGTACAGAAAGATAATGAGAGAACCAAACTCTCTTTTCCTCCAACCCCCGCCGGTGCAAAAACGCCAATGCTGGTTCGAGAATATTCATGAAATGGACAAGAGGGGAAAAAAAAAGCCCCAACCCAATTTGTAAGTCACAAGAAAAAAACGCCATGTAGCCTCCAACCGAGGATCTGAAATCATCTGCATCGTAAAATCGAGGGGAAAATATGTGCAAGCATAAAGGAGTGACATGTCAATATATGCACCATGTGTTCATACATCATGCAATAGACTGCGTAAGATGGACGGGAGCCGGAGCCGCCGGAGCAGGCGCAGCAGGTCCGGCGTCAGCGGAAGACTCAGCCTCGGTGCCGTGAGCGCGTGTTCGGATACGGAAGCGGTCGCGCAGTCGGGTCGCCAGACTGCGTCGGGCACCTTCTTCGACCACAGACTCGCCTTGATTCGCTTCACGGACGCGACGTAGAGCTGCGAGACGCTCTTCCACCGTGGCGTCGCGCATGCGACGCGCGTTCAACGGGCCGTGGAGGTAGTTGGTGAGACGGCGGTGCGTGTGGCGGGCTTGCTGACGAGCTTGTTGGCGGGCTTCTTCCGTGGTTGGGGGCGCTGCGCCTTCGGTGGGTGGTTGTGTTTGGTCGGCGTTTTCATCGGTTTGCTCTGTGGTTTCGGGTTGAGGTGGGTTGAGGTCAATGCGGCTGGGATATGATTAGTTTGGTTCATGTATGCGGATATAGTTGTTTGGTATGGAAGAAGTAGAACGTACCAAAGGGGACAGGTGCCAGAGACGTTCATCAGCCAGGGGTCAATGCATTCTACATGGAATTGGTGATTGCAGGGCAATACACGTAGGTCTTGGCCTTTGATGAAATCGTCTGTGCAGATTGGACATGAGAAGTTGCCTGCGTCGGGCACGGTTTCCGGCCTGGTATCTGGGGCTGTGGCGGTGGGGCGCTCGTTCTCGTCTGGGGTGGGCAGTTCAGACTCTGGGGTGCTCAAATCTGCGGTGATCCCATCGCCCTGGGACGCGGAGCGCTCGCGGGCGGGATCTTCGGAAGACATCTCGACATTGCGTTTTGCGGCTTCGACATCGTCGTTGTTTTCGTCAAATTTAACAACTGGGATAGTATCCAGCATCGCTCGAGCTATACCTCGGGCTCGACTCTGTCGCACTCGTCCGGCAATGCGGCGAGGGCCATATCGCTCTGGATGGCGATGAGCTCGGACCGCACCCGTGATAATGATACCGAGGAACAGGGCGGTGATAACGCCCGTGATACTGTACAGAATGACCATGGCTAGAGTGGAGGTTAATAGATTGTCCATGGCAGAGGCAATGGAGGCAACCTGCTATTGGTATGGGATAACGGACCAGTGTTGGGGTTGTCACCGGAATTTCCGGTGTCCCCGGTATCCGTCCCTGCATTTACTAAAGACATTGAGACGATGCAGATGGTTGGACTGGATTGATTGAGAGCACGCCGGAGTGCCGAATAGCCGTCTCGACGTTGGAAGGTAAAGATATTGGGGAATTGATCAGCCGTTTGGGCATCGGACGTAAAGTTGCAGTGAGTTGCTGTCTTGCTATAAAGAACCACGGCCGCTGAACGAGCAGAGGTGACGTATTCAATTGTTTCGTCAACTCCGAGATAACCCCCGTTATAGTTGTCCTGGTCGCACGATATAAAAGCGATATCTGTGTCTTTTAAGTCGAGAGAATTGCCTGGGATGACTTGGGTGGCAGTGCCAGACAAATTATAGGTCTAGTGATGTCAGCTATATTGCGCGTATAACGAAATTTGGAATCCCGACCTCGAGACTAAGGTCGGTCGCTTCAATCAATGCTTGGGTCAACGGGGCGAGGGCCTGACCACTCAGAGTGCTGGATCCCGTAATATGAAAGCCGCTGGATCGGATAGCTTTTTGAGTTATGTTTGATGGCAATGATACCACATTTGCATGAACCGATATAAATAAAAGGAAGAGAAGGAATAGCCCCATGATGGGAAAAGGGCATAATATGTGGGGGGTTTATTAGTCAAAGGTGGATGGTGTTGCATATGAGAGAAAACCGAAAAACCAGAAAATGAGGGGAGAAGATCGGCCCTAAACCGGGGGGGGGATCAAAGCGGATGACGATAAGAGAGGTTGGGTTTGTTTGATTTCCATGGGACGTGGGTAAGAAAGTGATTTGTTATTACTCAACTTGATTATATACATTATTGTATTTGTTGATATTCTACTTTTACTTACAATGTTAAATATCACGATATAACTATCTTATACATGTTGTATGTACTTCATCTGGTTCCAAGGTTGGGCTCCATTGACTTTCAAATCCCATGGCACCAAGAGAACTAAACCTTGACGATCCGCACATATCACAAAACCTATCACACTTCAACAGTGATCGTCCACACTCCGAAAATCCTCCGTCATCACTGGCAGATCCAGCTCAAAATTTGAAGGTGATCCGAATGACATCGTGCCTATAAGCTGTCGTTTTCGTATTCGGTCGCTCAACTTGCTTGATGTTGATCAAGCTCGGACTTCTGTCCACCGTCTTACCCGACTGTGGAGGGTTGGAGACTGTGCCAAACCTACAACATACAAAGTACCTCCACATTTCTCACTGCTAACCCGGAAGTCCGAGACAATCACTCTGATCATCCCCATGGTTTTGATGTGGTCCGATATGCTCGATAGATTTCTTCAGCTCTTAAGATATGATTGTGGCACAATCAACGCTCCCCCGCAGATTAGAAACCCCCCGGGTTGGATATTAAATTGACGATCCACCCGGTGGCCCGTGTATCTCTTTCTCTGGGCAATCAGAAAGATAGAGGAAGCAGTAAGTGAACCCAAAAAGCAAAAGGAAGAGGGATCTGAACTGGACTGAAACCTTAATATTCTTTGCTCGAGAGTGAAATCCGGAGACGCGAACACCCGGAGATGATTCTAAGTCATCGTTAGGGCCGAGTCCCCGCAAAACTACTCGTCTATTTATTGGCGGTTAATATGAGGGGATAGCCGTGGGACATCATGGGCTCTTATATGGGGATATAGTCTATATTCTCTTACCATACATCTTATATAACATCTTCCCATATTCCACACACTTTATTTTCCATTCACTATTGTAACATTTACCCTAAATATTCACATTCCCCTAAAATAGGTGGAGAGTAGCTAGGGCCTCGGCTCTCATCGACCAGCCCAAAGTGCACTTCTTAGTACCAACACTGTGGGAAAAGGGAAAAAAAAGAGAAAATAAACAGCAGTAAAAACCGGAAATAAACTCAGATTAAGACATGCTCTAGAACAAGATGATACAAGGGTATGTAAATAACTGAGAGAACCTGAATGTATTAATAGAAATCCTCAAAAATTAACCTTGAAACTATCTTCCTCTCTCTCTTCTTCCTCTCTCTTGTTCTTCTTTTCGTTTTAGCTTCGGTTTCCCCCCCCTCCCTCCCTGAGCGGCAAAACCCACCCTTCAACTCCAAAGTTCAATTCTTCCTTTCCATCCTTCTCGCTTCCCTTTTTCCTTCCCCCTCCTCCCCCGATCGGCACTCCACTTGCATCTCCACTCCTTTCTGGGACATGTCGTGACATTTCCAAACTGCTTTGTCTTCATCAAGTGCTTGGGTCGCATCATGGCCGAGACTGCTGCCATCCCGAGTCGGGATGCCTGGGAACACCGCTTTGACGGGAAGCCAATCTCGCCGTAAGCCTCGACAGAGAACCGATGACCCCGATCGAGAGAACCCTACCCCTGTCCAGTTCATTCCCTCTTAACCTCGTATTTCTCCAGGAACCCCGCGATCGCCGAACTCGATATCGAACGCAATGAGTTAGCCCACACATGGAAACGGTTTATCAGCCTACTTCTATCACAGGATCAGGTGCAATGGGAGGAGCGGCCACAGACTGTGGACGACGTGAAAATACTGCTAGGCAAAATCAAGTCCTTCTGGCAGTCCCGCACCCGACAACAGGTGTTCAGCGACTCGATGGACTTGTGTGATCGACTCCTTCCGACCATGGACGCCCACGCGATCCTTCTTTCCACCCTCCCGGACCCCCTCTCCTATACCCCTCTATTTTATGGAGTTTTGCAATCAGTGATCAAGGTGCGTGAATGAGATGTTCTTGCAGGTCTTGTCACATCGCTAATCCTCGGGACTAGGCGTCATCTCATTACCCACGGGTGATGGAAGGCTTAGCCACCGCTCTGCTGAACATTCACGAAGCCCTAGGTCTTCCTAGCGATCCGAGCGCTCTTCCCAACGCCGTCGAACATATCACGAAAACCTATGCTCTAATTTTCTTCTTCCTCACCGAGTTCATGGACTGGTATGTCCGGCGGTCTACATGCCAGTTGCTGAACATCCACAGCCAAGACGTCTACTCGGAATTCCGCCACTTGGTCATCTATATAGAACGACAAGCACAAAATTTGCCATGGCTGCACTCGGCGATGCACGTCGATGAGGACGAGGAGGACACGTACAGCCCTCGGGCACTGTGGGAAGAATCTCGACTCAGTCAAGTAGGCCTTCGGGAAAAGGAGCGCCGGATAGCGGCACAAAACACCATAACCCGCCGGCTCATCTGGGAAATTCAACAAGACGCAGAGGAGCGTGCCCGGTATCGGGAAGGCCGGGACCGACTGTTGGCAGAGACGTTGAGTTCTGTGCGCGAGCAATTAGAGCCGGTCACTGTAAAGAACAGTGACATTGTCTGCATGACCACGCCCCCGGCTCCAAATATAGGTAGGTGTTATATGTGTCCTGCCGCTCGGTCATTATCTAATCATCTGACAGACACATCCTCGTTTGAATGGTCGAGGGGATCTAAACGCCGTCTCGCAAGGCTCGAAATTCAAAGTTCATCCAGACACCTCCAAGACTTCTTTGACAGTGATGATCAGATTTGCGAGTATGAGCCCGAGGCTAAAGTTGTCACTGAGAGTAGTATTGTTGCCTCGCTACAACAATGGGCCACCAGCCCGCGGTCTCAAGCCCTAGCCGTGGGCGGATTCCAGCCGGCCGACTCGCCCAATCCTGTGGCTCTTATCTCCGCCTGCTATGCCTCATTCGCTCGTCAAGCTCGATTGCCCGTTGTCTCTCATTTCTGTGTTATTCCCAGCCAAAACGTCAAAGGGCTGAATCGACACGAGCAAGGATTGATCGCCCTCACCTACAGCTTAATCCGGCAGTTGATTGACTGGCTTCCCCCGGTAGTTGACAGTGATGCCGTGCTGGATCTCAGCGCGGAGCGTTTCCGCCAGCTAGATGGCACATTGACCAGTTGGAAAGCCGCCCTATCACTAATCGACACCCTCTTACAATCCGCCCCACCACTCCTAGTCTTTATAATCGACGGATTAGACGCCATTGACCACCAGTCTACTGACGGAGCAATCCGCGAGCTCGTTCGCGTGCTGCTTACCCACACCCGCCGCCAGCCCCAAGGTGGTCTCAATGGGCAAGGCCCAACGCTCCTCCTGAAGGTCCTCTTCACTGTCGCCGGGCGACCGAGTGCCCTGGTTGAGACGATGGCTGAACACCAACACATCCTCAGCGAGTCAAACCAGACCAACCAACCCACTCCGGCCGAGCCGGCCCTGACATCGGACATCGGAGCGGTCATGATGAATGCATGAATTGCCACGGGTGCCCGGTGCCCATTGACGCACCGTTTACGAAACTTCTTTCCTGCTTTTGCTTTGTTGTTGGTTTGGGTTTAAAAAAAGACATTTGGTTTTGAAATTCAAGCATAGATTTGCGTGGGTTGGGAATATTTGGATCTTATGAAATAGGCACATGTGCCACTTTTATGCATGGGTTTTGTTTTTTTTTCTTCTGTTATTTGCTTCAACAAGGCACATTGACCTACTACGGTCCCACTTTGTCGGCGTTCTCCTGACTTTTGGCGTCCGGGAGGACTGAATCGTTCTTTGGCCTTTTTTATGCTTCAGTGGCTAGCGGTAGACCTGTACTATACTGCTTCATAGCTGTGATACCCATCTAGGTCTAGAATTGACTACTTGTTCTCTTCCTTTTCTTTACCTCGATATACTTCTCATCGGAAACCAGTTTCCGAGTCACAACTACATCTCCACTACATCGTCAAAATACGAATTGTAGGTCAAGTGGAATGAGAAGTACGCGGAGTAGATGGATATTGGTTTCCGCTTGCTAACTGGTTAAATAGCGGCCGATGCAGCGTTGCCAAATATCTCCAAGGGCGAACATTTCCATGTACACACCACACCTGCTTCTACATGAACCACAATATATCACACCATGAACGGACACTCTGGGGTTACTTCCCGACTTTACTCGTCCACCCCTGACATCTCCGAGTTTCGAGAAATCTGCTCGCAAATTACAGACCCAACAACCTACCCACTAGCCAGCGAAATCAAATCCAACATCCCCATCTACGACATCGCCGCCCTCGAATCCACCGGCCTAACAGCAGCCCTACTCACCCGTCTCCAAGATGAATGGCACCACATCCTGCACACAGGCCCGGGCGTCTACATCCTCCGCTCAATGTACAGCTCCCCCAAATACACTCAAACCCTGACCTCCACCAACAACGCCTTCAACGCAATAATCGCACACGAACGCGCCCAACCAACCAAGAAAGGCGACCACTTCGCCGCAGGCAACACAAACGACCGCATCTGGAACGCCTTCTCCAAACACGCCCTCCAAGACCCAACCTCCTTCCTGTCCTACTACTCAAACCCCTGGCTAGCAGCCGTCTCCGAGTCTTGGCTGGGCCCGGGCTACCGCGTAACAGCCCAGGTAAACGCCGTGCACCCGGGCGGCGCAGCACAGAACCCCCACCGCGATTACCACCTCGGCTTCGCGGACGAAAAAGTCTGCAGACGCTACCCGGCTGCTACGCAGCTAGCCTCGCAGTTCCTGACGCTGCAGGGGGCTATCGCGCATAGCGAGATGCCGCTGTCTAGCGGGCCGACGCGGTTCCTGCCGTTCAGCCAGAGGTATGGGGAGGGGTATTTGAGTTGGCGGAGGGGGGAGTTTAGGGAGTTTTTTGAGGAGAGGTTTGTTGCTTTACCGATGCGGTTGGGGGATGGGGTGTTTTTTAATCCCGGGTTATTCCATGCGGCTGGAGCGAATGAGATGGGAGAGGGGGGTTTCCGGCGCGTTGCGAATTTGCTGCAGATTAGTTGTGCGTTTGGGAAGAGTATGGAGGTTGTTGATTGTTTGCCAATTGTAGGAATGATTTGGGATTTGTTGGTTGAGAGGTATCGGGGTGCTGGGGGTTTGGCGGCGGAGCTTGATCCGGAGAGATATTCGTTAGAGCAGAGGGAGCTGAGGGCTTTTGTTAAGGCTGTTGCGGAGGGGTATCCTTTTCCTACGAATTTGGATCGAAGGCCGCCTGGGGTGGGTGGGATGGCGCCGGAGAGTGAGCAGGATGTTATGGTGCGGGGATTGGAGGAGGGTTGGGATAAGAAGCGGGTTGTTGATGCTTTGGAGCGGATGCGTTTTGACTCGCGGGCATAGACTTGGATCAATCAATGTGCTTGTGTGTTTTGGTTTGTACATGTCGTCAGGGATTGTGTCGAGTTTCAATTCCCTGATAGATGCGCGGGATCGTCATTGAGTGGTATTACGTGCATCTGATGTGGAAGCTCTGGGAGCTAGACAACGGCACGACATAGACAACAGGTCGAGACCCCAGTCGAAGAGGTTTGATCTTAAGCCACCCGCTGATTGAGGTCGTTGATTGGATCATCGGACTCATCTCGAGGTGGAGTCAAGGTGGATCTGTGTCAGAAAGGGAACTGATGGCCGTCTATATCCTTGATCTTGGTGTGAATATATGGAGTGGAAGAGGATGAGATGGAGAAGAAGAGGGGGACAAGCCTAATGTAGAGTCGATCAGCAATGAGTCCGAGAAGAGCAAAGAGAAAGAAATTCCACAAGGGGCGACAATGGCGGTCTCACATTTTTGACTGTTCCCCCCCAACGGCCGTGGCTGAAACACGTTTGATTCATCGCGTCGTTTGGGGTTTTGAATTTTTTGATTTCTTCAATTCAATTTTTGTATCTTTCTTTCTTTCAACATTCCCTTTGGCTTCTTGCCAGTCATTCGTTTATTCCAATTACAGGCAGTTGGACGATCTCACACACGACCAACGCAGCCGAATTGTCGATCCACCTCTCCACTAACCCTTTTGGCCATTGACATTTGAACGATCAACTTCCACGGTCGAAGTACAGTGGTCCAAGAGACATAACCACTCATAGCTTGCCAGCTCTCACTCAAAGAAGTGCAGCCGCGCAATTTCTGTGGTTCACTTAGGGGGAGGCGAAAACTACGAACCGTTGAATCACGACGACTGTACTATTTTTTTACGCGTGTCTCCACAATAGACACCCGAGGTCCCCCCCCAATCACAATCAACAGTCTTAGGGGCTGATCGACGCCGAGGCAATAAAGGCCCTACCCTCCCGAGCTCTCCTGGCGATGGGGCGTTCGAGTCTTTCATCCAGAAGACTGACCGCACATCGATTCGAGCAGTTGCACGACATGCCCGAATACGGCAACGGGATGTCAAATCCCAACGACGTGACCATTGATATTCCACTCACGGAGACAACCTCCCGTGGCCAGACGGGCGCCCGCAAATGGACCAGCCCCGATGATTCCAACTCAATGGCTGGGGAGAAGGGGCCCATCGTCCATCACCACCACCGGGGTCCTGGACGCAGGCGTCGCACGGATACCGGGATCAATGACAGGACTGGCAAGCCAGCGGAGTCTCCTGAGGACGGAACCATCAATCGCATGGGTCGTATCTATCAGGCTGTGCTGAATTACTCCCTTATCACTCGTTACCTTATTTATGTTCTTCCCATTGCGATTCTGATCGCGATTCCGATCATTGTGGGCGCTACGGCTGCGCCGTCCGCCAAAATTGGTGGCGTTCATCTTTACTGGTTCTTTACTTGGATTGAGATCGTTTGGTTTAGTCTGTGGACGTCCAAGATCTTCGCTCGTTACATTCCTTACGTCTTTCAATTTCTGTGCGGTATCGTTAGCTCGGGTACCCGCAAGTATGCGCTTATTCTGCGCGCCCTGGAGACCCCTATTGCTCTTGTGCTGTGGGCTGTCATCTCACTCGTGACCTTCTTGCCGGTTATGACGTTGACGCCTGGAAAGCAGGCAACTGGTGATACAGGAGTCAAGGGCTGGCAGAAGAGTGTCAAGAACATTCTCTTTGCGCTGCTTGTCTGCAGCATCATCTACTTGGCCGAGAAAGCTCTTGTGCAGCTCATCTCGATCAGTTACCACCGCAAGCAGTTCGACTCTAAGATCAAGATTTCCAAGCGCAACGTGTACTTGGTTACTCTCCTCTTCGAGGCTTCGCGCAACATGTTCCCCGTGTACTGCCCGGAGTTCAAAGAGGAGGACTCGCTCATTTTCGACTCTGTCTTGGCTCAAGCTGGTGTCAAGGGCGGCAAGCGGTCATCCGCTATGCCCCTTCGCATGCTTCGCCAGGTTGGCAAGAACGTCGGCCGTGTAGGTGACAAGGTCACTGCCGCTTTTGGTAACGTCGCGTCCGAGCTTACTGGTAAGCAAGTGTTTAATCCGACTTCTACCCACACCATGGTCACTGAGGCCCTTGAACGCAAACGCCACGCTGCTGCGCTGGCTCGCCGTATTTGGATGTCGTTTGTGGTCGAGGGCCGTGACTCTCTGTACATGGAGGATATCATCGAGGTTTTGGGTCCTGAGCATGAGGCCGAGGCTGAGGAATGCTTCTTGGCCCTGGACAAGGATGGCAACGGTGACGTTAGTCTCGACGAGATGGTCCTGACCATCACCGAATTTGGACGCATGCGAAAGGCCCTGAACCACAGCATGCACGATGTTGACCAGGCTATCCGTGTCCTGGACAACCTGCTCATGTGTGTTGCTGGTCTGGTTGGTGTTCTTGTCTTCATCTCTTTCGTCACTACTGGATTTGGCACCGTCATTGCGGCTGGTGCCACCTCCCTGCTATCCCTCAGTTTCGTCTTCTCTGTCACTGCCCAAGAAGTTCTCGGCTCTTGTATCTTCCTGTTTGTCAAGCATCCCTTCGATATTGGCGACCGTGTCGAGGTCAACGAAGTACCTTTCGTTGTGGATCGCATCTCGCTTCTCTTCACCGTGTTTCGTAATGTCAAGGATCACCGTGTCACGCAGGTTCCCAATAACATTCTGAACAGCCTCTGGGTTGACAACTTCACTCGCGCCAATGCTATGCATGAACAGCTTACTATCCCCGTCGCCTTTGACACCAGCTTCGCTGAAGTTCAGCTGCTTCGACAGGAGATGGAGAACTTTGTTCGCGACAAGGACAACAGCCGTGACTTCCAGCCGGATGTTAACATTGAACTCGGTGGCGTTGGCGATATGGACAAGCTCCAGCTGTGTGTTGATATCCGTCACAAATCTAACTGGTCCAACGAGACCATTCGCGCTGCTCGGCGATCCAAGTTCATGTGTGCTTTGGTCCTAGCCGTCCGCAAGGTTCAGGTCCGCGGTCCTGGCGTTGCCCGTCCCGAAGAAGAGACAGTCGACGCTGCAGAGGGCGATGACAACGATGACAATTCCGGTGCCGGTCTCCGCAAGTCGACTCAAGGTGGCGGTGCCAGCCCCTCCAAGCCCGATCCCGGCGTCGCTGCCGCCGCCGCAGGCATCCTCGACTACGACAACACAGCCCAGTCGACAGGATACGACCAAGGCCGCTCAGGAACAATCACCCACCGCGGCTTTTCCCAGACAAACGCCGAGCGCGAGGCCGCTATCGTCGACATGCTGAACGCCCGCCCGCCAGCCGTCGACATCGGCCGCGACCCCCACGACGACCACGAGAACGCCCTCCACCGCACCGCAACCAACGCCTCCAACCAGCTCAGCGTGTACAACGGCGCAACCGACACCACCATCTCCCGCGGCCTATCAACCGGCCACCGCAAACAGGGCGACCGCGTCTCCTACAACGAACAAGCACCCTCCCTCCCCCAAGCCGCCCCCTCTCTCCCCAGTAACCGCCGGCATGACCCCCTCCTCAAGCCAGGTCCCCATCCTTGAGACCCCCAAACCAGGCTCCCGCGGCAGCACGCGCTACGAGCCCCGCCCCCACTCCAGCCATGGCCAAAGCCAAAGCCAAATCCCAAGCCAGATGTCCACCATCCAGACCGTCGGCTCTCCCGACCCAAACGCCTTCCAGGGCCACTACGCCCACGACACCGGCTACAGCCAGGTCCCCGTTGGCGGGTACAGCGCGGAGAACACGCCGGGTCGTGACCGCCGCGGCTCGAACCCGGATATCTCGAGTGTGACTGCGAGCAGCAACTACGAGCTCTCGGATCGCTATGACCCTGTCTCGCCGCCGACGGGCTATAGTCCTGGTGCACCGGCGCGGGAGTCGGAGTCTGATCGCCGGCGGCCTTCGTTCTTGGATAAGGCGTTGAGGAGGAAGGATAAGTCTCCTTATGGTGACCATGAGGCGTGATTTGTTGTGCTTTGTTTGTTACAGTATTTGTGAGCTTGGTTGTCCTTTGTGGCTGGGCTGTTTCTCTTCTTTCCTTTCTTTGGGGACTGTTTATATTATGTGTACACCGTGGATAGATTTCCTTTTCTGCGTTTTTGAGCCGTTGCATGACATGATCTTTTCTTCGTGGTGCACGGCTATGAGATATGTCGATCCTGATCTTCCAATTGGGTATCAAATAAAAATCATTTTCTTTTTTCTTCTCAAGAAGGCTTTAGTAAAGAGAAATATCTTTACTTAGGTAGCTCTATGTACCATCAGCCGTAGGACGAAAAGCGTGTTCAGGTGTGCTATATGCTTCAGAGTTCCGATCAATCAGATTAGGTGATTACACATACTATTATTTATGATTATCAGGTGAATTCAGCAATCTACATTTCATAGTCTAGGTAGAAGTAGATCTGCAAAAGTACATGAACAAGAAATTCGATACCGACAAAACATGAGGAGGACGCCAACAATGAGGGGGAATTGAGAGGTACATGTTTGAATTCATGGATTGTATCGATGCAAGGCTTCAGATTGTTCATGCTTGCCCTGGCTTTCAAGGACCGAACCAAGCCAACTAACGCTGGTGAGCGTGTCTGGGTGCTCTGGCCCTAGCACCTCTATATATCCTTCCAATGCCCGCCGGCACATGGCCTCGGCCTCTTCATACTTGCCCTGGCTATTGAGGGTTGAACCAAGCCAACTAACGCTGGTGAGCGTATCTGGATGCTCTGGGCCTAGCACCTTCTCTCGGCCTCGTAATACCCGCCGGTGCATGGCTTCGGCTTCTTTATACTTGCCATGGCGATGAAGGACTGAACCAAGGTTGCTGACGCTGGTGAGCGTGTCTAGATGCTCCGGCCCTAGGACCTTCTCTGATCCTTCTGAGTCCCGCCGCCACATAGCTTCAGCTTCTTTGTACTTGCCCTGGCTATCAAGGACTAAACCAAGATTATTAACACTGGAGAGCGTGTCCGGATGCTCCGCTCCTAGCACCTTCTCTCGGTCTCGTAACGCCCGCCGGTGCATAGCTTCGGCCTCTTTATACTTGCCCTGGCGATAAAGGACTAAACCAAAGTTGCTGACGCTGGAGAGCGTGCGTGGATGCTCCGGTCCTAGCACCTTCTCTCGGTCTCGTAACGCCCGCCGGTGCATAGCTTCAGCTTCTTTGTACTTGCCCTGGCTATCAAGGACTAAACCAAGATTATTAACGCTGGTGAGCGTCTCTGGATGCTCCGGCCCTAGCACCTTCTCTCGGTCTCGTAACGCCCGTAGGTGCATGGCTTCGGCCTCTTCATACTTGCCCTGGCATTCAAGGAGTGAACCAAGGTTATTAACGCTGACGAGCGTGTCTGGATGCTCCGGACCTAGCATCTTCTCTAGGCCTCGTAACGCCCGCCGGTGCATGGTTTCGGCTTCTTTGAGCTTGCCCTGGCTTCCGAGTGCTACACTCAGGTTGTTAATGGTGAGGAGCGTGTCTGGATGGTCTGGCCCTAGTAACTTCTCTCGATCTCGTAGCACCCGCCGGATGATAGCTTCGGTTTCTTTGTACCTGCCCTGGCTTTGAAGAACTAAACCAAGGTGGCTAAGGCTAGTGACCGTGTCTAGATGCTCCCGCCCTAGTACCTTCTCTCGGCCTCGTAACGCCTGCCGATGCATAGATTCGGCATCTTTGTACTTGCCCTGGCTATCAAGGACTGAACCAAGATTGTTAACACTGGAGAGCGTGTCCGGATGCTCCGGTCCTAGCACCTTCTCTCGGTCTCGTAACGCCCGCCGATGCATAGCTTCGGCCTCTTCATATTTGCCCTGGTTATCAAGGACTGAACCAAGTTTGTTAACCCCCATGAGCGTGTCTGGATGCTCTGATCCTAGCACTTTCTCTCGATACCCGAGGACAATCTGATACATTCTCTCTGCTTCGCGGTATTGTCCGCCATAGTTCAGACAGTCCCCACACTCTCGCGCAAGATTGACCTCTTCCTTACTGCACTCCTCAGCTCCGCCCACAGCGTATTGTGCATGGGCTATGTATAGCCGCGCGTCCATCCAATTTTCGTGGCTAATGTCAGATAGCAGTTCACACAGCCGCACCACTGCTTGTTCGTGGCAAGTAGACAGTTCCCCGCTCCTTTTTAGCCACTCCCGCGTTGCCAAATGTACCAAACGATGTATATCAAAAGCTAATCCGCCCTCATGTCTAGTGATGAATGAGAACGCGCTAAGGATACCGATTGCATCGGTCTGTTGTTTGAGCGATGGACTCTCGGAAGGCGGTAGCAGCGACCGAGGAATGTCCTTAGGGTCCACACAGGCCATCAATCCTAGATACTCAAACGCGAGAGAACTGCGGCGACGGATCTGCTCAAATGAGATGAGCCATGTTTTTGCCACTGCATTTTGCATGCCTGCATATCTGCTGTCATCTTCAAAGTCTTCACTCAGGAGCTCAATCACCTCATCACCCTGCTGTGACAAAAGTGCTTCGTACTCGGTAAGTGATATCTCTGTCGCATTGATATACGCTGCGGCCTGAACAATTGCTAGTGGAAGATAGGTGAGTTTCCGTAGTAGACCCGGTAACAAAGTCTCCATATCTTTGATCCGACTAGGATCAATTAGATAGTTCCGCATCATCTCTGAGGCCCGGGACTCGTCCATTTGCTGCACAGTCACTACATTCTCTCGAGCGACTCTCGTGGCCACCTTGCGATCGCGTGTGGTCCAAATGATCGCCCCATGCTTGCTTTGAGGCATGTAATCGATCAGCCGCTTGGCTCCTGCTTCAGATATGAGTGGAGATGTCCACAGGTCGATGTCATCAGCATTATCCAATACCAGCAGCCATGGGCCAATATTCTCATCACTGAGGTATGTTTGCACCAGTTCTAGGATATCAACACCGCCCTCTTCACAGCCAGAGAGGCGAAGGCTCTGAGCCATCTTATGATATGCTGTTTGGAGGTTGGCTAGGCTGTTGACTGGAATCCAATAAACCGCGCACTGTTCGCGCATGCGGTGGGCTAGCTCGAGCACCAGCTGGGTCTTGCCCACACCACCGAGGCCGATGATTGCAATCTTTTTGGTGGCGTCAGACTTCTGTTCTAGTTGCTGTGTCAGATCGTTCAGTAATTTCTCACGGCCGATGAACTTGGTGTTGCGTTCAAACGGCACCTGCCAGCGGGCACGTTCCTGCCCTTCAGCTCGGTTAGTATTCAATGTCGGGATCAAGTATCCAAGAGAAATATATGTACATACATTGCTCTGAAAGAGCCAGTCTCTTTTGATACCTCTGTAAAAGGTTAATCACATACCATCATTCTGGTCACGCTGCACTAACCCGTATATCTTCAGCAAACATAAGGTTGGTTGTATCTATAAAACGTTATTATCCATTAGCAGAAGGATACCGGGACTATGAAAAGTTTTCTAGATACACACTCTGCTTTGATGTCAGATTCTCAACACAATCTCGCACTTGGAACGCCACTGCCTGATGATCGAGATACCCCTCTGTCGCTGTTTCGATCAAGGCTTGCTCCTGATATTCTGCCAGCCCGACGTCCTGTAACCCCTGGTGGACATTGAATCGGAAATACCGCTTGTTATCGAAATGCTGCCGCCATTTAGCGATGAATCGCTTCTCCGTATACTCAGTTTGGGTGGCGAGCGCTGGAAGAGTCTTAGAAAGAAACTTCAACACGTTATCCTCCATCGCCTTCTTTCCGGGATTGCCCGTGCCGATGGAGATAAAGCACTTCACCAGCGGTTTCAGGTTGCCTGTTTCTTGACACCAGATATCCGACGCTTCGCCTTCCACCTCATCCACAGGGTTGTTGGCCCCGAGCGCGCCATCCGCGAACCTGCGTGCCCCGATCGACACCGGCTCGAAGAAGGTCGTGGCGGCGGAGGTTGCGCGGGCGGCCTGGCAAATGGTGGCCGGAATTGCGGGCTTGTTACTTAGGGGGTAGCTGCGAAGGCGCACGATCTCTTTGGTCTCCTGCATGATGCTGCAGACAAACCTAGAGAGGTTAGCAGGATACGGATTCATCAGTTCACATCTACCTTACACCCTGCAACCCCGGTCAGCTTGATCATTGAATAAATCAGTCGGCTTAGCACCGCAGCTGTTGATGACTTCGTTGATTGCACGCTCGAGCTTGTTGGCATCGAATCGGGGCTCAATCTTGCCAATCAGGCTAGATAGGCTCCATTTTGAGGGCTTGCCAAAAATCATTTTCATCAACTTGATATATTGCAAAATACACTCATCGACATCCATCTCCAATCGACCTAACATGATCGCAATCAATCTACATCTGTCAGCCATCCGATTTTACAAAATTGGCCGAATCGACTAACCCGCCTGTACTAGTGCCGCCAATCAGGTCAAAGACCTCGCATGGCTTCTTTGCCGGTGAACCCTCGGGGCGTGCCTGGTTCAGTCGGTCCATCAGTCCTTTCAGGATGTACAGGGTCGACAGCCCGCGCACGCCGCCGCCATCGAGGGACAGTAGACAGAGCCCGGTGCTGTCTAGCGGGTTCGGTTCCCCGCCGTGAAGAGTCGCTATTTGCTGCATCACCGAGTCTTCTATTCAGGCTGGTACTGTTTCAAGAATGGGTACAAAGTTCAAGAGCAAAGGATAAGAGACTGGTCTATCGGTCCGCTGGCCTGGGAACAGGCAGTTCAGCAGAAGACGCCTAGGCAAGTAGTGCGCCTTGCGGGGTTGACGGCTGTGTCGCCGACCAACGCATCAGAGACACATTCATCATATCACATCACATCGCCTAGGGCCATTCGACTCCACTCTCTCATCGATGACATTTGATTCGTGCACATGCAAGACAGACCTAGCGTTATGCGTTGGCAGGACGCTCAGGGGTGTGCAAAAGGCGGCAAGGCATAAGCACCGAAACGGATAAGGAAAGTCAAGAAGTGGCAGAGGAAATCAGCGCGTTCAGTGCAGTACTAGAACTCGACATCACGAATGACGAGCAATTGAAAGAGACGTACTGGAGATGCATGGTCTCATATTATGTAGATTGCAGACCGAGGGGGGAAAAAAAGCATCGCCACGTTGGTCACCGTTGGTCACCGTTACCAATCCTACGCCGGGTGAAACTGAGTAAAGCTATAATACAAGTCTGATCGAGTTCAGGTGAGTATTTTCATCAAAGCTCGGCCAGTAAAGTTCCATCTCTCATCCAACCATCTGATCGAATCTATTTACTGCCACTCTCCTTCCACGGGTATCCAACGGGATCATCCTTCCGAATCCAGATCTTAGTCTTCCTCTTATTAACGACATGCTCGACAAACACCTCGCGCGTGTACTTCGCCTTGTACTTGCGGATCCAGCGCGGGTCCCACAATTCACTCGCAATGCCAAGGTCCTTGCAGCAGCGCACGAGCGCGTTTGATCGGCAGCCTTCTGTAGCTGTGGGGATGCCATCCGGGGAGAAGTAGTCCTGTTCACCGCGAGCAACAGAGACAAGGCTAGAGTGATACATATATTAGCTTGATACTTTTGTCTTCGGGGTGATCGTTGGGTTTGGACGAAACACAATATAGACTTCGAAATATAGATGAAAGGGGACTGTGCTTACCGTCCATTGCACACAAGAGCATACTCTCTCGTCACTGTCTTGGGCGTAACGATACTTTCACTCCGCGGCACCAGACCCCACCCACCAGGTCCGAAGGCGCGGTTCAGAATCCGCCGGTATTTGATCTCTGGTAGGTAGAGGATGCCATCGGGCTTGATCTCGACCTCGTCCGGTTCTGTTTCCGCGAGCAGGATATCGGCCGCTTCTTTGGGGAACGGCGCCGCAGATAGGCCGTGGAACGACCGTGTCCAGTCGATCCTCTCTTCGGCTGGGTGCTCGAGCTCGAGAGGCTTATCGGACAGCCCGCTCTTGGAGATGTTTTCGGTTGTTGCGCGGCTGGGGGTAGGGGCTGAGACGCGGGCCGCGGGGGTGCCCGTTGGGATTGGGGTTGAGGCCGAGGAAGCAGGCTTTGCGGCGGGAGTTGCGGGGGTGGGTTTGGGTGCGGTTTGGTTGTTGCGGTTTTGGGTGGTGTAGCTGATTGCCCTTTTGGAGGTTGGGTTGGAGAGCTGGCCCATGCGTAGACTGGTGGCCTTTGATGAGCGCGGAGCATGTGTCGCATGTTGGAGGGCCTCCATTGCCCACCAGGACCGAGTGCGAAGAGGAGCGGACATCGTGGCTTGTAGAGTAGATAGTGTAAGGAGGAACGAAGTCACTGCAATGAGGTTGATATATTGGATCACGTGATATGGGCTTGATAGCTTCGTTTTTCTAAATTGAGACAGTGATGAACGGGAAAACTTGAGTCAGATTGATGAGAAATGGCTAGTTAAACATGCTATTAAGGATAATGGAAGAAATCATGCATCTTTGGTCTGGGTTCGCTGGTCGTTACCCTGGCGCTTCCAACACTCGCGGAAAGCTTCCATCTGTTTTGGCCAGTCAGTATAGTCCTGATCAACGAAGCGGCATCATGGTAGTTGAATCAATTAGGCATTGGGAGGCGTAGTACGGTCGTCGTTGTAGAAATAGCCACCCAGTGGCTCCCAGTGCAATCAAGTATATTCTGGCAGATGCTCATAGCTCACCTCTTTTTTGCATTCGCGCCAGTCCTTCTTTGCGTAATAGCAGTCATTCATCTTATCCTGCTCGGCTGCACAGTATTAGTATAGCAACTGAACCTCGAATCGAGGCGTAACTTACTGTGGCAGCCGGTGCTGAAAATCCGCTTGTCCCTGCCAAAGTAGTCAGCATCTCCAAACAGACCTAACAAGTAATATCTAGCACTGCCTCACCAATCATCCGGCTCGTCATCGTCTGGGACAACAGCTGTCTTTTCCACGTTGTTCGACATGGTTGAAGTATGACTCTGAGGAAAGTTGGAGAAAGGGCGGCTGGCCTCGGCGGAACAGCGAACTACCTTCTTATCGCACCGATCTCCCCATTGCAACCAAAGACAACGATGGCAACGCCAACGGGCAACAGCGCCAATTTCACTGGCAAGAAGCTCAATGTCCTTGTTTACGCCGGTTCGCTTACTTATTCCGCAACCCAACTGAGCCGTTTTCTGACCGACGATTTTTCGACAGGAAATGGAACCACCGTTGACTCAGTCCGGCACTGCCTCTACACCCTCCGCCGCCTGCTCGCCCACCGCTATGCCGTCATTCCCGTGACAGGCGACATGCTGCTCAAGGAGCCATGGATGACTACGTGTGCCATGCTGGTTATGCCCGGCGGCGCGGACATGGGATACTGTCGCACACTCAATGGTGCGGGGAATCGGCGCATTGCGCAGTTTGTCCGTAACGGCGGGAAATACCTGGGTCTGTGTGCTGGTGGCTACTACGGATGCAAGAGATGCGAGTTTGAGGTGGGTGATAAAACAATGGAGGTCGTCGGGGACCGCGAATTGGGGTTCTATCCGGGCACCTGTCGGGGCGGGGCATTCCCGGGTTTCGTTTACCATAGCGAGGCCGGGGCACGCGCTGCAGGTCTTGAGGTGGTCAAGGAAGCTTTGAGCATCAGCACTGTGCCGACGAACTTTCGATCATACTACAATGGTGGTGGTGTCTTCGTTGATGCGCCGTCGCTTGCAGACAAGGGCGTGGAGGTCCTTGCAAGCTATACCGACAAATTGAATGTCGATGCAGGGGAAGGTGCGGCTGCTGTTGTTTATTGTAAAGTTGGCAGTGGAGCAGCAGTTCTAACCGGACCTCATCCTGAGTATGTTTTGAGTGTCAATTTCCAGGATCGAG
This sequence comes from Penicillium turbatum, assembly GCA_030762825.1. Lineage (NCBI taxonomy): Eukaryota > Fungi > Ascomycota > Eurotiomycetes > Eurotiales > Aspergillaceae > Penicillium > Penicillium turbatum. Next base: position 362,911 of record JAUJYX010000003.1, on the reverse strand, counting down.
TCGCTGATCTCTGAATTAGGTTTGCGGCTGCTAATCTCGATCCGAAGGCTGGCGGACCTGAATATGCAGACATGGTGGCGGCACTAGCTGCCGATGACAAGGAACGTACAGATTTCTTGAAGGCATGTTTGGCCAAACTTGGTCTTGAGGTCACCCAAGATACGACGACAGTGCCTTCACTGTCATCCTTACACATGTCTGGAATTGATGCCGATGGCCCCATGGATATCCTGTCGGGCCTTGGAGCTTCATTCACACAGGACGGCCAGACAGAATGTCTCAAGGACGACCACGATACATTCCGCATTGAGCGCCCTGGAACATGGAATCTTGGTGATATAGAAGAATCACTTCCCGAAGTACACCCGGAAACTAGCGAGGGTATCATTGATTACCAGTCAATCACGAAACGCCTTGTGTTCCATGATGACATACCGTCTGCGAAACTGACTCCATGTTTCAACCATCACTCGTTTTATTCCCACCTCCGCCAATACCAAACCGAGTCTAAGGGAGATGCCTCGACATTTGGATCCAATCTCTTATATGGCGAGGTAGTGACCAGCACGAACACGATCCTCGAAAAGTAAGCATCACTCTGTTAAGCACGGTCGTAGCAAGCTCTAACCAAACCAAGGAACATTAAATTGCTTCGCCAGTTGCCACAAGGATTTACGGCTACCGCTACAGCACAAATCGCTGGACGCGGGCGAGGATCTAATGTCTGGGTTTCCCCAGCAGGCTCTCTCATTTTCTCAACTGTGGTGCGACACCCAATGGACAAGCTTCAATCGGCACCAATTGTCTTCCTTCAATACATATCAGCCATGGCAGTAGTCAGAGGAATCAAGAACTATGCCAAAGGCTACGAGAAAATACCGATCAAATTGAAGTGGCCGAACGACATCTGTAAGAAAGCCTACATCTCAGCACGAGTGGTTTGCTGATAACCAATCCCTACAGATGCACTGGACCCAGACGACCCCGAACAAAAACGATACACAAAGATTTGCGGCATCCTGATCAACTCCCATTTCATGTCAAACGAATACATCTCCGTCGTCGGTATCGGCCTCAATGCTACCAACGCTTCCCCGACAACCGCGTTGACCACCCTCGCCGCACGCTACGCCTCCCCAGGTGCCGCCACTGCTTCACCTGTCACCCTTGAGAGACTCCTTGCCCGTATTTTGACTACCTTCGAGAGCCTGTATACCCGCTTCTTGCGCACAGGCTTCGATCGCGGCTTTGAAGCAATGTATTATGCAGACTGGTTGCATATGCACCAGATTGTTACGCTTGAAGAGGAGGGTGGCGCGCGTGCTCGCATTCAAGGTATCACCCGTGATTTTGGTCTCCTGTTAGCTGAGGAGCTGGGGTGGAATGATCGTCCCACGGGACGTGTATGGCAGTTGCAGAGCGATAGCAACAGCTTTGACTTCTTCCGTGGGCTGGTCAAACGGAAGGTATAGAGGATACACAAGATATAGACTTAGTAGGTTGCAGGTTCCATGTCTATAACCATTGACCAAAATATACGGCATGGCATTCAAAAAGCGTGCAAAGATGATTGCACGTCTGATTTGAAAGAGACGCACGTTGCACCAGAACTCCAGTAGCTCCAGTATACAACATCAAGCCATAGACTCTGCCCAAGACACCCATCGTCGAATACACTCATCCACCCTACGCAGTGACTCCTTCGCCGCCTCAACCTCAAACCATTCCCGATGCTCCTTCCCACACTCCGCACACTGGCCCAAATCTCGCACCCGCAGAGCCGCCAGCTCGAGATGGATCAAACGTTCCACGCGATGCACATGCGGTACTTTTCTTCCCGGCAATACCGATGTGGAAGGCGCCCTATCCCGACTGCCGCGAGAAGGTGGTACTCTCGCAGGAGAAGAAGATGCAGATGAAGATGACGTGTATGGATAGTAACGGATCAGGGTCAGATCGTACGAGCACTGACGAGTCCACTCAGCGAGTCGACGGTGCACGTTGCTCGTGCGTCCGATTTTCAGCCTGAGCGTTCCAGGCGCAGTCGATGTTGGGTTGGAGGTTAGGGCGTTGAGGTCTTGTGCTGCGCGAATTGCGTCGCTGATGCTGCGCGACTGCGCGGGTGGACGGAGGTTGTTGCTACTTTGTGCGACCTGGGGTAGCAGGGATGCTGCTAGTTCTCTTGGGATTGGGGGTTCGAGGCTTCGTTTGGTGGAAGCCGTTGGGGGCGTCACCCAGAACATGTAGATGTAGCCTTCTTCGTCGGCATTGGAGATGGGTTTGGCTAGTTCTGTTAGGAGGATTGAGGTTGTCTGTGGGTCTAGCGTGGGTGGAATCCATGATAGTAAGGTTTTTGTTTGCGAGGAAGTCGACTTCCCCGTGTTTGGTCGGGATGTTTGAGCGGATGACACTCGTCCATGTTGTGGCTTTCCGGCTGAGGCGGGCAAATTTATCTTTTGGCTTGGGTTTGGAGAAGACGAGATGCCGTTTGTCGGACAAGAGGGTTTGGGGCGTTGGACTGGTTTTCGCTTCTCATCCTCGCGGCTGTCCTCCACGACCTGGAAGCAGCAGAAGGTCCTTGTTTTCTTTGGCCGACGCTTTTCACTAGGCCGGCTTTGATTTGGTCGCCGCCGTCCCGGATGAGGGTTTGGCTTTTGAGAGGTTGGTTTATCGTTTAGTTCGAGCACACCCAATCGATCCATTAATGTATCAATACTCGTTCTGGGCTTCACCGCTGTGATTGTAGCCGTGCTGTGATCGACTGAGGGCTCTTGGTCCTTGTGCTGCCAGCAGTACAGAGACGCCGCTTCTATGGCTTCTTGTCGAGCATCCCTCTTTCGAGGTGTAGAAGCAGGCGAAGGGTGTGGAGAGGCCAAAGGGCGGCGACATGGCCGGCCTTGGGCGGTTATGCCTCTACATGTGGTTGCTGGGTTCCTTGAATCTGAGCGAGGGAGCAAAGATTCTGGGGTATTTGGAATCTGAGGCATATATAGAATTATGAATGCAAGGGATCAAGCAAACGGTGAAGATTGTTGCGATGTGAAGCTATTCAAGAAGAAACTATTCGAGGCAATGAAAAAGAGACTAAACTGCATTGACCACAAGGCGGTGCGGTGAGTCTCCAAAATGCAGGCGACATATTCCCCACTTGGACTTGGACCACGTCAGTGGTACAAACAACCCTTCTGCTGTACGCGCGAAGGAGATTGTTATTTTGGTTGTTTTCCTTCGCGGTTGTATAGCCACATTGTGGCGGTGCAGGTTGCTGTGGCTGTGTGCTTATTGTCTTCCCCGCAACTTTGCGCAGTTATGGATGCTCGAGTCCATGCTCCATGCTTTAACCTCTCATTTGTGCGTGCAGAAGCTATATGGTATCACATTCATCATGCTTCAACAGCAGAATATTTCTCAAACCAAGCCAGTGCTTGATTCTCCGCTTCGTCTGCCTGTTTACTCGCATCGTCCAAAACAAAATCTGCCCTGACACAAAAGCCATGGCCAGCGCCTTCGTATACCACCACTTCTCCTTTCTCAGCACCGGACTCGTCCGCAAAGACCTTTTTAATCTGCTCGATTTGCGGAGGCTTTACAACTATATCCCTGTCACCAAGCGCAAAGCTAACAGGAATCGAGATCTTCTCAATCTCAGTAGGGATCTGGAGGAAACTCGGGTGCCCCGTAAAGCCAGCGTTCAGGAGTGGCTTTCCGTTTGACGCAGTATCCGCGCCGGCAGCTAGATTGACGATGTGCTTCCCTCCCCAGCAGAATCCGGTTCCGTAGATGGGAAGTTCGGCGCCTTCGTTCTCGCGCACGGACTTGAAGAAGTTCTCGACGATAGGCCAAGATGCCTCAAATGTGTTGTAATACTTGAAGGGTATTGCGTCTTTCAACACGGAAGCTATGTAGTATCTGTGGTTTTGTTCAGTGGCCGCTCGACACAAACGCTAGGCGGGCTTGTTCCGACGACTTACGGCTTCATGAGCCAGGTTATGATTCCACTCGTATTGAGCAGCTCTTTCGTGGAAGTAAACATACTTATTGGGGCAGCGTGCCCTAGTATAATTCTCAGCGAACTATCTTTATAAGCTGCAACCGAACTGGGTCATACCGTTCATGAAGTCAGGTAGGTAAACGAGATACTTCCCCTTTTCAGCATAGTTGTCAGCCAGTATTCTGTTGTTGACAAACTCCCATCCAAATGCATCAGGCACTATGATTATAATGCCCCGATGAGGTACATCGTTCAGCGGCTTGGTCGAGTAGACCTGTAAGCCATGGATCGAAGTCACTTCACCTCGAGGAGTGCCTTGATGAATGTGACCACTAAAACAATTTGGGCAGGCCATTTTGAGGTGAGAAACTGGGTGGTGAGAATGAGATGACGTGAAGTGAGACAGATCAACCTTAAATACGCTCTCACATGTCTGCGGGGAACTTTACCCATTTGGGACGCCGCGTCCATGGTTGTGGCCATTTTTGGCGCCCGTCGACTCGTCTTATATCCTGCCCTCCAGGGGACTATTGTAAATTGGCTATCCTCAAAGGTAGAAGCAGGTGGCTTTATGTACAACCAACAATAAGCATGCTTCACTCCAAGTTCATCCATTCTATCGCACGGAACATGTTCAAATGAAATTGCTCCGAAGCCTTCGCCAACGCTGGGGAAGGATAAGACCAGAAGTAATGAGGAAAACCTGGATAAGCATCATAGATGAGAGGTACACCAGCGCCCTCCAGAGCCTCTTTCATCAGTCGAGCATCATCCCTCAACGTATCAGTGCCACATTCAACAATGTAGACCTTTCTCAAATCCTCCAAACGCGGGTGCAGAAGAACGGAGAAATATTTGTCGCCAGGCGGCGGCCCATAAGAATCGAGGAAACATTGCATCGCCGCCAAAGTGTTAACAGTATGAATCGCGTTCTCCTGGTGAGAAGTGAACTGCTCCTTCTTCTCATCTGGCACTGCATCAGGATGCACAGTGCAAGGGACCAAAGCCAAGACACCTCGAATCTTATCCCCGAGCCCGGTATCAATGAGTTTCAATGCAACACCAAAGGCAAGATTGGCACCTGCCGAACCTCCCATAAGCAGCACAGAGGAGAGCGAGAAGTGCTCGAGAGTCCACAGAGTTGCCTCGACGCAATCGTTAAGACCGTGGGGAAATTTGAACTTAGGTGCTAGTCTGTACCCGATACTGACGACCTTCATGCCGGTGCTCTTGCTGATACGTCGGCATGCGGCATCTTCATGGTCGACGCTTCCCATAATCCAGCCTCCGCCGTGCATGAAAATGCCGACGGGTTCATCGCCTGTCGCTGAGCGAGGTGTGAATATGCGGACCCAGGCATTATAAAGCTTGATATCTTCTGTTTTTACCGAGTCGTCTGGTGGTGGGAAGTTGTATTTGGACAGCAGCTTTTGCGCGTTGGCTTCTGAGTCTTTGTACAGGTCCTCAACCGTGGAGCCTGTCATCAGAAGTGGATCGCCGACTTCTTGGATGAACTATGGTGGTCAGTCACGATTCTTTCGTTCTTTTTTTTACTTAGTTCCGATGCAACTTACTTCATTCCACGCCGGTGCATGGACTGATACCATGTTTTCTTCCGATGCTACAAGCAATAGTTAGGGCTTTTGACACGGTTGCCTTGTTTGGATTATTGAGGGAGCGATCAAAGTAGACATTTATATATATTGTGATCGCATGGTACTGAACTGGTATACAGAAATCCCACCTTGCCAGACTGCGTACTCATTCATAGTAGTTCAAGAGTGATAATGACTCATTATTATTCTTGCATCGCCATATCTCTTTTCGTGGCCATGGATGAGGCTCAGACACGTCGCCGGGCCCCCTGATACCTAGGTATACTTACTCATCATGACTCATGCTACCTAGCGATGCCCCGGTGTCGACTGAACTTCTCCCCTGTTGGTATCTAAGCCATAACTCGAAACGGCCCTAAATGATAACTTCCTGGAACTTTTCTAGGTCAACCAGGGATTTTCTTATTACTTGGTGTGTAGGTTATACCTAGGTACTGATCGGAAGAAGAAAAGAAGAATGGCGAAGAAGATGTGGAAGCGAGAGGGCTACGAGTAGGTACTAGCATATCACGTTCCACTAGTTGATATTGTCTCCTTGTCTCATCCGCTAGGGGGGACACAACACAAGCCAAAATACATCATTGGATGATAAATCAAATTTCATTGGCACAAAGCCGACAATATGTGGTCTCAAATATGTAACGACTGTCAAAGTGGAAGCTCATCTTCCCATGTTCATCTTCCATTGCCTTCCCCTGTCATTGGCTATAACATTGTGTGACGCTGTGATTATACCTCCGACATAAAGTCATGAGAATCTCACACCCCATTCAACACAGTACCTCACTGAAGGTGGGCACTGCTATAATGATCGCGACGAATGGTCGGGACCTTGTCGACCTTGCTATAATCCCGCAACCAGCAACTGGTAGTACTGCTCGGACCTGCGCTAGTCTGCCAGATTGCCCGAGTGCAGCCCTCAGTAGTCGAGCAGGCCTGAATACAGGCTTTGGGGTTAGCAGCTGTCAGAAATCGGAGATTGGCAGCGCCATAATCATCCACTAGAGCAAGTTAGCTTTTGCTCATACGATCTAGGAAGAAAGCCTCATGAGAACTCACACTTCTTGCAGTAGACCTTGTAATCCTTGCTCTCCTCACTCACGATGCTGTGATCGACGAATGGACCTGTGATTGCGTCAGTAAGAGTACTGCTTGCAGTATGGGTTGAATTCTCTTTGCGTACACTTTTCTCCTGAACCGCCGTCGGGGTTGGAGTCGTTCTTGCATTTCTCAAGCTCGGCCTGAAGCTTGGCTTTGCCTTGTTTGCACTGTTGCAGGCCCGCAGCGTGGTCATTGGGGTCAATGTACAGTAGCCCAGCCGCATGAATGATCTTGCCACCTTCGTTGGTGTTCGAAATCCAACACTCGGCCTGCTGGTGACCCCAGACTGCTCCTCGGCAGCCACTTGAATCGTCCCGGCAGAGCCGAGCACATTGCTCAGCACTCCTGACGGCCGTGCCGGCGAGGTGGAACGTGTCCGGCAAGGACAGTTGGGACTGGCAGTGATAAGTCACCTGGTAGTTTCCATCGATGTTGGCACCGTGTTTGGGACTCTGCACTAGCTACAGCAGTGCCGTAGCTGAGAGTCAGGACCGAAGCCAAAACTGCTTGGACTGTCTTCATGGTGGATTGGCTGATGGATTTGGTGGCGATGAATGCTTTTTGCTTCGTTTGGGATTGGATAGAGGAGAAGAATGTGCTTGTTGCTGTGGAATATGAAGCTGGGAGTGGACGAGCTATTTATGCCTTTCCCAACTCCCAATATCATCGCCGGCAGCGAACACTCTGCTGGTTACATCAACGATGTTTGCCTCGCCGTCGCAGATCGGCCACGGTTTGCATATCCCAACAGGCCATTAGGTCACAAATAGAGACTATATATGCACTGCGATTAATAGCTTCCTGCGACTCAGCGACGGTACCTAGTCAAGTCTCAGAACGCTTCACCTGAGGTCACTCGAGATCGCTTCTTGACTTTGTGATGGTGGACCCAAGAGTGAACCTCCACATCTCCTATCCAGTAGAGACGCAGTCTCTCATGTCAGTAACACTGGCAGATTGTCCTTGCTTCTCCTGTCAGCCAGCCACCTGGCTACTTCTGCTGTACATTGACGCAGTTCGTTTGAGTTGAGAGAGCTTTCTACTCATCAATCTTGCATTACCTTATCAACTCATACCGAATCATATGTACTTTCTATCCTGTGGCACTGGTTTAGAAGCAAAGAATCGAGCGCAATCCAATGCCAAAAAACAGGACGTGGTAAGGATGCAAAATTGTCTAAGAAAGAAGATGTCGGGAATGAAAAAGAAAAGAAAGTGGTGGAGAAGCTGAAAAGAGCTGAAACACCCAACCAGGGTAACGATCTACCAAGGTCACATGAATGCATTGCCCACATCTCGACGATGTCTCGAGAAAGGGATTTACATAGATTATATCATGAGGCATATCTCACAATTGGGACTTGCAGACGGGTCGAATCAAACTTCCATTTAGCCCATACATCATAGTGCCTCGCAAATGATGACGCTCGACGGCCCCACTGCGAACATAATCGACATACATACATGGATATTGTAAGGGTAATAATATTAATATGCAAGGGTTCTGTACGTGTTTGCGGTCGATCTCCTCAGAATGCAGCATAGCCACCTAAGCCTCCAGGCTGGGGGGTGACAGTTAAGGCATCACCTGACCAAAGCTAAATGATTTGATTCGATAGATGTACTATGTGCATCAACGTCTAAAATCATCGAGGTTCGCATTATAGTGTGCTTGTCACCCAAGGAGTTGACTCCTTGTAGTTCAAGGGTCAAAGCCGCAGAGAAAAAGCAAGCATGAGGCGGTTTGTTCTGCCTCCAAGAACTCTTCGATCTGACACAATTTTGTTGTTATGTAACGAGCGTAACCTACAGCACTTATGGGGCTAATATCTACCATTCAAAAACCGAAGAGGGGAGAGTATAAAATTGATTCCGAGCGATGAAGCTGATTCTAAATTGGGGACATGTCCTGAAAAGGCAAGTCACTCCTCAATCTACAGACCACAGTGAATGAGTTAAGTGGTAAACAGCAAGAGACTCAAGAGACAATCCAACTATATCTAGATCGTCATCGTTCCTCCGAGTCTATCATACTCAGATTCCTACGGCTGAAACAACCAGCATCTATCCTCACTGATTACGGTATGTCTTACGGCGAGACTGAGACGAGGAAGAAGTGACAATGGCTTGTGGGCCCTATTTTGGCTTGGGAGAGTACCATTCCTTGGTTGAGACAGCATACATCTATACATCTCTTAAGATCTGGCTTAAGGGCGGTATGTCATTCTCATCTTGAGCGAATGTAGTAACGCCATGCACAGTTCCACTGACCATACCTATGCAGCCGGGCGGGAGTCTGTCGAAGCTGTGAGGTGTACCTGCTTTGAGGGATACAACGTTGTATATTCCAAGATTATTATTTCGTTATGCTTATTACAGGTAATAAACAGTGTACAACGTACCTAAACAGGTAACGGGTAGATAACCTTGGCTGCCGTATCTACCTAACAGAGTATAGATCCCTACGTCACTTCCCTTTACTCGTATGTGTCAACATCTCCTACATCCTGCATTTACAGCCCAGCTGAACGTTACATCACTGCCTTTTCCCCAAGTGTGTCAACACAAAATCCTGTCTATCTTAGCCCGTGTTCAGATCGATAGCCGAGGCCACATAGCCTATCGGGACGACATGCAGCAACGACTATCTGCAGTTGACTCGCTGCGCTTCCAAATGCCATATATCGCATTTGGATCAAGACAACAGACTTACGAAGCGCTGTCGCATTCCCACCCTGAAAACACCGCTTCTCACCAGCCCAAGTATCTTACTTGGGTAACTAACAATGGATACGGCGCCCGACATGCTTCTGATCCAGCCCCGTTCTCTCTCTGGGATGATCATGTACACGATTTCCGTTTTCCTACACCTGAAGAAAGGAAGTGGGTTTTCGATGCCTTCCGTGCGGAAAGTGTGACCTACAGCTGGCCAGACATCATCATTGAAACCCGTTATCCCCCAAATCCAATCCCTTTGACGGTGGCATGTGTTGCGGCGACATTTATCCCTGCCGGATCCAACTGGCCCCACTTAAACACGGACACCGAATACAGCAATCCGAGGCTGTCTGACCCCCTCTCTCGCCATTTTCAACTACCGAAGTGGGAGAGACCATCCGAAAAGCAACGAAAAGCGGTTCTACAGGCCTTAGGTAGGCTTATAACCGTGCAGGCTGTCAATTATATTCCTCCTATCATCATTGTCGAGATCGCGATAGATGGAAGATCATACAGCACCCGATCTCTCCCAGGAAGAGTCGGTGGTCTCACTACTATATACCACCACAGTCATACGCCTTTTTGGCCTCTGGCGTGCCAAAGCAGGGAACGCTGTATTACACCTGAAACGGTTCAGGATACGACTAACTATCTTCTAACTGACCTCCAAACTCTCTGCCCAGGAGTGCGAGTGGAGTGTGGCGTTACTTGCAGAGACAGAGACGGTGGTTACCTCGATACCACCATGGCTTCAACTGCCGGCGTGAAACTTAGAAACACCGATTCAGGGGATATCAGGCTTACTGTTTCTAATCACAGATTTATCAACTCTAATGAGGTTTATCATTTGTCCTCTCGGGATGGGGGCGTTTGCATTGGTCACATTGACGAACGGTTCGATGCTCTCGGCGTCGCTTTGGTGAAACTTTACCCGTCGATAACCTTCACAAATAGGGAATATTTCCAAGCCCAACCTCCGAATCGCCTCATCCGTTCCACTGAAGTCCAAAATCACACGTGGTGTTGTGCAGACGGTATGGCAAGCGGAGCAGTGTTTCTCAGAGTGGCTGGAGTTAAGGATCGAAGTCCACCACGACCTCCCGGTATCGAGGTCCCGTTCACTGAGTTCATTACGGAGGATATTTACCGTCTTTATGGACCCACTGCTGGTTCGATCCGGGAAGGAGTTTGTGGCGCGCCCATCGTGGTAGACGACAACGAAGATGGTAGTATCGTTGGGTTCTTTCAGCGAGGGGCAGAAGGCTCTGCCTGGGCGTTGTCGCCCTGCCTGGATGATTTGATCGACAGAGGATGGACGGTGCTTTGAAAATGCTTCTTATTCTCGCTGATATTCTTATTCTGTCCCAGGTTGCTCTACCCTGCCTGGATAATTTGATCGACAGAGGATGGACGGTGCTTTGAAAATGCTTCTTATTCTCGCTAATATTCTTATTCTGTCCCAGGTTCTCGACCCTGCCTGGATGATTTGATCGACAGAGGATGGACGCTGCTTTGAAAATGCTTCTTATTCTCGCTGATATTCTTATTCTGTCCCAGGTTGCTCTACCCTGCCTGGATAATTTGATCGACAGAGGATGGACGGTGCTTTGAAAATGCTTCTTATTCTCGCTAATATTCTTATTCTGTCCCAGGTTGCTCGACCCTGCCTGGATGATTTGATCGACAGAGGATGGACGCTGCTTTGAAAATGCTTCTTATGCTGTCCCAGGTTGCTCTTTATGTCAATGCTGCTAGTGTGCCCTTGTAGCTTTTAGTGGGAAATTCATTCGCTACACTTTTCAAGATTCTACTGAGAATACATGAAATAGACCACCTTAAATCGCTGCCGACTTTATATTTGAAGTAAAGCTCGAAATGAAGAAAGTTGCTTTTTTGAAGAACATATAACTTACCTGCCCCTACTGCGTAGCGTGCGGACCCACGCCTGGCGGTTTTATGGTCATTTGATACGATTATCCCAGCGATCAATGAGCATTGGGGGTTTGTGCCATTTTTTGTGTCCTCTCAAAAAGGAGGGTGATAGGAGGGTGAGCGATCAAGCCAAAAGGTGAATAAAAAGCGATGGAAACCAGAGAGCAGGGAAAAAGGATGCAAGCGCCCACGATGGGCCTCGCTCCTGATCCAGGGACCGTTACGCCGCTCGTACAAGGAGGGTTGTGCGGGTCGCTCTCGGTCGTAGTGTGGAAGTGCGCGGATAGATCGAGCTGTGCCAGGGTGGCCGTTTCTGGCCTCCCTGGAGGCTGAAAGTGGCCTCTCCCGCACAAACACATTTTGTTTAGGGGGAGAGGGGGGGAGAGAAGGGTATATGTACTGTGTACTTTTCCGATAATGTGGAGGATCGGCTGGAGGTCATCATTACAGAGTGGCTTAGCGCCCACTAACCTGGGATTATACAGGGTGATTTATGTACACTACAATGTGTTGAAATACAACATACAACATACGCATTCTTCACTTACGAATGACATGGAGGTCCTGTGCTAAGTTTAGTGCTGGGACTAATCAGAACTCTGGAACGATGCTGCCTGCTGACTGCGGCAACGGGACCACATCACAAGTGAGGCTTTGCTGGTGGGTATACAGGGCTGTACCGGTCCGTTCTATATTTGTTTTTGATGTTGGGGCTATCTTCTTCATATTGCACTCCCGAGTAGCTCCTCTAAGCTTTAAGCTTGTCCTTAGATCCATGGGACTGTGAATGTTTCCGTGGAGGATTCCAAGGATCAGCCCTTCAGCCCTGTGAGAGTGGATACCCACGGTCTTGGCATAAACACTTGTATTGAACGGGTAAAGTAAAATTGTGGCAGCTGACGACATTAACCTCAGCCTGGAATGACTGTAGACCAGGTATAGGTAGAGGCGAGTTTTTCTGATTGGTCATAATCGGTTTTTAAAAATTACTACGCTATGCCGAAGCGGCTCAAAGACTTCTAAAAAAAAAACCACTAGCTTACAGCGTGACGGACTCACTGCGTAGCTCTCGCTCAGTCCGCGTGCGACTGCAGGTGACCTTTTAGGGTCGCTGTCCGCCCCTAGTACCCTTTTCATTTGTTTCCTTCTATCTCCATTCTGTACTAAGATACTCACACCACCAACCCACTTTACTACTTCCATACCCTATATTGTACCACCATGTTCAACTTCAACTTCTTCAAGTCTACACCGGCTGAGTCCGCCACTGAGGAGGCTACTTGGAACGCCAACACCGTTACCATGCAGCCGACCAGCCCCGCTGCCCCTTCAAGCAACAAGGACGTCATCACTGAGCAGCCGGTATGTTGAATTCAAATATTTTAGTTCATGCTAGAAATAGTGGGGGGTATTGTCGGAACCGCAAACTAATCTTCGTCGCTTGTAGGCCAGCCAAGAACAAATGCAGCTGCGTGGAGGTGGCGGCGGCGGTATCTGCTGTGGAATGTACGTTTATCTACCCTCGCCGACAAGACCAAGCATGTCCAGCCATGCGGACAGGAAACCCTGGAACAGAAACTAACGTACTCCAGTTGCGCCGGTCTCGCCTGCTTCGAGTGCTGCGAGATTTGCTGTTAGACGGTCGGGTTCGATCGAAATTGGCTGCCGATATGCACATGCCACGGACATCAATGCCCCATGCTGGCACTCATCTACTTGGATTTGAACGATAAATTACCGTGTCGCGTCAGCGGTTTGTGATGTCGTTGATGGATTTTCTCTTTTGTTGCTACAATGAGATGTTGCTATGTTATACCCCAGAACAATGCCAGTGATGGAGTTCAAGTGTTATACTTGGTTTCAATTTGGCTCGCTTTCAAAAAAGTAGATCTTGGTCATTCTGGTCGTGGCTCATGAAATAATCATTATCTGAAGGGACTGGTTGTTTTGTCGGTCTTCCGTGCTTTTGGCTACATGTACATGTAGCCAAAAGGGCGGCGAGAGATGGCTGCTCGCAACGCCGCGTCGACATCCCAAACTCGAAAGCCTGGTGCCCGGCCAAGTATTCTGAGATTTGCTAGGAGAACTGCCATGCATTAGTTATGTTGACAGCAGAACGGGTCAAACGCATGAGCGGTCAACTCACGATCAAAGAAACACTCAACGTCAAGTGTATATTCCGCCGATGTCGTAGATTCCGACCCCGTCCTATCAGCAGACATAGCCCCATCAGGTGAAGAATAGATACTCGAAACAGTCGACCGATCCGACGGAACTCCATACAAAGCACGCACCAACGTCTCAGGAACACCGAGCCTCAGCGCTGATCCATCGAGCACAAGCCCACGGTGCAACAAATACCCCTGCACATCATGACAATCAAACCACTCGCCATCAAGGTCAAGCGAGCGAGTCATGTCCTCCTCACTCATATGCGCCTGCCCCTGATCCACCCCTCCACCCACGGTAGTAGACGCAGGCTCCCGATCCCCACTCCAGTCCTCATCCCAATCCTGAATCCCGCCCCGCTGCAGAATCCGCACCATCCGCCGCAGGATCTTCCCCGGTCTACGGATGTTCTGCGGATACACGGGGATCCCGTCTGCACTCACGCGGGGGAAGTGCTTGCCCGCGCCGCCGAGCGTGTAGAAAGGCATCTTGATGAGCTCGAGTGTGCTCCCAATTTCGGATTGCAGCGTGCGGCGGTAGTGGCGTCTTATGCCAGGCATGTCGTGGATGCAGGGGACTAGCCCGAAGACGCGGCCTAGGAAGGCTGGCTCGGTGCGTGCATCTGTTAGCCAGCGGTAGGTGTGTTCGAGGCAGAATCTGTGCAGGCGACGGGAGAGATTGGATTCTTGGTGGCTGTAGGTGTAGATCGTTGCTGTTGGTAGGATGCGGTTTATGAGTGGAGACGGGGACCGCGCCCGGTTTGGGGCTCGGTGGGAAGAAGATGAGTTACGGTTCTTCTTTTGGGGTCGTGCTGTGTTTCGCGCGTGCGAGACTTGGTAGCCGAATGCGGCGGCCTGCTCGGACTGGGGGTCAGTTTCACCCTCATCGGTGAATCTGGCCTTATCGATCTCGGCGAGAATGAGTTCTCGTGTGCGAGCGAGATAATCGATGCTTGGCTGGACAGTTGGGTCGCCGGTGAGGTGATCGGTTGCATCTCGGTGGGCGGCACCCAGTATACCAGTCACATTCTCTAGCGTCTGTTCTAGCGTGTCGACGCGAGATTTAAGCGTCTGGATGGTGAACTCCTTTTTGAGACGATAGGTGCGTTGCGCCCGTCGGATCTGCAGACGACGTTCCTGTGGAACTGGTCAACAATGTTTCCATCGCAGGTGGACCTTTGGGGATCTACGATGTATGTACCTCGATCGCAGTAGCGTCTTTTGCTGTCTCTAATCTCGGCCGGCCTCTTTTCCGCACGGGACGATCCGGGGCCGCTGAATTGCTGTCTTGGGCCACTTGCTCGGGGATCTCCGGTGCCTTCGAGGCTGCACGCTTCTTTCGAGGTCTCAATAGGCGCTCTGGCTCATCTTTGATCTCAAGGCTCAATTCCATGGACAATGAGGTGGCTAACAATGTATCTGTTTTGTCGTGTCCTTCCGATGACAGTTCGAGATAGGACCGTGACGACAGCATGTCCAGCATCGGGGGACCTCCAGCTCCCTGCATCTGATTGTAGTTTTTGTCAGGCTGGAATATTTGTTCTCATAAATTGCTACGACAATTCAGATAGCCAAATGCAGAATTGTTTGGAGTTCATGTCTCAAGCCAACGACATAAATGGACCGAGATACATGTAGTTTATTAAACCGATCACTCATCACAACATCGGCCTCGGCCCAAATCAGCGGCCAATCGGCAACTTCCCCTGTCCCTGCACTCCAACTGTTACTGTGCATATTTTTGCCCAGATCTTCACTCTTCACAATTATGCATCTACTACCGCACGGTGCGGTATACAACATGCGTATTTAGCCCCCGAATCCCGCTCTTTTCCATTTCTGACACCACACTGACCGCCAATCACTTCATCGTGCAGCACGTATCCCGCTAGGACCCTAATCCGGATCAGGTGATACATTTCCAAAGGGTTGAATGGCGCCGTTGACTTCGTGGCAATCCAGCATGACCGAATCTGACCGAACCCGCAACTAAACGTAACTGAACATTATTTTGTGGAACGCACACTACGAAGATCCAACAGGAAGAATAAGAACGGGGACACCGACCGCGGACGACCAACGCAAGCGGGTCACGACAGACCGAGTAACAGCGGCGAGATCCAGATCGGCTTAGGAATTGCTTGCAGTGCGAAACCCGACGCAGCGATCAAACTTGACATCTGCAACGATTGTTATTGGCTGTAGGAGTCTTAGCTCTGCGACGATCCCACCTGATCCTTACGTCGGAGATTTCCCCACTTGTCTCTTCGACCGAGGCTGCGTTCGTATAAATCCATTTGTGTTTCCGCGCTTCTCTGGACCCTGAATTCCATGATCTGTATACGTACCTAGAAAGAACAAAACAGAATCATGACTCCGTCGTTCATCTTGGCTTTTGCGGCCGCGGCCATCGTGCTGCAGGCCATCCGTATGGTGATCAACTCATGGCAGCATTCGCGCAATGCTAAAAAGCTGGGCTGTGGCAGTGTGCCATTGTACCCTTGCAAGGATCCTCTGGGAATTGACAACCTCAAACAGTCTCTGGCAGCAGACAAGGCGAAACTGATCCCGGAGCTGGCTGAGAAGCGGATCAAAGTGATCAGCGAGCAGGAGGATCGCTACGTCACTACATATGCTATTAAGAACCTCGGTCGTACACATATCACCACAGTCGATCCTAAGAACATTCAGGCTCTCCTGGCTACTCAGTTCAAGGACTTCGAGCTCGGTTCTGGTCGACGGGCTAGTTTACATCCTCTGTTGGGCACAGGAATCGTGAGTCACATGCCAAACCTTCTTGTTTCCACTATAAACTCTAAATTTTATGCTGACTGTTTTTATAGTTCACTGCTGATGGAGAAGAATGGTCCCGATCTCGTGGTCTACTCCGACCTCAGTTCACTCGCGAGCAGATCAGTCAATTGGAACTAGAGGAACAGCATGTGCAAAAGGCCATGCAAGCTCTACCCGTCGCGGCCAACGGATGGACCGCCGCAACCGACATCCAGACCATCTTCTTCCGCTTGACCATCGACTCCGCCACTGAATTCCTGTTCGGCGAAAGTGTCGAGAGCCAACTCGGCGCCCTAAATGGCCTGAACAGACCAGAAGACTCCTTCGCCGCCTACTTCGACAAGTCCCAATGGGTCTGCGCGCAGCGCAGCCGCTTCGAGAAACTCCCCTTCCTAGCCGAGAACAAGGAGACCCGATTCTCAGACAACCAAGTGCACGCCTTCGTCGACAAAGTCGTCTCCACCGCCCTGGCAGCCTCCCAATCCGAAAAGAACGCCACCGACGAAAAACACGCCTACGTCTTCCTCGAAGCCCTCCTCGAGGTGACCCGCGATCCAATTGAGCTTCGCTCCCAACTCCTCAACATCCTCCTCGCCGGCCGCGACACAACCGCCTCCCTCCTCAGCTGGACAACCCTCATGCTTGCCCGCAACCCGGAGATTTTTACCAAACTCCGCGAAACCATCCTCTCCACCTTCGGCACCTACTCCAACCCGGAGAACATCACCTTCGCCACCCTCAAATCCTGCCAGTACCTGCAGTACGTCATGAACGAAGTCCTGCGTCTGTACCCGGTTGTCCCCTTCAACCGTCGCAGCGCAACCCGCGACACGACCATCCCGCGCGGTGGCGGCCCGGACGGCCAGGACCCCGTGTATATCCGCAAGGGCCAGTCTGTTATCTACTCGACGCATGTTATGCACCGCCGCAAGGATCTGTGGGGTCCGGATGCGGACCAGTTCAGGCCTGATCGCTGGGCGAATCGGAAGGCTGGGTGGGAGTATATTCCTTTCAATGGGGGGCCAAGGATCTGTATTGGACAGCAGTTTGCGCTTACCGAGGCTGGTTATGTGATTGTTCGGCTTTTGCAGCGCTTTGATCAGATTGAGGATGTTCATCCTGATCAGAAGATTCGGTATGGTGTTACTTTGACTAGTGCGCCTGCTGATTTGGTTACTGTGCGCTTACATCAGGCTGAGGAGGCTTGAGTGATTCTGTTGGCTGTATTGCCTTTCGATTGTCTCCTGTTTTGAGGGGAATCGGCATGTATATATCTTTCTTTCTGCGGTTAGAGGGTCCTGGTTGGGGTTTCCCCAGTCTGGGTCTGAGATCTTCTTCGTATATTTATTTTTATCTGTCTATCCTAGGCTGGCAAAGTACACTTTGGGCTATTTGCTCATTATGATGAGAATGACATTGTTGTTTATGACCATACTTCTATTATCTTGGCTTCTCTATTGTAATGTCCTGCTTGTTCCTCTTTCTCGGTCTTTCTGGTGTTGTCTTTTCTTCGTATAGCGGGGCAGCGAAAATGTAAATGGCCTAGGTAAACTACAGAACAGACCTCGGTATAGTTGAATTCCTAAACGACATTTCTTCGATGTAGATACATGTATGCCCTTTGGGCCCCGAATATAACCGAAGAAAAATAGTCTATAGAAGTAATATAAACACAGTCAACCCCGAAACAAACCGCTCACACCAAACCACCCTATCAAAAATTCTCCCCTTCTACCATGCTTACCACAGAACCCCCTAAACACACTGGTGATAGTAAGGGTTCTGCACGAGACAGGTGTACCCAGTCTCACAAGCAGTGGGGCCAGTCCAATTCATACCACCGCATTGGTAGTAATGCTTGGCGATATTTTCATCTGTTGCACTGTTGCTAGCAGCAGGCTTCGAGGCGGACGGAGCGCTCAAGAACGTAGTCAGGGCGGCAGTGGCAGTTGGAAGGTCTTTAGTGACTGTAGCGGTGACAGTAGGGGCAGTGATGGGAGCGATGACGGAAGTCTCGGCTGTACCAGTGACAGTGGAGCTAAACGAGTCAACCGTCGAGCTGGGGATTGCGACCTGATTATTTGGGATGCTGGTCACATCAATGGCGGTGGCGGTGAATGGATGAGCAGTGGATTTGGTGGAAGATGAAGACGAGGTCGAGGTCGAGTCCGAGAGTGTACCGCTCACGAAGTACTTCTCAAGAATAGGCAGGTAAGTCGAGTAAGCAGGGCCTTCGGACGGCTCCAAGCTATACATATAAGATCCCCACCAGGGACCAGCAGACCACCACTCAGCTCCCATCCAGACATCGCTGTTCTCGGACATATAGGAGAGCATGCCCTCGACGGCAGCTTGACAGTTGCTGTTGACGCCTCCGGCAAACTCGCCAATGAAGCCCTTCTTGTTGTTGCTCTGCAACCAGGCGGTAGCGGACTCGAGACGCTCCTTGCCTATGGTGCTGCTAACGCAGGTCTCTGAGGTTCCAGAGCTGTCGGAGTCCAAGTACTGGTGCATCTCGTAGACGATCTTGTCCTCAGAGTCCGTGAGGTCCTTTAGGTTGTCGTTGTTGTTGGTCCAGGACCAGGCGCCGCTCCAGGCGTTGCCTTCGACGAAGATGTACTGGCTGGTTGCGCCGGCGGCACGAATGCCGTTGATGGCGGCCTGGTTTAGATTCAGGACTAATGTTTGATCCATGTCGTGGTATTCGTTGTCTGTAAAGTTTGTTTTAGTGAATGAATCATGGAGGTTAGGATAAGGGCAGCTGCTCACTTGTATCGAAGATGACCTTTCCATTGGAGGCGAACTCGGTAGCTACGGTCTTCCAGAAAGTTTTGAAGTCGTTGGTAGATGTGATGACACTGCCAGAGCTGGATATTGAGTGTTAATATCAATGGACTGGCCTTTTCTAGGGTTAGGCACTCACTATCTTCCGTAGTTGTGAGGATCGAGGACTGCATAAGCACCGCTATCGGTAATGAACTTGACGGTCTATAGAATGAGTTGTTAAACATCGTTCGAGTATCATTAGCTATACCACTTATATAACGTACAGACTTCAGAGCAGCCAGGTAAGTCAAATCAGTACTACCAGTCATGCTAGATGGTACCAGACGCTCCATCAAGAAGGGGACACGAAAGACGTTCATGCCAGCATCTCTCAGCACCTGGATCTTGGATGTCTCCGGCCAGATGTAGTCGGTCCCCAGGGTACCGGGAACATTGCCCTCGCCGAACTCAGCACCGGACTCGCTCACACCGAGCCATGTGAATCCATTCGCACGCTTCTTGATGGTAGCGCTCTGCTTGGTGGGAACAACGTCCCTTCCTCGCGGGTATGCGCAGGCCACGCTTGCGGCGCTGGCAGCCAGAACAATGTTGGTGAACTTCATTTCAGCAAGTTGGAAAAAGCTCTTAAAGACTGTGATTTTCGAGTTTGACGATGGAAAATTCAGCGGAAAAAAGAAAAAAAGAACGGAACCAAGAACCCAGTCTTGAAGTTAGTTAGAAAAGAATGTACTGCACGAAAGAGGAGGTAAAGCTTCGGAGGCCGTCTGTTATATAGCCAATCCTTACCAGGAACGGCGCTTGCTGTATCTTGACAGCCATTGCTGTACAGAGTGGTTTCACCGTTTGAGACCTCCAAGAACCCACTCGGATGATCCTCGGGTTGATTAAGACCGGGATATCGGGGGCCGCTAATCCAAAAGGCGAAGGAATATGGCTCTTCTAGATTGCGGATCTCATGCACCACCGGTGAAGCCGGATCAACCTGAGTGCGCGTGACTGAAAATGATCTAGATCTGTCAATGTCCACATATCTCTGTCGCCTCAATATATCGGAGATTGGCATGCAAGACTTGGCTATATGAGCTCATGGCATGTGGAGATGAGATTTTCACAGCGCCGGGGAATCAGAGCCAGCTTCCATATAGCTGGTTTAGACGGGTCTCATTCTCGACAACGCAATCAAACAAACATCGTTGATACACCTGCGGAGTCGGCTATCCCGTTTTGGGGTCGCGGCCGAAAGTGCAGTGCCTGGCAAATGAGCTATGCTCAACGTGAAACACATTGTGGCGTTTGGTCTCAAAGTCGTCAATGTGCCCGGCATGATCTGCCAAAACGGACTCGGAGGCTCCTTTGCAAACCCGTAAAGCAAGGCGATCGTAGGGTAGTTGAATTTACGGTAGCGAATATCGAAGCCAAAGAAAGAGCCAAAGAAAGCAGCGAGCAACATCCATACTTGTCGTTTGTTCCCGCCAGTACGTTATCCTAGATATCTCTCGATATAAATAAACAAACAAAAATCAAAATATCAATTTCGTAATATAATCGTCGTCAGTCGACTTCGAACCGTCGTCTTATAGTCACGTGATTTTCTAAAAAGGAGCAGTATGGAATCACAGTATGAGAGCATGTCTTCAAACCTCGAATATGGATCTGTAAGAGAAAAAAAAAATAGGTAGCTTCTCTTTGATTGAGCGTGTCATCCTTAGTGCAGGGGCCATGCTAATCTTCTCTGTATATTTTCATTTGACCATATGCCCCGAAGGGCGAAAGGAACTCCTTTAAAGTTCATTATAACCCATTTTGAAGGCAGAAAACTACCGCCTACTTGTTTGTTATCGAACTGTGACTGTGTGGCACAGCACATGACAGATCACGTGACTCTAATTTTGATCCGACATCCCTCCCTGCGCAAAATATAGATGGGTTTCAATAGTGTGCGTTCATTAATCAGTTGTAGGACCTATCTAAATAAATATGAGGGAAATGGGAAGCTTAAGTGTTGATGTTGAACTCGAATGAATGATCGCCTTGCCCAATGGGCACAGCCTTGGCATCATTGTCATACAAAGTCCTTTCGAAATAGCGCACACGTCCATCCGAGCGTGCCAAGAGAACAGTCTGCCTCTGAGTCCCATACAACCCACTGGTGTAACTCTGGCTGGGGGGTTCGTTTGCCGTGGTTTCCACCTCATCCTCAATCTGGGCTGCAGCAAATATCTCTGCCGCTTGATCAGGGTCGTTTGCCTCACCGATGAGGGGAATGAAGATGCTCTTGCGCAGGTGGTGGACGTAAGTTTCAATCGTGGCATCCTTCTCTGGCAGGCGTGGCAGAGTATCGGTGTTCAAGACTTGCAGCAGACGATCAATCAAACCATCCTCATTATCGTCTTCATGCTGCACGTGCTCCTTAATAGCCGCATCCATGAGCTTCTCTCCATCAATAATCTTTGGCCAGGTCCTGTCATCAAAGGTTGTGTTGCTAAGCCCACGAGTTTCATTCTTCTCTGCGGCCACCCAGCTGATATGATCCATGTCTGAGGCGCGGTTGGAAACAATGGCCAGGGGCTCATTAATGTGTCCACACACTAGACTGAAACCTCCCACTTGCTTGGCCTCTGCGCTGGCCACGATAGATTGAACAAAGTCCCGAGTGGTCTCTTGCTTGTCCGTTGGACTGGTCAACCAGCTGTTTACGATGACACCACGGCTGTAGACTCCGATGGCTTGGGTGGTTGTGTCCTCACGATAGTTGGTGAGAACAGCAATCTTGCCTTGCTTGGTAACACCCATCCAAGTGCCGCGTGTAGATCGGGCTAGGTCTCGGGAGCCAAGGACGTGCGAAGCCGGCTCCGGCCACCAGCCCGGTGAGGAAGTCGGGCGATGGAGGAATTCCTAGATATATTAGTCTATCTCCCACAATCCAAAGTCAAAGTGAGTACTCACATCCCGGTTGTTGATAATCACTAACGAGTAGGAAGGGTGGGCGGTTGAAATCAGAGCAATACACATTGCTATGATTGAATCCGAGGATCCCCGGATCTATGATGTGGCGTGCGGGGAATGAGATCAGGTCTCACGTGGAAAGATAACAATGGTTGTAGTATGGAATCTGTAGCAGCAAGAGATTCGAGGAAAGAAAAAAAGATAAAACACTGGGAGAGGAAGAGAACGCCAGTCATGCGCCGAATGGAAGTACCTAAAGTACTAAGCCATCGGGTGATTGGGGGTGATTGGGCCGATCAGAGGATCGTGTACCTTGTGCCTTGAATTATTTCTAGTCAAAATATAAACGTTGAAACATACTTAATTAACCTACGTGGATAATCATGAGGAGAAACAAAATGATAACAAAGACATGACTCTCTGTATATTGTCTAAAACAGACATGAAGGTATTAACGATGTAATTTCACGCGTGACGTCAAGACACCTCCAAGGCTTTGATCGTTGGAGAACGCGGGCGGTCACGTCTCCAATATGGAGAATGGAGTTATCGTGATATGACTTCAGTCTTTCAAGTTCTATTCTTTCTCCTCTCTTCAAAGACCCGTATACCCCTGAATCGTTGCAACCGTCTTTGTCATTGCCTATTATATCGGACCCAGTTTTTTTTTCTTTTTTTGTTGTCTAAAATCGGAGTTCGTCTCAGAGACAGCGGGGCTGATTGACGACTAGAAAATCCTAGCCCTGCAGTGATCTCCTTTTAGACTCCTTTTCAATTCACCAGACTTCACAATGTTTGGAATCTTCGCGGACTTACTGTCGTAAGTACCTCTTGAATATCTAGTTTCTCACGAGAAAAAAATACCCGATCACAGAATGAATGGGTCCAACTAGAAGCTAACGCAGATCTATCGTATAGCTCGGTCATCACGATCCTTTTTCCCGTCTTCGCTTCCTACAAAGCCCTTCGCTCGTCTGATCCCTCACAACTTGCACCATGGCTGATGTATTGGGTGGTACTCTCAGTCATCCTGCTGGCTGAGTCCTGGACAGTATTTATCATCGGATGGTATGGTGCAGCCTGATCGTCCTCTCAGCTCCAGGATTACAAACTAACCGCGACTCGATAACCATTTAGGTTCCCATTCTACAGCTGGATCCGCCTCGGATTTATGGCTTATCTCGTCCTTCCCCAGACGCAAGGCGCCCGTGTTTTGTACCAAGACTACGTGGATCCGTTCTTGACACACCATGAGCGGGAGATCGAGGAGATTATCGGCCGCACTCACGAGCGGGCGAAGGCACTGGGCCTGCAATATTTTTACCAAGCAGTCGATTTTATTCGGGTCAAAGTCTTAGGTCTACCCCCGCAGCGCCCCGCAACACCCCCTCAACCCGGTGCCGCATCCTACGCGCAGTCGCTGTTATCGCGGTTCAACATCCCCATGGCCGGAGGATCCGGGGCGCCCGGAGCGTCCGGCAGCACCAACGATTGGTTCTCTGTTCTCAGTGCTGCCGTGGGCTCAGTTACAGCGGGTGGCAAGTCCCAAGAAGCGCGGGAAGAGGAGCTTTCTGCTAGTGGCAATCTCCTTCAGCGCCAGATGCAGTCCATGTCTGGGGCTGAAAAGGCACACTTTATTTCTACGCAACGAGAGCTGCTCGACCACCTCCGATCAACCCTGGCTCGCGAGGAGCAGGGCAGTCCTCGAGGCGAGCTCGAGGCTGACGACCTTGCCTACGGCGTACCGTTGCGCAAGAATCGCAGCGAGAATTCCTTTGAGGTGGTTGATGACGAAGATTTAGGTCGTCGCCCGGAACGAACTACTAGTGGCGGGTGGTCATCTGGTTGGTTCAGCCACGAGCAAGATTCCTCGGGCTCATCTGGTACTGATTTCGCTGCGCGGGCTATCGATGAAATTACTCGGGCGCGTGCAACTGGGTACGACCGTTCCTGAGTTCTATTCGGAGAGATTTCCAGTGAAAACAAAATAGATATCCGTCACTTTACTCTTGCTGGGCAAAAGACAGGAATGGGAGGAGGACTAGCTGGTATACTAGTTATGAAATTCACTTTGCTGAAAGCTAACGGCTTAGACCGATTTTGAAATGGAGTTTTTTTTTTTCTTCGAATATACCTAACCATTAAGAATAAGTACATAGTAGAAAGTATCAAGCCGAATACATCCGAGCGGAGGAATAGTCTTGAGCTTGTGCATGAGAATTCACGCAGATCCACTGCAAGGACGGAAGATTGTATGTGATATTCTTATGTATGTGGGTTTTGAACCAGGGGTACATCCTTAAAATAGTAATAAGGACCTAGGCAGACAATGGAAGTCATTCAGCTAAGTATGTAGATACAATATAAGGAGGTACCATAAAGTAGTATGGGGTCACCACAAGTGGCAACGGGGAAGATGGGGCAGTAGAGGGGTCCATCAGGTTCCAGATGAGGAAGAATACCTTTATGAACTGATCTTGCACTTCTTCGTCACTTTCCTCGTAATGTTCTTTTAATTTACGTTGACTTGTATACTTGATGTATGTATGTAGACTGATGTAGATCCTAGTTAACTAGTTAACTAAGAGAGACGCACATGTCATGGGTGGCGGAAGTAGGGAAGTACGGAGTAGACATCGATATTGAACCTCCTCTCACTCTTCTTCCAAGATTTTCCTTAGAAATACTATCCCATCTCTTCAGGGAATCACATCAGAGAGAAAGATCTCTTCAATAAATATTTCCCTCATTCAAAGAGGTACGTTGGTCGTCCGGAGACATTTCGTTCGTTTCTGCCCTTTGATTTTCCACAAACCCGAATATTTTTTTTCCACTCCGAAAAGAAACTTGAGTTTTCCCTCCCACCACTCCTCCATCTTTTTTTTATCATCATTCAAATTACTCGCACCGTCGACCAAAACGCTGCTTTTATTGCTGCGTACCTGGTCTTCTGTGTGCACTCGGAACTCGTTTCCCTTTTTTCAGTCTCTTAGCCTTTTTTCATCCCTTTGACAACCTGCGCAGTTAGGTTTTGGATGTGGCCTTGTCACGCCTCCGCGTACTGACATCACTTCGCCTTCGATCTTTCGAATCCCATCCTTCCTCTCGCCTTCTTCGCGCGTCAAGACGATACCAACCTGTCTAATGAGCTCGAACCTTCCTCAGTCGGGCACTCAAGGACAAAGCACCGCTACTCCCGCCGCTTCGACCCAGCCCGCATCCTCTACCCCCCTGGCTGCCACTCAGGCGCCGACCAAATCCTACGCCAACGCAACTAAAAAGTCCGCGACGGACTCTACCGCCGCACCCGTCACCGTGGGTGGTTCAGCGCAACATGGGCAGTCGAGCTCCGTATCTACTGTGAACGGCAAACCCATGCAACCCCAATCTCAGCAGTCCGCCTCTTCGGGCGTGACCATCGTCAATGGAGCACCGACCGCTCCTGCTGCTTCCTCCGATCACTCTCGCAAACCCTCTGTGACGATCACTTCGAGCGGTACCTCCGGATACATTCCCAACGGTGGCGGCCCGGCTAGTCGGCCCAACAGTCTTCAGTTTGGATTCCAGCAGAGTTCTCCCAGCATGGGTGCTCCTGCAGTGCCTGCCTCCAACCCGGCGCAGGCTGGACTCGGTGCCCCTTCGGCCAACCCGCGTGTGACGTCTCCTCAGACTTCCCCTTCGCCTATTCCTCAGCCCGCTTCCAGTGGCGGTCGTCCACCTCCATCGACTTACCAGGCGCAAGGAAATGTGCCGAACTTCGGTAGCTTCGGAGAATCTGGTGATGCCAACGTAAGTAATTCCGTTTCTATACTTTTTTTTTGGAGTGAACTTGGAGCCCAAATGTGTCCGGAGGGCGTCACATCTGTTCGCGACTTTTCCAAGTTCTCGAAGTTTTCGAGTGTTTTTTTTTCTCATTGTTTTTTTTGTTTTTTCTCTGTCTTCCTCTCTACTTCCTTGAACTTGATTTGCTCACATATTTGCGCGTTTTCACAGGCTTCTCTTGCACACGGTGCTCAGCACTTGCGTCGCGAGTCCTCCCAGTCTACTCACAGCGATATGAGCAACCACATGGGCAATGGCCCTGGACGCGGAGGCTACCCTCACCAGGGTGGTCGTGGTCGCGGATACTCCCAGTCCGGTTACCAGGGACAGCAGATTCCCTACTCTCCTAACCCCAGTTTCCGACAGACCAACCAGCCCCGAGGTGGTCCTAACATGGGTCCTCAATTCCACGGTCCCAACCAGGGCCGTCCGTTGGCCCCTTACCCGAACTCGCCTCACCAGGCTAACCGCAGCCCTGCCCTGACCCACGTCAACCCGACAACTCCCCAGATGAACCCGGTCCCGATGGCACACCCCCAGATGGCCCCACAGGGTTACGCCTACGGCCAACATATGGGCCCGCAAGCTGTGAGACCTCCCCCAAATCATTCTTCCCGGAATGATCCCCGACGTGGCACCCGTAGGAACCTGAACAACAACTGGAGGCGAAGAGAGAAACCCATATACTCACCCGAGTATGCTGTGGATCTTGCGCCTGAAAGTGGTAATTTCGAACAATGGCTGACGATGATGAAATCCCAACAGTCTTACCCCGGCGGCTACGATCCCAACTACGCCAATTACTACAACCAGGCTAATACTTACTACATGACCCCGCCGTCGCCCCAGCCTCGTTCTGCTGGCATGCCCTACACTCCTCAGTACATGGGACAGCAATTCCCTGCCCCCATGCCTCAGGCTACCCCCCTCTCGCGCACTCCCTCTCAGGTATCTACTGATCGTCCAGGTTCGAGCCTCGGCCAAGGACCCACCCCAACTGGCCCTGCTGCCCCCAACCACACCCACAGTGGCAGCCGGCCATCCAACAGCCCTGCTCCCAAGCCTCACTTCATTATTCCATCCGCCAAGAAGAGCCCGATCATCATCAAGGACCCTAACAGCGGCTCAGTCAAGACCTTTGAAAAGAACCCGGCATCCCCCGCTCGCGCCACCCCTTCGCCTGTGAAATTCACTCCTCCTCCCACAGCCACTCCCCCGCCTCGCACTGGCAGCGCTACTGAGCACACTCGTACCGAGAGCAAGCCGAATGCCGCCAAGACCGACGAGGAGAAGAAGCAGGAGTTGAAGGACGCCGTTCGTCTGAAGATCCAACAAGATGAGGCCGCACAGAAGCAGCGTCTGGCTGAGGAGGCCTCTCGCAAGGCTGCCGAAGCCGCGTCGACCGATGCCAAGAAGGATGATACTGAGTCCGCCCGGGCTGCCATTGAGAACCTCAGCATCAAGGACAACGCTGCCCCCGCCGAGGAGTCCAAGAAGGATACTCCTGCCGAAGAGTCCAAGGCCGCTGCCCCCGCTGAAGAGCCCAAGAAGGCTCCCGCCCCTGCCCCTGCTCCTGCGGAGGAGGAAATCGATTACGATGCTCTCGAGCGTGAAATGATCGAACTTGAGGCCAAGGAGCGTGAGGCCGAAGAGGCATACTACAAGGCAAAGGAGGCCAAGAAGGCGGAAGCCGATCGCAAGGAGCGTGAGGAACGTGAGAACTACGAGGCCAACATGAAGAAGGCCGAAGCCGAGGCTGAGGCCCGCGAGCTTGCCCGCGAGGCCGCTCGTGCCCAAGGAGAGACTGGCCAGGACGACAACAAGGATTTGTTCGCCTCACTGAAGAAGGGTGGACTCAGCGCCACCGAGACTTCCACGCCTGGCGACAGTGGTGCTGCTACCCCTGTTTCATCTGACATGGGTCCTCCAGCCAAGCCTGCCAGTGCTGCGCCCAAGAAGCCCGCTGGCCTCAAGCTTGATACTCCCAAGCCGACGGAGCCCTTGCAGCCAACTCCTGGTATGAAGTCTCTGCAAAATGCTAAGTTCTTGGAAGATCTCAGCAAAATCACCTACCCAGACTCCATCAAGCCTCCTAGCGCTGCTTTGAACGACGCTGCACCAGAAGGCCGCAAATTCCACTACGACCGGGACTTCTTGCTGCAATTCCAAGCCGCCTTCAAGGACAAGATCTCCGTGGATTGGGACCTCCGTCTGCGGGACACAGTTGGCGACGCCACCGACTCTTCCCGTCCCCAGTCGGCCCGCACCCCCAGCATGGGTAGCCGCGCTGGCTCTCGCGCCGGCGGCGCTATGGGTCCCTTCCCCAACATGGCCATGGGCAGCTTCAACGCCACTGGCCGACCTGGTCAAATGCCGCCTATGGGCAGTGGGCAGATGGGCAGCCGCAACGCATCCGGCTTCGGATTCGGACGGGGCGGTCCTGGTGGCATGGGTCCTATTGGCAACATTCGCCAAAACTCTGCTGGCGTTCCTCCTCGTGGTAACTCGAGCAAGGGTCCCCGCACCGACAGCCGCCAGAGCAAGAAGCACGGTGGCCGAGGAGACGAGGCACAAAACAAGGCTATGCCTCTCACTGCTGGCATGGATCTCAGGGCAATTCAAACTTCTGCAAGTGGCTGGAAGCCTCGCAGCGTTGGTCAAGGCGCTGCTGCTGGCCCCGCCCCTGGTGGTGACAGTGGCTACTTGGCACCAGATGTTGTGCAGCGCAAGGTCAAGGCCGCTCTCAACAAGATGACCCCGGAGAAGTTCGATCGTATCTCTGGTCAGATCCTCGAGATTGTCTCCCAGTCCAAGGATGAGTCCGATGGTCGTACCTTGCGCCAGGTCATCCAGCTCACTTTCGAGAAGGCTACTGATGAGGCTCACTGGGCCCCTATGTACGCCAAGTTCTGTAAGAGCATGCTGGAGAGCATGAGCCCAGAAATTAAGGACGAGAATATCCGTGACAGAACTGGCAACGTCGTTGCTGGTGGAAGTCTGTTCCGCAAGTACTTGCTCAACCGTTGTCAAGAAGAGTTCGAGCGTGGTTGGAAGCTTAACCTGCCCGCGAAGCCCGAGGGCACCACCGAAGAGGTATGTGGATTGATTCCCGAACATTGTTCTTTTTGCATTCTACTAACAACCGACAATAGATTGCAATGATGTCTGACGAATACTACATCGCTGCTGCCGCTAAGCGTCGTGGTCTTGGTCTCGTCAAGTTCATTGGTGAATTGTACAAGCTTGGCATGCTTACAGAGCGTATCATGCACGAGTGTGTCAAGAAGCTTGTGGATTACGACGGTGTTCCCGATGAAGCCGAGGTTGAGAGTTTGACCAGTCTGCTGCGCACCATTGGTGCCAGTCTCGATGCCTCCGACAAGGGCCATGCTATGATGGACGCCTACTTCGCTCGTATCCACCTCATGATCGATATCCCTGGCTTGCCCAGCCGTCTTCGATTCATGCTTCTCGTAAGTATATCTCTGGGTTCTGGTCTTGCGAAGATGAGAAAACGACTAACACTTCGTTTAGGATATTGTTGATCTCCGTGCAGCACGCTGGAACTCCAAGGATGCCGACAAGGGTCCCCAGACGATCGTCGAGATTCGCGAGGCTGTAAGTATTTCTGGATTTCCTGTGATTCATTGTATCTCCTATCTAACTTGTGAAATAGGCTGCCCGTGCCGCTCAAGCCGCTGAGGCTGAGCGCCAGCGCCAGTCCAGCAACCGCGGCGGCGGTGGCCGCATCCCCATGGGTCGCGGCGACGCTCGCGGCTTCGGATACGGAAACCAGGCCCCTCCCCCAGATTACGCCTCTAGCAAGGTTGGCAGCGACGATCTCCGCCGCCTGCGTGCGACTCGCAACACCAATCAGCCCATGTCCTTCGGTCCCTCCAGCCTTCTCGGATCCCGTACCAACAGCGGCCGCAAGAACCTCGGTCCGGGTGGTAACCTGGTCCGTGGTAGCGACGATAGCGCCGCCAGCAGCCGTACTGGCACTCCCCCTGGTGGCAAGAAAGAAGACAAAGACACCTCGTCTATGAACGCCTTCAGGTACGCTTCTCCCAAGGATATCCCCTTGCCCCCGTGGAACCCGCGCTACGCGCAGCGAATCGCGAATCCTTTATCAAACTCCAAATGCTAATACCCAACCTCCCTAGTGCGCTTGCTGCTCTTGAAGATCGGGACAACATGGCGACCTCGCCTCCGTCAAACCCCACATCCCCGATGCTCACCAAGTCGCAGCCTGCAGCGGCGGAGCGTCGTCCCTCAAAAACCCCGTCTGTCAAGGACGGCGAATCCGCAGCATAGAAAGACCCTTAGGAGTTAATGATCAACGCTTTCCCATTTTCTTGGTTCACAAAAAGATTTCTTCATTCTCGTCATATTTTCCATCTCGATTTCTCCGTGGGAAAATCAAAAATCCCCCCCCCCCCCCTTGCGCCTTTGTGTCCCGGGTCTCAGTCTTCGCTTTGCATTTTCCGACTGGTCGGTTTCCCCTGAGACTTGTTCTTTTTCTTCTTTTTATCAAGCTCGTCTACTCTTTTGAACTTCTTTCGAAAGAGACCTCTTCATAGTGTACAATCTTGACATCTCTTCAATTCTTCCTTCAGTCCCTTTCTTTTTCTGTCTTCCGCTTTCCCTGGTGATTCTTCGCTTAAGAATGCGATGGGTGGGTGGGTGGTGGGTGGGTGGTGGTGGTTAAATTTAAAGGACTTTTGCTGCAAATCGGCATTGCTCAAATCAGTTTTATATCCGCTTTGACTTCTCACTCTCGCGTCTCTAGTTCCATTCTTCGCTGTACAATCCCGCTGTACAAATCGTAAGGATATTGTTACTGTGATGATTGGAGTGACGCGAAGCGATGCCGAAATTCGAGCGACTCATTATTCACACGGTGTGGGGATGGATGGATGCGTTATTCATCGAGGTTCGTTGTTGCCAGTGGACTGTTCCTATCTGCCTACGTTGTACTCTTGTATCTCATGATCTTGCTCTTAGCATACATACAAACTGAATGAATCCTGTCTGTCTTCTTTTCCTGCTTCTTGTACCTTCTGTTTCTGAATACCGGAGGAGTACACTCAAATATAAGTAATGCGATTGAATGAACGCTACATATGTGTATACTTGTCAAACGCTAGAAGTATTTATACATAACCTAATATTACCGCACTACTTACTATGTATGCTCCATGTTTACACCACACATTGCAAGGTGCGAAACAAGTCATCGCCTAAAACAGAGTCATACTGGGAACAACATAGGATCATATTGATATCTCGATTGACTTGGATTATGCTTTTGTGTGACGATTCATGCAATCAATGTCTACATGTATCATTGGATATGTATTCACTGTGAACACAAAGGAAAGCAATGCAGCTAGACCAAGACTGATGATAATAACGAGCAGGGTATTGAGGTGGGTATAACTGACAAGCCCTGAAACGAACCGACGTGATTCTAAACTTCTAGGTTATGCAGTCGCCAAGCCAGATGCACCGTGAGCTATGAGCTGTAATTTGAAATGATTGGTTCGTATGCATCGTGAATAGTTTCGAGAAAATCCCCGTGATGTAATGTGTAATGTATGGAGCAACACGGGAAACGGAAACCGGGACAAAGGTAAGAGGTAGATATGGAGAGCTGAATGCCTCAAGACAGGGCAGGGGTTTCAGGATTCGTCGTGGTGTCATGAGTCTCATGTCCATCCGATACTTCGATCAAGGGGATGGATATAGGACTTTTGAGTGGTTCGGGAGACTCATTTGGCTCGTCGGGTCTCTCGCCCTCCGTAGTCGACGAGGAGTCAGAATCCGAAGGATCAAGTTCATCAGATGGGGGAGGCGAAACCGCAGCTCCATCCAGCGAAGGCGACGCATATGGCTGAGCCGCATCATCGGAAACGATGCTCTCTTGGGAGCTTCCCGCGGGGCTACCGACCATCGGACCCTTCGCATCCAACGAGTTGCGGGCCAGATAAGTGGCGTCGGAATCATCGTGGCTGATGCTACTGCGGTCCGAGACCGATAGCGAGCTACGCGAGTTCGCATTCGAGTATGATGCGGGGAGACCAAGTGCCTCGGCCACTGCAGCCTCCTCGTCTGGCAGTTTGGAGGTACTGCTGTCGTTGCTGGAACTGGCGCCGAAGATCTGACTACCGCGCTGCTCGCTCATTTCTAGGATGTGGTTATAGCTGCGCCGCGTTGGGTCTGCGCGACGCTTTTTTTTCTTCTTTTCGCGCTTTGGCGATGGTCGCACGACAATCACGGGGATGGGGGACTGCTGGAGGCAGTATTTGGAGACTGATCCGGGAAGCAGACTGTGCACTCCTTTCATGTTGCGTCCTCGGGTGCCGACGATAAGCATCGCAGGCTCGTATATACGAATCTGAAAGAAATTGTTAGACTGGGAAACAGACATCGAATGGACTTCATGGAAGCTTTACCATGCGTTGAATGATGCTCTCGACTTTGCCGACGGCAAGTTCCAGGACCAGGCTGATAGCTTTCTCGTTATGGGTGTTCTTCTGGATGACCTGTTCGAACAGCTTCTCGGCCTCCTCGCGGTACTTCCTCTCCTCGATGCCGGCATCGCTGGCTATGCGCGAATCCTTCTCCACGCCTCGAAGGCAGACTATCTCGTCCCCGTCATCCACCAGCTCGTCGATGAGCCATTCGAGGGCGAACTCGGAGTAGTCGTTCTGGTCGGTTCCGCATAAAAAGGTCCTGCTGCGACGTGTGCACTGGTAGCCCTTGTGTTTGTAATTCAACGTGAGGGAGAAGTCGGTAGCGTCGAAATTATCGAATGTGTCGAAAGAGACGCCTCGTTCATACGTCCTGCGATTTGTCAATATGCGCCCTTGCGACAGCAGTTTCTGAGATATACGTACTTCGGCGGTGGGGGAGATGGCCCTCGGTTCAATTGGGCAGTTTTGTGTTCCCTTTCTCTTTCTTCCAGTTCCCTCGTCGGGATATCCCCGTACGAGGGCCGCTTCTCCTTGAAGCTTGCCGAGCGAGTTGGCAGCAGGGCCTCGGCTGCTCCAACGCTAAACTGGATTGATCTCCGGTGTGGACTTCGTTCTGTTGGTTTTGCGTCACCGGAAAGGCTGCGGTTGTGGCCGGACCCCGCAGCTGGAATGGTATGATCTCTGAATTTGGGTCGCTCCTCGATCTCGAATGGGGCTTTCGGGAATGTGGAAGCAGACATTTTGAGGTGATGTTGTGACGACAATGCGGATGAGCAGGAAGTAATCGGTACGATTCTGCTGATGTTGCTTGGCCGCGTGTTGACGTGAATGACAATAGCTAGTAGGCGGTATCAGCGGTCATGGGGTTGTTGAGGGTTCCACAGGACCAAGCAAGGATTTGATGGCATGTTTTGAGTGAGTTCCTGCAACAGAGTCTCAGAAAGCTAATGGTCACGAGGCATGTTGCTTGAGTTGGGGAATGACGAATGCAGCGAGGGGTCAGGGCTGTTGGTGAGGGCGGTGACTGCTTATCGATAGTGGAGCTCAATTTGCTTATGTAATTTTTTGGGTTCCAACCTTGGTTCCCGAACCTGCCCAACCTCGGGAGGTTCGAACTACTGATTTATATACAATAGCTTCATTTGTTTATTTCAGACATGGTGGGAACAGGTTTTTTAAATAGAGAATGGCGCATATATCATATGTTGGCTTCAACCTTGGGTGCTAGTCACAATGCATAAGCTCAATCCTTCACCTTGCAACTACGAATGTTGTGCACATCTATATATATCGACTTCTTGAAGCAACATAGAAACCCCAGTAAGGACAAAAGCCAACCAGCGTATCTGATCCTGTATATTATGTAGACTAGATCTACCCAATAACAGTACAATTTGCGCAAACAAGTCCTAGTTACAATGACATCAACATATGTAATCCTACTAGGGTGCAGAAACAAGTTTTGTCTTTGAGCACACAAGACGAAGAGCCCAGAATGATTCCAATATCAACATGAAACAAGTTTTACAAAGCGAATTGAACTTCGCAATACCCGATAACCCAACATACACCAATGTGACCTCAATCTGCAAATCGGCGTTCCCTCGCCGACGCCTCGGCGAAGAAGAACTATAGACCGAGCCACGCGCAAAACGACAGCAAGCCACAAAAGAAACAGACGCACCAAATCTTGTTGTATGCGACTTTATGCATATCAATGACTAACTACATCTCTCCAGGGTCCGAGCTAAGAATCTGTCGGATAACAATCCAGATCACAGCGCGAAGATAGGGGCAAGATGCATCGGAATAAAACGCCGAAGACAGCAACCCAGCAATCCACATCCAAACGTATAAAAAGGGGAAAGAAAATAACACAAAACACCCGAAACACACACTCCCCAGCCCCTCCAATGATTTCCTCCTCAACACTAACCCCAATACGTATCCCGCCCATGTACATCGTGTGCATGTACCTTACCTCCCAAACTAGCGCGTAGGTAGATCGGGCACCCATCAGAAACAAGAAGAAGCGAAGAAAAAAAAAGAAAGCAAAATCCTTCTATAACCCACTTTATTTACACTGCCCGATCACAATGTAAATGTTAATTATTGAACTAGTCAGCCCCCTTAACAGACTATCAATTCCATAGCGCAGTATCCGCGATGATCGCTATCTCGCTCTGATCTATCTATCTTATCCGGCGGTGAAGAAGATCGCGTGCTGGTCCCCTGCACCTCCATTTGGTTAATTTGGCGCTCGGGGCACGGATCGACGGGTCACATGCGCCGTTGGAAGTGGGGAGGAGTTCAATTCCAACAGGGAGAGGAGATTCTGCCGGTTTTCATTTTACTTGGAGATGTCTCCAGGGCTATGGTTACTGTACGATATATTCTATACAAATTAGGAAGATATTGTATGTATTTTGAATTCTTTTGCTTTTTCTCGGGGGATTGAAAGACACATCTTTCGGCTATGTACATTCTTCCAGTTGTGATCAGAATGTCTGTTCCCCCGTGTTTGAATGCTCCAAAGCACAGTCTCGACCTCTTGGGAGAGCTGGCTGGTTGGGCTGCTATCACTGATAGCCAGAGATGAGAGGGGTATGTAGATGGGAAATGTCCAATAAGAGTATAGGAGAAAAAAAATGAGATATCCAAAATGAAGAGTCGTATATGCGACCGACCAAAAGAAACGCCAGAAAATAGAAGATGAGAGATATGTGTAGATATGCGCTCCAAGAACATCGCCCAAAACAAAAAGAATCATCGTCATAAAAGCATCAGGGTATCACAGTATGTATCGCTGGATGATGGTACACAAGGCAGAGAGGGGAGTGAGAGAGTATAGTCGGAATCGTAACAAGGTGGATATGTATAGTGGGGAGGAGAGGCTTAATCAATAAGCCTCGATGATGCTCTGCTCTCGTGTATCAAAGTACCCTGGCTCAAAGAGATGGGGTTGATCAGAGCCTGCCAAGGCAATCGCCGTGGTAGCAGGCTCTTTCTCATCGAACACCTCCAGCGTAGGCTGAGGCGGGGATGGCGGCGTCGCTTCATCTTCGGATTCACCGTCTGAATCAGAAAGTAGCTCAGGCGGGGACTGGCGCGACGGCGACCGGGTCAAGCTCAGCTCGTCTAGATTTTCCTCGTCGTCGTATTCAAAGTCGGAGTCTGTGTCGTCGCCCTCGTCTTCCTCTAGTAGGTCATCCTCGTGGTAGGGAGCCACGGGGGAGGGAGCGCGGCGGCGAATAGGAGTGTTGATGACGAAGTCGGACTCGTCGAAGTCAGAGTCGTCGCTGTCAGTGAGATCGGAGTCGGACGCATCCTCGGCGTCCCAGTCTTCCTCGGGCTCTTCGACCACGGTGGAGGCCCATTGGATGTGTTGGCGGGAAGAAGAGGAAGCCTTGGTGGCTCCGTTGACGGTCTGGTTGAACCAACGTTCTTGTTCACGCTCGGCGTCGGCGAGGTCGAACATCAGTGAGTCGAGGAGGTTGGCGTGACCGACGAGCAGGCGCAGATCGTGGTCTGCCCGGGAAGCTTCATGAGTGAGCTTCTTCCGGGCGGTGTGGGCGAGGTAGTATGTTTGTGTGATGCTCATTTTCTTTTGTTGGCGGCGACGGAGGAGGGAGTCGAAGTAGGGAGAGGAAGGTGATTTGGAGGTAGTGGAAGAAGAGTCCATGGTGGGCTAGAAGATCTTTTTGAAGATTTTGGGGTATGACTCTTTGGTGGTGACTCAATTAGGCGTCATCCAGTCACAGTGGATCGCCGCGGGGCGGTGTGGTGATAAAGGGCCAAAGGGATAACAGAGTGTGAACAGGGTATATTCCGATCAATCTTCTTATACAGCAAATCGATATATGATAGATCAGCTTTGGTATATTTCCCAAGGGGAAAGGGAGATAAGTGTAACGTGGATATTGAAAAGAATTATGTTGTAGATTATAGAAGGTCAGATCAGAACTCGGCGAGCAGACAGGTTTATTTAATGTGATCAGGTCTCTATTTTTTTTTTCTTCCATTTTTTTCCCTTTTGTCATATTATTTTTTCTAGTCCGATCGCCCCGAAGCGGACTTTACGGATGATTAGAGATCCACCGGACATAAAATGGAGTACCGCCGAGCCCGAGTTAGTTAAACCACATTACCTTTTTGAGTATTCGGATTAATGATGCACTGTCCGCCTTTTCCCCAGGCTTCCCAAGGTTTCCTGATTCTCACCGCTACATTGTGTAAGTATTCGAGTATACATAATAAATCCCTGCAATTCAATTGATTTTTGCCAGTGCCGTTATTTTTTTTTGATTTTATTAGTCTGCAGATTGTAATACTCAGTCTCATAGTTCTCATCGTGAGTCACAACCTTGGAACGGCATTCGGATGACCAATACGCCGTGTGCCGTGCGGAGCGTAAAAACTGAAATCGGATAGTCGGCCACTCTTGAGCCCGATTATTCAACACTTTCTTACTTTTCTTACTTCCACCTTATTCCTAATTCCTTCATTCTAGAAAGCTCTTAAATCCTTAATCCCTTTTCCCAAGGTAGGTAGATGACAATTGTATTTTTTAAGGTTGCTCAACTTCCCCAAGGTCCATCTTCCCGATGATTACTTAACACTTCGATTTCCAATCCTTACTGATTGCCAATCAACTTTAATCACATCATCCATCTTCCACTCTTGTAATGGATAGCTTCCAAGGTTGATAGCTGACAATTAATTCGACCACATGAGGTGTCTCCGTATCGGCATCAGGGCTATCTGGGTAACCCATGAGCTGGCATGTCAGCAGAGAGGCTCAAGCCAAGATAGTTCGCAATCTTACTATCAAGTATATCCTGCAGCCTCAAACACTTTCCCCAATTACCTACCCCTCGTCTGTATCACCAGTGCCCAGCCTTGGCAGGAATTACAACTCTCCATCGTATGTATATCACGACCGACTAGCATTCCCCAGGAATTTGAGGTCGACCAGGAACCCATGTATAATGAGGCTGTGCTGTGGGGAACGCCCAACAAAATATAGAGCCCACTATTGGCATGCATTGATCCTCATGAGGCCATGAGGCAGCGTAGTTTCAACATCCCTGTCGCAGGTGGATTATCATTTGTTCATCTTGCAGTTTACAACGTTGCCTATCCATCGCACATCGCAGACCTCATTTAACCCTCCTTGCAGGGCGCAGTGTCAGGCTTTCTCTCTTGCTCTCTCTCTAGAGAGCAGATTCCATGTGGGGACCAATGGGATCCGCCAATGGCTCGTTATGTCTCACCTGTGGAATGATAGTGCCCATACAACATGTGTGTTTTCCCGTTTCAGCTTGTCCAACAGCCCACGTACCTGATAGACACCTTGCTGGCAACATGCCTTGAGCCTAACACCTTGTATAATATTGCTTCGGTCGCTTCGCTCACTCCGCAATAATGTACGATGTACACGATAGCGTGTTTTGCGCATGTCACACCTAAACCCCCCAGACTGTTTGCTCGGGAGAATGACAGTCTTGGCATAATTGATTAGGTCAGACGCGGAGATCGCCGCGCCAAGCCTCCGACCTTAGAGCCCTGCGGCTATGAAAAGGGAAAAATGGTTCGCAGAGCTTTCCCATTCAAAAACTCTCTTAATCTCCACTTAATCCCGTCCCAGCCCTACGAATACGAAATTTGTCTCAAAGCTGACTCCGTTCTTGCCGACCCTGCTGACTAGTATTTAGACTTCTCTAACGGTCGAAAGGTTTTCCATGCAATCTTCTTCCATTATCCCATGGTCGATATCGATTCAGTGCTTCTTTCTCCGTCCCGAATACGCATATTGCCACATCAGGAAATGATGAGGTCAATCGACAGGTCGAGGTCCAGCCACAGGCCAGAACAATCGACATCAAAGAACTGGGCGGAGATAAGAAAATAATAAGTCGGGACCACACCGTAAATCATCGGGCAATAACGCCATGGCTCTGCCACTTCCCACCTGTTATCGTCGAATCGTTTAACGAGGACCCACCACGTTTTGACAGGTATGACATCAAGGACATCGGCTTCGGGCCTTCCGTTATTCGTTACCGTTGGCCGAGTGATGGAGCTTCCCGATCTGGTGGATGGAGCTGGATTGTAAAAAAATAGTTGATTCGGTAGGTGAAAGCTCGTGCGGCGTAAGTGCTTGAATTGATATGATGTGAAGAGACAAATGAAATTGATGGAAGAGATAGTGATAGTACTCATGTTTCATCCTTCTAAGCGCAATGCGGCTGAAATTGATTATCAATGCAATAGCTTCAACCTGGCTACCACCGCCAGCCGAAGAACCAAAGTCTATCAGAACCACAATCTGGGACTGCTTCATACCTTTTCAGGTAAAGACTCAAACCCTGTCGGCGAAAATGAACTCCGTCCCCCGAGTTCCGTCTCCGACCCACTCTATGAAAATATGACCCGTGCAATCCCGTGCTTTATGCACATCCACATGTGTCTATGCTCATACAACATACATCGTTGTAGGTAAGTCGTATATCCAGCGCTATCGCTATCGCGGGTGATCGACACATGCAAATTTTCCTTGATGGGCAATGTGAATCTCGGGTAGTCCGGAGGACTTGGTGATCGTCCCGCAGGACTTCAGGGTGGATGCGGGATTGCTGGGTATCCGGCACGTGTGACGGGGCTGGATGAAATTGTCCGGGTTCTTTCGTGATTGTATACACTGCCTTGTGACTCATTATTGAGATTCATTATGATGCGGTCTGATATCCATTGAGGTATTTTTTGCATTCTGATCGTGTCTTGGGGTTTGGTGATTTCGGTCAAGGTTTGTCCGTCGCTGAGTTCAATGCCTGTATAGATCTCGTCGTGTTGCATTGCCCACCTGCAGCTCGCTAATTATCTGATCATTGACTTATCAACTTATAGATCGTGGCTTTGGGCTGATCACATCTGCAACGCTCAATATGAGCACTACATCAAGCAAGCTGATGCACACAGTTAAGACAAGGCTGGAAATCAAATACCTCAAAATGCAATCGCCTGTTTGATCAATCTCCGTCTTCTTGTCAAGGCTTGTCCATCTATAATGGAGACCAAGCCTCGTGATGGCGTCGTTCATCTGTCACTAGCCGCCATTTGACAACATCAACGTGAATATCAAACATATGCAGACGGACTAAAAAACAAGTCGTTCACAGTCAGTGTTAAGAGATGCTAGCATACAGCCAACACCGATAAAGACTTCGCCAACAAGACACTCCACACAATCCTCACAACCCTCATAACTCATTCCCAAGATAATCAATAACAGCAACCGAATCCTCCGGATCCGCCAACCTCAAATCAGCATACGCCAACGCCCTAGCAACAACCATCTCAACATCCCCAATCTCCCGCGCATATCCATGAGCCCTCAGCTTACAAAGCGCCAACTTAATCCAACTAACACAGCTCTGCGCCGGCACAGCCCCCTTAACCGGCAACGGCACAGATTGAAGCAAGACCTTAATAGTCTCCGGACCGAGACCAACATCAACCTCACCAATAGCCATGCGGATAAGAAGCGACTCGCAGGCGTCCGGGTTGACGTTGTTCTTGACGCGGTAGGTCCACTGGTAGTCTGGATTTAGCTCGCGGCGGATTAGACGGTCCGGGGAGGAGCCGTCGGTTACGTCGTAGGCGTGGAAGCGGTTGTTCTGCTTGTCAGAGAGCAGGATGGACCAGTGGTAGGCTGAGAAGCCGAGGCGGCGACGGTTGTCGCCGAGGGAGAACTCGTTGCGATGGTGGACTTCTAGGAAGAGGGTGTAGGTGCTCGTTGTTTGGGTTGGGTTGGTAGGTGTGTGGGTGGTTGAGTTTCCGTTTTGAGGGATG
Organism: Penicillium turbatum; assembly: GCA_030762825.1. Classification (NCBI taxonomy): domain Eukaryota; kingdom Fungi; phylum Ascomycota; class Eurotiomycetes; order Eurotiales; family Aspergillaceae; genus Penicillium; species Penicillium turbatum. The sequence goes on along the minus strand of JAUJYX010000003.1, from coordinate 322,710 downwards.
TGACGGTTCTGTTTGGGTGGGTTTTGTTAGGTGGTTGTGATTATGGGTTGAATGGAGATGGTACTCACGGAGCGGAACATCTTGAGGAGGTATTTTGATATGTTGATGGTTGGTCTGGGGTTATGTGGAGGGGTGGGATGGAAGAGGCTTGGGTGTTTACCGGCTTTGATCTGATCAGGGTCCTGGGTAGGGGTTGTGAGCAGATATGGTTGCTCTTTCTGGATTATCATCTGAGCATCGTCTCTGTGGCAGTTCAGATACTATGCCTAGCTTTATGGGAGATGCTGCCCATCTTCAACCATGGCGCAGAAACGGAACTGCAGATCTGTATCCTATTCTGGGCTTCAATGTCCATACTTGAAGCTATACAACTGCTGCAGCACAGACCATCCTGGCGTACAGTTGGCAGGCACGATCAACTTGGGTCTGAAATAGGAAGGACCAACCCTGCCTCAATATATTGATGATCATAATTGATGCACGAGCGTAACACAAACGCAGTTCGACGGCTTTATATTTGCACTTGTCATTGTTTATAAATTCTTCCTCGAGCTTCTGGCTGACCAGCGCAGATGAAACAATTGAATATCACACGAATGAATTGTATGTCCAGATCCTACCCAATTGGCGCCCATGCCCAATACAGACTATGCTCGGCTATGCAATTTGAGACCCATATGTCTAGACTCATGGAGCTGCCAACTCAACATAGTTTCCTTTATGCCTCCAGGGATGTATACTAGGTGGGAATCAACCGCGCCGCTGAGTTGGAAGATAATGCCAAGAGAGCAAGTCATGCCAATTACTCGGAGGTCTCGCGAATATATAGCCCGGAGCTAACAGCTAAGGTGTGAGGCACAGTAAAGAATCAAGTATCTTAAGACGAATCCAGAAATCAAAGCATTCCATGGCAGATCATTTCACATTGAATATGATATAACTAGCGAGGAGTAGAAGTAACAGTATGATCCCGGGGCTTTCTTAGAACAGACCAATGATCTGTTATATCAAAGCCGTGCTCTTATATACATATCTCAAGGCAAAGACAGCAGAAGCTTCTTCAGCTTAGGGTAATTAGGTGTGCCCAATCCAGTGGCAGGGTCCCATCTGCGCGATAAGTCAGTAACACACTTCTACACAAGCAGAAAGATTGTACATACCCAGGAATAGCACTGAATCCTTCAGATCCACAACCAACATTGGTGCCGTTGGTAATATCATTGAGCACCTCCGGGTGAGCATAAAGCACAGGGTTCACGAATCCAACCGGACCCTTACCCTTAGCAAGACGTTCCTCGTTGATCTAAAGACAAAAAAAAAACATTAGAACAATAAAACACCCCAATACAAGAATTCAACATACCAAGTTCAGCACAGCTGCAAACAACGGCGACGACAAGCTAGCACCATAGAAGTGATGCAAAGTCCCACCCGCATATGCAGGGAACATAGCCCCATTAGCCGAGACATCAGGATAAGCCCGACCAACCCGGTTGAACAGACCCTGCGTCTTGTTCAAATCGACATTCATCTCCGAGTAGTGCGGGTAGCTCAGCTTGGCCTTCTTGAAGTACTTCTCCACAGCAGCCCTCTGGTACAGCGGCTGGGGGAAGTAATTGGAGAAGCCGCCGGAGCTGCTGAAGTTGGCGGCGGAGCCGCCCAGGTCGGCGTGCATGACGCTCTCGGCGTCGTGGACGGTCTGGTCTTCGTAGAGCATGGTGCCGCCGACGGATGTCACGTACGGGCAGTTGGAGGGGTATTGCGGGTTGAAGATCTTGCCTTCCGGGCCGAGGCAGCCGTTCGGGGAGCCGTCGCCCGGGAAGGAGGCGACGCCGTAGTCGCCGGAGGCGAAGAGGATTGAGTGGCCTTGTAGGCCGAGCTTGAGGAACTCGTTGCATTGGCGTTTTGTGTAGGCGGCGGGGAGGTCGGCTTCGGCTTGGCCATAGGAGGCGCTGATTACGTTTGTTGGTTTGTAGATGCCGCATTGGAGTTTGCCTTCGCTGTGTGAGCTATTTGGATGATTTGTTCTGTTGGTTGGGTATCTCACCTTTGTAGCCATCGGGGTGTGGGTTGGGATAGATCGGGTCGATGTCAGGGTTGTTGCCTGTTTCACCGTAGGCACTGTATGTGCAGTAAGACTGGGAGTGTTAGGGTGTTGTATTTGTGTTTGGAAAAGCACGACTTACACCATCGAGGGCATCGAGGAAAGTGTTGAACAGGTTGGTGGTCTCAACAAGGATCGGTTCATAGACCTGGTCGTCGACTTGGTACAGAGTCACATCCTGGGGGTAGATAAGCGCATAACTTGGTGTGGTTAGCAAAGAAAAGAGAAGTAGTCGGGAGGAGACATTGTACTCACGCCATGTCAATGTCAATATCCGATTCACCACCGTTCAGCTCGCTATAAGCAGGCACGGAGTAGTTAGCTCCATCAATCAAGGCCGGAATGGGGTAGGTGCCCTGCGGGATCCAAGGAGCATAATCCTTGTAGTAGAGGTCAAGATCGGACTTGGCAAAGTAATCGCCCTGCTCGTAGAGACCTAGCGAGTTACCCTTCTTAGCCTTAGTGGCATCAGGGAGCTTGTACAAGGCCTTGATGCAGGCCGGGGTCATGTCAGAACCGCACTTCTGGAGCTCTGCAGGCAATCCCTTGGCCTTGGCAGGAATGGCCTTGGCCTTGGAGGAGATGTCGGATGCAATTGCGCCCTTGGATTTGGCCAAGTGTGATGCGCGCTTTGTCTTAGTGCTCTTCTTGACGATAGGGCTGAGCTTGACTCCGGGTGTGATGTAGTCAATGTGGCCCTGGATATGCTCGGGGACATGGTACCTGATTTCGTCAATTCGAGAGTCCACATAGAATCTGTCAAGAAGCAGTATGTCTTACTCTTCGCAACCAATCTTCAAGCTGGCAGTGTGTGAATGTTCGTGCTCATAGAACTCAGTCTTGAACAACTTCTCCACCTCATGGGCATATGCATCAAAAGCCAGCCACCCCTTGTTGTCCGAGTGCACAACCCGGGACTTATCAATGCCAGAGGACTCAAGCCACTGACGGACAGAGTCAACGGACTCCTTGGAGGGAGCAAACATATCATGGACTTCCTCTGCCGACCAGTACTGTCCATACTTAGGCGAGTTTGGATCAGAGCTATGCAACGATTAGTTGACGGAACAGCAAACCTACGAACAAGCATACATATCCACTTACACGGTCATGAGAAGCTCCTCACCCTTCTCCAAGTTGTTCTGGCTGAGACCAATGCGCACAGGCAGCACGGAATCGCGCTTAACGCGCTCACCCTTCACCCAGTCAACATGCTTATCTCGCTTCTCGTGCAGAACATGCTTCACGGGAGCCGGGACGGCTCCAGACAGAGCCGCGATCGCCAGCGCAACACAGACTTGACGAACCAACATCTTGAAATAAGAATGGAGAAGTGCGGATCCTTAGCCATCGTCCTGGGGCAAGGGACTGGCCCCCTTGATATACATGCGGGGGGAAGTGAAAGCAATGTTATGACTGCAACCCTAATCTCCCCATGCGAGATGGCCGAAAGAACACCAATGAAGTCTGGCAGATCTGATTGGATATGCTGAGTAGTATCTGCATGATTGAGACATCGAAACCGGCACTTTGTCCGGCACTAGAGCTCAACATCCCTAGCGGCGGGGAGGGGATTGACATTGATATTTCTGTATAGAATACTTAGTCCGGTAGCACAGTTGACAACTGTTGCAGATACTTAACCCCCGCAGTTGCTGCATTTTTTTGAATGTGCATATTGCCAATTTTTGTGGACCATTGCTTGGTGAATGCTTGGTTTTTGCCAATTTTCTTGTGCTGAGTGCCCAGCTTGTTATCTCAGGAGGCCGGTGCTAGTCCGATGAGCACGCCCTCGCGACAGCGGAGCTCCGACGGAGAAATCCACTGAGGTGACAATGGGTTCATTTTGGCAGTACAGTTGGATATTAAGCGAGAAGCCAGGAGATCGAATTGTGCAAGAGATATATAGACATAAACCTTGGAAGCTGCTTGGAAGAGAGGCTTCACCCGGCGAGATAGAGAGAGAGGAATTGGAGAGAAAACAAGCATTCGGTTCTTGGCTAAAAACGCCCATACTTAGAGCCAAGCCTCAGATGAACATTGTCAAGACAAAAGGAAGGGGGGACTTCTTGCTATGAATTAATTAGAAATTAAAAATCAAGTTGATCCACCCGGGGGGATCTTCAACGAGAGAAGTCTACATAAGATGTTGAGAGCACACTCCACGTGGAAACAATGCATCGCGGCTAAAAGGCCAAAATCTGTACAACAACCAAGTCTACATGCAAATATAATATACAAGAATATGTATATATTTCTGAATCATGAACAAGAAAAAAAGCTGACATCATCATCATATCAAATACCCATCACAGTGGAAACCACATGGATGGCATCTTTTTTTTACGTGGAATAAGGAATCGGGGAATAGAGAAAGAAGGGAAAAAAGAAGACACCGAAAGACGATGACCACAGAGTAGAACAATCTAGTGGTGGAAGAGACGAACACCCTGCTCGACGAAGGTGATGCCCAACTTCTCGGCAGTCTCGAAGACAGGGGTGTCGTTTTGGCTACCAGTGGGGGCGGCAATGTACTTGACACCGGAGCGGGCAGCGCGGAAGACGTTGTCGATGAAGGGGAACTAGAGGAGACAGTTAGCATCTACCACTACACAGCAATAGTGACGAAGGGTTACGTACGAAAGCATCGGACGAGACGGCGACCTCGCCGAGCTTCTCGAGCCAAGCCTCACGCTCCTCCGAGGTGAAGGGAGCGGGGACCTCCTCGAAGACACGCTCGTACTCGGCGGTCTCGGCCTCAGTGCGGGGGGTCTGGCCAGAGCAGAGCAGGTCGATGGCGTTGGACTTGTCAGCACGCTTGGTACCTTGCTTCCACTTGATGTTGATGACGCGCTCGTGGAAGCGCATCCACCAGTTGTCGGCCTTGTCACCGGCCAGACGGGTGCAGTGGATACGGCTCTGCTGGCCGGCACCGAGACCGATGATCTGGCCGTTCAGGGCGTAGCAGACGGAGTTGGACTGAGTGTACTTGAGGGCAATGGTGGCGACGGTCAAGTCACGGAGAGCAGACTCGGGGAGAGAAGTGGTGTTCTTGGGGGTGATGACGGTGTTGAAGGTCTTGCTGGGGGAGATGACAACGTCGTTGCGGTGCTGGTTCAGGGTGACACCGTACAGAGTGCGGGTCTCCTCGGGGGCGGGAACGTAGTCCTCGTCCATCTGGAGGACAAGGTATTTGCCGCCCTTCTTCTTGGAGAGGATGGCCAGTGCCTCGGGTTCGTAGCCAGCGGCGATGACACCATCGGACACCTCACGGGAAATGATCTTGGCAGTGGGGACATCGACGATGTCACTGAGGGCCAGGATATCACCGAAGCTGGACATGCGGTCGGCACCACGGGCACGAGCGTAAGCCTGAGCTAGGCCGGAGGTCTCGATGTCCTTGATGTCATCCACCATGTACACCTTGCGCTCCTTCTCGTTCAGGGGCACACCGATAGCAGCACCAGCGGGGGAAACGTGCTTGAAGCTGGCAGCGGCGGGGAAGCCAAGAGCCTGCTTGAGCTCCTTAACCAGGGGCCAGGCGTTCAGAGCATCGAGCAGGTTGACATAGCCAGGAGCTCCGTTAAGGACCTTGAAGGGGAGCTTGCCTTGAGCCATGTGGGCAGAGGCGGGCTTCTGGTGGGGGTTGGTACCGTAGCGGAGCGAGAGATGCTGCTCACCGCTGCCAGCGTACTCCTTGCGGAAGAAGCCAGAGATGGCGGAGTCGTAGTCGGCAGTCTGCTCGAAGGCCTTGAGAGCGTACTGCTTACGGCTAGCCTCGGTAATCTCGCCGTCCTCGAGCTCATTGAGGAACTCGGGGTAATCGCGGGGGTCGGACAGAATGGTCACACGCTTGTGGTTCTTGGCCGCAGCGCGGAGCAGAGTCACACCGCCGATATCGATCTCCTCCACAGCCTCATCGATGGTGACATTGACCTTGGCGACGGTCTCCTTGAAGGGGTACAGGTTGCAGACGACGTAGTCAACCTTGGAGATATTCTGCTCAGCGAGGTCCTTCTGGTCGGACTCGATATCACGGGCGAGGATACCACCGTGCACGGCGGGGTGGAGGGTCTTGACACGGCCACCGAGCATCTCGGGGGCGTGGGTGATGGCGGAGACGTCCCTAAGTATCAATTATCAGTGTCTGTAATGTTGCACCATTGAAGATGAGGGCTACTCACTCAACGGGGAATCCGGCCTCACGGATCATCTTAGCGGTACCGCCAGACGCGAGAAGACGGACATCTTGCTTGACCAGACCCTTGGCCAGGTCAAGCAGACCAGTCTTGTCATAGACGGAGATAATAGCTGTCAAAGACCCAAAACAAGTACATTAGCAATTGCCATTGCACTGGTTACTGCAAATAGTCCCATAGTCTGGGAAATGCTCAATCTATGAGGGAAGCCCAGAGCGACCTACCGGACTTTTGAGTCATGATGAATCCGACTGTCGACACTAATTCCGTTAGCGTTGCTTTCTAAGATCAAACACACAATTGGATCCAATTGATGTATAGGAGCACCAAAAACCATACCTAAAATCAGAGGGGTATAGAAGATGACGAACAGAAGAAAAAGATGAAGAATATGACTCGCGGGGTCGGACCGATTGCGGCGGAGGGGCTCGATACCGCCCAAGTTATATTACGTGATCGGCCACTCGACCACGGGTCCGCACTCTGAGCTCCAGCCAATCAGTTGCCAGATATGAAAAAAGGGCCTTAGCGTGACACGTGACTAGCAGATATAAAAGGATTTTCTGTGCGGCGCCATCTTCTCTTTCTTTTTTTCTTCTTCATGAACAACGCAAAACTCACATTCTGCTCAAAAAGCGTTCCTACGAAGACTCGTCTGATGAAGTACGGAAATCGTATAGAGAATGGAGACCAAGTGCCAACTGGCAAAGGTGTCGATCTTGGGTGCAGTGCCTGCTTGACCTTTGGTCATGTAGTGGGGATTGCAATGATTGATTCTACATCCCAATCTAAATTAGTCAATATTATTGAATGCTTTACATATCATATCTGTCTCATCGTACTTGCATTAAGCCTAATTGTATACCTCTCCCACGTAACCTCACACCGTCCTTGCACGTAGCGAGAATTTGGAGCGGAGCTGATCCCTATTACATTCCTTTATTACTAGACATAAATAATTTCAGTGTACATCAACGTTGCTGCCCTCATAAGGCCATCCCATGGAGACCTTGACTCCTGCAACGAGCACCGACAAATCTCTGGCGCTTTTTGTGTTTTACGGCTTCAGGACATCTCTGATCCCAGCCCCAATGGCAAGCTGGCGTCCCACGTTTCCGAAGCAGACGCAGGCGCAGAAAATGACACTGGCGACCCAGGTACGCACCGCAATGCTCTCCTGTGTGATGCCTGCTCCCAGCGCATTCTCCAGTCCTGTTCCATTCAGAAGACTGCCGCCGAATGTCGGGCCTGTCGAAGCGGGCACGAGTTCAGGCTTGAGACCAAGCACAACTCCCATGCCGCTCAAACCAACGACAGTCGACAGGACAAAGCCAGTTGTAGTGCGGTCGATCAGGTACCAGAGAACGGGGTTGGCGAGGGCGAGGGTAAGCGATGCCTGCGTGGTAGATTCCCAAGGAAGTCTCCGCTGTTAAAAGAAAAAGCGAAAAAGTCAACATTGTCCCGTATAACAAAAATAAAGAGAAAAGAGCGTTTAGCGACTTACCATAGCAAATGCAATTCCGACAAAGGCTCCAACACTGCGGGCAACAGCAACCCAAGATGGGGTGCGCTCCTCGCTCTCCTCATTGCCACCGATATGCTTCAACTCAGTTTTCTCAAGCTCACCCTCGCGCCAGCTATCCAGCCAAGGAAGGAGATTACCCAAGGCAATTCCCGCCAGCCCCCAGAAACCCAAGTACTGCCATGAATCGTAGTAATGGATATTCTCCAGCTTAACGGGTGTAATCCAGTGGTTCTCATGAAGATGAACGGTAATGACACCGTAAGCAACTCCAAAGCCAAAGAGCAGCACACTGCTCAACACCTGCGGCAAGATCACGCCACGGAACAGCCCGTGACTCAACCGAGACCGAGTCCTCCGCAGCGCCATCCGCCGTGGCTCGATGGCCGATTTCTCTGCTTCGCGCTGCGACGGCTCGGGCGGGAACTCTGAGGACGGGCTGTTCGCTTCCGTGCCCCAAGGGCTGGACTCGTCTCGGAGCCCGTCAAATGCCGTCGGCGAGTAGATCCCGTACAGCGTCGACGAGGTCAGGTTCATCACTGACCCCGTGCGGCTCACGCTGGTCGAGTTCGAAGCTGTGTCCGGTGCGAGCGGGTTCAGGAACTCGGTGCCCGTTGACTCGGCGGGTGTTGGGGGGCCGGAGGACTCCGTGGAGGCGGGCGTCACCTCGAATGGTCGTCTCGGGCGTGGGCGCAAGATGCGAGGCTGTTCGGTCATGATGGGCAGAGACGGGGTTGGGGTTGTGTTGTATGGTTAACTCGAGGTTCTTCGGACGTGAGAGAAAATCAGAGGCTCGGATTGTGGGCGCGGTAGACCCAGACTTGATGGTCTGATGTCTCACTCGTCTGGAGATTATTTCGTCGAACTGTGATATGTTGTACAAGATATTTCGTATCTTTGAAAGGGGAAACAGAGGTCAGAAGTGGAATGTGGAAATATGGAAAGGAGGCCGAATGAGGATAGGCGGAGTGCGGGATATGACACCTACCAAAAGAAAAACAAAAATGTGAAATATAAACTTCCCTCGGGATCAATTGGGCAGCAATAGTGTGATTTAACCCTCGCAGATGAAGAGATTTTAGGGATTTAGCTCTCCAGTACAACAATGACTAGGGTCTCAACAATTTGCCTCCGCGGTTAAGAAATCCGCTCCGTGCTGTTGGCCACTGCGTATCCACCCGAGGCCTGTGCCGTTGCTCGTATGATGCTGATCTGATCTTCGCTTGTGCCCTATGGTCTTGACCTGACTGAGAATGTGATGGTAGTAATATTTGAGGATTGTACAGGTGTACACCTTGCAAAACACAATCCAGAGCTATGAGAAGAAAGGAGTAGGAGGAGATAAAAGAGGGGGGCCATTTATCACATGCAGTCCACAGCTGATGTCAATATGTCCATGATTCATGCAATCCACCAGAGAGGCGGGGGGCTGGGACCTCTCTAGCCCACTTATGTCCAGAGGTACAGACTGAATGGAAAGTGAAGTTGAGAAATTGGAATATAAACCACAGCCATTCCGAGAAGAACAAGAAAAGGCCCCTCCAGGGCTTGGGAATAGGGAGACAAAAGAAAAAAAAAAAAAAAAAAGTAAACTAGATCATGATACACCAGATTTTGAGAAAGGAAAAAGAAAAACGCCGAGCCTATTAGTCTTCCATCATGTCGTCTCCATAACCTTCCCCGCGTTGATCAGCTGGACCCCTCGGGGCAGGCGACGAGGGTTCATGTCGTGCGTAACCATTAGCACCTTCGTAGGCGGAGGAATTTTCGTCCCCTTCGTCTTCGTCCTCCTGATCGTCAGAGAACTCTCCTTGGGCACCTCCGTCATCGTCTTCGCCAGAACCTTCGCCAAGAAGTTCACGGTCAAGCTCGTCTAGCTCCCCTTCAATGTAGTCATCGGGTCCGTGCTCCGGACCCCAGGTTGGGGTGCCCATAGCCGAGGCCCCCGCTCCATGGCCATCAGGATGACTGTGGCTGCCCTTGGCCTGAGACGCCGTAGCTTTTCTGGCCGTGCTAGGGGTGCCCGTTACACCCGTAGACTTGCGCTTGGCGGCAGCACTGGGGCGAGAACGGGGACGAGATCGGTTGTTTGAGTTTCGCATTTCGGCTTCCAGGGCCGCTTTGGCTTGGTGTCGCTCTTCGCGTTCCCTCTTGCGATCTTTCTTGGGGCCATTGGCTTCTGCGTAATCCCAGCGATCGAGTCTGCGGGCGGCTTTGCGCACTACAGAGAGGTAGAAACTTGCACACTCTCCAAAATCGTCCTCTTCCTCTGGGTTCGAGAAAAGACCTCCCTTACCCCACGAGATATCCTCGTCATCTGTGTCGTAGCCCTCGGGCAAACCTTGAAGCAAGCGACCGTAGCGCGCGAACGGAATCTCGCTCTCCCTTTTCGCACGGAGAACGCGGTATGCGTTGGATTTACGTTTGGCAAGAAGATAGTCAATCCTCTGCCGACGATTTTGCTCAACGGCTATCTGGTGCTGTGTGAGTGGCCGTAGCCGACGCATAGGTGCTGAAGAAAGCGAAGGCTCAGCAATAAAGCGGTTTATGACAGGGTGGTTGGAGCCGGGAACGGGTGAAGCATCGGGAGTATGCTCCATCCTGGTTTTCAAGATGAGTCGCTGTTGGCCCACGGCGCGGTTGAGTGATGATTCTCGTTTGGCTTGCTTAGGGCGCGGACGAGAATTGCCAGGTGTCAGATCATCTTCGTCGTCATCTAAGCTCCGTTTGGCAGAGGGGTGAAGAGGGGTGGACATAGCAGAGCCACGGCCTCCCATACCAGAGTAGTCCCCTGTGAATGAGTCTTCGTCAAAGCCGTATTCTGCAGTTGAACAAGGTTAGCATGCTGAGATCGCTTGTGAATAACAAGTTTCCAGAACACCCGAGCTTACCTTTCTTGGGTCGCTTGGGAATGCGTGGTAGTGGTTCCTCTTCTTCCAAGATTCCTACGCCAGCTATCAGTCAAATTCATCTTCAATATAGCCAGTACTAGGCACACATACGCTTGCGTTCTAGTCTTTTGGACTCCCCGTACTCCTGTTCCTCGGGCGTATCCACGTTCTCCTCAGTGGCTTGTTCCTCTGTTAGGATATCAAAAGCAGGCACTTTCAGAGGTAAGCCCTCAGCACCCTCGCCTTCCAGACCCGGACCGAATGGATTGTTCAGTGCAGCCTCTCGGCTGAAATCACTCTCCAAGTACCACCACATCAGCCAGAGGAATGCCCTTGCGCGGCTTTGACTGCTGAGTGTGGATCGCATAACTAGATCGAAGAAGTCTCGAGGAGGAAAGAAGTGTGTTTCGGACACCTTGGGGGCGTATTGCGCTAGAACGAAAATCAAGTTCACCGGGTTGGTTCGAGGTATGCTTTGTCGCTTTATTTTTTCCAGCGTATTTGGTTGATCGACATCTTCTGAAGCGCCCTTTAGAATGGACTTGAGGCGGGGAGCATCCTGCAACTGCTTGTAGGCGTTGGAATCCTGGTGCGCTTGTAGTGAGGGTATCGAGTGGTAGGTTCGCAATTGAGCACGCATCTCGGGGAAGACTAGAAACCAGGATGGTTAGCGCTCAGTATGATAAAGGGAGATGGTATAGAAGAGCCGCAGGGCGTACAGTTCAGAGTAGTGTTCATGCGACCGAAATTGACCAGCAAACAGACCATGGCCATATTGATCGCCGCAGGTTTGTCATTCTGCAGCTTATCCTTCAGAATCTTGCTCGTCTTGCTGCTCCGGGCCATTGCATTGATGTAGAGGTCCGCAAAGTCCATTCCCTTTTGTCCATCAGGGTATCGCGTGAAAACAGGTGTTTTGTCCTCAAAGACCAGCTTCAGGAATTGGTACTGGATATCTTTGCGCCAAAGGGGGATGCCGTCCTCTTTCTTCAGGTGTCGTATCTTGTTGCCCGAGTAGACTGAGCCAATTGTGCCATTGGCCTGCCGCCTTGTACCGACCGTCGCGCTGGCGGTTAGGCCGTGAGACTGGTCGTCCGCAGCTTCGGATGCCGCAAATGACTCGTCCATCATGCTGTTTTCAAGATCAGCCATTTTGGGAGTATTGTAAGCGATAGCACGTCGCAGATTTTGACGGAGATTCGCAAGTTGAGATGAATGAGGTTGCCCCCTAGGAGGCGCGGGCCGATAAAAGAAGCAGAAGAAGTAGAGCAAAAGAACCGAAACAAAACGAATAATAAGAGAAGGAAATGAGCAGGGGTGGGAAGGAAGTTGCCAAGTAAGAAGGGAAAAGGAAAAACGAGGTTCAAAGCGGAAAATCGAGGAAGAAAGCAATGCCGAGAGTGGCCCATGAGGGTATAGCTGTGTGATATCTACCCGTATCGTAGAGTCTACACGCGTTTAATATATCCGATAATGCCACGCATGGGGATGACACGAATGTGGCTGAAATGATGAATCGAGATGGATGAATTGGTCTTTGATATATTGATAAAATGATGAATAGATGAATAGATGAATCAAATCGCCAGTCAAGTACCTAGGTAGATATCTATACCTCAATAAGCTATCGATATTATCTACGTGCTTTGTCACCTTCGATCCATAACCCTAACAGTAACTACAAAAGACATCAATTTACATCGTACAAGAAGAGTAATAATGATAAATATTTTTGTTTTTGAAAATTGCATTGGATAGGATAACCTTCCTTCTCGTAGGCATCTTAAGACCCTTTTGGTTCATAATTTTTTCCTCCCAAATCGAACCCATGCGAGAGATCCATAAGGTATCCATTCATTCATTGCGCGGCGGCGACAATCCTTCGAGGTCCGAGAAAAATGATCAGAACAGACAAGGGGATTGAAGCGGAATGCTTCCATTTGAAAATAATCAGCCTCCACGGACCCGAAAGCAAAGGACATGCAGTTGCAGGTCAAGCCAACGCCATACAGAATGCAAAGAATACCATTTTTGTTTCAAAGCCACCAGCTCACCATGACGTGCAACGGCGAAATAACCAGTGTCTGAAAAAAAGAACCGGAGAAAGAAAGCCTTTTTCTCAAGAAAAAAAATCGACTGCAGAACGCACAAGGGCAGCAACAGAAAGAAATGTCCGCCAAAAGATACCGACGCTGTAAAAAGTCTATGCTGCATATGATGAATGCAGCCATAACAACACCGAGAAGATAGATGCGAATAAAATGAGAACTTTTCGAGATGATGAAAAGTCATCATTCTCTGCTCGGCGCACGCGCGTCACTCGAACGTATCCCCAGTAGGGACGCTCGAACATAAGGGGTATCTGACGAGAGCGGACATAGGAAAAAATGATAAAAAAAACAAAAAGACAGAAGACAACGCATTCTATGATGTTCATGCAGTTTCGACAACACATTGCCCGAAGAAAAAAGCAGCATCCTCCGGAAGCAAGGGAAGATAGCCGAACTGCGCGAATGCCTCTTGTCTATGCAAGGCAATACTGGAAAGCCGAGAATAGAACAGCGATGAGGCCCGAGAGGAACAACATGGGAGAACGAATTAAAGAATAACGCAAACGGGAAACAAGAAAATCTAAATAAGCATAGGAAAGTCGTGGCAGTCATGACAAAGCCGTCCCTGAGAGACAGCAAAGGGTAAAGAGAACTCAGGGACTCAATCTGATCGTATCCGTCAATGAGAGACAAAAGGAAATAGAGCAAGGGAGCCAATCAGACCCGGGGGCCTCGTCAAAAGACCACGACTGATTTACCACCAGGAAGAGGGGCCGGAGGAGCCGGAGGGGTTGCCGTAGCTACCACCACCGCCGCCACCGTAACCACCACCGTAGGAGGGAGCAGCAGCAGCACCACCGTAGCCGCTACCGTAAGAGGGAGCAGCAGCGCCGCCATAGCCAGCGCCGCCGAAAGAACCACCACCCATGCCCATACCACCAGGGGTACGGCGAACATCACGAGTGGCGGTAGCGCCACGGCCACGACCACCACCACCACGGCCACGACCGCCGCCGCCGAATCCGCTACCCTCGCGGGCAATGCTCTCCAGGAAAGAGGGAACCTCTTGATGGGCCTCCTTCAGGAGGTCGAGCAAGTCGCGAACGACACCGCGGTTGCCACGGTTGAAGAAAGCAGTGGCGATACCGGTGTTACCGGCACGACCAGTACGACCAATGCGGTGAACGTAGTCATCAATGTCAGTGGGAAGATCGTAGTTGATGACGTGAGTAACGTTAGGGATATCGAGACCACGGGCAGCAACGGCAGTGGCAACCAGGATAGGGCAGCGGCCGTTACGGAAAAGCTCCAGAGCACGCTCACGCTCACGCTGAGTGCGATCACCGTGAATAGCAGTGGCAGGGAAACGCTGGTTGATGAGGAAGTCGGAGAGCGAGTCGGCCATACGCTTGGTCTCAACGAAGATCAGAGTAAGACCGGTGCTGCCGTGGGTGTGGAGGATATCGAGCAGAACGGAGCGCTTGTCGGCATCTTCGACATATTCAACCTTTTGAGTGATGTTCTCTGAAGTACTTCCGACACGACCAACGGACAAGAAGATGTAGTCCTTGAGGAAGTCACGTGCAAGCATCTGGATGTCGCGGGGGAAGGTGGCGGAGAACATGAGGGTCTGGCGATCATCGACAGAGGGCATATCCTCTCCCTCGACAATGCGACGAATTTGGGGCTCGAAACCCATGTCCAGCATGCGATCAGCCTCGTCGAGAACGAGATACTTGATGTTAGCCAGGGAGATACGACCACGCTCAATCAGATCAACAAGACGACCGGGAGTGGCAACGAGAAGATCACAGCCGCGCTCGATTTGGCGAAGCTGAGAGCCAATGTCGGCACCACCGTACACGACACAAGGGCGAACCCATGAGCGGTAAGCGAACTTGCGGGCCTCATCGAAAATCTGCGAGACCAACTCACGCGTGGGAGCAAGAATGAGGGAAGTGGGGTAAGCCTTGCGCTGGCGGCCGTAGAACTGACCACCACCGGCACCAGCCTGGGCAGGGGCGGCAGAAGGACCGTTTTGGAAGGCCTGGGAAAGGATAGGGAAGAGGAAACCACCAGTCTTTCCGGAGCCAGTCTGGGCACAAGCCATAAGATCACGGCCGTTCATCACAATGGGAACCGAGTACTTCTGGACGGGAGTAGGAATGACATAGCTGGCGAGCTTGATGTTGGCAATCAGGTGGTCGTCCAGAGGGGGGTTAGTGAATTGGGTAACGGGCTCGGGAACGTCGTTTCCGGAGGCTTCGACGGGAATATCATCGTAGTTGCCGAAGTTGATTCCAGTCTGCTGCTTGGAGGGATCGTTGGGAACACCAAACAGCTCGCGCTCAACGCGAGCATTGACGGGTCCGGGAACGTGCTTGCCGTCGCGCCATTGGCCATCACCTGAGCCACGAGCTTGCTGAGAGCCACCACCACCACTGTAGCCGCTGCCACCACCGCTGTGAGAAGATCCTGGGTATCCGTAAGCTTTGGGATTAAAGGGCCGGAGTTGACCATCGGGAGTCCAGCTGGTCATACCGGTTGCGGGGCCACGAGGGCTGAAGTTGGGAGCGTTAGCGTTAGCCCAGTTGCCACCACTAGATGAACAATGCGAGGTCAGTGGGTGCTTGATACGATATCCAGTGTTTTTGGGGTCTTACCGAGGGCCACCGAAGCCAGGTCCGGAGGGAGCAGCGTCGGCATCAGCACTGGGGCCGGGGGTAGGACCGGGGCCGCGCTGGCGAAGGTGAGGAGGAATGTAGGCGGCACGGCCAACAGGGGCGTTACCCTGGGGGGCGTGCTGAGACTCGTTGAGGGAAAGGTTTCCCATTTGCAAACCGTCGGCCATCTTTGCGGTTGATTGTTGATGAAGATTGCTAATTCGGAGCAAGACACGTAGAGTTAGAAGCTGCACGATAAATCAAAGGGAACGATGTGCAAATAGATTTTCCTTATTCACCGAAAAGGGTTCGTTGGTAGATAAGGCGCAAGATATCTGGAGAAGGTACTTGAGGGGAGAGAGAGAGAGAGAGAAAGAGAGAGAGAGAGAAATCGACGGAAAAAATACCTTTTTAAGATCAAGAGAGAGACGGTGAAAAGATCAAGTTGCTTTTCTGTTTCACTCGATAAGAAAAAAAAAGATCGAGTGGGACAATAAAGCAACCAGGAAAACCACAGAGAGGATAGAAAATGCAAATCTCCCGAATCTAAAAGCTCTATGGCAGAGAGAAGAAAAGAGAGAGAGAGAGAGAGATGAGTGAAAAAAAAGGGATGATGGGGGGTTAAGTCAAGAGAGAAGAGAACGGGTGGATGAAGTCTGTGGGAAGGAGGCAACAAAAGTTGGAGTTGCGGCGCTGTGTGGCCGAAGGCGGTACCTTTGAGTGACTTAACTTTGTATGTGATAGGTCTACTGCCACAAGTACCGATCAGGTACCCACCGCCACTGAAGAAATTTCTATTCGCCAGTTGCCCGTAGGCGGTCTGCCCGGCACCTGGATGACTAAGAGAAGAGGCGAGTGACCTCACTGGGCCTTACAACGTAGAGGACGATCTTCAAGGCCAGTGCGTTGTATCGAGGGTCCACCAAAGTATATCACCACCTACGTGACCGAATTTACATGATCTGCTAATTTTAGGATGAAAGGAGTCATCGGACTCTGGGTTAAATTCAAGTCGATATGAGAACCGCCCCCTAAATAGATATATTGTAGTTGATCTAAATACATCACTTACGCAACATAAAGTCCTTTCTCTTGCTGTTGCTGCTGGCCTCGTCGACGGGCAATCCAGACACCTACCACGGCAACCAAAACGAAGAAAATAATGGCCGGTTGCATGGAGTAGGATGGTGTAGTGGCTTGGGGAGCCTCGGGGGCCTCATTGGTGACACCCGGCTCTTGGTCGAGTTCTTAAGCTTTCCAACATGATCAGCCACTTCCGACCGGTAGCAGAAAGGACGTCGCACAGACAGTCACCTGTCTAGAGCTCATCACGGCTACCTTTATCCTCGGTCTCAGAATCCACCTCGAGTTCACCACTCTTCACGATCTTGACAGCCTGCTTGGGCTTGTCGCCGGAGCCCTTGGGGACGTTCTGGATCTTGTCAACAATATCGTAGCCCTCGAGGACCTCGCCGAAAACGACGTGGCGGCCATCGAGCCATCTGCGTGGTGTCAGTCAGTTGTGGTACCAAATGATCGACGCAACAGTGGGATACGAACGAGGTGATAGCGGTGGTGATGAAGAACTGGGAACCATTGGTGTCCTTGCCGGCATTGGCCATGCCTAGAGACGGTCAGATACATGTAAAATTAAGACCCAGACGTGTTGATCCCCTTACTCAGTTGGCCCTTCTTGGTGTGGCGCAGCTTGAAGTTCTCATCCTTGAACTTGTTGCCGTAGATCGACTTTCCGCCAGTCCCTGTACACATTTAGTACTATGCAAACTAACCGGCTGTCGAGGTTCACGAACCATCACCTCTGGTAAAATCACCACCCTGGATCATGAAATCCTTGATGACACGGTGGAAGGTAGAGTCCTGGTAGCCAAAGCCCTTCTCGCCAGTAGCCAGAGCGCTGGAAGTGGGTTAGCATATGCAGAATAAATATTGAGCATATTGACAGCAAGTAAGCCATACCGGAAGTTCTCAGCAGTCTATACAAAGAAAAATGTCAGCAATAATCCTCCATTGGTAATTCCACGGGGATATAGCTCTACGAACCTCGGGGACGGTCTTGCCGTACAAGCCCATCACAATGCGGCCAAGAGGCTCATCACCATGCTGAATGTCGAAGTAGACCTGTCACAACTCAATCAGCACTGCCTGCATCTAATAGCCATGGCATTGATGTTAATCACCTTGCTAGTGATCTTGGGACCGCGAGGCTCGTTAGCTTGTTCAGCTTGAACCAGCGCGAAGCCGGCGGCAAAGACCAAGAAAAGGGACAAGAAAAGATTCTTGAAAAACATGGTTGCCAATTGACACTGTTCTAGAAGGATACAGTGAAAGGAGAAGATGAAGCAATTGAGAGGGGAAGAAGGCCAGCTTGCAATCAATGGCGTGCGGAGAAGGGACGGGTTAATGCCATAAATATTAGGCATCAACCAACAACGGAAAAACGTTAACGGAGCAAATCTCCCGGAGTTCAACGAGAGCAACAAGTGACGGCTCCATCCAATTGTCAGGACACTAGCCAGCCAACACAATTCAAAATGGTATGATAGCCATTGTCAATATGATTTTCAACTCTGCAGAACTACTCGACTAACGAGTTTCCGACAGGTTTTCATCCTGGGTGTCAACTTTCCCGAGCGGAACCTGCTCAAGGCAAGCCCAACCCTCACGGTTGCGCCCGCAACCTCGATACCTTAACCCAATTGATCCTCGACTAACAAGAAATCTGGGCAACAGAAATCCCTCGAAACATTCTTCGGAATTGGCAACAACACCTCGGTCCGCCTCATGTCCCGCTTCAACATCCATCCGACCTGCCGCGTCGGCGAGCTCGCCAACAAGCAGGTCCTTGACCTCACAGCCGTGCTGTCAGAGATGAAAATTGAGAACGACCTGCGCAGAGAGGTTTTGAATGACATCAAGCGTATGAAGGAGACCGGAACTTATCGCGGCCGACGTCATGCGCTGGGCTTGCCTGTGAGGGGACAGCGGACACGCACTCAGGTGAGTATTCTTTTTCTCCTTGTGCTTCCTTGTTATCTCGGCTTGCACTGCTATTGGAACTCTATGGCAGTTCGTGGCTAACGAAATTCCAACAGATCAAAACTCCTGTCAAATTGAACCGCATGGAGCGCAGGCTATAAACTTGGTGATATCATGTTGGATTATTGCTTTTATGGGATTGTCTCACAATTTTGCGTGAGAGGCATGGATTTGGCGTTTTCTTGATTTCTGGCACTCGATATTTGCCAGCTTGTATGTGAATGAAACCCGTCTGTGGATGTATTATAGGCTAGACACAAACCTAGGGTGAATGGAAGGTTTGAAGAAAAGATCCAGTAGCGAATTTTTGGCGACTGTCAAGTTGAACCTGTCAAATATATCCAATTCCGAGTAAAAAAGGTGATAGTACGTGAAGATGGAATAAATAGTAAGGAGAAAAAATATATGTAAGTCTAAACTTTTGCCCTCAACCAAGTGTTAAACGCCAGGCCCATATGTGCACTTATGCCTTCGAAGACAGTACGCCTTCACCGCGGTTGATTTGGATACGCTTATCCTCACCAGCGCTGACAATGCCCACCGTCTTGTCCCAGCACACGCTGAAGACCTTCACACCTTCACCGCCAACCCGCTTGCTATCCGACTTGCCCTCCTCCTCGAGGCTCTTGCGAGTAATCGAGTAGACGCTCTCACCGACAACACCTTCCTTGTCGGTCTTGGTGGACCGGATGTCCCAGATTCTGCACGTACCGTCGTGGCTACCACTGATGAGACCATATGTGCTGTGGGGGTCACGAGCCAGGCTGACAACAGCGTTGGTGTGACCACGGAGAGTCATGGCGGCCACGGTTGTCGCAGATGCACGAGGGTCAATCAGAGTAATGTGGCGGGCGGCAGTACCAGCAGCCAAAAGGCTGAGCTCAGGCAGGTGCTCAAGGGAGAGGAGCGAGTGTGATGTGGTGCGAGTGTCGACCAGAGAACCAGTGACCAAATCCCAGGTGCGCAGCGAGTGGTCCCATGAGGCTGAGTAACCGACGGTAGCATCCTTTCCATCGAAGATAGCGGCGGAGACGGGTGCTGTGTGGGCCGAAAGAAGGGCCAAAGGACCACGCTGCGGCGTGCTTACTGATGTGTTCAACTTTCGGCGCTTGGTGTTCCGAGCCTTGCTGGATGGGAGCAGATTGTCCGGTGCTGCCGGGGCATCGGCCTTCTTGGTCGACCAGAATCCAACAGTGTGGTCTGCCGAACCAGTCAACAGACGGTTGGACTTGGCATGAACTGCTAGTGACTCAACACCGCCCTTGTGACCGTACAACTCCAACTGGGGAGAAATCTTTCCAGCAAAGCCACCCTCGCCCTCGGTATACTTCCACAGTCGGACCGTGCGATCAAGACCCGCCGATGCGATCTGGTTCGGGGAAACAAACTTGGCGGCTCTGATGGACGCGGTGTGGCCTCCATCGGCGGCAGCAGGAGAGGTCGCAATAGTCTCAGACGACATGTTCCAAATCCGAAGTAGACCATCATAACTTCCCGATAGGATTCTTTCCTGGCCCTTGGTGAAAGTCGCACCTGATGCCCAGGACGCAGCAGGTGAAGTAATGGAAAGGACGTCCGTCGCGCTAACCCAGTCATCGTGCTGGAATGAAGCGATGTGCAGCGGCGGAATCAAGGCCCGAACATATTCAATCTCGAGGGTTGTCTCAGCAGAGATACCGTTGGAGACCAGGTATTCATCAATCGAAGTCTTCAAAAACGTTCCATTGATCAAAAACTCGAACGGAATGGGCTTTTCGCTTGAGAGCAGGTTGTTCACTAGTGTGGACAGAGCATAACGTCGAAGACCTGATTGAAATCAAAGTCAGTAACTAATGCTGCCAAATACTTATTTTTGATCGGCAATGGGTCTCTTACCAGTAGGAACGAGAATTGGGCCGGTGCTTTCAGGTAGAGCAATATCCTCCTGTTGGCTGCTAAGCTGCACTCGAACCTGTCTCTGTGCAGACTCTGCTGCAGCAGCAGTAACCAGATCGTCACTCATTGTAAAATCGAGTCTAAATTGCTGCTGATGTTGCAGATGGAATCTTTTTTGGTGGCTGTCGCATTTTCGGCGGGTGAGGAAAAAATACGGTGACCCGTGCGGCACAGTTGCGCAGAGCGCGGAGATGGTTCCACTCAGTTTACATGCTTGAATACAATTGATTGCAGCTTCTTTAGGCTTTATCGGAGGAAAGAATCATGATTCTATTATGTAAATATGATCTATCCCCTAGGCGCTCTTCGAATCTCTGAAATAGCACGTCGCCGGTGATCAGACTCTGCAAACAAGGCCTCGATCAGGTCAATCACTTCCTCAGCAGAGAACTCCAAGCCCAGTTCTCCTTCGAGCCAAAGGAATTTGATATCGACAAGAGAGCTCTCAAGGATGTTGACCAGATACTGAAAACGGAGCCAGTTAGGAACATATATAGCAGTGACAGGTAATGCCTCAGCGCCACCATCCGCCTCGGGCATGAAGAGGTCCTCTAATTTAGAGATTCGGTTGCAGAAGGAGACCAGTTGCCGTGACTGATCCTCCGAAATGTCACCTAGATCCTCGATATCGATGACGACTTTGTTGATCACTGTGGACAAGAGAGATCCAACGGACTGTAGCAGCGCGGAGTGAGACAGTATAGGTTGCCATTCCTTGTAAACATCGCGAATCCGGTCCACGGTTGCGCTTACAGAGTTCTCACAGTCTGCTTGGAATGGCTGCTCAGAGCACTGTACAAATCCTTGGGCTCCATCCAGCAGATCGGTAACGATGGTGCGTTGTGTCTGCATCTCTTTGCTATAAGCAAGTTTGCCAAATCTCTCCAGAGCATCCACATCAGACTGAAGTCTGGAGAATTCGTGTTCCTCAACTAGTTTCCGAAGCTCATCGGCAAGGTACAAACTATCATTGTACAGGTACATCTGCCCGGAATTCAGCTTCAGCGAGTAGAATGTCGATGATGTAGCCTTAAACATAGCCAATATTAAGGTTGGTAGTGCAAGAAGACCAGCACCAGAAGAAGCTACACGGGATTTGGCATGTCTGGGCTCTCATTAGTTTGATGCACACAAAAAGCTGTGGTAGGAGGGACTTACGCAGGCTGTGAGATATCCTTTGAATCGGTGATTTGCTGCTGAACAATTCTGAGAACAGCTTCGGGGATATCGGTGATTGTAAACACCTCCTTCAGTGTGACCTCTTTGGGTGATGCAGACCCAACCATGCTCTTTTTGCCGGCTTCTTTTGTTGCTGTGATGCTGTGAGGTTGTGAGGGCATGTTATCGAGCTCTTTGTCATCTTCATCTTCATCGCCCCAACCCCAGGCGTCATCGGCATCGTCGTCTTCCAAAGAAGCAGGTTCATCTAGTTTTGCCTGACCTGGAGTCTCCTCGGTCTCCTCGTCATCAAGACCCCACGCACTAACGTCTTCCTCTTCATCATGCTTCGTTGCTTTCTCAGACGTATCTTCTTTATCGTCATCCCAGTTTGCGTCCCAATCATCGTGAACGGCATTCTCCAAAAGAGCACCGTCGGCCTGAGAGACCTTTTCCTTTTCAATTCGTTCAACCTGTTTCGTAGTCCCCTGGCTGGCAGCAAGGACTTTGCGAACGCTGTCAAGCGAGTCGACTCTACGCCGAGTCAACCACAGGCGTGGAGCTTGGTTGACCCATGAAACGAGCTCTTCTTGGCCAGTCCACCCCCAAGCATCTATTTGCTTGGTGAACTGTAGAACATGGTTCAGGATGTTTTCAAAATCGGCGAGTCCATCTAGATCAGTGGGGATGGCAGAAGACAGCCACTCTGAGATCGCCTTCGAGGAAATTATCGCAATGAAGGAGTCAGAGAGAGCTGCGGATACCGACGACGGGAGATTTTGTCGCAAGTAGCCTAGAACACTGGATAGACGATCCAAGGTCTCTGATGCAGTCGTTTCTGAGGCCTCGGGCTCAATGCGAATGCTTGTATCTGTGACTACTACCCCATGGCTTGTCCTGGTCCCATGATGGCGAGGCTGCAGAATTGGATTGACAATCACAGACAACAAATCCTTTTGGAGTTTCTCATTGGCAGATGCGAGTATGTCGAGTCGGGCTAGCGACGTAATAGTGCTCTCAAGAGAATCTGCATCTGCGCTGGAAACCCGGAATTCGCCTTGTTGCCGGTCAACCTTCAGTTGATCCGCCCAGCGCAAACGAAGCGCGTCCATAACCTCCTCTCGCAGCAGTGACACCTCGTCAGAGAGTATACTCATCACATTTGTATTCGTAAATAAGGCATCCTTTCCAACAGCCGCGTCAGTGGACTCCAATTGTTCAATGGCGGTGGTGATCTGGCCATTTTTGAGAGCAGCTCGTCCAATTTCTAGTTCCTGGCATAGACGTTGCACCTCTTCCAGTTTGGCCGCTACGGCCTGATTGAAGGCAATCTCCGTTTCAACCAAGGCAACTTTTGCCCTCGCATCTTCAACCTTCGCCTGCAGGGGTTCGGTCTGTTCATGCTGCGCGACGATCTCTCGCGCTGTCAATCTCGAACGCTCAATATCAGCGTGCAGTTGCTTCGCTTGGATAATCCAGTCGTCGGCATCGAAGGTGTTCTCGCGACTCAGGTAGCTGATCTCATTCTATCCGGACACCGAAACGCTAGAGTCAGTAATCATAGACGTGGAGTGAATCGGACATTGGAACTCCATACCTCTACCTGCGTACGCGCCTTCGAGATAAGCTCCAATTCCCTAGCGAGAGCAGCTGCCGGGAACTTGCTGGCAACTACATTGTCCTCGGGATACGTGCCTTCGGCGACGAAGCCTAGCACCGCCTGGCACAGCTCCTCCTCTCCAGTAGTTCCTGTCATAGCGCGAAGCTCTCCAGCTGAAATGAAGCACAAATTGTCAAACAGGGAACATGAGCCTCGGAGCCTCGGAAATTGATGATGAAGGGAGAGTCGAGCTGTCAACAACCCGTGACTTTGGGCGTCACCGCCCCCACGTGGTGTATGCTTCGCTCTATATCTCTAAATCTACTAGAAAGAAAGTGAACGGTCCTAAAACAATATCCTTGAATGTGACTGGTTATTTGACGAGACACTCAATATTTTCCTTTGTTATATAACTTCTTTCAGTCGTCCGTGTCGCTTTGTAAGGGAAACGGGTCCCCCGACCTTGGACACTCCGCCTGGGTCCAACACCTTTTAAAAGAGACATCTCAAGACTCACCGTGTCTCGAATTCTTCCAAGCCTGAGTCGGGCAAAATATACGTGTTTCCTGTAAGTCAAGAGCGTGAAACCCCTTTTTCATTGTCTATGGAGGGGCATTGGCCCTCTATCTCCCCAAAACTCTGCCCTTCCCCCACCTGTGTCACTTTTCCTTGGCGACATATTGCGAGTCTGCTGGATACATCCTTTCAGAACCTCATTCGGATAACGGTCCTTTCTTTTTTGCTGTTGTTTCCAATCTCTTCGAGCTTATATCGGGCCCGGTGAATATCCTCGTCTCTTCCGATTTGTGGTTGTACTTATTATCAGAGTGTTTTCTCATCGTGAACGTGCTCACGATCGTATCCAATGCCTACTACCTGAGAGACTAGAATGGCTAATGCAATTCGCCCAGACTGTCAAACTTCCGGCGAAGTTTCTTCATTGGGTCTTTTGCCCCATTGATCAATATGTCGCCCTCGGTGCAGAACAGTCACTTCAAACTGCTCCAGCAGTTCAAACCTGATTACTCGCGGAGCGAGTTCACTCAGTATGAATCACAGCGCACTGGCATGAGAGTGGTCGTCATTGACCAGCCAGGACCTAAGGTGAACGGTTACTTTGTCCTTGCAACCGAGATTCACGATGATTCGGGTGCCCCTCACACTCTGGAGCACTTGTGCTTCATGGGTTCTCGCAACTACCGCTATAAGGGCTTTTTGGACAAGCTGGCTACCCGTGTATACTCCAGCACCAATGCTTGGACAGCAACTGATCACACTGCCTATACGCTGGATACTGCAGGCTGGGAAGGCTTTGCTCGTATCCTGCCAGTCTATCTGGAGCATGTGATTGCGCCAACTTTGACTGATGAAGGCTGCTACACCGAAGTTCACCACGTCGACGGCTCTGGAAACGATGCCGGTGTTGTGTATTCCGAGATGCAGGGTGTACAGAACAACGCCGCCGAGCTGATCGATCTGGCAGCCCGGCGACTGATGTACCCGCCCGGCGTGGGCTTCCGATATGAGACGGGAGGTATGATGGAACAGCTTCGTATCTTGCCTGCGGAGCGCATCCGCGAGTTCCACCGTGAGATGTACCAGCCCAAGAACTTGTGCTTGATCATCACGGGCGAAGTCGACCAGAACAACATGTTAGAGATCTTGGATAAATTCGAAGATACAATCTTAGATGTTATTCCTAGCCCAGACGCACCATTCAAGAGACCTTGGGTGGATTCCAAGCAGGCTCCTTACTTGAAGGAATCGGCGATCCAAACAGTTGAGTTCCCTGAGGAGGATGAATCATTTGGTGAAATCGAAATTCGATTCATGGGACCTGACTGCACAGATCCTATCCTTTGTGAGTTTTCAATCCCTATCATGCGAGATCAAATACTTACAGTGTCATAGCCGGCGCTCTCAATGTGTCTCTCTTGTACCTGGCCGGTTCATCTGCAGCTCTGCTAGAGAACATTATTGTAGAGAAAGAACAGCTTGCCAGTGCCGTCTACTACGCAACTGAAGACCACCCTAGTATGGAGGTTCGTTTCACTTTGACCAGTGTCGAGACCGCGAAGTTGGAGAAAGTTGAGAAGAGATTCTTTGAAATTCTCCAAGATGCGATGGCCAAGGAATTAGATATGCAGTATTTGAAGGAGTGCATCGCCCGTCAGCGCCGAACCTGGAAGTTCTCGACTGAGAGTTCTGCCTCCTCCTTCGCAGAGTATGTTATCTCTGATTTCCTGTTCGGAAAGCGCGATGGCTCGACTCTGATGGATGTCGCAACTCTGAAGGAATATGAAGTTCTTGAGACCTGGTCTGAGGACCAATGGCGTGATTTCATGAAGAAATGGATTTCCGATGCAGCCCATGTCACCATCTTGGGTGTCCCATCCCAGAAGATGTCTGAGACCTTAAAAAAGGATGAAGAGACTCGGGCTGCTGCGCAGAAGGAGCGTCTTGGCGAGAAGGGCCTGAAGGAGCTTGGCGACAAGCTCGAAAGGGCAAAGGCAGCGAACGACAAGGAGATCCCGCAGGATCTGCTGGAACAGTTCGCTATTCCCGGAACTGAGTCAATTCACTTCATGGAGACCACCACGGCTCGTTCAGGTGCTGCCCTGAAGGCTGGACGTCCCGACAACAAGATCCAAACTATTGTCGATGCCGACAAGTCTGATCAGTCCCTTTTCATTCACTTCGAGAATATCCCAAGTAGCTTTGTCCAGCTTTCAGTTCTCATCTCGGCTGATTCCGTGCCCGTCCAGCTGCGTCCATTGCTGTCTATCTACACCGAAGCGTTCTTCAACATTCCGGTGCAGCGCGATGGCAAGACAATCGACTTCGAGCAGGTTGTTGTGGAATTGGAGAGGGACACCGTAGGATACTCGATGGAGACTGCTCGCGGTCTCGGCAGCTCAGAGATGCTCCGTGTTTCTTTCCAGGTTGAGCTGGAGAAGTATGAGAACGCCATCGCCTGGCTGCAGGAGCTGTGCTGGAAGTCTGTCTTCGATGTGGAGAGACTCAAGGCCATCAACTCCCGTCTCCTGGCCGACGTGCCCGACTCCAAGCGCAGCGGTGACGACATGCTTGCTGCCGTGCATGTGATGGTTCACTACGCAGAGGAGTCGATCGTCCGCGCTCGTTCCACCTTGGTAAAGGCTCGCTATCTCAAGCGCGTCAAGCGTCTGCTCGCTGAAAGCCCCGAGGAAGTCGTGAGCCGCATGGAGGAGATCCGCAAGTCGCTGTTCCAACCCGACAACGTACGTGTGGTTGTCATTGCCGATCTCGAGAAGCTCCAAAACCCGGTCTCGGCCTGGAAGCCCTTCGCCGAGACCCTGGGCACCAGCACTGATCTGCGGCCTATCACCAACCGACGAGCCCGGCTGAGCGATGCCGGCAAGAACATTGGCGGCAAGTCATACATTGTCCCCATGCCGACCATCGACTCGTCCTTCGCCTACGCCACCGGCCGTGGTCTTGACTCGTACGATGCTCCCGAGCTGCCCGCGCTGCTGGTCGCGATCTCATACATGAACGCTGTCGAGGGTCCCCTCTGGGTCGCAGTCCGCGGCACTGGTCTGGCGTACGGTACCAACTTCAGCTACAACATCGATACTGGCTTCGTCAACTTTGATGTGTACCGGTCCCCGAACGCCCACAAGGCGTTTGAGTCTAGCAAGCTGATCGTTGAGAACTACCTGAGCGGTGCTACGCCTTTCGATCCGTTGATGCTCGAGGGTGCTATCAGCAGCATTGTGGTCAACTTCGCCAATGAGCAGATGACAGCCGCCGGTGCTGCCCAGGGCAGTTTCATCCGCCAGGTCGTGCGCAACTTGCCCAGCGACTATAAGGAGAAGATGCTCAAGAATGTGCGCGCTATCACCACTGACCAGATCAAGGGTGCTCTGCGTGATATCATCTTGCCGATGTTCGATCCGAAGAAGGCGAACTTGGTTGTCACCTGCGCAACTGTATTGGAAGAGGTGAGTTGGCTTTTCTAATCTTCTAATTTGCAGGCATCGATCGCTAACAGTTTGTAAATAGACCATCAAGCAGGGCTTCGAGGCTTGCGGTTTCGCTCCCACAGTCCAGCCCCTCAAGGAATTCGAGGACGACTATGGTCTGAAGGTCGGCGATGAGGAAGAGGACGATGAAGATGAGGATGAAGATGATGATGAGGAATATGAGACCGGATCGGAGGATGATGACGACGAGAGCGACGATGAGTGATATGACTGATGAACTAAAGGTTTGTACTTGAATAGCAAAGTAGATCACATAGAGGACGGAAGTGTGGCTGTCGAGAGGCTCTACATGACCTAGACAGTGATGAATCTACTCTTGTACTTGCTACTAATGCGCTGTACCTCTCAAATAACCACTAAGCTCATAACTGAACCAAACAAAGCTGAAAATTCGCACTATATGAGATGTAGTCACACACATCCTCCCAGGAGAGGTAAATATGGTACACGCCAGACAAGACCCCCAACGACCGTCTTGACTGAACCCGGATCCATCCTCGAGGACTATATCAATCCCAAGAATGGAGTCTCGGTAATCGTCCCCTTCGATCATCCCATGACCGCCATAGCACGATATGAATTCCAATCTATGCAACCCATACCGTCCTCTTGGGTATTGATCCTGCCATCTTCCCCAGCCATTCACAGGTCGGACCGAAAACGAACAAGAACTACCAACTCAACTCCTTCCGCCCCTTCAAGGTCCTCCGGATAAGAGTCTTGCGTCCATTCCTGTCCTTCTTGCGCGCCAGGTAACCATGGCGGCGCTTCTGGACCCGTCGTGATGGCCGGAACGTCACGCGGCGCACGCCGAGGGAGGCACTGGCAGAGAATGAGCGGGTCTGCTGGGGAGCAGAAGCCTGCCGGGAGAGGAGTGATGACAGCGGCGAGAAGGCGGATGCGGTTGGCGTGGAAAGGCGGGCGCCGAGTGTTTGCGAGGGTTGGAAGCGGGTTGGCGTGGAGAGGAGGGAGGAGAAGGATCGGGATGAGAGCATTGTGGACGGTGTGCTGGGTAGTTGCGGTATTTGGGCAGGTCTGATTTTGAGGAGTTAGCAGTCTGGTCAGTTTGAAGCTGCAATGGGTGCTGGCGGGTTTGGAGGTTTGGGGCTTGGGGCTTTGCGTACCTGTTCATGGGGGTTCGCATGGCCGATGTGGTGGCCCGGACGGCTGAGGGCACGGCCCTGGAGCGGAGACAGAACATTTTGAAGACCCTGGATTTGATTGTAAGGCGATTGAGACCGAGTGGGAGGGTTTATTGGACTTGGAGCTCGAGTTGGGCTTGGAGGACAAGACGCGGCGTCGGAAGACAGAAAATTAAGCGCGGAGCCGCCGAAGCACGGACCCGCCTGGAGGATAGATGTCTTGTCACGGCGCGCTCTATACTTGGGGTAGGTGAGGATGAGACTGCGTCAATTCTCAATGAAGAATCTGCTTGTAAGTATCCAGTACGTTTCTTGGAGCTATCAACATCAGAACTGCAGTTGCAGCGCATCCCGTAAAGATGACCTACCCGATCGGGCCTAGCGTCTCCGAACTTTTTTTGATCTCGAGATGCGAAACGCTTGACATCGCCCATGCAACTCTCTCTACTGCTCGCAAATCACACTGAACTCGGGAGAACATTGACACAGCTCTCTTGTTCAATTACCGGGCCAAAGCACTTCCTAATTGCCACCACATCCGCCCTCCAACCTGAAAAACCCATCCCATCAAAACCGACGAACAATACCAATCCCACCAAAATGGCAACACAAGGTCCCCAGGCCCTGCCCCCGGTCATAGTGCAAAGCACCCAGTCAATTAGCCAGTCTGCGGCGCACGAATTCCTAGCCGCCTATCTGGATCGCGCCGCGACAGACCCATCGCTGCAACCCAACGCCAGCATCAGCGAGCACGGCCCCGTCTCACGGACAACCGCCGCGGCACCGAACCTGATCCTGCACAACCTAAAGCGCGTGCAAGCAGGTCTTGCCGGCGAGGTCCTCGGCCGCGACTTGACTGTCGCGAAGCAGAATCCTGGAGAGGAGTATCTGGATGTTGCTGCTGGAATTGTGCCAACCAACAACCAGGATCAGCAGGACGATGGCAATGATCTCATCATGAATGACGCTGAGTTCGAGACTGAGGCTGAGGCATTTGCGGACCAGGAGGCTGGCCTTGATAAGGAGGAGCGCAAGCGGAAGAAGAAGGAGAGGCGGTTGGCGGAGAAGAAGGAGAAGGCGCGGGCGAAGGCTGAGGAATCTGATTGAGTGCGGTGGGAAATATATTTGGTTGTGGGCGTTGCTGCATTGGGTCGGAGTCTTCTTTGCTTTTTTTTCCCTTCGTTCTTTCGCTCTGTTACTCTGGGCTGGGTTTGGTTTTGGACGTACAAAAGTACTACTTGCATTTCATGTCTGGACAAACAGTGTCATTTAGAGTTTAGACGGATTGCTACAATCCAATCAATACTATGGATAATGGAACATCTCCAAGACTAGCTCAGTATAGTCCTTCCAAGCTGCCTTGCTGGGACAAAGATTATGGCCAAACAAAGTGAAAATCGCAGATATGGCAAGCATCTACTTTACAGCTCGCGGTCTGCGGCCTTGATAGGCTTTTCACTGTCCTCATCCTTGCTGCTGGTGACCTTGCCACCCTTCCAGCCAAGCGCAGCGAGACGCTCAGTGAGGATGGGGTGAGAGTAGTGGTAGCTAGCATAGATCGGGTCGGCATCCATGGTGCTCAGATTCTGGATCTGGAGCTTCAAGAGCGAAGAAGCGAGCTTGTCGGAGTAACCAAGGTTCTGGGCAAATTCATCTGTAGACAAACTGTCAGTATCATCGAGTGTGAATAGAGGTAATACTTGGAACATACCGGCCTCGAATTCGAACTTCCGGCTGAGGATGTTCATGAGAAGCTTCACGATAGCATCCATGGGAGCCAGGGCATCGGAGAAGAGCAGGAAACCAATCATGATAGGCTGCTCCTTGACGAATCCAAAGGACTGGTACAGCGACTTATTGTTGACGAAGACAGAGAAGAGAGCGAAGATGTAGAACATGTGGGCCTGAACCAAATAATTAGTGATAATTCGTCTCAATGGCAACAAAGCAAATCGTACCTGAGCAATGCCGAACAGCTTGGTGGTGTGGCTAAGACTCCAGTGGCCAAGCTCGTGGCCCAGCACAGCAACAACCTCCTCAGGCTCGGTCTTCTCAATCAAGGTATCGTAGATAACAATGTGCTTCTTCCATGGCAACCCGTAGAAGTAAGCATTGCTGTGAGCGCTGCGCTTGCTGCCGTCAATGACGTGCAACTCAGAGAGAGGGAAGTTGAGTCTCTTCGCCAGGTTCTCAACACCAGTCTTGAGTTCACCGGGCTGAAGGGGCGAGAGCTTGTTGAACAAAGGCAGGATAGCGATGGGGTAGATAGTAATGGCGAAGACCTGGAGGAAGACTCCGAAGAGCCAGAGGTAGTAGAAGAAGGAGCTGTCGAACTTCTGGACGATCTTGAGAACAGCACTGATGATGGGAGCTCCCAAAACAATTCCAAGCATCTGACCCTTGAGCATATCCGTAATCCAAAGCTTGACTGTCTGCTTGTTGAAGCCGAACTTCTCCTCGAGCACAAAAGTGTTGTAATACGAGATGGGCAGCGAGAGGATAGTGCTTAATATGTTGAAACCGAAGAAGAATACCAATGTTTGACAGATTTCGCCTTGGAAGCGACCGGGAAGGTAACGTGCCAACACGAGGCCGCTGAGGCCCCAGATCTTGGGAAGAACATCACCGTAGATGAATGCGAGGTTTTGGATTTGACCGTAAAGACCGGAAACGAAGCTGAACTTGGCCTTTGCCCGACCGTATGCCTGTATTGAAGTCCCGATGAGCTTCTGCGCGTGGGAGAATGGTCGGTCATTGAATCCATACCTGACTTTGGTCGAAGACCTTCTGAGTAACCTCCCCTTCGAGGACCTGGGGAGGCTTTGTCCGTTGCAGAAACTTGTATTGCCGAAGTGAAAGGAAGCCCTCAAGGACGAACTGGCCCAGTGAGAAGCCCACGAGCACGTTCTTCCATGGGAAGAGCGGCCGGTCGAGCAGACGCGCCAATTGCTGGAGAGGGATGGTCATTAGCAACGTGTTCACGCAGATAAACATTATCGCCTTGTATTCTTAAGTCGACGATGAATTAGTCAAATGGACTTACCTCGAGGATATACATGATTGAAATCGCGCAACTAGGCGAAGGAAGAGAGCGTTGTTCTAGGCAGAAGATGCTACTTTGTTATTATCGGCAGCCTTAGTCAGATCGCATGCATTACCGGGCCCTCCAGGGTTAGGGATAGTATGCAACGTCGATCTCAGTGATTGATTTATGAGACAAGCTGATTCTTGTTATTTTTAGGTGAGGTCTTCAATAGCAAGGTCGAAGAGTAAGATGAATTTCGAAAAGTAGCATATTGATGTTCGTAAATAACTTCAGTTGTCCTGATGTCATTGCTGAGCGTAGGTACTCCAGGGTTTCACCCAATGCATGTAGACATTTTGATTTATTTCTCACTCCTATTATCTGTAAATGTCTCTGGCTGTATTCAGTGGCTCATGGCGTATGACCACACTTTCCAGACCGATTTGCTCAAGGTCCGGGTTGTCGAATAGTTGCGATGCTCAAGCGCACCTGCAGCGAGATATATATCCAACAATTGACAGGAAACTTTGGCCACTAGGTATTGGGTCAATTTGCAGCAATTACTCAGGTCTAATATGGGGACCAGTTCTTTAACATAAAATGCCCATTCTAAGCCTATGAT
Organism: Penicillium turbatum; assembly: GCA_030762825.1. NCBI lineage: Eukaryota > Fungi > Ascomycota > Eurotiomycetes > Eurotiales > Aspergillaceae > Penicillium > Penicillium turbatum. The sequence continues at coordinate 290,716 of JAUJYX010000003.1, read as the reverse complement.
ATAAACGACATGCAGAAGGTCTTGAATTGCCAGCCCTGGTTTCCCTGCATTTCCAACCACAGACCTGTATAGGCTCTATCTACATAGGACCCGACGATGCGGATATAAAATGAGCAATGAAAAGGAAACCTTTTGAAAACAACTCCTTCCTACGATTGAAACATAAAGCACATATCCTATTTGCTTGTCACCTGCATCCAGCTCGTCATCCGTCCCTCAAATCAAACCCTAACATGCAACCGCAGACCTACCAAAATGGTCGCTGATGTACATGAAGCAGGGAAACCGATCGAGGTGGCGACAATGCAGGATTGCATATCTCCGCTCCCATCCTCTTTATGCAGCCGGGGGAATCAATTCATGACCGTAAACTTTTCTGCGAGAATATATCGCAAGACTCGTGTTCGAGGGTTGGTGAGCTGAGATTGTTGGCCGCAGATGTAGAGCAAACTTCATGTGCAGTTTCTCTGCTGTAACAGACCCCATTCTCTTTCCTCCCCATTTCGAACTGGGACATCATTCAAGAGATTGCTTTACTGCTGGATAGGCTCGAGGGTGTTACCACTGCAAAGTGAGATAGTCAGCATAGGTCATCAGAGTGTTACCTGACCTGTAAACTTACGCAACAATGTTGGCCCATCCGATAAGACGCCAGTGCTTTTCAATTCTGCGACTGATGGCAATCTTCTCGCCGACTTCCGTGCAAGCAGGGCTGGTCAAGCTGAGCTTGGCAGCATCGGCCTTGACACCGAGAACCTTAGCACCAGTGGCGGTGGAACCAATGTTGACCATCAGGACTTCGTTCTTAGCAAGCTTGGCAACCTTAGCCTGCTTGCCATCGGCGGTCTTGACACCCAGCAGGCGACGGAGCAGGAAGTAGTTGACCTCAATCTCGGTGTAGATAGCGGGCAGACGGCCACGGTGGCCCAGAACGAAGCCGACAAGACGATCGGCACGGCAAAGAGTTGGGTCAACACGAGTACCAACACCGATCAAACCACCAGGAACGGCAAATTTGAGGTCGTTGTGCTCAGCGAAGAGAGACACGATGCGGGAGAAGATAGGACGGCACTGGATCTTGCCCTGCTCGTCCTTGGTAACGAGACCGGGGCGGATCTCGATCTCATCATCCAGCTTTACAACTCCGGTCAAGATAGAACCACCGGCAACACCACCCTTGAGCTCATCGATCTCAGCACCGGGCTTGTTGACATCGAAAGAACGGATGATCATCATGTGGGGAGTAGCCTCGAAGTTGCGGGGAGGGATAGGAATTGTGTGCACGAGTGCTTCGTTGACAGCATCGATGTTGTACTTGAGCTGTGCGGAGATGGGAATAACGGGCGAACCATCGGCAACGGTACCACGGATGAACTTGAGGATAGACTGGTAGTGCTCGAGGGCGTTATCGCTGCGCATGAGGTCAACTGTTTAAATGGGCAAGAGTCAGTCTTGCTCTTCATCAAGGCAGTCGCAAGGTAATGGAAATTACCCTTATTTTGGAGAATAATGATGTGGTTGAGCTTCATGATCTCAATGGCGGCCAAATGCTCCGAAGTTTGAGGCTGGGGGCAAGTTTCGTTTCCGGCAATAAGAAGAAGAGCGGCGTCCTAGAAACATGAATTTAGTACATTTTCAACTTCGCTTTGCTACAATAAAGCATGAAACTTACCATGACCGCGGCTCCTGAAAGCATGGTGCTCATCTGTAAGACGCTGGTTAGCATCAGCTCTCAAAGAGAGGCCAAGAAACCCCCAAAAATAACGGTGTCCCCAAATGCGTAGGAATTTGGATACTAACAAGAATATCGTGACCTAAGATAGACGATTAGCAACGTTCCAAGTTCAGACAGAGACGGAATTGGCGAACATACCGGGACAATCGACGAAACTTTTTTCGGGACAAAAAGTTAGCTTGTACTAAAGAAAGAAGGGCTTCTAAGTTGGGATAATAGGGTGGGGACTGATGGTACCTGACGTGACGCTATATCAAAAGTTAGCTTCGAGTTCATATTGGACAGGCTTTGATTTGAACCAGAGGGGAGAGGCAGTAGTACGTACCAACAACCGGTAACGGCCTGTGCATCCATCGCGCTCACATGGCGGATCGATCTCCTTCTCACTCTTGAAACTCTTGTAGCATGTCGGCCGAGGGCACTCCGGGCTGTCACACTTGTAAATCTTCGCATTGGCGTAACCAAGCTTAATGGTAATGTTGCGCTCCAATTCGTTCTTGAAGCGGACGGTCTGCACCTCGGAAATGGCCTTGACCACGGTAGATTTGCCGCTAAAAGAATATTAGTATGCTATGGGGACGAAGGTGCGAGTGAGGGGTGTCTAACTGAGCGACGTGACCGATTGTGCCTAAAAAAATCACGTTAGCAAAGTTATTGTCGAAAATTGAGAATTCAAGAAATGGCGCGCATTCAAACAAGGCAATGGTTCTCAATAATGAATCACATACCAATGTTCTGAGTAGCTTGTCTGGCAATGATCTCAGGCGTAAGAGGCGTCAATTTGGACAAATCGAGGGTGTCCGGGTTAGGCTGCTCGGGAAGTTCTGGGCGCTTCGGTTGAGGGGCCGGTGCGGACTTCTTCATGGCGGACTTAAGAGGCTTCTCCTCCTGCTCGAGGGGCTCCTGGTCCTCAATCTCGCCGCGAGCGTTGTGGGCATCGAGCAAAGGCGAGCCGGGCTGGGATCCCTCATCGGAGAAATCGCCGTTGGAAGCCATGGTTGCGAAGGGAAATAAAAATTCAGTTCGCGATCAGCAGCGTAGAACGGAAACCGAAGGTGGTTTAAAGAAGCTGGGGGGAGACGGTGGTAGGTGGAAGGTCGGATGAAAATTGCTTCCTGCGGGCGATATGATAATCAAAAGAATGTAGGTGGGGGGTTGTGTGTAGTGGAGAGCCGGGCGGTGTCTAGATGGCAACTCTACCTACACTTCTACTACGTTATGCAGTTCTACTGTAGGTGAATACTAACAATGGAGAAATCAATTTACTTGGGGCTTTCTCTCAGATCATTTTGAAGATTTTGAGTTGTGTTTGGGGTTTGATGTGGGTGACTCACGCCTTGAAAATTCCTTCAATGGGTACACGATGTGCCACATCGCCTACGAAGAGAGTACATAGTGATGGTAGGTTAATATCCTGTTGGTTAGACGAGCAGTTGTTTATTCGAGAAAGAAGAGAAAGAAGTACAAATCGAAGCGAAATCAAGATTGTTTTCTACATGTAGGGTTATAGACTCGGAGATATTTTCATACTCATAATACATTGGTTGCCACTTGAGGTCTATTTCACAGTAAAAAGGGTATAACAGTTGAGAGCAACGAGAATCCTGGGATTTACTCATCGTCGCTATCGCTTGATGACTCCGCTTCATCCTCATCGTCTTCAGAATCTATCAACGTGGAAGGGTCCTCCGCCGGTAACATGACAAAAGCTACTAAGCATGTAATGCGGTTACCAGTCTCATTGGTGGTCAAGAGCTTTCCAATCTGAATCGTATCCTTCTTTCCTTCTTTTGCTGCTGCAAGGTCCTTTCCAGCAACCTTCCATACACGGACAACTCCTTCACTGTTGCCGGTGACAATTAGGGAGTCGTTGTGGAATTCCTTCGCTTGGTTTTCAAGAGTGAGGACTTCGAAATCCTTGATACGACCCGGGAACCCAGCTTGCTTTCCACCGATCTGAGCAACGGGAGTAGCATGGGGGATCGAGCATTCGGTATCATCCTCCGCTTCTTTCAAGTCTTTAGTCGAATAGAGAATCACTCGTCCATCCTCTGTAGAGATGGCAAGGAAATCTTCCTTTGTATCGCCCTTCAGAGGCAAAGAGACATACTTCATCTGATGAACTTTGCTCCGGGGATTGGGAAGAACCCTGCATCGCGGAATCGAGTCCTGTTGGGACAGTCAGTAGTTGGTCAAGAGTGTGTAGTCCAAGTAACTTACAATTCCAAATACGACGGCACCCCATTCGAAAGCAACGGCAAATTCCTCTCCTGCAGAGTCCCATGCAATGCGTCGACCTTCACCAGTGCTCCATCTCGACTCCTTAACACCTTGGAGGACCTCCCTGGTGAAGTTCAACACACCTGCCTTTCTGCCAGTCACGAGATTCCACAATCTCATGCACCTCTCTCCTCGCCCAACACTCAGCATCAGCTTCATACTGGGATGCACCGCAAAGTGATTCACTCCAGACGGAGCAGCTCCGGGGGGCGCTGTGTCACCGCTTGGCCGACCTTGAACTTTCGGGTTTGGCGCTTTGATAGTTGATACAACGGTCCAGTCACGTGTCTTGGAGACTGAGATCGTATTATCCTCTCCAGCTGCGAGCAGCTTGCTTCGCGAAGGGAAGCTCAAGGAAGTAATGCTGGCAGTGTGATGCAACAATGCTCCTAGTTCACGGTTCCGGGGGTTTTCAAGGATCTTGTTTCCGGCGAAAGTCGGCACCGAGGGATAGTCTTCGTTCACGGCAGGGGGTGCGGCGGAGATCGAGTACAAGTTGATGCGCTCGTCTGTACTACCAGTGGCTAGAATCACCTTCTGCGCATCGGCAGAGTCGGTGATTTTGGGTAGTGGCGACAATGCCAGACAGCGAATTGCAGATCCATGGGCCTCGAACAAGAACGTATCCGAGCATTGAATATCCGGAGAGTCAGTTTCAGTCTTAGCCTTCAGACTGGAGGCTGGGAACCCAGCCGTGAAGCCATGAAGCACCCGCTCATATGAGCCAGTGATCACTTGGATGGTGAGAGCTGCATCGGGAGTCTCTGCGGGAACCGGGGTTGATTTGGTAGTCTTGGGAGGAGTACCGGAAGTCTTGTCCTCCTTGGGAACATCGGTTCTCTTGCGTTTCACCATGATCATTTGAACAATGGATGTGGTTTGTATAATGTAAATGTCAAAGCTAGATTTGGAGGGCGGACAACTTTTTTTCTTGCTTTTCTGCCGGCTGTTTTTATCGGGTCCGCCTTGATAGGGAATGCCGCCTTACTGCCTTATTTGCCTTATTTCCTTACTGCCTTGATGCCATAGCTGCAAGGTGTCAACCTTGGGATAGTTAGTGCCTCAGGATCTACATACGCAAGCGGAGAATGCAAGAACATTTTAAATACAGTGCGTTACCAGTTGATGAGGGCGGCCTCTTTGAAACACAAGTCTTTGCCCATGATATGATAGCTCATTAAAAGTCAGATCTAGCCTTACACCCCTAATGGTAAAAGCATTCTTTAATAATCCCCCAGCCATCAAAGGGACCTTTTATGAAGTACCAGGTACATAGCCAAGCCGTGTATTTTTCATAGCAGGAGCGAGTAACTGGTTGTACCTAAACCAACATCTTCCCGTTCTTCCACATTTTTCATACCGCCCTGTAACCTCATTTTCACCCCCTTCAAAAAGATCCTGCTCCAGGTGCTCTCCATCGCCTACAGCCTTCCACCCATCATTTTCATCTTGTTCGAGCGATTTTTTCCATCTGGATGACCTCGCTCGATTTGATTCCCTTGTCCCCGCGTTAATCGGATGCTGCGTTCCGAAGCTAGACTCCATGCTCCGCGACGAGCTTTTACGATCTAAAAACGATGAAATCGCGTATGTATTTATTTTTCCCCGACGTGTTTTTGATTGGAATACCCTGGAAAAGACGAAATGTGGCTAATTTTGGGCTAGAAACTGTTTGTCGCGCAGAAAGCGCAAGCTCAGCGCATTGTATCTAGCCACGGTCGGGTTTGGCGCGACCGAGGACGCTCATTACCACCAGAAAGAACAGGCCTTCCTTGACGCCAACGATCTCTCCAAGTAAGTCCCATCACTTCATAACTCTAATGAATCACGTTTGCAACAGTCTATCTTACTGTTTCATTCCTCAATGCTAATTCCATATTTAGGGGTCGTTACTTTAATGAAGCTACTCTTCCACCGCCAGCCCATGCGCGCGTGCGTTCACCAACTAGAGATGCGGTTTCCCCGACAACAGCGGCCGGCATCGACGCCAAAGCTGTCGCTGGTATCAGCTCACCTTCAACCGTCGTCGTCGATGGAGGCCTTCCGCATGCGACCGAGCTCCAACAGGGCGCACCACCCGTTCTAGACCAACCCGAGACTGCGATACCTAATATTCCACCTACCCCCGTCGATCCGACTGGGTCACGTCGCCCATCTGTGCCAGCCATCACCACCAAGCCACTGCGCGATCCTGTCTCATTGCAGACCCCCGTCGAATCATCCGAAGCAGTGCGCGCCGACGAGAAAGACAGTGTAGTGGTCCCAAAAACGCTGCCTAGTGCTCACGATCGTGACGGAGGTCTGGCAAAAATTTCCCCTCGTCTGTCGAAGTCAGCTGGCACCGGAGTCACATCACTGGAGATTCCTTCCGACCCTCTTCGAAGAAAACATGACGCACGACCATCTCTTACGTTAGGGCTTTCTCAAGGCGAACAACCACCATCACCCGCTTCCTCAGTCGACCCCTACAATAATAATACACCTGTTCCAGTTGCCGCATCACCCGACACAAGCCCGGCAGAAGAAGTGACGGAGGATGTTGCGACAATTGATCGCCAGAACCATAAGCATGACCGGTCTGGCCGCCCCCGGTCAAGCTTGGTTCCTTCGACACCAGACGAGCAGCTGCGCTTTGAAGAAGCTCAGTCAAGAATAGCTCAGCCTTCTAATGGCGTGATCCATGACTTACCTACTTCGAAAGAGGTGATTCAGGAGAGCGTAGACGCTGAAGCTGACGCAGATCGAATGGTTATCGATCAGGAACCTATCGCCGTGTCTCCTGAAGCTAAATTGCGGCAAGCAGCTGATGCTACGGTTAGCGACTCGTTGTCGCCGTCCGCACGCGTTGAAGCTATCGTAGACTCTGCTGTCGAAACTTCCACAACCAGAAAGCCCGCCTCTAGTCCACCTACTCAGCCTGGGTTATCACAACCGGAACGCATGACCACACGAGTATCGTCAGGAGCTATCCGCCACAAGTCTGTTTCTGAGATCCTTGGAGAGACCCCTAAGAGTGTCGCTCATGACAGGAGCCTCCCTGCTACTCCCTCTGACCAGGCCTCTCCTGATTCCGTCGCAAGAATGCGATTCAAGGACCGGAAGGAACGGGAGAAAGAAAGAAGCCGACTTTCCACCGTTGTGTTCCCAAAACAGCCAGCTTCTCAGCAGGAGAAGGCTGACTCCATGGAATTGACCCCCAGAGACATGGATGCGGTGGCCAAGCTGAATGAGGAGCAAGACTATCTTTTCACTTTGTTCTTGAACCGAGCATACGCTCCTCCCCGGGGGACGAACCTCAACACGCTTTTGGCGTCGGCACACAAGACTTTGAGCACTGGCAGCCATTTGCTTGAATACAAAGAGCAGATGGATTGCCGAACACTCCGGCGCATCTACGCCCTTCAGAACGCCAACCGATGGCCACTGCGACAACTGAAACGTTCTGTCGAACCACCCCGCCAAGGAGCGCATTGGGACGTTGTGTTAGATCATATGAAGTGGATGCGCACCGACTTCCGGGAGGAGAGAAAATGGAAGATTGCTGCTGCGAAGAGTTGTGCCGATTGGTGTGCAGAGTATGTCAACAGTGATGAAGAACATCGGACTTTGCTTCGTGTTCAAGTAAAGATTCCAACGTCAAACCTGGCAGAAAAGGATGCCCCTAAGCCGGCGCTCAGCCCACCCTCCGAGGACAACGGCGACGAAGTGTTCGGTGTTTCTCATCCCACTCCGGATCTCGTTCCATCTGCCGAGGAGGAATCGGTCAGCGAGTTTAATGATGAGCCCCGACACGACATTCATGACACAGTCGCTCCTGCTGCTATTTTCTCCTTGGGCTCTGATGAGTTTAACTTCTCAATTGACATGAACCCCGCTGCCGAGAAGCTGCTTGACGAACTGCCGATATACAGTCCTCTTCAGATTGCTCCCGGAACAAATTTGCCGGCCTTTAAAGCTCCCCCGGACTCTGCCTGGAAGACGGAACTCCTACCAGTGTCCAAATTCGCATCAGCGAAGATTAGCTTCCGTGATGACGAGCCGCCTCGCAAACGGAGCCGATATGACTACTCCCAGTATTGCAATGATTCGGATACTCACATCACCGAATTGGCACCTGAGCAGACCAACGTTGCCCTCTTTCGACCAGAGAACAAGCCTATTCGTGATCGAATTCACCCGGGCCATCAGTTCCGGCCTCCGACTGAACATCCCATGCCGTCTGTTGGTTTCTTCGAATCACGTTCGTCCTCGCAGTGGACTTACGCCGAGGATGACGAACTTAGGCGCCTGGTCAAGGAGTACTCTTACAATTGGTCTCTAATTTCCAGCTGTCTTACCCCTTCATCACTTTTCACTTCCGGGGCCGAGAGACGGACGCCATGGGAGTGCTTCGAGCGATGGGTGGGACTGGAAGGCCTTCCCGCGGATATGTCCAAAACTCAATATTTCCGAGCTTATCACCAGAGGCTTGAGACTGCCCAGCGTACTGTGTTGGCACAGCAGCAGGCCGCTCAGCAACAGCAGCAGCAACAACAGCAACAGCAAGGCGCTAACGCTCAGCCTCAGCCGCCTGTTCGCCGGAGGACCACTCAGCCTCTTCGGGTTGACCGAAGACGATCTTCAAAACATCTTGCTTTACTTGACGCGATGCGCAAGCTGGCCAAGAAACGGGAAACTATGCTTCAGAAACAGCAGCATGGTATGTTGAAATTTATAATCGGCTCACATCATTCCAAGAACTCCACTGACAGTTCATTACTTAGCTTCTCATCTTGCATCATTGCGAAAGGCCAATGAAGCCAACCAACCCAAGCCTCCGATCTCATCTCCTGCTGAATTCAGTCGATTGAAGTATGACAGAGAGATGAAGCTGCAGGAAAGACAGGAGCAGTACCGGCAGCAAATGATTGCGCAGCAACGAGTGAGTGGTCTATGTGATGTTTTCATGTCACGATTTTGTACTGATCTCCCATCTAGGCAAGTCTCGCGGCTCAACGTTCTGGCCAAGTGCCTAACCAGCAGCAAATGATGAACGTGCCGGGGCGCAGCAACAATATGCCCCCGACGTCTAATCCTAGCCTGCCGGGTGGAACGCCGAATGGAATGAGCAATGGACTGCCTCCCAATGCTAGTGCAACCCAAGGTCGCCCCCTTCCAATGCAGAATATGCCTAATGGTGCACAACCCAATGGCCAAATGCCCAATGGCATGGCCATGAAAATAATGCCACAGGCTCAATTGCAGCAAACACCAGGTACACGGCCAGGTCTAGCGATGCAAGCCTCCCCCGACAACGCACGCGTCATTCGAGAAGCCAATCGCCTGCAGGAGCAGCAGCGTCTTCTCCAGTCTCGGCAACAACACCCCCAACAAGGCCAGCAGCAGTTCCATAACCAGCAGTTCGGGTCGCAGGCATCGCCGAATCTCAACATGTCCAACGCCAATGGCACTCCCAACAACCCCGCTATGATTGCTGCCCTCCAGAATCAAGGGGGATTGCAGAGCCCGTCGTTCCACGCTGGCGCCCCGCAAGGCGTGTCAACTCCGTCGCCTCGTATGGGCCAGCCCAATTCCCTTTCGAGCGGTGTTGTACCTCAAATCAGCACTATTCAAAGCCAGATACAACGCACGAACCCAAATATGCCTCCGGAGCAAGTGACCAAGCTGGCGACGGACCGACTCAACCAATACCAGCAACAGCAACAGCAGCGCTTGTCTCAACAAGCCGCGATTAATGCTGCTGCTGGTAGTATCAACGCAAATGCTGTCCAGGCTAACTACCAAGTTCCCCATGAGGCCAGTTTCCAGACTCCGAACGGGGGTTCTTCAATGCAGGTCCCTCAAAACCAGGGGTTTTCCCCCATGATGCGGGTCCCTCAGGCTGGACAGCAAAACCGCGTTGGTCCGACTAGTTCTCCTGCCATAAATGGCGCTGTGATCCAACCGAGCCGCAGCGCCACCCCTCAAACCCAGCGCAGCGGCAGTGCTCAAGCTGGCGCCGTGCAAGGCTCTAGCAAGAGTCCCCATGCCCCGGCAGCCCAAACCGCGACCAGCTAAAAGCTTGCTCAACTGTCCCTCCTGCAACCTCTTCTTAACCACTTCCCCCTTACCTTCTTACATTCGTCTGTACATACTTACACCCACCTTTACGCTGATTTATTCCACCACCTTGCCTTTTATCTCCCGTTGATTCGGATTATCGCGCTACACCTACGACCTCTACCCTACACCATCCCATATTTGATCTCTACCGCTTGTGTGCTTTTGCTTTTCTACTGTTTGAAACCTCGATGTTCATCTTACTTGAACTGGTTTGCACAGGCTATTCTTACACCTGTGTGCTACTCTATGTTTTCTGTGAGCCTGGGCTTGTATTATTGATGGGAACGGGCGAAAACTACGGGATGGACGTTATTCTTAGGAATTGATATGAATTGTACGATTAGTTTTGAGCTTATTCCTTTCCAAAACGCTCCTCTTTATGTATCTACCCTCATAGAGAGTAAGAAAGAAACTTGAACTTTCTCGATGCTGAAGTTATCATATCTGGTCATCGCCAGCCATCGCCAGCGTCTGTTGATTTCCAATGTCTGATTTGCGGCCTTGTCAGAGTCAAGATTCTTTGGCGCCTGAAGGACTATGCGGACAACTATAGCTAGTTCTGAAGAGACCTGACCTTCTATTGGGAGGGTGGGTATGATGTCTGGGCATTACCTAGGATTGCCCTTCTACATCTCGTAGGAGAAGAAAAGCAACGAAAGCTGATTTTGGCCTGTCTTCCCTAGTCATCAACTATCAACAGTTGAGGCTCGAAATAGCCCTATGAATCTGCCTAGCTTTGGGTAACCTGTCCTTGATCACTTCGTTTCATACATCAGCCATCCAGATACCGGATGGATAGTATCAAGTTCAGGCCTGCGACACTCAGCAGCTGGCTGGCCGGATATCATCTTGCTGCTGCTTAGAAGAAATCATGAAGCTGCCAATCTTCAAGACACTCCTCAAGACCCTCCGGCATTCCTTCACTTGATGTGGCTTGGATGCCGATCGTAGAAGAACAAGGATGAAGAAGGAGGAAAGTCCTTTGAATTGTTTTTGGGTGCTTCAAAAAGACAACTTATATCATCTGGAATAAGTCACCTGGAGTTTGCTGCTCATCAAAGCGTGGCTATCTGCCAGGACAATGGGCTGAAAGGAAACTACATGTGCGTACAAACAACCTTGAAGACACGACCAATTATAAGAGACTAATGAAAAATACTGTCATCTCCCAAGAGCGATCACTTGGTCGATAAATGCTGCCCCATCTCACAGTCAGTCAAGAGCACATGCGCAGAATTCCCACCCCCAAAAGGCTGGTCGAACATACCACTCTTGGTGAGATGACGAGCTTTCTTGATCAGTCGACCCGGATGATAAACCAACAGTACAAGCATAGCAAAGAACATCAAAAAAGCATCAAACACATAGATATAAGCCTCCTTGGCATTGACATCAGCTGTCCGAGCCGCTCCAAACTGAATAGTCCGCATCAAGTTGCGGAGCATCAGCGCAAAGCAGGAAATGTAAATTGCCCACATGTACCTCTGCCAGGGTACATCAGAATTCCGGTTGAGGAGGGGGGTAGGCATTTGCTTCAGTCGTCGATGGAATTTGGCTGCAATTAGGACGAAGAAGGTGAAAACAACCAACGAGAAGATCAAGCCGGCTAAAACCACTTTCTTGCCGATATTCATTACCTGCTGATCGCCAGTGATCTGGACACCTGCACCTCCCAGCTGTGTACAGAAACAAAGCACGTCATTCATCACAAAGAGAAAGGTGAGCCGCTTGGGACGCATGCTTGAGAGATGTTCAGCGCCAAAGGAACGGATTATGCGGCCGAGGACCATGTAGACGGTGGCTGCTACAAGGGGTGGTGCACATAGAATCAACATCTCCTGCAAGGCCCAGGATTTGATTTCGAATCTGGACTCATGGGACCATGCTCTGCCATAGTAGCCGAATGTCTCGCCTGAGTTGGTTATCGTTAGCCTGGGTGTTTCCTCGCTTGTAGGTGGGACTAGGATCATACAGACTCCGCCCAATATCAGGGGGATAAAATAGGCAGCACGGAAGGGAAACATCGACACGATGTGAGCGAGGGTTGAGATCCCGAAGATTCCCATGAAGGCATAGCCAGCTGTAGCTGATGGGGTGTAAGGATAGAACTCCACCCAGGGATCAGTTCCATTCTGGCCCGGATGAAAGACGATATCCATGTTGATTGGTGATAGTATAGGTCATGTAACTATTTTATCTTTCACTTTTGGCAGGAAAAAGTACTACATTTATATAAGAGACAGTTAAATATCCCAAGTGTGATAGAACCCATTTCTAGATACCGAATCGGGCAATATCTGAACGAATACGCTTCATGTGGGGCGGGGGGGGGGGGGGCATCTAGGTCCACTTCGATCAGTTATGCTTCTTCTGAGATCCTCATTATGTTGGAGGCTGCCTATCTGGCATATTTTTAGAACTGGCAGGGGATAAAGATAAAACAGGATCCATATGGTGAACTCATTGAGTCTCTATACATCTCATTGCTCTAACAGGTTAGGGCTAGATGATGGAAAACCCCAAAAGGGGAAAGCATTACGAGTACGTAGGAATTTCTTTATTAGGAGCAGATCATCCTCAGTACTATACCACTGCAAACCTCTTTTCACTGCTGTGTGTGGGTCACTAGGCTACTAGATAGTGTGTGTGTTTGATCATGATCACCCAGTCCCTTCAGGCAATTGGAATTAAGACGAACCTGTTATTTCCAAGGCTGTATGTATGCGTAGGTTGAACAATACTTGCTGCCATTACCCGCTTGCCGCCAAATTCTCCAAATTTAGCCGAGCGCTTACGATTTTGCCACCGCTAACCATGAGCTCTCATATCAGTTGCTCCTCGGACTCGCTGTTCTTTGCTAAACATTTCACTCTGTTACGAATTGCAAGATACTGCTGACATGTCTTCGCACGAAGATAGCGAGGGCGGGCAATCACTGCCCAAACCAATCTCCCTATCCTTATCCAGTTCAAAGGGTCCCTCGAAAAAGACCGGCTTTAGCATCCAATCCGCAAATCGCGGCCGTCCCACCAAGTCCCTAGCAAACGGCCAGTCCCTCCCTCGGCGACCTCACCAACTCGATCATGGCGATGATTCAGACGAAGATGAGGCCGCTCCGGTCCTCGAGGAAGTCCGAGGCTTCAACACACTTACCGGTGGCGCCATCACTGCGGAAGGGCAGGCAGTCGAGGACAAGAACAAGCCACTGATCATCCCTGTCACAAGCAAAAACAACTGGCGCGATCGAGCGGGTGTCAATGCGAAGAAAGGCAAGAAGAACCTACTGCCCGCCGAAGTGCAAGCTATGCAGGCGGCGCAAAAGAATGGACAAGCACCCGGAGAAGCTACAATGGAGACCGATGCGCCGAGCATGGCGCACGGGTTAAGCTTTGCACAGCAGTCCACAGAGCAGGCACAGAACGGCAGGGCCGCGGATGAAGACCAGGCCATGCCTGATGCGACACCAGTCGAGTCCAAACCTCTCACCGACGACCAGATTGCTATGCAGGCGTTGATTCGGGAAAGCAAGGGTGAAGTCGAACGGAGGTCAGACCTTATCATTGAGGCTGCTACAAAAGGCGAAGAGGAAGACGCATCTGCCCAATACAGCGAGATCGGCTCCTTCCGAAATGATGTGGCTTCTCGGCCCGAGCCTGCCAGTTTAGACGCCTACAACGCCATCCCCGTTGAGGAGTTCGGCGCCGCCTTACTACGAGGAATGGGTTGGAAGGACGGTCAATCTATCGGGCGAGGCGACTATAGCAGTGCCACAGCCGCAGAGCGGGCAAATAAACCTCGTGTGCCAGAACGACGACCTGGGTTCCTAGGCATTGGCGCAAAGGATTCTGCCGGCGGCAAAGGTGCCGAAGCCGAGCTCGGAGCTTGGGGAAAGGCGGCTATGCGCAAGGCATCGAGGAAACAGGGCGAGGAGAACGACAAGGCCGAGGGCGTCTACATGCCTATTACAATGCGGAACAAGAAAACCGGCGAGCGCCTCACCGAAGAGGAACTCGCTGCTTTAAAAAAGGAGGCCAAGTCCAAGCCTGCCAAGGAAGACGACTGGCGCGAGCGACGAGACCGTAACCTTGAGAAGAGTGGGCGGGACAAGGATCGAGACCAGGACTACCGTAAACGTGACTATGATGATGCAGAAGATCGTTCTCGCCGGAAGACTGGATCCTCGCGACGCGACCGCAGTCGGTCTGCTGGTCGCCACTCTTCTAGTCGCTCTTCACGATACAATGACGACGATAAAAGCAACCGCGAAGACCGTTCTTATCGTGATCGAGACTATGACCGGGATCGTCGTCGAGACCGTGATGATGATAAGGACCGAAGAAGAGATGGAGATAGAGAGCGGGACAGGGACCGCAGTCATCGATCCCGCGATGATAAATACAGCAGCTCACGGCACTCGTCACACTCGTCTCGGAATGACCGAGACCGAGACCGCGATCGCGACTCTCGTCGGAGTCGCCGAGATGATTAAGGGACCAGACATTGGGTCGGAGAGATTTCCAAGGCATCTTCGAGGCCGCTCACTGTACATACAACATCACTGCTTTCTTGTCCTCCATCCACACTTCTAGCTTAAGACTACATAACAAAGAGATACCCTGAGCAATCAAAGCTTGTAGCTATGGCCGAAAACACGTTTCATGATACACTGTTCAATTCTATAAAGAGATGGCTTTTATCCTTCCCACCCATGGTACTCCAAGAACGAAAGCGCCAAATTCAATGTACAAGCAGGGCAAAAAGACTAAAGAAAGCCAGACTATGCTTCCAACATAATAACGTCCTTCTCATGCTCTTCCTCGTCACTGACATCACCCACAGTCAAATCACGCAGTCCACCAAGTCCAATACCACCATCCATCTCACCAAGAACCCACTCAACCAGGTAGCTGTCATCGACAAGCTCCTCAACCCGGCGATAGTGTCTCTCCGTATACGCAGCCAGCGCCTGCAGGATATCCTTCATACCCGCCGCAGCACGACCATCCTTTCCACGGACAGACTGAGTCGCAAGCTCCACAAAAGTAGACGCAGGGTACGAGCGGAACAGAGCGAACAGGATCCGCTGTGAGACGCGCGAGGTGCGGGCGTTGGTATTCCAGTCCCGGAGACGGAGCAGGAGAGTGCGCAGATTCGCAGGGTCCAGGCTCTGCAGCACGTCGTCGATGGCCGGGTTACCGGACAGACTGGCTTTCGCCTGCTCGCGTTCTTCGGCCGGGAGGGCGGGGTCGTCTGCGGCGTTGATCGCGGACGTGAAGAGCGAAAGCAGACGGCCTGGGTGGTTGAGTTGCAATGCCAGGGTGATGGCTTCGCGGTAGGCGCCGGCGCGGATGTAGTTCTGCAGCTCTTGGTCCTGCTCGATGCGGGCGGAGTTGGCGGTCACTGCGGCGCTGTAGGTGGCGGATGTGGTGTCGGTCCAGAAGGTCACTGTTGCGTCGGCGGAACCGGAGGCAATGGCGTAGGGGGTGGAGTTGAACTTGGAGGTGGATGGCTTCACGTCTGAGCGTGAGCCGGAGGGGGTTGGGCTGGCTAGCGCCCAGACTCGGTCGGTGTGGTTGTCCAGGGTTGTTTCGACTTCGCCGGTGTAGGGGGACCAGATCTTGACTAGACCGTCTGCAGCGGCGGAGGCGATGAGGGGGCGGTCCTGGATGGCGTTTTTGCGGGCTGTTGCTGCTTCTTCGTCATCCTCGTCGTCGTCCTGGACGTTAGAGACCTGGGGGGGAGGGAGCCAAAGGACTTTGAGGACACTGTTGGTGTGGCCCTCGAAAGTCAGGAGACAGCTGTAGTCAGATAGACTCCATAGCTTCACAGTCTTGTCACCCGAGCCTGTGACTACCAGGCCACGGCTTGTGCTGGTACGTTGGTCTGAGTTGATGATCGGTGTGCCTTGCGGAGCGAACCGCACCGACCAAACACCTCGCTTGTGGCCGCGGAGGACACCGACGGCTGAGCCCTCGTCGGCGGCCCAGACCTTCACGGTACGATCTTGTGATGCCGAGGCAAACAACTCGGATGTAGAATCGATATCAATGGCATTGATATCTTTCTCGTGAGCCTTGCGGGTATAGATTGCCTTAGGGGTGTGTGGCTTTTCTCCCGTCAAGGGGCCCAACTTGCTTGTATCCCATCGCTTGATTGTGCGATCTTGCGAGCCGGTAATTAGGAATGAGGGTGGGTGGTTCACAGGATCGTTATATGCTGCACTGCCGACAGGCGGTGGCACCCGAGGAAGGGCAATTGCTCCCAATGACTCGGCGTGGCCAGTGAATACGGCAAAGCAGGTATAGGAGGATGTCTGCGCGTCAATACGCCAAAGACGGGCTGTGTTGTCTTTAGCGCCAGTTGCTAGCCAGTGTCCTGACCAGTCAACATCAATGCAAATGATAATGTCGTCGTGGCCTTCGAGGTGCGTGATATCAGCACCGAAGTACTCCTCTCCTTGATCCGAGGGTCGATGTTCCGAGGGAGCAACCGACACAACACGAATACTCTCAGTGTTAGTAGCCAAAGCAAGCATTGATCGATCAGATCCGACGTAAGCTAGATCAATGATCTCATCATCATTGCCGGAAATGCGGCGAATAACCGCCAAAGGCTCCAAGTGTGACCCTGGCTTATAATCCGACAACGACTCGAGCGAGTGGAGTCGGAGAGTCTGGTCTGCGTGGACGGTGAGGACGAAAGGCAGGCCAGGGGCATACTGGATAGCGACAACACTCTCATATTCCTCTCCAGCCTCTTGCTCCTCTGTAACCTCGCTTCCACGATTGCAGTCCCAAACACGCAATTTGCCATTTTCTCCACCAATAACGCAAAGTCCGCTATCTGCAATGAAAGCTGCAGCTTCAACACTCTCCAAAACCGGAATGATTCTGCGAGTCTTCCAAGTGCGCGCATCCCAGACGATGACAGTCTTGTCTCGGCTGGCAGAAATCAATGCATTCTCTGACGGAGAAAACGATAAACTGCGAACCAAGGAGACATGTGATTCAAGCGACGCAATAGGCTTTCTCTTGTGCAGATCCCATACGCGCATTTTACCGTCTTCGCTGCCAGATGCTAGGCGGAATCCTGCAGTAGATCCTGCAAGAGTAGAGTCCTCCATATCTTCATCCCCATCTATAGCCTGTCGCTTGGACTTGTTCTTCTTAGAAGCAGACTTGGCCTCGCTGTCGGCTGTAGGGACCTCGAAAAAGCAAAGCGCAGAGATGACACCACCATGACCGTGGAAAGTGTGGGTGACAAAACCGCCCCTGATATCCCAGACCTTGATTGAGCCATCAGCACCACCAGTGGCAAGCAGGGTACCGGTGGGATCGACGGAAATGGTCACAACGGGGGCTGTGTGAGGCTTGAGGGTTCGGAGAAGTTTTGCTTCAATGCTCTGGGAAGTCTCGTCGAAAGTTGAGAGACCATAGATTCGCATTGACATCGAGCGCGAGCAGACAATGGCGTGTGAGGCATTTGGCGTTACTAGGTGAAATGTCAGTATTTCCTTTCCATGGCTGAGGGCATACAAAACTCACTGGCCAGTCCGGTGACAATTTCTCCATCCTGCAATGTTCATGTGGTTAGCGCTTTGGAATTGACAAATGATCTAATTCAACGGAGCTTACCCCCTCAAGACTAGCAAGCTGATTACCAGTCTCCAAATCGACGACCAAGGCATCTTCACCAACGCAGCTCAGCAAGATGCGCCCACTGGCATCCAGCGCTGTGCTGCCGCCGGTGTAAATGGGGCGCAGCGTGCGGGACGCCTCGAAAGTGGTTTTGACGATAGCTTTCGACATGACTCTGTAATATCTCGGCGTAAATAAGTAAAATTTAGCACGCCATTGCCCAGTCAAAGAACCGTAGAGATTGGACGATCGCAAAAAACGGCAGCTCGAGCGGGCAACTTTTTTTGATGTTTGCATTGTTTGGTTGGTGATAAGATACGGCTGATGCCTCAGGCCAAAGTTTGCGCATAACGACGGACACTTCTAGGTACCTAACGATCGTTTGCCTTCGTCACACTTATTCTTCATCGCACGTGCATGTTCCTCCTGGATCTGCAAATCTCATCCCACTTCATATTGATACTGTACTAGAAGGCGATGTAGCTTCGCTACTCGCCCAGTGATCTTGCGCGACATGGGCCGACAGGCTTATTTGAACCGGCTTGCTTTGGTAAGCTTCATATTCTCCTTTGCGAACCCTTCCCTGTGTTTCCAGATAAGATTCCATGTCTTTGGACTACCTGGCAATCGAATCTGCTTTACTCCGAGAAGCACAGAAGCCGTCTGAAGCTCCACATCTTCTCATTTAGCCCTGCCTCGTTGTTTCCTATCTGAATATACAAACATACCCCAACCGCCTCTTGCCATATATACATCCATGCTTGTTTGAGTCTTATCAGAATTGGGATGATAAGTTGTATTAACCGTCTTCAAGGGCCGTTCACCATATGAAGCTCCCGATAATGCGGAGGTTGACCCCTCAAATCCAGTCCGACGGATTTCCAATATCCATGCAGATAACTACATGCAGCAGTATGATATTCGAGGACATCCAGTGAATCCCGAGTCCAAGGCTTTTGGGAAAGAACTCCGGAGAGCCAAGAATGACATACTTTCAACCATGGGGATCGTCGTCAGCAGAGAAGACCGAAAGTCTAGTAGTCCCGACGAACAGCAAAAGATCAACCAGGTTGCGAGTGAAAATGACTTTGGATTGGTCATAACAACTCTCGATCAACTTTTCATCTTTTTTGGTGGCTGGTGGACCTCATCACTCACTAGTCGAGTACAGGTAAATCAATGCAATCATGCCACTTCTAGAATACAAGAGCGCTGATTTTTGACATTTGCTGTTCAGACTTACAAGCATTATGCGCATTCTGCCTTGCTCGATGTCATAAAGTCTGAAAGAGACACTATGGGGATTTTCAGGTTCCATTTTGCAGGTATTCCTGCCTGGGCAATGTCAAGTGGATTGGCTATAGCTCGTGAAAACCCCCTGAAGCGTATTTTTCTTTCTCTCCGAGACTATGTCCAGTCTTTGACGGGCGACTCGCTTGCTGTTCGCTCTTTGTTCGGCTTTGTGTACACTTTGTGAGTATATTCTTCATCTATTTGAAACGACTTGAAATACTGACTATCAATGAAGGGCGAGAAGTTCTGTGCTCATGTTGTCTGTGGAGTTCTACATGTACTCCACACTGCAATCGCTTTCCCTTGTGTCTCCCGTTTCCATTCCCGGTATTCACCTTCTGCTTCCTTTTGGTGGGGAATCTTTGCTGCAGCTACCGCAACTTCCCACTGATTTTTCCCCTCACTCACTAAGCACGTGGGTCGTGGGTCTGTTGACCTCCCCCGGAGTTTTGGTGTATCTCTATGGATACTACTTGCGGCCAGAGCTTGAAGAGCGGATCTATCGATTGATTAGACGACGCCTCCCAAAGCCAACTCTCCCAGATGAGCTTTCAGTCCGGGTTGCCTACGAAGAAAACCTGATAGAGTGGGTGGTGCCCACGCTGGGCCGCAGGTCAGACGAAGAAATGCACCGTGCCAAACTCACACTGTTGGAAGATATCAAGTATGAACTGGCTATTTTCCGGAGGTGGGTGTCATCATTTTTCGGACTGAGATCGAGTAAATTGGCGGACGAGCAAGCTCTCCAGTCCATTAGAGACGAACGAATTGAGAACCTCCGCAATTCGATTCAGCTGTTGCAAAATGAACTTGATGGAGTCCAAATCAACCCTGATGATGAACAAGCACCGGGTGATCTTGTGCCTCGTCCGCTGGGTGTCACTCCTGATACTCAGCTTGCCGCTGCTGCATCTCGACCACGACCACGATCACAAGATCCAGTTGGATCCACTCATTCCCGAGAAAATTCGGACTCCGGATTAGGTCAAATACTTACAAATGAGGATCGCATGTCTCAGTCGCCTGGGGAAATGAGCAATGACTATTTCTCCGGAATAGCTACTGCTGGGCCAACAAGTAGCCGAGAGGCCACCTCGAACGTGCACGACCCGCAGGACCAAACAGATCACTTGCAAAATGGTGAGCCTTTTGCTATGGATCGACAGAATTCGCGATCTAATACTCTGTTTTCTCGCCCATCCTCACCAGAGACATCACCTCCTACTTCCCCCCGTGTCAGAGCGTCCTTGATCCACCAGAGCTCCGACGTTATCACGATGCAGCTTGAGTTGCTGGGCAATCGCAATCGCAGCCCGCAGCACCAAGCCTCAACCCTTGCCCGGCTAAATGCGCTAACAGGCAACAATGTGTCAGGATCAAACGAAACGCCAGATGCCACGGATAGAAGATCCATTGCTGAGTTCCTCGAGGCTCTGATATTAAGCCAAGCCCAGCGTCAACGTGAGCAGCAGCAGCAGCAGCCACGGCCGGCAGCAGATACCGATAGCCTCTCAAGTCTCACTGCCGGACCGTCTACAGCGTCCTCCCAAGTGGCAGCGCAATATCCGGCCCAAGGCACTCAAGACACTGACGTTCCAACATTAGCATCCGTCGAGGAGGCACTGGAGTCCCTTGTTCCCAATACCCCCCCAGCCCCGGAAGAACCAAATGACGGGGAGCCCCCTGATGAACCAATCCTTGGCGCAAATACAGACCATAATGAAGATGTTCAGTCCGACAACCTTGTCGAGTCAGCCATACCCCCTCTTACCTCTGGAGAAGTGGCAAGCACCTTATCGCCCATTCACCGCGTAACCCTTCTTTCGGCGTACCCAGTGGACTCCCTTGCATCCCATCTCGCCGCTACAATCAGCAGCATTCTACTTGCTCCTCTTGAAACACTTTACCTTCGTTCATTAACGCGATCCTGGGTCTTGGCGCATCCTTCTTGTGTTGCTTCTTCTTCGAATCTTCATCCATTGGGTCTTTGGTTTGGTGGAAGGACTTGGTCAGACATAAGCGCCTACACCTGTCGACTTACTCTTATGAGAGGGATGCAAGTCGCAATCAGAGCAGGAGTTTGGTGGTTCCTGGTGGGCTCGACAATGAGAATAGGGAGGAAGTTCTGTGGCTGGGGAACCTTGTGATGAACTGTTAGTCCTTTTGGGCCTCATTGATCCATCGCTTGTATTTCTAGTCAACCTTTTGTTTTGTGATGGAACATTTGCACTGCATACTCTAGCTATCTCCTAATTTTGACGTACAGCAGCAAAAATACGAAGAACATAATTTCGTCATTAGTTGATGATACATTGAATCTACATGTAGTCCACATGATAAAGACACCGAAGGAAACAGCAAGATTAGAGCCCGAGTTGACTTCATCCGAGGTCAGATTAATTATCTTAGCTCATGCACGACCCTTTGCCTTATTCCCTGGTACCTTGCGACGCTCCCAAACCATGAGGTATCCCTCCCGCGTGAAAAGCGTCTCGCTTTCCGCACTCTTGACAAACAGATCCTGAATCTCGAGCCATTCCGGGCCCCGCTGCTGCTTTGCAGAATTGCCGTTCTGGTTGCGAGCATTCTGGGTCGACATCGCTTTATCGTGGAGTTGGACAAGCCATGAGACCTTCTCGCTACCGCCACCGGCTCCACTAGAGGAACCGCCAGCTCCTGATGCGGCATTGACGCCCTTGTCAACAGCATCATCCATTGCACCAGGTGCGGCAATAGCAGGGTCAAGGATAATGTTTGCGACGAGATCATAGAAAATTGGCTCGCTGGGTGAGCAGACGTCGGGATTTGGCTCAACATAGGGGGACATATCCAATGAGTGGGGAGAGGGGAAGGTAACGATGGTTGGGTTTCTCTCAGAGACGAAGCGGTTCTTGCTGAATCGCTTGATGTGGAAAAAGAGGTAGGGAGGAAGAGGGTGGAGGAGACGGTGTCGAACACGGTGGGCCAGCTTTTCTGACGCCGTGTAACCATTATATTTGCTCAACAGGGTGGTCAAGGGAACCTGTGGGATGATCGATTCCCGGTTGGCAGATTGGAAGAGGGGTGTAGGGGGTAGGTCCAAAGTTAGGATGAGGAATGGAGTGACCTGGCTATTTATCGTGCCAGATTCAGTGAATACCAAACGGGCATTTTGAGTGTCTGAGTGAGCGGTGATAGCTTGACTTTCGATCCGTACACGGCCTTGAAACGCAGCGTGCACAACACTCGTGGGTGTTGGTGAGGGTTTCTTTGATCCCCCCAAGGCGAGATGCAGAGTGTTTAGGAACCAAGACAAGAACTCCACGGGATCTGCCTGGTTCGTGAGCGTGAAACGCTTCGAGGATCGGATAGCAATCTCCTGTAGTAACTCATGCGGAGAGACATGTGATCGAAATGCCTTCGGATTCCATAGCTTGCGGACTAAAGTGCTGAAACGAAGAACTATTTCCGGTGTGCCGGGAGTGGGGAACTCGTGAAGGAGGAAGAAATTGCGGATTGGGAAAACGTGTGCCATTAGTTGAGCTACCACGTTGACGTAGTCGTTGGCTTTGATGTTGTTCATGCCAACGAATCCTGCAGATAAATATGATTAGCCTCAAAGAATACTGGTCTTATGATGTGGCTGGCTCTTACCTGGTCTGTACTTGGACCCCGAAAGGTCCCAAGCATCGTGCACTTCCTTATCGAGCTTGATCACCTCGCTTTTCGTGTAGTGTGGATCAACCACATACTTGATGTCATCCAGACTCTTATTTTTGACTTCATAGCCTTCGGGCAAAACATAGACCTTTCTCGTGCCAATGTTGATGAAGACGTGGTGTCCGACTTCAAGCGCGTGATAATATGCATGTGATTTGGGTCCACGACCCTGGAAGTATTTGCCACACACAAGGCACGCGTAGACATTGATGTTTGAAAGACTGATAGAACACAGCTTCTCGAAATCGAAATCCAAGATCTCGCGGTTGATTGTGTCGAGGTACAGGTCGCCGTAGCCTTCCATAGGAGCGCTTTGCCGCTTCGGGGCGCTGAGCGCAGGCGCATCCTCGTCAATATCCGAGAGCCCAGAAGGATCCTGCTCGCCCTCTTCAAGTTCTTCCCCTTCTATCTCGGCTGCTCCTTGAACGTCGACTACATTGCAATCATCCTGCTTCAGGTCTTTGCTGCTCATTCGGTCTGCGAGGACTGCGCCGTTGTTAGAAACATGCTCGTTTTCGTCCTCGACTCGAGCCTTTTTCGAGGCAGGAGAGCCGGGGAAATCTTGCTCCAAGGGAAGCTCTGCGTGTCTTTTTGACATTGTGAGATGGGTTGCGATAAAGATAAAAGTTGAAGATCACGGGAGTTCTTGACCTTCCGAGAGCTTAGGATACGATTTGGTTGCAAACAAGTCAAACATTTGTCAGGCTGGAGTCAACGCAGTGTACCTTCTACAACATACAGCCATAGTATGGATTCATTAACAGTCCATTTCAAGCAATGAGTGTCTTGAATTTGTCTGTTATGTATTTAAGACCAATTAGGAATCTACTCCTTACTTGATTCGCTACAACCTAAATCATGTTGACCGTTCAACTACCTCGGAATCAAAGAAAACGTCATAAGATGTGATGCAACAAACGCCGTCTGTCGACCTTCAAGCACTCCGGACCACTTTATCGTTATCAACGGCAATTTCTTGCACACCCTCCTTCGTCACGACCTTCACGAGGACCTATAGATTATTGAGTCAGAATGACAGTTTTTGAGAATTGCTCCTGGACAACTTACCCCCTTGTAGTCAATGGGTAGCCTGCGCTTCAGCTCATCTGTACACAAGGTGAGGAGCTTGAGGCCCTCCTCAAGTGAGATGTCGGGATGGTGGTGTTTGTCGAGAATTGAGAGGCAGTAGTATCTAGCGGAGTCAGCATCATTGTCTTACGCTGTCATCCGGCCCTTCGTATCATCCGTTATCAAAGTGCCATGGGACATACTGAGCATAGCCATGAGCGGCATATGGTAGGGGCGCCAGTGACGCTAGATAATCAATCCAGTACAAGTGAGGCTTCTCAGAGACCGGATCTATTCCACCTAGCAACAGGTTTACTGTGTAGGGACTCCGTGACCGCAGGCTGCGCGCCAATTCTCCTCGAACGAAGTTGGCAACGGCAGAAGGGCTGAGCTCGGTATCGTTGCGCATACTGTAGAGGGCGGCATTGGCTTGGATGTATTCGGCAAATTGGACTAATGGAACCCATGTCATTAGCATCTTGTTTAGCTCATCGGAGGAGCTACCTACCGGTATCTCCAGATTCGCCAGAGAAGGCCATCAATGTGTGCTTGTTCAGCTGTCGTGTCTTATCATCCTCGGCCTTCAGAACTGTCGGGCCTCTCATTGCGGCCTTAGATGCGGCAAGAATGACGAAGTCCTTGCCGGCGATACCCAAAAGAACCTCCCTAGCGCGCTGTCAGTGAACGTTTCCGGATATAGGAGAACGATCGGCTTACATGTTTGCGATTTGAAAGGTAAATAGGAAAGAACAAGCAAGTAGATGATTGGAAAATACGGAGGGGAGTAGTGGTCGACTGAGGATGGCCGCGCGGTGAGCTTGACGCCTGGAGCTCCAGTCAGCTCCAACCCGCTGAGTCAGCCGCCGCTTAGCGCTTTTTTTTCTGCCAAAAAAAAGTTGAAGTTTTGATCTCCGCAGTCCAAGTCTTTCGAGAACGCCATACTTTCGATCTTTTTTACGGAGATCCAGAAACGGCAGGTCTGACAAAACGTCGCCATGTCGTCCTTTTTCACTGTACCCAATTCCCAGCGCAAGCGGAAGAGAGACGACCGCGCCGCAGCCCCGGGATCAAAAAAGCGAGGCGTAGATGCCAAAACCGACGGTGGTCGACGCACCAGGGAGAGAGAAGAATCCATTTCAGGCAGTGACCTAGATGATGATGCTGCGATTGACACCGCAGAATCGGGTGACGAGAGTGGTTCGGACTCAGATGACGGCGAAACCGCGGCGGATCGAAGATTGAAACTCGCCGAACGCTACCTGAGTAACATTCAAGAAGAAGTCGACGAAGCTGGATTCGACGCAGCAGACATTGATCGAGACTTGATTGCAGAGCGATTGAAGAAGGATGTCGATGAATTTAAAGGACGGACGTTCCGTCAAATCGCTGCAAAGTTATCCGTTCCCACGGCGCCCCATACGTTTTTCCGCTCAGATACCCAGTCAACGACTGCCATCGCAGTTCACCCGCCATATGTCTACACTGTTTCGAAGGATAAGGTGTTGACTAAGTGGGAATTGGCTGAACCCAGTGTACCAGCTTCCACGGAAGTGAATGGCGATAATGATACTTCCACACGGCCCCCGCGTCCCCAGCGCAAGAAACCCAAGCGTGTAAAGTACGCTCGGGGTATGCGCAAGGTCGGTGAATCAGGCGAGGATCAAGGACACACGAAGAACATCCTATCCGTTGCTGTTTCACCTTCTGGAAAATTCGTGGCCACCGGTGGAGAGGACAACAAACTCATCATTTGGGACGCAGAGACTTTGACGCCGAGCAAGACCTTCTTGCACCATAGGGACTCGGTTTGCAGTCTGTCTTTTGCACGCCACATCTCAACAATGAGTTCTGGAGAGCAGCTGTTCTCGGGCTCATACGATCGCACAATTAAGACATGGTCCATCAGCGGAGCGGGCCACGCCTATGTTGAAACACTCTTCGGTCATCAAGATCATGTCACTGGAGTTGCTGCCATGACCATTGACGAGTGTGTCAGTGTTGGTGCTCGGGATCGCACCGCCCGTCTGTGGAAGGTCGTGGACGAAACACAGCTCGTGTTCCGCGGCGGTGCCTCAAGGAATGCCCCTTACCACGAGAGCAACATCGACTGTATCGCCCCACTTCCGCCCACCCACTTTGTCACTGGTTCAGACTCTGGTTCCCTCTGCCTTTGGTCGGTTCACAAGAAGAAGCCTCTCTACACAGTCCGTCTGGCTCATGGTGTGGACCCAATTCCCCCCCTGAATGTGCTATCACCTGAGATAGACGAGGCGACTGCCGCCCACAACACACGGCACATGCGCCCCATGCCGCGCTGGATTACCGCACTGGCTACTCTACCGGGTACCGACGTTGTCCTCAGTGGCAGCTGGGACGGATGGATCCGCGCATGGCGCGTATCAGAAGATAAGAAGACGCTGATCCCTCTCGGCCCCATCGGTGCAGGCTCTCTCAGCACCGCAGCACCAGACACTCCCTCGAAGCAACTCAACCAGACCCTTGCCCTTGATGCTACCCCTGAGTCAGAACAGAAAGATCTAGAGCCCTTGATCAAGGGAGTCATTAATGATATTGCGGTCTTTGAACGACGCCCTGACTCTGATATCCCAGGTGGTGAAGGAAAATCCAAGGCTGAGACCGTGAACGAAGCTCGTGGTCTCTCCATTGTCGCTGCTGTCGGCAAGGAGCACCGATTGGCTCGTTGGAAGTGCTTTACCAACAACTTCTATGAGGGTACCACTTCGGGAGGTCGCAATGGCGCCGTCGTCTTTGAGGTTCCCTTTGTTAATGACACTGTGAGGGCTGATGTATAAACCTTGTTCATAATTCATCTTCTGTCTCGATCTCGGTCATTGGTCGGGAATAAAATGGGGAGCGTTGCTCGGGGTTTGGTGTATTTGGAGTCCGATTTGTGTATTTCTACTATTTTTGCATATGTGCCGGGTTCCTTCGGTGCTGTGAAATATTCAATCATATCCCTCTTCCAATCATCAAATAATTTTGACATGGTAGAAATTTAGGCAGACGATCCTAATGATCAGATACCAGTTATATGAACAATGAATCATGACACTATAAAAGCAAGCCTCTAGACTCTGTTTGCTATCGCACAGACTTGCTATAGAAGAAACTTATAGATGTGGCAGAGCCTGGTGGCGTGTTTTATAGGTCGTCTAATGTGTACTTGACGGCTACGTAGATTTTACGCTTTTAACATGCAAGAAACGACCCAAGGCCAGTAACCGAATCCGAGTAAAGATAAGTAGGGGTATTCGCAAAGTATTGTCAGGCCGAAAACAGGATAGAAGGCAACAACAGAAGTATGAGGATAGAATCCAGCCGTTGAAGCCATGGAAAAGAAAATAAAGTTGCCCTTGAAGACGAAAATGCCCGTAACACCAAGCATGCCCTCTTAGTTTCACCCAAGCGCCGCGCTGAAATTAAAAGCAAAACATTAAACAGGTCGATCGACGGCCAAGCATACACTGCCCTCGGTGGATGCAGATTTGGTCTAATATGGCGAGAATCTGGCACGCCGCCTTTGTGTGGCTCTTCGCATCGGTCCGACTGGCTGATCTTCGTCGGAATCATCGAGAGTTATCGCATTGTGAGGATTGTTGCCGTGCTGTGTGGGCCGGCGCCCGATGGATCTGACAGCTCTGACAGGCGGCGAAGACACCGATGCTTCGGATGTCTCGACAAGGTCATCAGAGTCCGGTATCACCATAGGAGCCCTCGCTGAAAGCCACGTAGCTTCGCTGGGCGCTTGCAACCACGGAGGTCGCTGTGAATGTTGTGGAAAAGCTCGACGAGGCGGTGCGGTTCGAATTGCGTCTTCCTGTTCATCTGAAACTTCCTCGTCCTCTTCTCCGTCGCTTGTTTCACCTGACACATCTTCCTCTTCCTGCTCGTCGTCGGATGCCTCGTCGTCAAAGTACCCTGCATTGGTTCTATAGTCGAGACCAATGGGCCTGGGAGAACCATCACTGTGATCATCATCCACAACAGTTGCGGTGCCACGTTCTGATTCCGACGTACTCCCGAGATAATGACCTTCGGTGTCAATGAAAGAACTCGTGGGTACATGGTCATTCTCAGCATCAATGAATGAGTCCGACTCGTCATATTCATTTTCCTCTTCGTCTTCTTCGTCATATTCACTCCCATTGGTGTTACCCGAAGCGAGGAAGCCACCTGCATGAAGGGGAAGATCCAGCCTGCCGCCGGATTGACTCATGATTCTTCCGATTCTTCCGAGCTCGTCGAAAATAGCCCTGTCTGATCCAGTGAATTCAGGGCCGTAGGGGTCTGCATAGTCATCCTCCGAATTTCCATCGCCATCCAGATCCTCCATACCATCAAGTGAGTCTAGGTCGGAATCGCTGTAGTCGGCTGAATCGTCTGTTCCTACGGAATGCGGCCGATATCGATAACCGCATCCTGCACAGTTTACTCCATCTTCGAGCTCCCATGCGCAATGCGGACATCGAGCCACACCATCATCGATGTCAATCACAGGTTGGAGTGGGGGAGCTTTTGGCTTGAAAAGTCCACCGAACAGACCTCCTTCCGTGGGGTGATTGTTCGCCCTGTCTCTCTCTAGTCTTTCCGCTTCCTCCATTTGATGCTTCTTGTGCTCTGTGGTCGTTTCGCCTTTGTCCAGCAGCTCAGCTCGACCTGTGAATATTTGTACAACGGCCCGGACCTGTACAACAAGACAAATGTTAAATCAGAGAAAACAAAATAGAGCTTGTCAAAACTTACCAGATAGGCTGGTGTCGGTTGTATCTTGACAGGCGCGCGGCAGTCTGGGCATGTTCGCTTTGATCTTCCTCCGGCAAACCATGACGACAGACACTGGGGAGAATTCCGGTCAGCGCATGCAGCTGTGAACAAAAAAGCATGAAGTGACTCACTGAGTAGCAGAATGTGTGCCCGCAAGCGATAGTATATGGTTCATAGAGGGGCCGGATGCAAATTCCACACTGTATCAGAGTGCGAATATCATCAACATGGCTTTGGAGGGTGTTGACGAGCTGGACATTACGCGTCAGTTGTGGTACTCTGTCATGTCGAATAGTTGCGGGAGGTGACTTACTCCGGATGCCTCACCCCCAGAAGAACTTTGAGATGCCATCTTGACTTTGT
This sequence comes from Penicillium turbatum, assembly GCA_030762825.1. Classification (NCBI taxonomy): domain Eukaryota; kingdom Fungi; phylum Ascomycota; class Eurotiomycetes; order Eurotiales; family Aspergillaceae; genus Penicillium; species Penicillium turbatum. Next base: position 261,754 of record JAUJYX010000003.1, on the reverse strand, counting down.
AAGACTGATTAGACTGGATTTTCCGCACTCAGCGCGTGGCGCATCAACCGGAGTGTGTTCGAGGCGTCTTGAGGCGAGGGCGCGAGTGCCAACAAAATGCAGTGGGGTCCCGGCGGATAAGAAAAGTTTCGCGAGGTGGCAAGTTGTGGTCAACGAGCTTTGGCAGAGCCAATGCCGGTGAGTGAGAGCAAGCAGTGCGGACAGCGAGGACAGGCTGAATCTGAAAGAAGGTCAAAAGTAGGTCAAAAGAAGAGAAATATGACCCAAATTCTTTAAGTGAGGGCAGATGTTATTCCGGCCTCAGGCATCAGCATATCACATGTTCATGCGCCAGGAAGGGGCATCGACAACAACTTCGAAACTGACAAGTCACTTTTCGCTCCTTGATAACTATTTATCTGGATGGTGTTGGATTTGTTGATTGGCTGCATAGTAGTTACTTGTCTACTGCGATTGCTGAATTCATTCAAATAAGATCGTGTGGCTATGTCCGTAGTTCTTTGAATGAAGCTCTTTGATGGCCACCAAGCTGCCCAATGCCCCCCCCTCTTGAATGACTGTACCCTACATAGACTACATGTACAACGTCTTACTGCTAAGGTTCTCTCAGGTGTTGAAACCTAGTCATAGATCGGGTTACAGCAATGCTAGTCCGTCCAATATTATGATCACCAGGGTGTACCTGCTATACGTTGGAAAGTGCCTATGTCGACTATCACAAATCAAGCAGGGGTTATCATGGGGTTTCCCTCCTTTTGATAATTTATGTACATAAGGTATAGCCGAGGCCATGTGGATATGTATGTAGGCTATATACTCTTATTTAGGTAGTGACTTATTGTGTGATCAATGGACCTTCGACCTCTTCGATCCACCACACACGTGGCCAGACGATTACTCGCACTTGACTCGCACTTGACTCGCACTTGACTCGCACTTGACTCGCACTTGACTCGCACTTGACTCGCACTTGACTCGCACTTGACTTGCACTTGACTTGCACTTGACTCGCACTTGCACTTTTGCACTTGACTTGACTCGGACCTGCACTTGACTCACACTCGACTTGACCCGCACTTTTCTCGTACTTTTCTCGCACCTCAGGAGTCACCTAACCTCCACCCTCATTTGCTCTTGGCTTAGACGGAGAACAAAGAGAAAGGCCCAAGACGCGCCAATAGGGCATAATTCTTTACAATCAGATAAACCCAGATCTTCTACTTTATACGCTTTCAGAGGTGCATGTACCTAGATGGATTTGGAAAGCTTGGGCATGAGCTTTGTTATCCTCATGCATGATCTCGATCCCGAACAACATTTACCATTCTAACAAAGGTTTTGTACACTCATCTAAGGGTATATCTGTACAATGTAAAGTGTAAATTACTCTCAGACTGTTGGAAGCCTGAATACTTGCTTTTCATTGTTCTTGTGTCATCATTGCAACGCCTCAGATGATCTCGACGGCTTTAATATAACCTATATATAGTTATATATCTCGACCAAAAAGTCGTATAAAAATGATTATCTTATGCTGTTCTGATGGGACATACGCGCTCGACAAGCCAGGGATGAAGGACATAATCTATATTTTTTAGACCAATAACAAATCAAATCAATCAATCAATTAGTACATAGAGAGTCACAGCCCTATGCGAAATTAGCCACCCCGGGTATGTTGGCAGATCTCCGCGCCAAGACTGCGGATCCCCAATTCTCCCTGCCTGCAACGCCAACTTCTGCTCCAATCAACCTCCAGCTGACCTCCGATACAAACTATCACCGCTTTGACAGTCTACTGTGGTTCCACTCATTAAGGTATCTGTCTCAATCCATCTTGCCAGCACAGGAGACATACACGAAGTCACCAGCTATGGCGGCCGAGTCAACGCAAGGTGACAGCCACGACAAGGCGTGGGAGAAAGCGGAGAAAAAGTTCGCAAAGTATGTCTCATGTCTCTTCATTTTTCCTGATTTGAAGGTTCTTTGTTTTATGATCCCCCCAAAACATGTTATAGCGTTTCCAAAGCTATCCGTCATCAAGCATGCCGTCCGTGGGGTCCTCTTTACAAGGAGCACTCTATGGCACCTTCAGAGGAAGACACTCATAGCAACACTCTTTCGGCAGAGATTCCACTATCGATTAGAGCGAACGCGTGCGCCGCCTGCTATACTGATAGCTGACTTCGAGTTTTAGTAAACATGCTAGCGAATACTACGATCCATGCCAAGACTTCGCTGATCGGAGTCTTAAGTGTATGAAGCGGAATGCGTATGACCGTGAATTGTGCCACGATTACTTCCAGTAAGTTTCAGACATTACCGTCAGCTATTACCACTATCTTGACTCGACCTCCGTCGAGTAACTGATCTTTGGCACCTTCTGGCCAGCTCATACACTATTGTTATCATCACAACAGGCCATGGCGGTTTAACTGACCATTTCTCCTATCCAGGGCTTATCGTGATTGCAAAAAGAACTGGGTAAGAGCCTATCTGAATATTTTGAACCTCCTGCCTTGGGAAGGTTTTGTATCTCATCTGCGAATCTCGTTACCACGTCAGAGTATATTCGCTCGCTAACAATAGCCATAGCTCACCCAGAAAAAAGTCTCTTTGGCTCCTCAATCCAAATGATGACTTCCTGTCGCTCCGGACCATGCTTATCGAAGATATCGACAACTGATGTGGCTGGCCCAAATCCCTGATGTCCCTCAAGTAGCCGTTTCGCATGCCACCGCGCAAGTTGTGTTATTATGTCATCACTACGCTGGGGTAGGTAATCACATACCACAGGTTTTGGCAAGGCGGCCTGTTCTCATGGTCTGGCGCTGATCTATGAGATAAGTGAGTGTTCTCTTTTGGGATTGATTTTCCTGCGGCTTGAAAATATACACAGTACATGTATATTGGACAGGTACCACTCTGGATTATTGGAGCATTGTATCATAACATGTTTTTAATGGCATTTTATCTTGTACAAGTGTAATATCTCACTTGAAATGATGCTTAAATTATAGGCGCTGTGATTACTTTTGGAACTCAGACCCGAGCATATACAGCTAAGACAGCTTGTGTGAATGTGTCTCATTCTTCACATGGATTTCATCTCACTTTCTGCTATCCACGTGACACACATCATGGCGCATCTTCAAGGGGAAGACGTGTAATGTAATGTGTATTGTTCTAAGACTACAGTTATATTCGAAATTGGCTTCCGACCATGCTTTATGCGGGGGAATTGTTTTTTGGAACCCTAACTCGAGACACACTAGGCCCGATACGGATAGCATGAATGCGCACCAAAATTACAGCGTACAGTTCTTTCAATACATTCAATACGTCAGTCGTGCATTAAACACGTGAAGCAAAGGGCTGTTGATTGCATGATGACTTATTTTGAATGAATCATACAGGATTATTGGAAATCAGATTTAACTCTACAGTCATAGACTTTCATTCCCGAACCCTACATGGTTGAAAGGCGCTAATGCAGATATAGTAATTCAGTCGATATCCGAGTTCTTAAATAGAACCTGTTTTTACATGACACAGCGGGACATGATGTCCCTTCATGTTCGTGTAATTTACACGAAACTCCTATACACTTTACGCCACCTTGAACCACGGTTTGTCTTCTCTACATGTAGCCATAGGGTTCTTTCTTCCTTTGCATATTAGTCTTTAGCACTACCCGTGGAGCCTACGTTCTATTAGGTAATTCGGGATATTTTTGGGTCAGTAGTGATACGAAAACCATCTCAACTGTGCGGTTTCATTACCGTTCAAAACCGAAACATGTTAGGGTATCTACAGTGGTGTTCCAAGAGTACAGTCACTCCGCAAAAGCCCGCCCGGGCGTCTCCGTCAGATTAGATAAGCGCCCCACATATTTACAAGTACCTAGGTACCAATTCAAATCCATGGATTTTGATAAATTCAACCCCCTTATTGAAACCAGCCATTAAACCATCAATTTTAATATGAAAAATATAGAAAAATCAGGCTATATAGAGAATCAGTAGACCTATTTATATGCTTCTTCAATATTTAGTATACCACCCCTCCGCCTCAATTACGGCCTGTACCCGGCGGGACATGCTAGAAATCAAATCGGTAAACAAGTAAAAAGTACCTACCTAGGAAAACGCGCATGTGGGGCCAGGTTGGACGGAGACTTTTGCGGTAGAACTGTATTTCCACGGGTACTTCGGGCCCCAATTCAGGGTCTGACCGCCATTCAGACCGCTTACTATATTTGGTTGATCAAAACTCGCATGTCATAACACGCTAGTATATAAAATCACGCGTTTAAGGTCATTCAGCCCTCTTTTCTTGCCTCTATAGCGCTGAATAATGTCTCTATACGTGGGACAAGAGGCCCGGAGCCTGACTGTCTTACCAGAGCTAAGATCTGTGAGCTACATTGTACGATTACCTAATTTTCTAAGCTTCTGCCGAGCAATAATAAAAGTGGGTCCTATGCCCCGAAGTACCCGTGGTCAAATACTCTTGGAACACCACTCACTGTACATGTAGTACATGTAGTTCGACTATCACCTCAAGAACAGTCCGGAACTTTTGTTATGTATACCACGAACTAGCAGTCTTCAATATAGCTATAGCTATCGAAAAGTGATGATAAGCTCTTATTAACTAAGCAAGTTTCTCAGACTCCTACAATCTCTATAGAAGCAAGCACAGCGTGGGCATCTGTCCTCAGCGGGAGCTGGCCTAGGAAAAGCTGGAGAATATACCGATACAGTACTTATCACAGGTTTCGTCTGTCAACTTCAAAGCTCAAAACTCGACCGTTTTCGAGTCCAATAGCGACTTGACCTCCTTGTACATCATAACATGATGGGACTAAATCGGACGTTAATCGAAACAAGGGCGCTTTTCCGTGGTATATCCATTGATTTTGGACATATATATCTTGCAAAGACCCAATGTAATTTTCGAGTCCAACCTGAGTTCCTTTCAGCTTGATTAAACCCATGTTGGTTAGAAGGTATTGCTTGTCCGCCGAGAACTTGATGGTGGATGCAGATTCCGATGTTTCGATCTCGCGATACAAACGAAATGTCGAACGATGACCAAGGTTATGTTTGACATATTTCGATGCCTTGAGAGGAAACTCCAGTGGCCAAACCCTGATGGTTCTGTCAGACGAGCCAGATGCAATTTGCTTGCTATCCGGAGAGAAAGCCAGGGAGATCACACCCTTAGAGTGGCCTACGAGTTTTTTTCGGTAGTCACCCGTGGAGGCATCCCAAAGTTTGATGGTCTTGTCAGAAGATCCGGATGCGATATGCTTGCCATCCGGAGAGAAAGCCACAGCGGTCACCCAGTCTAAGTGGCCTATGAGTGTTTTTTGGTAGTCGCCTGTCACGACATCCCAAAGCCGGATGGTCTTATCAGAATGGCCAGATGCAATCTGCTTGCCATCTGGAGAAAATGCTATGGCGCTCACCCAGTCAAATTGGCCTCTGAGTGTTTTGATAAGCTCGCTCGTTGCGGTATCCCAAATCATGATAGTGTTGTCCCTAGAGCCAGATGCGAACTGCGTACCATCTGGAGAGAAATCCACAGCTCTTACCAGGTACGGATGGCCTGCAATTATCTCCTGGTTGACACTAATCATAGTGTTCTCAACTTTGATAGTGTTACCAGGAGAGCCAGATGCGATCTGCGTACCATCTAGAGAGAAAGCCACCGCAGTCGCCAAGCCAGAGCCAGAGTGGCCTAGAAGTGTCCGATGACCACCTGTCGCTGCATTTCAAAGTTTAACAGTCTTATCGAAAGAACAAGATAAAATTTCCTTGCCATCCAGAGAGAAAGACACAGCAGCCACCCAATCAGAGTGACCTATGAGTATGCATTGGAGGTCACCCGTTGTAGCATTCCACAGCTTGATAGTCTTGTCATGAGAACTCGATAGAATCTGCTTGCCATCCGGAGAGAAAACCACAACGCTGACCCAGTCAGAGTGACCTAAAAGGGACTTCCGGTAGTCACCTTTCACAGCATCCCACAGCTCAATTATAGAATGATTTGTGCCAAGTACAATCTGCCTGCCATCCGGAGAGAAAGCCACAGCGGTCACCCAGTTAGAGTGGCTTGCAAGTGTCTTTTGGTGGTCGCCTGTGGCGGAATCCCAAAGCTTAGTGGTATAGTCCCTAGAGCAAGATGCAATCTGCCTGCCATCCGGAGAGAAAGCCACAGCTGTCACTAAGTCTAAGTGGCCTATAAGTGTTTTTTGGTGGTCGCCTGTGGCTGTATCCCAAAGTTTGACGGTCTTGTCAGAAGAGCCAGATACGATTAGCTTGCTATCCGGAGAGAAAACCACGGTGGACACTTCTTCAGAGTGGCCTGCAAGGGTCTTTAGGTGGTCGCCCGTTGCAATATCCCAAAGCTTGATGGTATTATCAGAAGATCCAGATGCGATCTGCTTGCCATCCGGAGAGAAAGCCACGGAGGTCACCCTTTTAGAGTGGCCTATGAGGGTCTTTTGGTGGTCATCAATCCCAGCATCCCAGAGCTTAATATCATAGGAGCTAGAGATGATATGCTTGTTATCTGGAGAGAAGGCCAGAGCGCCCACCCAGCCAGAGTGGCCTAAGAGTGTCTTTTGGTAGTCGCCTGTTGTGGCATCCCAAAGCTTTATAGTAAAATCATAAGAGCTTGATGCAATCTGCTTGCTATCCGGAGAGAAAGCCACAGCGCTTAGTCGGTCGGAGTGGCCTATAAGTGTCTTTTTGTGATCGCCTGTCCAGGCATCCCAAAGCATAATAGTCTTATCATAAGAACTAGATGCAATTTGCTGGCCATCTGGTGAGAAGACCACAGCACTTATCCAGTCAGAGTGGCCTATAAGTGTCTTCTGGTATTCACCTGTCACGGCATCCCAAAGCTCAATAGTAGAATCACCAGAGCCAGATGCAATTTGTCTACTATCTGGAGAGTAAGCCACGGCGGTCACCCAGTTAGAGTAGGCTATGAATGTTTTTTGATGGTCGCCTGTGGCTGCATCCCAAAGCTTGACGGTCTTATCAGAAGAGCCAGATGCGATCTGCTTGCCATCTGGAGAGAAAGCCACGGAGGTCACCCCTTTAGAGTGGCCTATGAGTGTTTGTTGGTAGTCGCCTGTGGCGACATCCCAAAGCTTGACGCTCTTATCAGAAGAGCCAGATGCGATCCGCTTGCCATCCGGAGAGAAAGCCACGGAGGTCACCCATTTAGAGTGGCCTATGAGTGTTTTTTGGTAGTCGCCTGTGGCTGCATCCCAAAGCTTGACGGTCTTGTCAGAAGAGCCAGATGCGATCTGCTTGCCATTCGGAGAGTAAGCCACAGTGCTCACCCAGTCTGAGTGGCCTGCGAGTGTCTGAATCAAAAACGTCCAGTCTTTTTCCATGTGAGGTGCTCTTTTCAGCCATTTAGGAATCTTATTGCTATTTTCCTTTCTGACAACGCTGGATTGAGGACTGAAAATAAGCGCAGAGCTATACGCTTGTAAGGGCCAATTTGCAAGAGTGTGGTAATGCCGTAACAAAAATCGTTTAGCATCCTGCACAAAACCCAATAAAGGATGATTGTCCTGCAGCTTGGGAATTAGCAAAAAGATCTTCAATGGAAACAATCTCTGCTCACTTTGCCTAGAATTTCCAGGGTCTGCAATGCTCCGACAGCAGACGGCAACCTCTCTAGTAGACTTAAACACTCTACCCATTCCAGGAACCTTTTTTGGATGAATGGATAGACTGCCTTATCCCTTACAGGCACACTCTGTACCGAATAAGCTGACTCAGCATCACTAAGATGTTGCGCCCAGAAAGTGGCTGCATAGTCGAAACTTTTCAGCACAGTGCGTGAATTTTCATTTTCAAGTGATGTCAGGGACCATTTGGGGGAGTAAGGCTGTGGGAGTTGCATTAGATTCACTTTCAGGCATTGATCCAAGTAGTTGAGGCAGCTGAGGACAAGTTCATTATGTCCAAAGGGCTCATGCAAGTCGAGCAATGCCTGGCCGATCTCCCCTTTCAAGAAATCTCGAGCTGACTGGTGAATAAACTCGATGTTATTTTCTCGTCTCCTGAGAAAGGAAGCACATCGGTCCACCAGCGTGTTGAGGTTGGCCTCTTCTAAAATTAGGCCAGACACACTAGCGACCTCCTCTAGTCTGAGAGGCCGATATATCAGGCTCATCACGTTGAGGAGCCTCATATATGCCTTCACATCAGTTGGGTGACCCTCCTGCAGCTGCTTAAGTACCCGGCGGTAAAGAGAGGTCAGGCCTGGCGGTAAATCTTGTATCATACTGATAGCCTCGTGTCTGGGGATATTTTCAAGCTTCTTACAAGCTAAGCTGACCCATAGGAACGTTCCTTCGGCTCTTTCAGTCAACTCGTTTTCCAATTTTTGTCGTAGAGCTTCCCCATATTTAGCACGCCGATCAAGCTCCCGCACCTTTTCGATGATATAAGTCCTGACAGATTCAGAAACATTATCAGAGTTAAGTTCGAGGCTGATTTGCGCCTGGCCATGTCCACCTAATAATTCCCTCTCGGCGCTATCCAATGGCCTGCTTGTGAAAAGCCATTTCATCTTTTGGGGATAGTCAAGGCCATTTCGAACAACGGCCTGGAGAAAATTGCACATGCCGTCATCTTGGCATTCATCCAAGGCATCCACAATAATGTATACTCTGGAACTTTTGCTTTGAGCTAGCATTTCGAGAAGAATATGCCAAAGGTTTTGCCAGGACGTGAAATACTCGGCAGAAAGTTGCATTTTATTCCAATGATTGCGTAGACACTCTTTCAGAGAGTTATCCTTGTTGATCAACTGGAAAATCAAGCCTTTGATAATCGCCGCTAGGGTGTTGAGCTCACAATCGGCATTTCGGCAAAAGAAATAAGTCACCAATGAAGCTTCATTAGACTGACAGATAAGTTTGTCGATAATACCAATGGTCATCATGGTCTTTCCTTTGCCAGCACCACCTTTGATCCACAAGAGGCAAACATCGTTTCCATCTTGCCAACTTTTATATTGCGGGTCTTGGAGGAGCCATTCAATGAGTACAGGCCGTATTTGATCCTTTTCTTGTTTCAGTTGATTTCGGACAAGCTGTGAATCAGGAAAACGCAAAGCGCGGATATAAAGCCGGTCGGTCTCCTCGGTGGTCAACGCTAAGATGGTTACACAGAAAATTAGCCAAGGTTCCACGTCAATAATACCATCAATTCCATTTTCTCGACTTACCGGGATTTACATTAAGGATGCCATTATTGACGCCAATTTGGCATCCTGAATTGCTAGGCCCAAATGATATTGCTGTTTCCATGCTGGTCGTGCCTTGCTACCTCGGATACTTCAGCCGCACACGACCGAGTCGTCAATATACCAGAAAAGAAACGCAGCGACTCTGGCGAAACCTGTTCCGCTAGCAGCTGTAAGGGCTGAGTCAGTTCTGAGCTGTGGGTCAAGAATGGAAGTGAGAATACATGGTTTAGATGGGGGACCGGGGAAGGGATCTCAGGAGGAATAGAACAAACATCGCCTGGGTGAGAGCTCAGCCTCACGGTGAACACAGCTATTGGCTTGAGCCATTTTATGGACCCGGGCACTTGCGCAGTTTCCGGGTGGTCTCCCCTCTCCCCGGCCCCGGCTATCGCAGCTAGAGAGTGGGGTCTTATAGGTGACAACACAGACCTGGACAAATCAATATTGCGATCTACCGCGCTATCAAAGTAGAATGTCCACGTGCCTATCTTTCAGCCAGTCATTATCGGGCGTTTACCGCCCTGCCCGTCAAAGCTTTTTACCTGGACTACCTATTGATAGGTAGGTTCCAGGTCCTATGCGGCTTGATTAATATCACGTGGTATATTAGCGCACGAGTTAGGCAATAGGTGAGGCTGAATTGCGACCCCTCTTCCCTCTCTCCCTTTGGCCCCTCAAATGGATATCGCCATACATCCAGTTATCTGCGGCAACAGTCTCTTTGCTACATGAGCGATTTCACTTTCCACTTATATATTCGTGATGTCTAACCCGGAAGATTACACTGTCGGTTGGATTTGCGCCATCACCACTGAATATGTTGCTGCTCAAGCGTTCCTGGACGAAAAGCATGACCGGCCCGCGTACCTGCCACCTCACAACAAAACCGACTACACGTTGGGAAGAGTTTGGAAGCACAACGTGGTTATCTCCGTTTTGCCTATGGGAGAATACGGCACGAGCTCCGCAGCTCGGGTGGCAGAAGACATGATGCATAGCTTTCCAAATATCCGTATTGGCCTTATGGTTGGTATCGGGGGCGGCGCGCCAAGCCAAAAGCATGACATCCGGCTTGGAGATATTGTGGTTAGCATCCCTCGCAATGGCCAAGGCGGTGTCCTTCAGTATGATTTTGGCAAAACGATCCAGGGCCAAGCCTTCCAGCCCACGGGATTTTTAGATCAGCCACCCACTGTTCTACGTGCAGCGGTAAATGGACTTGAAGCCCAGTATGAGAGCGAAGGCAATCAACTCGATAACACAGTCAATGATATCCTCGAGAAGAAGCCGCGGTTACGAAGGAAATACCAGCGACCAGATCTAGCTAGTGATCGGCTATACCGAAGCCAGGTTGTTCATCCCGCGGACGGTGAATTAACTTGCACTTTATGTTGTGGCGAGGATCCATCCTGCTTGGTTTTGCGATCTCCTCGCGGCGAAGAGGACGATAATCCGGCAATTCATTACGGCCTTATTGCCTCAGCCAACCAACTCATGAAGGACGCTTTGATTCGAGACAAATTGGTTGTGCAAAAGGACGTTTTGTGCTTTGAAATGGAAGCAGCGGGATTGATGAACCACTTTCCTTGTCTGGTGATACGAGGCATCTGCGATTATGCTGACTCGCATAAGAACAAAGCCTGGCAGGGGTATGCGGCCATGGTTGCAGCTGCGTATGCCAAAGACCTTTTGTCTCGGATTGCTCCCCAGCAGGTGGAACAGGAGGCAAGAATCGTTAATGTCCTGATGGAAGGAGATCGCTATACAAACATCGCTTTTGGAAGTCACAATTCTGGCCTTCAGCTTGGCGTGAATGATGGCCCGATTAATGCGACGTTTGGGGCAAAGTAATTGGGTGTATATATCCGCGTAGCTTTCAATGTTCTTCCTAATGCTTAGCTACAGTACAAAGTCTATGTAGCGTCGTTGGATCTTACCTCCATCTACTAATCGCTATGGTCTATCAGATTTGGTAAAGCACGACGTGGGAGTTTTCATAATCAAACAAGCTCTTGGCGTTGTAGAAGATTGGATGGAACCGGAGACGATAGGCCATTAATTGGAAGGTTGCTACCTGGTAGGTAGGACGACGCTCAGCGTGGAGACCCACAGGAACCGAAGTCTAGAGCAGTCGACACATGCAGACAGATCAAACCACCAGAACTCATAGCCATGGACAGACCTCAAACTGCGTACACCACCTCTTTTGGCCGAACGCTGATCTACAGTACGCATACGTTGTAGCTACTGGAAGGAAAAATAAGTGGGGAGCGGTCAGGCGTCCTCACGTGACAGCATCCTTTTGAACGTTCATTTAACGCCGGCAGTATGTTGCGGGGACGGGCCGACCGCCTGGCATTGATGTCGTTCCCCGCCAAATAAAAAAAAGGCCAGAGCTGGTCACTCTACTTTATCTCAGATCCTTGTTCCTGTTCAGTGCATTCTGTGCTTTACATAGCGGCTAGAAACTCATCTGAAGGACATACATCGAGTTGCTCCATTCTCCATTGGGCAAGATCGCCAAAATGAGTTCCAGCCATGATGCGGTGTTTCTGCGCCGCAATAACCAAATCCAAGATGCCATTGACTCGCAGAACATGAAGCAGGCCTTGCAACTGATCGAGAAGCGCATGAAAAAAGGCGAGAACACACAATTCCTGAAGGTGAGTACATGTTATAGCCCGGTTTGTCTCGGAATTAGCACTGCCATAATGCTGTCAGCTATTGAGAACCAGCTAACATTTCACGGATAGGCTTGGAAAGCAAACATACTCTTTAGCCATGCGGACGAAGTCCACAAAAAGCGCGGTATTACAGAAACCCTCGAGCTGTGCAACGCCGAGCCAGCCATCTCCGATATAGAGACCCTCGATACACTCTACCGAACACTGCTGAAGTTGGATGATCATACCGAGCTGCGAAGCACCATATGGGAAAGAGCAGCGAAAGCAAAGCCGCAGGATCATTCGCTTCAGATGAGGTGGTTCACATTCGGATATAAGGCTATGGACTGGAAGTCAGCGCAGAAGGTGAGTTGGGAAGGAACCCGTACAGTGCTGGCATTGCGTACAAGCATCGAAATGCTAACGAGTGACCTCGATCCTGTCACAACAGGCTGCCATGAGTCTCCAAAAGAACTTTCCTCGGGAGCGGAAGTATTATTTCTGGGCCGTCTTCCTTTGTCATCGCATTGCAAGTGACCCGTCTAGCTCGCAAATGGACCGCAAGCTTTTTGGGACACTTGCCTATCGCATGATATCAAAGGCAGTGACTGATGTTCCTTCTAATCCGGTGTGTAACTCCTCCAAGTTGTACCTTTTTATGGACGCTGGGCTGGAAGTGAGATTGGAGTATGATTGACTGACTGAACATCATCATTGCGATGGTGCACTACAGACCGAGCTGTTAAGCCCCCCGAGAGCCATACAAACTGCCGAGGAACTGCTTTTGCTCGTTCGCATTTTCGAATCCCAGGATCGTAGCACCGAGATTTTGCAGATTCTGGATAGCGAGAATGCGGGCCTTAGCTCTCGAATTGTCAATAACGACCGGACCTTCATGTCGATCAAAGTCTCCTGCTTGAAGGCTGCCGGCCTCTGGGAGGAAGGGCACTCATACGCCAAAAGCTTGCTTGCCGTACCGGAAGACAAAGCAGAGCGCAAGACTCTGCATGAGCGTGATCATTGGAAATACTGGGACTTGCTCACCGCAGCCGCGCGTCACCTTGATAAAACTCCGGCGTATGTGTTCCAATAACCCATGCCTACGTTCTTGGAGACAACTAATCACATCTCGCTTGCTCCGTAGGCTGCTTTCCGAGACACAACAACATATCGAGAAATTCATCGACTTCATCCCCAAGTCTCGCAATGCGCATCTCGCTCTCATGGACACCATCCTGATCGGCTTGGAACGCGGCGAGCGGACAGAAGATGATTTGGTTGCTATGTGTCAAGGATACTTTGACCAACACAAGAACAAACTTTATGCTTTCAACGACTTACGAGGGGTTTTGCAGACCCGTGAGGATAGCTCGGTGCAACGTGTAGTTCAATACTGCATGAACAGCGTTGACGGAAAATCCGTAAGTGCAAAGCCTACTGACCGCTCGGAACGCGAGGCTTATCAACTTTCCAGGACGATGCCATTCCATTGATCAATGCGTACAAGCTGCATTACTGCAACCGGATTTCGGGCAACAGCAAAGCGTCGAAAAGCAGCATCGAGACTCTTGTCCGCAACTGCCTCCAATCTTATAATGCATTCAACCTTTCAGCGAAAGCCCAAAACACCAAGAAAAATGGCCAACCGGATACTGCTTCCGCGATGGAATGTCGGCCTATAGACGACTTTTGCCTCATTGCCGCCATGGCGCTTGTCAGGCCCAGCCAAGCTGGTGGGGTGTCTGGGACAGTGAGCAATACTGCTCTCATTCGTGCCGCCGGAATCTTGGAGTGCCTCTTGATCGATTCACCTCATAATTACGAGGCGGTTCTTTTCTTGATCCGTATCTATCTCCTTCTCGGTGCTGCTTCTCTTGCCTTGAGGTTATTCGTCAAACTGTCTGTCAAGCAAGTACAGTATGAATCTGTTGCCCATAACCTTTTCACCCGCTTTGCCACCATCCACCCTCTTTCCGCACCTCCTATCGAAGGCGCAGAATACAAGAATTTCGATCCGCTAGCCTCATTTGTCGCCGCTCTTAACTTCTATCGTTCCGTAAACTTCACCATCCAGAACAGTTTGATGAAGGGGCTCGACGATGGGACTTATGTCAATCTCGATGACTCAATTGAACTTCAAAAGCGTTTGTACAACAGCATCTGCCGGAGAATGTGGGCTCTTGACTTCCGGCGTATGCACAGAATTCGCAAAGGAAATCACTCGGTCCTGCATGAAGATATTGGTCAGTTGTTATGAGGATTTGACATACCCCTGTCGCACTCAAGTACTAACTTTGCTGAAGCCCAAGATACCTCACCGGCAGAAGACCAGCGGAAATATGCTGGATTTATGAACCTGGAACGCAACGACCAACCTACATTCGAGCAGCGATTGCGCGTGGGACCTATTCCTGGGGTACGTATCTGTCCCTGAGCGACTTCAAGACACCGGCTAATGTTTATACAGGAAAATTGGTTGGCATCTGCCCGGCTAACTGACCGACTTTTCAGTGTTCTTGAGAGCATCGGCAATCAGAAGCCAGTCACCCTAGGTCTAGAGCTGCCCAACCTTGGCGATTTATCACTCTCCCAAAAAGACACAGATCAGACTGATGCCGAAAAGGACGTGGCCAGAGTTCACTTGGAACTGTTTAAGGTAGCTTCGTTCATGGCGGGATCTAAGGCATATACCTCTGCTCAAATTGAGACTGCCCTTGGTGAGGTGGAGGTTTGGTTGCAGACCAAGAGACACGATCTAACCCTAGGAGATAACAAGAAGTCTTCTGTGCTTGCGAAGACGGCCATTGAAATTACTCAAGATACTCCAGGAGCACCGACATGGGAATATTTCCACTCTGTTTGGACCCTCGTGGAGACTCTTAGGGCTCTCTGGAAGATCCTTGACCTGAATTCTCGAAAGGCGGTGAAAGCCGCCAAGCTCCCTGCGAAACAAATGGAGCGACTTCATACTCTGATTTGTGAGGTTTTCGAGGGTGTTCGTTCAAACACACGAGTCTTGAAGCAGGGCCTTACCGAATCAGCCACTCTCAGTACACTAATTGACATGGTGAACCAAGGAGATGCGGCCGATAAGTACGAAAAATCACTTCAAGAGGTGTTGGAAACAGTGATGGACGAATCTGCGCTCGAAGTGTTCTGTGGAGAGCTGAGGGAGAGCTGGGAGGAGGCACTTGATGGGGTGCTGTCTGCTAGGCTTTGATGCTGATGATTGAGAAGTGCAGGGGATTCTTATGTGTCCTTGAAATCATATGTTTAGAGTACATACATGATACATATTTCGATATGAATTAGTGAGTTGTCATCTCAAGTCAGATGTAGTCCAGGGAGCAACAGGGTAAACACACATCACGTGAAAGTGCCAAGATATTTCTAGATTGATGCCCGAGGTGTCAAGTTAATATGCACTAGTCCCGATTCACCCAGCCCTAGCCCTAGTCACTCGCCTACCGCACCAACGCCAAGGCCCCATTTTGCGGTTCCAGGCAAAAGACCAGGCGATTTTCACACGGCTCCCTCACCTCCTCTTCGACAACCTCCGCCAACCCCTTCAGTCAACAACCGTCGAGATGGCTGCCGAACGCTCCGGAATTGTGGTCGGTCTCAACGCGGGCCGGGTACGTTTATCACTCTCTCTTATCCCATGTCGTTCGACCGTTTGAAGGTCTCCAAGTTCTCTTCTTTCCGCTCGGTCTGTCAGTCTACGGGTCAAGGATTATCGCGGGCTATCGCTACAATACTGGAAAATATCACGACATGGAGGATCGCGATTGAATAGTCACTTGGAAAATGAACTTGCTGGGAAATTTTTCGATGTGGCGGAGAAACTTTTCGAAATTCGACTTTGGCACCGAAGCCAGCATCCGCCTTTCACGCAACACTGATCAAATCACGCCTTGAGTCAATCCGATAGACAGACAGGACGCGCGAACAGAAGAGATACTGGAACCTACGGCCGATACGTTATGACTCGGCGAAAAAAAAAAATACTGACTGGGTTTCGATATAGAAAACCACCGCCCTGAACACCCCCAAGACCCGCATCTCCCGCACCAAGGGCAAGTCTTCCCGCCGCACCGCTTTCGTCCGCGAAATCGCCCAGGAGGTCGTTGGTCTCGCTCCCTACGAGCGCCGCATCATTGAGTTGCTGCGCAACGCCCAGGACAAGCGTGCCCGCAAGCTCGCTAAGAAGCGCGTACGTCTACACTCAATCCTTTCTCCGTCTTGGTCTGGTCTAGCTCTGCTCTGTGGATTGTGTTCAATTTGGAGGATATGGTCGAGGTCTCTCTATGGCATGATGGTATCGCATGGGCATGCAAGTCAGCTCCGCGAAGGAGATTGATTTATGTTGTCATTTGACAGGCCCATGCTATCACTTTTCTGCTTCAAGAGACCGGAATCTACTTCCGAAACTCAACTATCCTCTTAGAGATCAGAGCTCGGCTAGGTGGTTCACTTGCATCGATTGTTGTACTAACTTCAATTCTAGCTCGGTACTTTCGGCCGCGGCAAGGCCAAGGTTGAGTCCATGCAGAAGGTCATTGCTGAGTCTCGCCGCACCCAGGCTCACTAAATTTTCCGACCCGTTCCTGTTTTTATTTCGTTTTAACGACTCGACGCAAAAAAAAGCGTGATTCTCAGATCGGAAAGGGGGTTTTGTGACTGGGTGTGCATGAAGGGGAAGGCAACTATGGGATTCCTTCTCTGTTATAAGGAGTGAAACCATAATGAAAACAATTATTCCACCATTTCACCCGTGATACTTGCAATTGAGCTTCTTTCTAAACGATCCAGCTACTTCTTCTATGAAGGGGTTTTCCAACGTAGATGGGGAAATCATCCTTTGAATGCAGGAGGAACGAGATCGGGTTTCGCATGTATGCTGAATTGGAAACATCACAGTAGCTTATCATGACCCATGCACCCTTCGCATGATGTCAGGTCCCTACATCTGTATGTTATGAGTGGACTAGAACAGTTGAAATGTACAGACGCGATCGACAACGCGAAAGCTTGGCCGCCCCTCTTTGGTCAATATAAACAGGTACTCTTCCCTAAGCTACCTACGTTCTAGGTAGTTATACACCAAGTTCCTCCACCTACTCCAACACTCAAAACCCAATTCATCCATCACTCGCAACGTCTCTTACAATCTGACTGGACCACGAAGATGCGCGACGTCCACTTTGAATTCCCACAAGACCTACTCGACAGAGTCAACGCGGCTCAGCACCATCCTTCGCGCACGCCCGGTACTCGTTATGTCTTCCGGGTCACTCACATCACTCCTGACGATGACGATACGGATGCATTTGAGGAAGTGGATGAAGTGGACTCTGGAGAGGAGGTGGACTCGGAGGATGAAGATCCGAGGAAGTTCACCTTCGACACTATAGAGGAGGCCAATCGAGCCGCGCTTGATCTTTTCGCAGAATACTATGAGGATTTCTGCACTCAACGAGAAGATATGTCTAATTGGTACGAGGAGGGAACCAGCAAAGAGCAATTGAATGAGGTTGTGTGGAGAGTTAATGCCAATGGGGAGCTCTCGTTGGAAGCTCATGACACCGAGGATGGGCATACATATTTGGTCTGCGTTGAAGCATTGAAGGTCCGCTAAGCGTTTGAAGGAAAGTGGAAGCAAAAGCCAGAGAGCAAGCACGCAGTATCACACTAAGGTTAGGATATGGATGGTGCTGATGGAAGCAAAAGCCAGAGAGCAAGCACGCAGTATCACACTGAGGTTAGGATATGGATGGTGTTGACGGGCATGTATGTTATCTAAGAGTCTATCCCAAGAATTGCATGGCTACATTGTTGCGGCAGACATGATCCCGAAAAGACGCGCCACATCATTAAGTCATGATCATCGAGAGCGGCACATTCACTCGTTTGAAATCATTGCATGCATCTCTCCCACCTTTCATTTCTTGCCTGGTAGCTTCAGCCACTTGGGCATAGCACCAGGCTTGCGTGTCCCACTGGGCTTATCGCCTTGGGCTTTACTTGGGTCTTGCTGTGAAGGACCCGAGACGTCTTCTTCTTCCTTGAGCTCCGGCGGTTGCTCCACCTTGAGCTGTTGAGCCTGGCTTCGCAGCTCGGGGCGTAAGATCTCTGCACGGCGTTCATGTACAAAGGAGGCAGCAGTGTCTGCCCAGGAGAAGTTGACAAGCACACGCCCAGCTAGCCCAAGGTCCCTAATCAGACGCTTCTTATCGGATACAGGTATGGCGCTAGCATGTTGGGAGCGAGACACACCGTGGACAGTGAGGTTGAACTTCTCACTGGCGAACGGCGGAGCGAGACACCCGCGCGCAAAGTCATACAATGACTGTCCTGTGTCTGATGGGCCGAATTTGGCCACCACTTGGCTTTGATCTGGGAAGCGGATTTTCACATCGACCTCATGTATCGCTGCCTTCCTCGCTGCCTCTGCTTCTGCCTTGGCGGCGATTTCGGCATCCGTTGGCAGCCGCTTGGGGCGAGAGGATTCATTGAGTAATCGCTGGTGCAGCTTTGCGTGCTCGATAGTGGGTATGTAGTCACTCTCATTATAGGCTAGTCTGGCCGAGGAAGGAGTGTCTTCCGAGGGAGGGGAGAAGACAGTGATTTGCCGGCCAGAGTCAATTGTGGGAGCTACCAGTTCGGAGACGGGTAGGGGAGGAGCAACAACCTCGTCCGCGGCCGCGGTTATATTTGAGGATTCAGGCTGCAATGCGCTGGATAACTGTGGGACTGGGACGGGTTCCTCAATTGCGCTAGCAGCGGGTGCCGCTGCAGGTGCTGCGTTTACAGCGTGCGCTGAGGGAGCCTCGTCCTCCGAAGACTTGAAGAACTCGCCAATCTTAGCCATGGCTTCTTCTATATCCTCCTCTGTTCGTCGGAAACTAAGGCGAATAAGCACGCTGCCACTGTTGAAGCCTAGCTGGGCTAGGGTCTTTTGTAGATCTGTGAAGCTCGATACTTCACGTTCCATGATCTGGAGCACAGGCATCTCATAGTACAGTCGTCCGGCGACATTTCCGCCGTCGGCTGAGGCTACTGCGCGTGATGTGAGGTTTCGTACCGGACCACCCCCCGCAACGCCCGCTTCAAATTTCCGTAGTATTAACCAGAGCGTGGTTGTACTTGGGAACTTGTCGAGTATGCGGCCATTTGGGGCACCACGAGCCTCGGATTCGGGCAGTTGCAAGCCAACAGTGACAACTGATGGAGAGCGAGAAAGTTGAACAAGCTCAAGTTTTGCGCCGGAGCTGAGACCCGACAAGCGGAAGGAAAGAGAAAGGTCCAACTGTTTACGATTATGTCTGCGATGTAGAAAAGACTGGGTCAGTGTTGTAATAGGAACAAGGAATAAAACACCCACTTACTTCAAGGAGTATTGAGTAGCATTATATCCAAGCTTCGAACATGCCTCCTGTAGGATATCGGTCAAATGTACGGAGGGGGTTGTCTTGATCGTTGCCCGCCTGGCTGTCGCATCGATCACCACGACGTGAGCACTCATGGTCGCTGTATGAAGAACACTAGCTTTGTTGCGAGGGAAAAAGGTTCGGAGTCCGAGAGAATCAAATATAGAAAATGAATATAGATAAAAGGGTTGGAGTGAGTGAAGTAGAATGCGGGGAGTAAGAGGGCGCAGAAAGTAGTCGAAGGATGTACGAAACAGGCAGCGGTGCGGGCGTCATCTGAGCTCTCGCGTACACTCAGAGCTTCCCCGTCATCAACTCACCTCCATCACCTCCCTCAACCCGCCCCCTTCTCAACCTCCTTTTCTCCTCTTTTTTTCTGTCGGTCTAGCTCTGGAACCTCTCTATCATATTGAATCGCATTGAAAGATCACAATAATGGTAAAAATGCGCCCTTTCTCCCAAACATTCATGGAATCTGGACCCCGAAGCTGACCGACTTCTCCCATCACAGTCCAACCCCTTCGATATCAGTACGCCGGAACCTTGTCCCTTGTGAATAATCCACTGAAATACTAACCGTTACCCAGATGGCGGTGCCTGTGTCGCCATGGTGGGCAAGGACTGCGTCGCCATTGCCTGTGACCTTCGCCTGGGCATGCAGTCCCTGACCATCTCCAACAACTTCCCCAAGATCTTCAACTACGCCCCCTCCACCTACCTGGGTCTCACTGGCCTGGCCACCGATGTCAATACTGTCTCCGATCTCTTCCGCTACAAGGTCAACATGTACCGGCTGCGCGAGGAACGCGACATCGCACCGCAGACCTTCGCCAACCTAGTGAGCTCATCGCTCTACGAGAAGCGCTTCGGTCCCTACTTCGTCAGCCCCGTGCTGGCTGGTATCAACCCAACAACGGGGAAGCCGTTCATCTGCGGCTTTGACAGCATTGGCTGTATCGATTTCGCCAAGGACTTCATTGTCAGCGGAACGGCAAGTGACCAGCTTTTCGGTACTTGCGAGGGTCTGTGGGAGCCTGATCTGGTATGTGTTAACAATCTTATCGATTTTCTGGCGGATATGCTGCTAACACCTTTGTTATTACAGGCCCCCGAGGATCTCTTCGAGACAATCTCACAAGCGCTGCTTAGTGCCGTCGACCGAGATGCTCTCTCCGGTTGGGGTGCCCAGGTTTACATTATAGAGAAGGACAAGGTCACCCAGCGGTTATTGAAGGGACGACAGGATTAGATTTGGAGAAGCGGTTGTTTTGGGCTTTCCGTTGGTTCGAGGGCTAATCCCGGCGTCTACGGTCTTCACTGGGTGATATGTGCCCTGTACGGTCAATCAATGACGGGATAGCATAAGAGCAACGTGAGAGCGGTCGATACCTGAGCCGAAGGGCGAATTTGTTCTTTGACTCCATGTTTCTTTTACTCTATCACGATAATAAAAGGCCCTCGTTGTCACGTCACGGCAGTGTCCCAGTGTGCATTATAAATTCCGGTCATTGACCGGGGATTTAAACTACAGCCAGTTCTTACTGAGTGGTGATTTCAATTTCCATTGTTGCTAACATGACATCGAATCTTTCTTCGGACCCGTGTTTCTCTACAGCAGGGGTACTTCAACCACGACAGAATTCGATATCTGGGGTTCAATGGTCTGATTTACTTGTTTGCTTCACTATAATGAATCGATTTCATGCTCGGGGAGAGCTCATCCACTCTTGGCTCTTTTTTATAATCCAAGTATTTCCTGGATCAGAATCCGGAGCATTCACAAGATTGCTTTCTTTCAAGCTGAAGAGATAACCTCTGCAGCAACAGCACCAGGCTATAACCAAAAGCCATAAATCAAACATCGTCCCAAGAAGACCTTCAATACCCTTCTCTGTCGGTTACCGCTCCATAAGCCGGTCCCTTATTCCCTAGGAACTTCTTGATATCCGCCGCTAGCAGCTCAGGCACTTCCCAAGCTGCAAAATGGCCACCAAGATCATACTCCGTTTCCTGTACAACATTTCCAATAGACCGATACCACGCCATAGGCCACTGAACAAGTTCCTCTCGAAATTGCGCCACCGCAAAGCGCACATTATGTGGTGCCGTAGCCCCGAGAACTTTGTCTAGCGCCATGTATTTCAGGTCTACTTTGCCTTGCAAATCACCCCGTGATTCGTTCTCAGACGTAGCTTCATTGACATTGCGCTTTGGTGCTGAAGCCTCGTAATAGATCCTCGTGGACGCCATTGGGCCCGCTGTAGAAAAATAGTATACGCTCACCCAGGTCAAGATCTCCTCGTCTGTCCAGGGATACTTATCAGTCCATGTGTGCATTTTATCGTAGATCCAGGCCAGTAATCCGACGGGACTGTCGTGGAGCCCGTAGCCCAAAGTCTGGGGCCGAGTCTCTTGCTGCTTCATGTATGCGTTTCCATGAGTGACATATCCAATTGTCCGGGCGATGAAGCCACGGTCTTTTGCCGAGAAAGGCACGGATAGCAGTGACTTTAGAAATTGGAAGGGACTTCGCCATGGGTAGGGCGGAACGACAGGGATGAAATTCAGGTGGATGGCTTGGGTATGTTGAGGGTAGAACTGTGACATGGTGCGGGCGATCATGCTGCCCCAGTCGCCTCCTTGGATCACTGCTTGGGGATTAGCTGGTTCATTCTGGCAGGCACAGATGAGTCTTGCCGTATTCTTCGTAGCCTAGCGCGATCATCACTTTGTGCATAGCCTCGGCATATTGTGCCAGTCCGAACCCTCTCTGGATTGATTGTCAGGATGCAGTTGACAGTATTAATAGGAGGGGGTCAACATACTTTCTTGACTCCCTGTGAAAATCCAAAATTGGGCAACGATGGCGCCACAACATCGAATGCGGGGCCATCCCCGTCGTTCTTAGTGAGCAGTGGGATAAGCTTGGTGGATTCAAGGAAGCTGCCAGGCCCTGAAGTTGAAGCAATGGATCAGCGGGCGCAACAAAGACAGTTGGAAAGATTCTAGCGGGGATAGATACAGCCATGGATGAATAACAATGGAATCGCTTTCGAATGTCCGCTCCGATGATGCACGGTATGTATATCAAGCTCCCCGAAGCCATCCACTTCAATTCGAACTTTGAATTGCTTGAGTTGCTCGTTCAGCTTCGATTCTTGTGCACGCCAGTCATATTTCTCGCGCCATACGGCGACTAGTCTTTTGATCTCATGCAGTGGAACGCCCATATCCCAGCCGGAAGCATCGAGCTCGTCAGGGAAGCTGGCGTGCTCTAGCTTTTGGTGGAGGTTCTGGAGTTGCTCGTCCGAAACGGCAATGTTGTATGGGGTGACTGAACTCATGGTTGTGTGGAATAGCAATGCTGATTTTACATCAGAACGATAACCTAGGAATGTTTAGGTTGTCATGTTATAGTTGACTTTATGCTTGCAATAGTTACTCGCGCTCGGGCCCTCTAATAGCGAGCGATGATCGGCGGGGATCAATCACGGAGGTTGGGACTGTTACCTCGGTTTCACGGTGCAACTACATCGCACAGAGCGCATTCAATGACATGGAGTGGACTAATTTTGCTTTAACTGGCTATTTAAGTGGCTATATATATTGGTCAATGTATGCCACCAGCGTTAGGACAAGAAAACTTCCAATGTGCATCTTCTCTTGAACATCATAGCATATGTAGCATATAGCTGCACTCTGATATAGATTAGGTAGAATACAGCCCTAATATATGAGGATTACCTTATAGAGTGTCATGTTTAGGATTTGGCACGTCCGACGACAAAAACTGTCGCGGACATTGCAACTCTATTTCCTTCCACCATGTGTAGGTATGGGTGTAGGCGACTCTTTAGTTCCTCTGAAGCCTTAGCTTTGCAACTACTTCACCTGTTTCTGAAGAACGACCGGAAGGTGTTGCACCATGATTCATATGCTTGGCGGTCTTCGCAATTACTTCCGGCAGAGGTTTACGAAGTATGAGAAGCTCAATGATTGTGAGAATCCCAAGAAGCCCAAGAAGCCTGTAAAGTGGAAGACTTCAAGGGAAATACTTCGATTTGGAGTTCACCGCTAGAAATACTGGAGGGAATCTTTCAACTGCTGTCCATACAGTCTCAAGCTTGCCTTGCCGTTAGCTGGAAGACCTTATATAGACAGTATCAACATGTCGTGGTCCACAAATTCGCCTTCCCTAAATATGATCCTCGCGAGGGTGGACTCCCGGTTGAAACCCTTTATACGGGACCAAGTTCCAAAAGACAACTGTTTTGCCTGTAGGAAGTTGCACTTGATTGGTGAATTTGATGTCTTTGGAAAGGAAGACGCTATAGGGCTGAGCTGTCGTTGCAAATCCCCGGGATTAGTGAATGTTTGTCCCTGCAGTCCATTGAAATTTCCGAAGATAGCTCAAATGCTGAAAGGATGCGACATGAATGGCTCGAGTGGCATCATTGTTCAGTTACAATCCAGTCCGAAATAGTTGACAGTGCATTTGGTGTCAAAAGTCGTGTCGCTTCGAGGGATATATATTCTGGGATTGGAAGAGCGGTTGCTGGATCTGCTATACTTTTCATGTTAGGTTGCTTCGATAGCTGTTTGTTAAGTAGTATAGCTCCATGATAAATAAAGAGTAATCAATATGACAAGATATGGAGATTGCCATATGTAGAAGCCCGGGTAAATGTTGTCCTTAGAAATCGATGTACCCAGTACTCGGCATCTGCTTAGTATTGCATAGTTGAGCCGAGTACCGGATACCTGCTGGTCCTCTTTCTGGTCTAGATTCCGCTGATCTTGCTGCACGACCTCCGTGCATCTTCGCAGGATTTGAGAAAAAAACCACACACAAATAAAAGAACTTATTTAAAGAGAGATTTCAAGCCTCAAAGGGCTTCACCTTCTTATATCAAAAATATCAAATAGCTCTACGTGCGAATCAGCGAGTTCCTGACCGACTTACTCCTGTCTCAGGCCGCCCGTGTCTAGACCGCCCGGCCCCCATCGAACTAACGGAAAATCCCCTCTCCCCTCCTTCTGGCATTCTTGTCAATATTTCATATTCTGGTGGATGTACGTCGAAGTCCCCTCGATCAATCCACCATACCTGACTCTGCGATTGAAAAGCCATGATTGTTGTCTTACCCGGATAACCTACGCGAGAGCTTCCCCGAAAGAAAAGGAACTATCCTCGAAACCTCCCCTTCACTTACCACATGGACTATGCCCGACACGCCCGAGCCGGATGTCTCTCATGTTGTGCAACCCTGTCCCACCATGCCATTCCCCTCCTGCAAGTCCGAATGCATCCCAGGTGACAGTGTAAACACCGTTCGTGACGATGGAGATGTGCCCCGTGACTCGGGAACTTGGAATGATGCTGTTCAGACCGATGCTATCGAGCATCTGGTCACACTCAAACAGGGGTTGCGGACAAGCGAGCCCGAGCCGTTCTGGAAACGGCTTATGGAGGACATCACAACTATAACAAATGCCCAGTATGGGTTCGTTGCCCGGAGGGTACACGGGCATGAACACTTGCCAGAAGTAGACGGGCGGCGCCCGTCGCTTTTTGGTGCGGCTTTTTATTATAATGATGGTTACCGGACTGTTGGTTTGCAGCGAAACAGGTATTTCGCAGGCGGGAACCCCTTGTTGCATATGGACCACGAACGGCCTTGTTTGATCCCCGAAAATCTCAGCGCACTTGTCTCGTTCGGTGATGATCAATTACCGTTCAGCGCGGATGGCTATTTGGCGATTCCCCTGTTTTCGGCTGGAAAGTGCCTGGCGCACCTTGGGTTGATGTGGTCAAAAGATGGCCTCCGAAACAGAACACTATCCTGGTCATTTCTGGAGATGATTCTCCACTCGCTCGAAGACCTGATCGTACAACGGCTACAGTCAGAGCTGGAGACTTTCGATGCAATGTCAGACTCTCCAACAACAAATACCTCCTCCGACTTCCACAACCCCCAATCTGCCGCCTTCCACGAAGCTTCTGATTTCAATTCCCACCCCCTCAAACCCTACGCCCGAAGCTTATCCCATGAACTCAGGACTCCGATGCAAGGTGTGGTAGGCATGCTTGATGTCATGCACGCTACTGTGCGCGAAGCCATTGAGAGCAACACTCCCCTCAAATCGGGGGGCATTTTCGAATCTCTCAAGGAGGGGATTGAGATGGTCCAAGATAGCGCGAGACGCGCCGTCGAAGCGGCCGACAATGTCGTCCATGCATACGATCTCAATATGCAAGTCCCCAAGACACCACTTGAGGAGAAGTCTGAGATACTGGATGGTGCCGCAATCCCACTTACCACATCCGAAACCCGCCCGAGCATTTTCATTGAAGGAAACAACATCGCCATAAATCCGTACAAACGGCGGCGAAGCCTACCTCCGGAAATGAACACCCGGCCGGTACGCAAACAAAGACTTCGTGCGGCTTCGTCGCGACAAGAACTTTCGCCTCGCAGCGAAGAGGTCAAGAATGCTGTTCACGAAAGTGATCAGATCGTCCATGCTATCCCCGCTGCTCAGATCGACCTCGTGATGGCTAATATGGTTGACCCGCGCCCATCCCTTGCAGTTCGACGATCGGCACCTCATTTACTTCTCGAGGGTATCAACGTGAACCCGAGGAATTCTGCTTTGCGTTTTACCAAATTACGAGACCTTCTTCGTTTGGTGATCAACGAGTCTCTCCATGTTGGCGGTCGACCTGACTCTGCTGTTAGCAATGCAACCGAGCTTGGCGAGAGGATTGAGATTCGGTCGCGGTCCTCCAATGGCGAACTTTTTACCAAGGCTGTGGACTGGTCTGTGGATCCAGCACTGCCTGACACACTTCTTGCTGATGATCGTGATCTGGCCAAATTGATCTCGTGTGTTTTCCTTAATGCGATCAAATTCACCAACAACGGCATGATCACTGTATACGCAACTGTCGATTCCCAGAGGAATGACATTCTCATTCTCATCTGTGACACGGGCCCAGGAATCCCCGCTGCATTCATACCCAAGCTCTTCAAACCATTCGCCCGCGAAGATGCATCAACCACTCGGAGCAAAGATGGCCTAGGACTTGGCCTCCTTGTGGCCAAGGGCCTTTCACGCAAGATGGGCGGTGACTTGACCTGTGTGCGTTCGTCGACTTCTGGTCCTGATCGTGGTTCAGAATTTCGGATCCGGATCCCTGTCAACCAACGTGAGGCTGAACCTCGTCCGGGAACTCCCGGTGAGAGGATTCTGACGCCGTCAACTACTTGTACAGACCAAACACGCCATAGCAGCACCAGTAGCTTCCTTTCTGACCCCTCTTCCTCCACCTCCCCATTCATCCTCCCAGAAAACTGTCAGCTGCAACAGCCAACCCCGTGCACCAGTGACGAAAACATGTCAGAGAGCCCACCACCGCGACCGCCAGCACAAATCCGTCTGCACCAAACACATATCTCTGGAGATGCATACGATAAGAAGCTTGGAGAGAAATACCCGCTGCGCTTTCTCGTTGCCGAAGACAATCGAATCAACCGACGCGTACTGGTGAACATGCTACGCAAACTTGGCTATCGCGACGTCCTTGAAGCGGCTAATGGCAGAGAGGCCGTCCAGATCGTTGAAGGCATTCTTTCCGCGTCGCAGCCATGTAAAGCGCGTGACATCGATCTCGATTTAGCGAATGGAGTACAAGGCGTCACCAGAAAGCCACTTCCGGTTACAAGAATGAAACCGATCGATGTGGTCTTGATGGATCTCTGGATGCCCGAAATGGACGGATATGAAGCCACCTCACGAATTCTCCATATGGTCGACAAACACAGGGACGGACATGCCGTTCTCGAGCAACCAAATCCCAACAGCCCGGATTCCATGGAAATGGACCCAGCGCCCGACGCTTTTTGTGCGCCGCCACCTCCCACAGTCCTTGCTGTGAGTGCCGACGTTACCGATGAGGCATTGAATCGTGCCTCCAGGGTAGGCATCAAGGGCTATATGACGAAACCATACAAACTCTCTGACCTCGAGCGACTGATCCTTGAGTTCTGCGGTGGTACTCGCAATCACAGTGTCTAACTGTCGATATATCTGTTAGAACGCATCATGAGAACAGAATGCTTTCTCGGATGTTCACCCCAAAACCACTATATACCCATTGCATGTGGATATTATCTTCATGTACAAACCTCACTTGATATTTTTTTTTTTTTTTGGCGCAGGGGCGTCGCAAGATAGGATATGCATTGGCTCGGTACAAGTTTTTGCTGTTGGTCATTTGCATCCTTGGTCTCTTGTTCATCTTCAACTGCCATATACCATCTTCGTCATTTGTTTGACACTTTTTATGTTTATTACCCCCACCTTGGATATAATGATTGATGATACATCACAAATGATTACTTCAGTGTTCCCACCACATCGAGTCATGCCATACACATGAAGTACAGACATACTGATATTTCATCTTAAGCCGTAAGCCATTTGGCGTAATTCTTGCATTTACACCGCTACTCAGGCAGACATGATCAGAAGCCTGAACCACCCTCTCGATGTTAACCAGAAGCGTTCTGACGAACTGCTAATCCAACTCGTTCTAACTGCCCAAAACTGTGCGCAATTACCTTGCCCGACCTATGATCGACTGAAGCCAGAGGCTGGGGCGAAATTTTCGGAGATATACTGGTACGAGAATACAAAAATCATGTCCATTATCCCCAAGCGCACAGATTACGTTGACCTTATAGTACAAACATACTGAGATATTGGTCCCTGCCGCTGTGATTCTCAATCTCCAGAACGGCGTCTAGGCTTAATCACTGAACTTATACGCCAGCACTCATACTACTTACATGAAATATCATAGAACTTTCCTGGCACAACCAGCTCTACTGACAAAGAGTGAAATCGGACAACCCAGCATCAGGAACAGTGTCCCGCGGGAGACAGAATTCGACATGTTCTCCTTTGAGGTGCGTGAAGACCCGAGAATACTCAGCCTGTTCAGCAGCAATTAGCAATGTCCTGTGCAGCATCTGAATGCCCCAAGGGCCGCCCGGGAATATCTTACCTCCATGATATCCACAAACTCATCATAAACTTTATCCGCCTTCATCTTCTGACGGACGAAATCAGTCACTCCGCCCAAAACCGCATTGACGGTGGTGACCTTGCTGTCCCATGTAAGAAGAGCAGAGACTCCAGTTCCATCAACGCGAATCGCTTCAGTGCTGCCATAGATATCTGGAGAATTAGTGTGGTTAGCATCGCCACAGAAATTCAATAGTCACAATTCCTTTCTTTTCTTATAGATGAGGTTGCCACTCACTCTGCATCTTCTTCGCAATCACCATATTTCTCCACCAGGCAAGTCCGACAGACTTGTTGACCAAGATTGTAGGGAACACGCTATAAGGCGTGATGACGTCCAGTTCCTGGACAGTCTGGTTTGAGATGGATGGGATGCCAGCGTTGGAGATATAGCCGGTTACATCACCGATGGAGGGATCGGTGATGTTGTTGACCGAGGCAAACATGCCGGGCAGTCCCGTGGCCACTGAGTTGCAAGTGCGGACTCGCTCGGCGTTCTCAAATACACGGCTGAGTTCGGAGTTGTCAGCATACAGCAGCTCTTCTCTACTATTTTGCCAGGGCTGAGCCTTACCGGACGATATCGATGTCATAGTAGGGCATCTGCATTACTTTCCAGGTCTCGTGGCTGGAGAACCAGTACCCTATTCAAGAGGTTACTTGTTTTCTTTTTTGTTGCATTTGGCTGCCACAAACCTTTCTGAACAGTGATAGGCCCGAGCTTGCCCATCTTATAGTCCACGCTCACCAGTTGCGGTCTTTTGAACTCCCAAAGCGACTGTTTATCGGCGTCCGTCAAGCCGCCGAAGAATTGGAGCCAGAAAGTGAAGATCTCGCCTTCGAAAGGATCGTCTAGTAGACCGCTGCCCTCGCATACATACGACTGGTCAGGGTGGTTG
Source organism: Penicillium turbatum (assembly GCA_030762825.1). Taxonomy (NCBI): domain Eukaryota; kingdom Fungi; phylum Ascomycota; class Eurotiomycetes; order Eurotiales; family Aspergillaceae; genus Penicillium; species Penicillium turbatum. The sequence continues at coordinate 232,387 of JAUJYX010000003.1, read as the reverse complement.
ACGGGGAGGGATTGATCTTCCATGTCAACGACGGCGCAGACCCGTCCATTGCCCCTGTAAAAGATCTAAGCAAAAACAAAACAATCAGTAAATTGGTCCGGATTCGATAGATAGGCCGTGATATATACGTACCTTGGCAGCAGTGGTCTTGGTATAATCCAACCAAGCCTGCCATTTCCGCGCGAGTTCATGGTAGGACTTGTTGTCCGTGTTCTCAGCGGCTTGGATAAATCCATACACAGCCCAGACCAGCTCACTAATTTGGAACTTGTAAGAGACGCAAGATACTGGCCTGAGGAGTTAGAATGTACATACCCGTTGTCAAGACCAGGCACACGGTTGACCCAGTCCGCCGTTGGCGTCAACTCCTGAGCATCCGCAGTGACCCAGGGCAAGAAACCCCCGAAACCAGGGTAGGTCTCGTTGAACTTGACATAGGTCTGCAACTTTTTCTGCATAACTGCAGCCGCGATCTGAGGGGCCTTTGCGGTATTCTCAGGCGAGAGGAACCGCGCAGCCTCCGGAGAACCGGCGATGGCGTGGGTATACAGCATGATTTGAAGGGACTGTTGGTATATGAGCTGAGGCACTTGAGTAAATGAGGAGAACATAGATGGAATACTGACCTCTTTACTAGCAGCGCTGAAAGGGTGTTTGACTGTTGCCTCACCAGTCACCCAGTCGATGTTGGTGCCATCGTAGGAAATGCCATTGTTGCTGTTGTAGGAGATGTTGTTCTGGTGGAACTTGCCTTCCCAGTATAGCATGTCATTGATGAAGGCATTGGGATCGTGTAGGATCTGCTTTTGGGAATATTGATGTGCGAAACGGCATGAGGGTTCGCTGGTATGCCCGGTCATCGATGGTAGAGCCTTGACCAAGGTTGTCCATGTCAGGACATGACCCAGGTTCTTTTGGACACGCATATCGGAATCGACGGGAGAGATTGATGATACTGAACAGACTGGAATCAGGAAAAGTAGAGCTTAGCTCGTATAAATACTCTCGCTCTCCGAGCTGAAGCGGCAGCTGCGCATTTGTCCGAAGTTTATATTGGGTCAAGGGGTGTGGGGTCCCCACATTGTGAACGGATTTCTTGTGAAAAATGCCGATCTGATAATGCGCTGTGTATGCAGCATGTTATTCTGTTGACTTTTGCGTTGTCCGCTTAGCTCGTGACTATCCCAACGTGAGTCCACTATAGGAAGAGATCTTCTGTCGGAGTTCTAGAACTGTGGGTAGACCCGCGTGGGGTAGAGCATCCAATTTCCCGAGCGGCCGAGTTGACGGAGAATCGGAGAAATTGAGTACGTGAGCGGGGAATTTTCAGATTGTGGTCACTTGATGGTAGGCTCTTGGGTATAGGTCTTGCGCTAAGTTGTTTCTAGAGTCTATTCCTTCATGTTTATATTGACTACCAGGTACGGAACGCACCTTTGGCGAACGTGGAACCATATTCATTCACAACAACCGTCGTAAAGTGTCTGACGCTTTCGAGTCCAAGCGTGTGAGGACATCAAGTAGCACGGATAGATCGTTACGTGCTCGAGCTGACAGGGGTGATGTCTCATGTTGGTCAATGATCTCCAGCAGGCAAGCTCCAATGAGTCTGATCTTCTCAACCTGCGTGGTCATCAGAAGTTGCTCATCTGATAATTGACTTTAGAAGAAGGAGCTCGATTGACTTACACATGGTTCGCCATTCACCTGTAGAGCCCAAAAAGGGGCATCGCGAATGACTCGCAGAAGATCGCGCGCAATATCGGTCTTCCTCAGCAGCAGCATTTCATTCGGCGGAGGAGGGTAGTAATTAATTTCTTCGAATTTCTGGGTGATGACCATCTTCAGGCAGTGCAATGACACGTACACGTTCGCTGCCTGGATGGTATGTAGTCTTGTAAGTCGAGATAGTTGCTGAGTGTCCTTGTTACTGTGTGACACAAGTTGGTCGTACTGTAGAAAGGAGGGCAAGTCATCTAGGGAAGTTGCAAAAAGCACGTAGAGATGGTCGAGTCTGTGGCATTCTTCCGGTGTGGGTGGCTGACGAGCGAGCATATTCCCATTTTTGTGACCGTCCAATAACCGCATCTCCAACAGTATATCTGAAGCACTTTGCCAGAGTCGAATGTTGGCGTTGAATCCCGCGATGAAACTCTTTTGGGCATTCTCAGCATCCGGAACATTACTTCCTGGTGTCAGAATTGCCTCGTCTTCTATCCCTGTTGGATACCCGATGGTAATCCCGGACTCAAACGAGTATTTGTGAATTGTGATGGGACGATTGTTCAGAATGGCTGCCGACTTGTCGCCGATGTAAGCAATCCAAAATGCTCGTCGACGAAACTCTACTTCGAGGGGTGTGAGACCCTGCAATGAATCTTCTTCATGCATTTGCATCACCTGAGCCAGTCGAGTAGCTTCTCCGAAGATATGCCATGAGAGTCGTGGTTTGCCCGCCGCATGCATGCAATTGGAGTGGAAGTATCGAATGGTAACTGAATTGGCGTTTGGGTATTCGAGATCGGCTTCCAGATATGTGGCCAAGCAGCTTCTGGAGGCTTGCAGAAAGATATCCGCAATGCCTTCGCCTTCGGGGAAGATGTCCTTCGGCAGCAGAAACGCCGCTTCTGCGCAGACGGCAGTGATCAGAGTGAAAGAGAGATCCGGCCACAGCTCTGGATACTTCAGACTACTCACTCCATATATGAGACCATCGGCTCTCGAAATTCGTCCTTGTGTTACGAAGAACCTCAACCCATCTCGGAGACTGGGTTCATGGACAAGGGGAGTCAATGGATATAGATATTCAAAGAAAAGCTCAAAGCAGTGATTGATAGTACGCTCCAGGTGATTTGCTGAGTCTGGCAAGGAAAGAGCCCGCTCTAACGCATGCCATCGCTGTAAAGCGGATGTAATTCTTGTCGATGCGACATCGGCAATCGATGATTGCACTGTATGCACCGTTGCAGGAGAGAGAGTGGGATCAAGCACCGAGAGTCCAGCATCCCATGCATCTAGTGTAACAGGGACTGATGCAGCCGAATTGAGTGTTTGAGCTACAGAGCCGTGTTCCGACGTCTGCAAGCCTGGATCCAGGGGACTATGTAGGACATTCGGATAAACCACATCTTGGGAGCTCTGCCGCTTGGATTTGGGCCCACGTCTAGCGACTGGCAGGTCAAATGTGCATTGTGCTCGTGCCAGACGGCAGTTAGTGCATGTTGAAGATTCGCTCGAGCAGTCACACTATGGTAAGTTTAGCTATTTCGCCGAGTCCCCTAAGGATTTCGCCTCATACCTTTGCTTTTCTCCGGCGACATCGATCGCACGCCCTGGTCGACGACCGTGAACGAGATGCAGGGCTTGATGTTGCCATCACATTTTATCCAATTGATTGCGGGAAAATTCGTCGGAGAGACCTAGGCAGTTGAGAAAGTTGGGGTGGGCTTCGGTCAAATACCCCGCGCATTTCTCCGAAGGCTGTGCACCTTCCCCGGATTTTAAGTTCTTGGGCTCGGCGCTCGGGGTATCTTCGGGTGGCTCGGGCTGAAGCTTCCTATTACGTTTGGTAGAATTGCGGCACATTAAGGTGGATTCTGCACAAAGATTTCAATATCTAATAGTAGAAAGAACTTCCATTCAGTTTTCTAATCGTAGAGAGTGTTCATAGATACGCCCTCGGCTCATTTGAAGGCATCTCACTGCTCGATTGAGATAAAGAAGCCTTGCCATCCATACGTTCATCGAACATGCCTTTCAACAATAAGGCAGATTGTTTCGGGGTTCTTTCCAGTGTGTCATAATCAGTAAAGGTAACGCCGAAACGAACCCTGTACCCGTCGGACCATTCTTGAAAGAGAGATGTTAGCTCAGATATTCTGTGGTACGAATTAAAAACACGTACCCAAATTATCCATCAACGACCAAGCAAAATAGCCTCTGATATCAGATTTGTCCTCGGTGCATGCCCGTCCAACTGCATCAAGATGATCCCTGAAGTACTGGATTCGGTAGGTGTCATTGACAGCCTCTTCACAAGTCATGCTTTCTTCGCCAGGACACGGACAGCCATTCTCGGTGATATAGATAGGCTTGCCATATGTGCGATAGACTCGAGTCAAGTGCTTCCGGAAAAGGTCAGGAGTCGATCTTAGCCACTGAACACCGCTTTTCTCTCCGACGGATACACCCTGCTTGTTTTCTTGCAATTCAATGACATTTCCCAGGAAGTCGGTGTCAAGTGCGGGCTCATCACGATGCCGGGCAAATTGGGAGGTGTAATAGTTCATTCCATAGAAGTCCATATCAGCCTCTCGAAGAAGAGCAAAGTCAGACTCCGTGAAGCTGGGTAGCCTGTCTCCGAGTTGCTCTTTCATGCAAGCTGGGTAGTCTTGTGCTAAACTATCGAAAAAAATTAGCGATCTTCTCTGACTGCTGTCTGCAAGGGAACGAAGACCTACCAAACTGGGTTTGCAAACCATCCAATATGGAACTGCATTCGGCGCTCAGCAGCTTGTTGGTCGCGCTCATCCTGGCTGTCCCATGGTTCGTAGTAATCGCCATTGAGAGAGATGCCAATCTTGCCTTGTTGCGAAGTCCGGAAGTCTTTGTTATACAGGGCAACAGCACGAGCGTGGCTCATGATCAAAGCTTTCCCGACAATCCAGGGCTCTGTAGTAGTGTCACCTTCCGTGGACTGCGGATTGATACTGCTTCTCCCCGGCGCATTTCCACCAGTGGCGTAGCCCTAAAGCACATGTTAGCAGTTGCAAATAAATCGAATTGACAAGGAATCGAGGGAACCATACGAAAATAGATACAATCCACGGCTCATTCAAAGTGATCCAGTTTTTGACGCGGTCTCCAAATCTCTCGTAGCAAACTTTTGCATATCGCTCGAAGTCGAGCTGTGACTCCTCCACATTCAACCAGCCCCCATACCGATCATGAATGCCTTGAGGAAGATCCCAATGATAGAGAGTTACCCAAGGGGTGATTCCCTTGGTAAGCAGGGAATCGATGAGGTTATTGTAGAAGGCTATGCCCGATTCGTTGACTGGGTCATCTCGTCCTCCCAGCGGAATGATCCGTGACCAGGAGATTGAAAATCTATATGCCTTTGCACCGTACTTGGACAGGAGGTCGAAGTCTTCCTCAAATCGGTGATAGTGGTCGCATGCAACGTCCCCATTGGCCCCTTTGGTCCTTGTAGGCTCGAGGTGGCAGAATGTATCCCAGATCGACTCACCACGCCCATCTTCTGTAACAGCGCCTTCAATCTGATACGAGGCTGTTGCGAAACCCCACTCAAAGTCGCGAGGCAATGGCACTGGCGACATACTGACAATGTTTAACACAGAGAAACGACCGACAGGAAAATGGGTTGGAAGAGGAGGAAGTAGAAAAGCTGCAGAGACGCCCTGTTCATCTAAACCTAAAGCAATGGAGCTTATAGACGGGGAATTGTGGCGTAGAAGTGGAGGGGCTAGTTATCCTGCCACTCGAAGCGTTTATGATAAACGGCAAATTAACAATTCTCCGATGCAAATTCCCCGATGCAATTCCCCGATCCTCAAACTTCCATTTTTTCCTTCCCCACGGGGCAATTCCCCGCAAAAGTGAGGATTCAATATTTTTTTTCCCATGTGTGCATTGAAAGTTTAGCGGTCTCGGCATGCATAGCGGACTTTGTCTCCACTCGGATGTTTCTCCTATAAGAAGTGCAACGGAGCCTTTGAGATGTCACCTAGTCCTTCGATCACAGGCCAGCTCACTCCAATAGTCTCCTGAGTTCCGCTAGAGTGGCCATCTCTCTGCAATCATGGCCCCTGCTGCTGCCCATGCCGCTGAGGGCATTATATCGTCCATTGATGTGAATTCAATGCCACCGTTCTGGCGACGGAAAAACGGTATCTTGCTATACTTTCTGTTGACTTCGTCGCTGCTAGCAAGTGCTGCGCTCGGCATTGATGGAGTGAGTCTCGAGATGTCCATATCGAATGCCTTTTACTGACGGGATCTTGCAGTCCATGACAAACGGTATGCAGGTCTTGGAATCTTGGCAAGACCGCTTTGGACATCCAAAAGGCGCCACGTTGGGCTTCTTTGGGGCTTCGAACGCAATTGGCGGTGTCATCCCTTTTATCTTTCTCGGCTGGATTGGTGATAAATACGGCCGTCGACTACCCACAGCGCTGGGATCAGTGATCATTATCACGGGTGTGATCATCGAGTTCTTTGCCACTTCGTTGAATATGTACATTGGCGGCAAGATTATTCTGGGCGCTGGATCTTCCCTCATCCAGATGGGTGCGCCTGTCTTGGTTACAGAGCTGTCTCATCCGAAGGAACGTGTACAAGTCACTACATTCTACAACACCTCCATTGTGTTGGGCTATGTGATTGGAGCCTGGGCAACTTTCGGTTGTTACAGAATCAGCAGCCAGTGGTCATGGAGGCTTCCGACCTTGATCCAAATCGTTCCCTCGGCCTACCAATTCTGTCTGATTTGGTTCTGCCCCGAGTCTCCCCGTTGGTTGATTGCAAAGGGTCGCATACAGGAGGCCCGCCAGATTCTCATCAAATTCCATGGTGAATGTGACCCAACTTCGGAGCTGGTCGCAGTGGAGTGTGTCGAAATCCAGCAGGCCATTGATAAAGAAGCGGAGAATAACATGAGCTGGAAAGACTTCTTCTCCTCTCGCGCAAATCTCAAGCGCCTTTTCCTCTGCTTCGCAACAGCTGTTTTCAGCCAGAGCTCTGGTAACTTGCTCGTCTCGAACTACTTAACCCAAATCTTGAAAGATACAGGCCTGAAGACCCAATACGAGATCACCCTCATGAACGGAATGGTCACATTGTGGCAGTATATTGTCGCACTCTTTGTTGCAGTTATGATCGATAAATTCCGCCGTCGGTTCTTCTTCCTGACTGGCTCCGGTGGTGTTGTTGTCACTTTCGTTGTTTGGACAATCGCTGCCCAGCAGTACCTCGAGCACAACTCTCTGGCAGCCGGACGGGTTGTTATTGCCTGTATCTTTGTTTTCCAAGCATTCTACACCTTTGCTTGGACGAACTTGATTGTCACTTACCCCCTAGAGGTCGTCACCCTCCAAATGCGCGCCAAAACGTGGGCATTCGTCCTCCTCACCATTCAAGTGGCGTCCATCTTTGGAAGCTACGTCAACCCTATTGGGCTCCAGAATCTTGGCTGGAAGTTCTATATCTATTATTGTGTGTGGGTGCTTGTTGTCTTCCTCGTGGTATACTTCTTCTTCCCCGAGACGGCTGGTCCTACTCTTGAAGAACTGGCCTATCTCTTTGAGGGCGAAGACGTGAAGCGGAAGATGGTTGACAAGGTCTCTGAGCAAAAAGAACAAATCCAGTATGAAGAGCATGTGGAGGGCAAGTTCGCATGAGGTTCTTTGATGTTATAATTTCAGCTTGACCTTGTATATTAGAAGCGCAGCCTTGCATTGGAATGAATTGTGATAATCATGAATCTAATACTCAAGATGAGCGTAACACTACACCCCAACGCTAAGTGACGGTAAATTGGGCGCCGAAAACGGCTACTTTTGAAGTAATTTTAAGCGTCCACGGGTCCTATTTACCAGAATATTAGTCATTAAAGCGTCACGTGATTTGTTTCGGCCCACTTTTACACGGTGCTCAGGGATTGGCTCACCCTTCACTCAGGGTACTCAGGGCAGACCATCAGGCATGTCGTCATGGCCTGTCTTCTCTGTCATCCGCTTGTAGCCGCTCCCGTATTTTGGAAGAGTGTTAGTCATGGTACACGGCTTCCAAAGGTATCAATGTGATTGTTGTGAAATGCAACTAGACTCTTCGGGAAAACGCCTGCGGCTCTGGGAGCTAAGCGATAACTAGTTCTTGGGAACACACAGAGTAATCGAGCCATCTGAGCACCCCTTGAGTTGCCATCCTAACTTAGTTGTGGCTTTCCACGACCAATCCAAGCCATATCCCATGACGATAACAAAAGTCTCACTACTACAAAAACAACTCAAAATCAAGCCCCAAAGACGGTAGGCCACTGACCCTGCACATAAGCCAATGCCTTCTTCAGATCCCTCGCACCACCCGAAGGCGTAGGCGCATTTGTCGTCTGTTCGTTCCACTTGAGAGCGAAATCCAACAATTGGGCATTGAATTCGGTTTGATTGTACGAAGTAGGCGGCGTCGAATTCAAGTACTGGACGAAAATTTCCCAGCGGGGCACATAGTAAGTCGAAACTAGACCTGCCCACGACCTGGAGGCGTAGTCACTGATTTCACCCCGCGGGCCCCAGAGTGTGATCTGGTTGCGGGCGTTGTACTCCAGATAGGAGGAGTAGTTCGCATTACCTCCGGACCAAGACCGGGCAGCGTCGATCCAGGTTGAGAGGCGGAAGTGAGGGTTTGTGAGGAGGACTTTGTCCAGGTCATTGAGGAGACTGACGAGCTTGGCACCTTCGTTTGTAATGGCGTCTGAGGATGAGTTACCGCTGTTGTAGGCTGATGGGTTACCGCTGTTGTAGGCTGAAACGAGGTTCGAGTAGATGGGGATGAAAGCGTTAGCCATGACTTGGCGCGTTACGTCGACCATGTCATACTCGAAGGACGGGTTTGTCCAGAGGGAATTTTCGGCGTTGGCGGCTTGGTGCATCAGTTGCCATGCGTTAACCAGGGTTGATGGGTTGTAGTTCAGAGTTGTGGGGTGGTGGCCTGTTCTACCGAGGAGACCCTTGATGTTGGGTTGGAGCTCGAAGATGGACTTAGGCACGGCGATTGCGGATACCAGGTCGGTGTTGTTATACACGGTTGTGCGCATGATGTCCCAGGCTTCGTAGAGCTCGCTTGGGATCGATTTTGCAGCTGTGTACCGGCTAGTCACCCAATCGTGGAAGTACACATCCGTGTCAAGCGGAGTGGATGACCAGGCCTGGTCTAGCAGTAGGTCGTAGACAACCTCGTTGCCCTCCTGACCTTCCATACTTAGACCGTAACCGACCATTGACGTGGACTGGAGGCGCGCGTTGGTCGCATCCTGGGTGATGTTCATGATCTGTCCATACAAGCCCATGTTGCCTCCAAAGTCGTGCAGCTGGCACCAGATCCAGGGCTTACCGTAGTATGAGTTTGTGCGTTGCCATTCCGGGGTTGACTCCGAGTATAGGTCAATAATCAGCATATCCTCGTTGTTCTCGACACCAGAAAGATAGGCCTCCACGCGCTCGTCAGTCCAGAAGTCCGAGCTAGAGTAGAAGAGCCAGCCCTGCATCATCCAGATGGCCTGGGGATCGGCGTCCTTCATACTAAGCCAGGTGTTTCGTGTGACGTTGCTTAGGTAGGTGAGATCGCCTGAGTAAGGGTTGTTCTCGTTGTACTGATCTAAAGTGTAGATATGGGTCACGTTGCCGTACGCAGCTTGTTGCTTGTGGATGAAGCTGCTCTGTAGCTGAGCATAGTGAATGTCGAAGGGTTCGAGAAATAAGTCGCTGGTATACTGCTCAGCGAATCCAGCCCATCCCGAGCCTCGAACCACGCTCGCATTAGGCATGACGCGGGTGATATCAGGGACGAAGCCGGTAAATGCGGGGAGCACCGGGGTTATACCTAGCTCCACCATGCGTTGCACGATCTGTTTCTGCATGACAAACTGGTCATCGATCCATTGCATTGGTAAGTCTCCGCCCCAGGACCCCTGGATGTTGCCGAATCGGTTCCATGCCTGGAAGGCTGGGCCACTCAGGAAAGTCGCGATCTCAGCGTCTGTGAGGCCAATCTCACGGAACACTTCGACCGTGATCTTCTCCGCACCAACCCAGGCGAGGGCCAGGTTCACGCCACGGAGGGCGAGCCAGTCCAGCTGTAACTCCCAGTCTTCCCAGGACCAGAAAGCATTGGTATAGGAAAAGGTCACTGATGAACATTAGCTAAAGAACAACGAACCATCATTGCGGTAGGAGGCAGACCGGTGTTAAAGTGGTACCGCCACGGCACAGTGCTGGAGCCGGTGATGGGACGGGCAAGTCGTGGCAGTTGGGCGGGTGCAAGGTCCAGCTGACTGCCAATGTGCCAGTAGATGTCAACGTTGGCGACATCAGTGAGATAGCGGTGGAGACTTGATCATTTAGCATAAAGGCCAGATCGATGTTGGGGATGAAACATACCCCGAGGACAATGCGCTCAACGAGCTACCCTGCACAAGAACCGTGCCATTGGCAGTGGTGCTCACGACGTACTCGTCGTAGGTGTTGGTAGCTTGAGTGGCATTCACCAAAGAAAACCGGAAGCTGTCGGCATGTTTCGGCAGTCGACGCTGAACAAGATTGGAGATGCCCTCAGTGGACTGAGCGACTACCGTGGAAGCGGCATACAGCCAGAGCAGCGATTTTAACCACTGCATTGTTGCGACAGAGAGGCAAAGGCCGTTGAAAGAGTGAATGAAAGGGAGCGGCCTGTACGATCGAGTTTCACAGAATGGACATTGTCATACTCAGATCATATAGTATTCTGCTAGTTGTTCGAGAAACGCCACATCTGCAAGACCAGAGCTTAATGTACTTGATGGCCACTCAAGCTTTTTGTGACATCCATATGGAAGGACTCATTCGAGCACGTTATCTTCAGCTTCTTTTCTTAATGTTAGCAAGTGGGGGCACTCAGTTAGCTGGGACCCAGAAATCGTTGACCGGGACCCAGAGCATTTAATACTAATCCTGGATCCCCGCCAAGTCCCGGACCTAGCTAGGACCTAGGATATTCTGGGACCTAGCTAGCACTTATTTATAAGAATATTCTATCTTACGATCTATAGTATCTAGGTATATTAGTTAAAAAGGGGCAAATAAAACGTAGCATTTTCTTTTTGCGCTAAAAGTATTATAATCTAGGATCCTAAGTACTTGACGGGGACCCAGGATTAGTCATAAATTGTCTGGGTCCCGGTCAACGATTTCTGGGTTTCGGCCAGCTGTAACCCGCGGGCCGCAAAGTGTAACTCTTAGATGCACGTGGCCGATCGAGTGGGGCCTATGGACCCGCCAACCCCCTTTCCACGCAGGAAGACCAGGACATGCCGAGATCAAAACAGGAATGTCTTTGGTTTTCTGAGTTTGACACAAAACTTAGTTCCTCCGCGGAGCCAGGGAACACAAGTTATACTACGGAGTAATCGGCTGTCATTTATGACCGCTTTGATAGACACGAACTGGATCCGTGGGCCTTAAGATTGCCGTGTAGTATCGACACTCCACTCTGCACTTCGAGGTCAAGAGCGCCAAGTCGCGGTTGCCTTGAAACCGCCTGTGCCAATGTCACATTCCACCTCGATTTGAATTTTGAGCGGGAAAAGACAAGAATCAAGATGCAGAGGGAACCGAAAAGCGGCGAGGGACGAGCACCACAACACGTGGGAGGGCCCATCAAGCGCTGATTAGGGTGCTATCTGTCACTCAAAATATGACTTGCATCGTGAAATGCACTGAACAGATTGAGATGAGGACTGGTATATACACTTCGTGGAGATTGCGCGAAATGGGACTTCTAGGGTTGTCTCACCTTTGACGCAACCGGAGTCAACACAACCTCAGGAAATGAGGAATGTAGTGGTCCCTTAACCCTTCTAGTTTATGCTCATGCCTCTTTGCTAGGTTCAATCGAGCTCATAAAGTCAAACCTGAGCCACTTGCTCACTATATAATCCTTAAGAATTTAGTCGCTTTGTTCTCTTTTTCCAGTTACTACCGTTGAGAATTGGGCAAATGCAGAGTTGAATGTATGATAACTTCAATTGCCCTTACCCGTCTGACTCGCTGAGTTGTAACCCTGGATTGAGGTACAAGTGTGATGATCTTTTTCTAATTATGTGAGTAGGCTCAGCTATTTGTAGTCACAGTAGCTGCCTTCTGCCTGGAGTGGTGGTGGATTGGATTGGATTGGATTATAATTAACGTCGCCGGCAGGTCACGTGGTGGCCCGCTAAGGGGAGGTAACCAGACGTGCTGCCTAAGCGAGGATTCACCACAACTAACTTAACTAAATACACGCTAAAAGGCAGCAAATTTGAGCACTACGTGCTGAAAGAGGGGAGAGAAGGAGCACCAGGCGCTATCCTGGCCTAGGCTCCGGGGGGTGGAGTACCCGGTCTGGCTACCCACAGATGGGAGAGGGCGCCATCCTCTCCTATCCAGGCAGAAGTGAAGACTGTTGCGCTATGTAGCGCGTGGTTAGGTCCAATTTGGGCAAATGTCCTTAAAGAAAGACGTTTCTTGCACGAAACGGCCGAATTCCTCGGCCCAGCAGCAGAACTCAGTATCCAGTCTATTATTGCAGACGGGCTGGCCTTTGGGCCCTTCCATCTGCCCTTCCAGCGTTTCCTGGCAGGCGGGCAGAAGAAGAAGTGTATAGGGGACTTTGGCTTACCGCAGGAGCAGGTGGCTAGGAAGTCCCTATGTTGGAACCTCTCGTGGTACCCTGTGAAGTCACCGTGACAGTCCGTGCGGCTATCAGCCGGCCGAGCACCCAGCGGGGAAGCTTACGGTCCCGAGCGCGGCTGCTCTTGGTATGAGGCTGGATGTTTAGGTCCTGATATGTTGAGGTGCGTCCCTAGTATACGCCACGTGCGTTGCTGCGCGGATCAGTTGCTTCGCTTCGCGCTTACAACGTAAGGTACGACGGGGAGGGGGGGATATGGGAGCCGTCTAGCGCGGCGCGCCGCGCCTTTCTTTGCCATCTCGTCGGCGATCTCCTTCCCCGCTATTCCGGAGTGGCTTGGCACCCAGCCTACCTCAACGGGTGTACGTGGTGTGCTGAGGTATGGAGAGGAGTCCCACTGGGCGGCGAGCTGTTGGAACAAGTCCGTGAGCTCCCGTCTATGGTGCGCGGGCCTCCTATCTGCTAGCAAGCTAGCGGCAGCAAGGTTATCAAGGAGGATAACGAGACCAGTGGAGTAGCTTACGCAAGGCAGGCTAACAGCAGCCCGGAGGCCTTCTACTGCGCCCATGATCTCGGCATCGTACACTTCCGTCCGGGGCCCCGCCGACCCATACCCTTGGGTGACAGGGGTAGGGCGTTTCTTGACTATATGAGGAACAGTGGCGAACTAACCACCTCTTGGATCGCTTGAGGCTGCTGGCTGCAGCAAGCGCGCAATCACCAGGATCCGATCTAACCCATAGTTATTCGGTAGCATCAAAGCTCCTCCCATCAAAGCCGGGCGGCCACGAAGCATCACGCTGATTAAGCTGGAATACCCGCCCGCGCCCGTGCGACCATCGACTTGAAAAGCCGGACTTATACCCTTGGTCCCGTAATGGATACCAGGTACCATTCCAACGAGATAGCACTACCCGATCGCTGCCTGCGGTTTTGTTGAATGTTGCAGGGTCTCAAAGTGGAGCCCGAGCCCAGACATTCGGGATTTTCAACACAGAAAAGCCTGACGTGCAGAACCCCCACGTGGGCCGAAGCAATGGCTGAGAAACTCTGCGATCGCGATCATGTCAAAATATCAAGACGCTCGGATAGCTCGTGTTATTCATAATGCCTAAACGAAACAGGGAATCAAGCTTCCGGTCACATCCCCGAGTGTCGTTGCGAGCGCATTGACAAAGCAACTTGCCCCCGAGGAACGTCGTTCATGGCATGAGGGCAAGAAGACAAGCCACCTTCGTGACCGTTTATGTGCCTTCCTGTTTGGGACCGGTAGGCATCGGATACCAGAATCAGTTCGCACTGGGTTTGGTTCTCTTCTTAGAGGCAGTCATCAATATCGAATACTCTTGAAGAGTCATCAACGACCGCATCATCTAATTCTTGCTGTTATTGCTGTGAACAATAACGAGGCCATCGTTGGGAGCATCCAATTCTATTGTCACTGTTCAACGATCTCAAACATCTTTGATATCTTTGACACCTTTAAAACCTGGTCCAACAAGATAAACTTATAATTGCGATCGGCAATATCTCGGCCATCGATGGACCACCCACGTGGGATACGACAGGGTAACATCAACTTGAACAATCAATTGACAGGTACAGTTACAATCGTCCATTTACACATACATATAAGAAAGGGCGAGTTCTCTCTTCACAGCTAGTGACGTCTCAACTTCAGCAATTTCCGTCTTGCTTCTCTGGGGGCGAAGTCATCAGACATGAAAGCTACTACGATTCTTCCCTTAGTGGCCCTCGTGGCTGGTGTCTCTGCTCGGGCTCCCGTCACCCTCAACTTGACTGGCCATATTGATGCTTCCCAGATCATGTCCTTTGTCTACGTTCCGTTCGAAGTTGAGCCCGAAACCACCTCGGTCTATGTCCTGCAGAACTACTCCCTCAAGGGCAATGGTAACGCCCTGGACCTGGGCGTTTTCGACCAGCGTGGATATCAGCTGATGAATGGTGTCAACGACACCTTCGGATCTCGCGGATGGTCCGGCGGTTTCCGCAATAACTTTACCATCACTCCCTCCTGGGCAACCCCTGGCTACAACCCTGGCGCTATCCAGCCCGGTACCTGGAACGTCGTTCTGGGTCCCTACAACTCCGTTCCCGAGGGAATCGACTGGCAATTGCAAATTGTCATGGGATTCGACCCCGTCGACACTTACTTCTCTCCCACCTTTGCACAGGTCGACTTTGACACCGTCGGTCAGTTCGAGCAGCAGGAGTGGCTCCGCGGGGACTTCCATATGCACACGGTCTACTCCGACGGAAAGTACACCCCTGATGAGCAGATCCAACATGCCGTGGCTCAGGATCTCTCTTTCATCTTCTTCTCCGACCACAACACTGACACCAGCAACAACATTATCGGCGCTTACCAGCAGGCCTTCGCCCCGGATCTCCTGATCTGCCGTGCCATCGAGGTGACTACTCGCCACGGACATTGGCAAGCTGTCGGCATCGAGCGCGAGCAGCTCATCGATTGGCGTTACCAGGATGTCGCGGGCTTCGTCGATGCTACTGAGCAGGTTCACCGCGCCGGTGGCTTCGTTTCCGTCAACCACCCCTTCGCTGCCTGCCCGGCCTGCAACTGGGGCTTCGATGACTGGGACCACAACGATGCCATTGAAGTTTGGAATGCCGACTTTGATTCCACCGATCAACAGTCCATTCAGAAATGGCACGAGCTCCTCGTCGCTGGGAAGTTCACCGCCGCCATCGGTGGCAGTGACTCCCACTCTCCCCCTTCCATGAACGGTGTTCCCACCACTGTCGTCAACGCTCGCGGCCGCAAGCAATCTGCTATCGTCGCTGCTGTCAAGAATGCCCACGCTTATGTCGTTGAAGGTCCTGGCAAGTCGATGGAGTTCCACGTCAAGGTGCAGAACACCTTTGCTCAGATCGGTGACAAGGTTCACGGAAGCTCCAGTGGTGCCCAGGCCTTCCTTACCGTCGAGGGCATGAACGACCAGAAGGCTTGCTTTATCTCTGATAAGGGTTACTTTTATAACACCACTATCACAGATGGAAAGACCCTCCAACACAAGCTTCCTACCGACTTCAAGTTCGTGAGAGTGGAGGTCAGGAACGTTACTGACGATTCCGCGATTGGTCTGACCAACCCTATCTGGTTCTTGTAGAGAGATATGGATCCCCAGATCCGAAAGGGGCATGAGACTGGAAAAAAGTTCTGTATGAGTGCCGGAGATGTCGGATGAATATTTTCAAGCGGTTAGCTGTTATATCCTTTTCCATTTTAGACACTGCCAATATAGACCTTATCTTACTTCAGTTTGGTGCTATTACGCATAAAGAGCAACTTCGTTCATGGCGAGAAGGTATCGCCGGAGGGCGACGGTTCACAATGTGGTAGATATGTAGATGCTTGGTCTGTCAGGCATCAATAGATGTGCAATGTGTCTTTCTTTCTTGGATGCGAGCTCTCCACCCCTCTTTTCTCACGCTTAGTGGCTTGATTGAATAAATGATGCTACTTCCAAGGTTCATCGTCTTATCTGGCTATCATAACTGGGCTGTAAGAAGGAGAATCTATTGCGGCAAAAGATCGATGTTAAAAGCAAGTCCCCCATTATTATTCCACTCACTACCAATTCGAAAAACGATGGATGAACTTGCGAGGCAATATGAGAAACGGGGCTCCGTTGACAAAACCAACATCTTTAATCCAGAAGACAGCAACAAGCAAAGCATCGCAAAGAACAGCAATACAGAAGGTATTATGATGATGATGATGAATTCATTTGCCCGATGTAGCTCGCTCTAAATATATGCTGCTATGCGGGAGTGCTATCAGGCCTGCTGACAGCTGTAAAGGTGGTCGATCATCTAATGGTATTTAGTAGTTAGGCCAAGTCAAGCCTGCAAATTTCACCTATATGGCAACCCTCTCACACCCTCAGGAAGATAGGCCGATCAGTGAGTGATATTGAACTGGTGGAATATGGGCAGTTAAAGCCAATGGGAAGAAATGAATAAAGCATGGTAAGTGAGTGATTCCTTCAACATTGACACTATACGGCATTGGGCTAGCTTGTATACTGAGCGTGGACAGTTATCTTACTTTCTTTGAAACGACTTACGAGAAATGAGGAAAGAAAAGGAGAGCTATCATTACATCCATTATCAAGATCGACATTTGACCACGTTCTAAGCGCTCCGCAACCTTTCTCGTCAAAAGGCTGGTCGCGTGCCAGCCCTAATGATCTCACAAGAGACCCAAGAATTTGAAGTGGCCCAGACCAGCATATGAAAATATGCCATTCGCCACAAGAACGGTACAACAACAGATGCAAGAACCAATCATCAATATTCACGTAAACCGGCATGCGTGACCTGAAGCAAAGGGGGAAGGCAGATGCAAGGCATATAAAATGATGCTATGCTGTGGTAAATAAGACAACGTAGCATTTAGGTCAACTTTTGCTTGATGAAGAACGACCGCAAGTGTGAGAGCTGCCAAGCGCATGCGGCGGACAAAACGGCCAGCTGGATGAGAGTCCAGCGCACAACGCGGGAGTTGGTCGTCTCGGACTGGTCACGGAATTCAGACTCGCGTTCCTAAACAGAAACGCATTAGTAAATCAAATTCAGAGTACCCCAGATCCTGGCTATCGCTCGAACGTAGTAATACTTACCCGCTGGTAGACCTGCTCACGACGGATATCGTGCAATCGGCTATTCAGATCCTTGACTCGCTGCACGATGTCCTTCATTTTATCCTTATCCTCGGTCTCAATCTTGCTGGTCTCGCCAATGGCAAGATCAACGGTGAGCTTGACGGCGCCCCGAGAGTTGGACAACCAGCCGGAAGTGACATCGGTCTCGGGAGTGAAGCAGACTCTGTGCTGGCCAGCATCTGCCGCGGAGAAGTGGAAGCGGCCTGAATGGCCGTCCCGCTTGGAAACGACACGATGATCATTGTCGAATGTCTCCTCGACGGTGATGTGCACCTTCACGTTCTGGTCGATCGTGTAGGCGCCGGTCTGGGGGTTGATGACTTCTGTCTCGAAGCGGCCTATTCATCATTCAAACATCACATGTTAGTCTTGGGATATGCACGCTCTAGATATTGGCGCATACCGGCGACTAGAGTGTCCTTGGGGAGATCCTCGAAGAAGCACTTTGTTTGCCGGCCTTCCATGTAGAAGTACAGGGCATTAGCGGGGAGGAGGAGAGAAAAGAAGGATAGGAGTGTCAATGCTGACACCAGCCATGACGAGGATGTCCCAAAGAAAGCCATGATGAGAAATGGGCAATTGAAGAGTCGCACGACCAAAGTGCTCATCTCCGTGAAGGTGTCAACATCCAGGACTGCGATCTCTCACCGCCTTCCGTATTCGGAATATCTCCCTTTCAAACGGGAAGCCTCCGTCGACGTGATCTTCAATTTCGACTTCACTGGTCTTGGTATCATCAAACAAACCCCAGATCCATCTTTTCTTCGTCGCTCATTGTCTTTTTAATCGCCTAATCGCGCATCACTTGATCCTTGTTTGCATCTAGGCAGAATCCCCCTCTGATCAAACCGCCATCATGGCCGCGGCCGCCGATGTTCGCGACATGCTGGATTTGCCCGCGGAAGGGCAGCCCAGACCACACAAAAAACAGAAAGTGGTCGAAAAGCGACCAGGTAAGTGCTATACGCGCCATCAGGGCCAGGATAAATGACTGACAGTCTCTGTCGCAGAGGGTATTACTCGCGAACTGTATGCGTTGCTGGGCGAAAGGGCGCCACCAATCGCCATCAATGAGAACAAGTACAAGGGTCGTCCAAAATGGATGAACAAGCTACGCGTTCGGCCATGGTATGTTCATAGTGCAGCTGTTCTACTACCCCGGATGGAGGCTGACGAGGGATTGTGTATAGGAGCATGGCACCATTCACGAACAACGCCCGTTCCGATGGCCTGGTTTTGAATCACTGGCAGAGAAAGCATGAGTCAGCGCGACCACCTGTGCCTACCCCTGCACCCGCCGCCGAGGAGTCACATATGGAGGTGGACCAACCCAAGGAAGAAGGGAAGGAGGACGTTCCCAAAATACACGAGCAGGAATATGCCTTTGCCAAGTACAACGTCAAACCGCGTTTGCCCAAACGATATACAGATGACGAATATACGCGACATCTCAAAAGTGACGACTGGTCGCGCGAGGAAACGGACTATTTACTGGATCTCGTCACTGAATACGACATCCGTTGGGTGATCATCGCAGATCGGTATGATTACCAACCGCGAATGGACATGGAGCCAGAAGCGAATGCCCTTGTGCCTGCAAGGAAGCATCGAACAATGGAACAGTTGAAGGCGAGATACTACCATATTGCTGCAACGATGCTCTCGTTGGAGCACCCACCCTCAGAGATGTCCGAGGCAGAGTTTGAATTACACGAGAAGATGCTTAAGTTTGACCCCGATCGAGAGCGCGACCGCAAAGAACTTGCTGCCCTCCAACTCAATCGCACAGCAGACGAGGTGCGCGAGGAGGCGATGCTACTCGAGGAGTTGAAGCGCATCACAACCAACGAGCAGAACTTCATCACAGAACGCCGAGAACTCTACTCTCGCCTCGAAGTTCCCATCAGCGTCGGCAACACAGCCATGTATCAATCCAGCGCAGGTCTCTCCCAACTCCTGCAGACTCTGCTGCAAGCCGACAAAAGCAAGAAGCGCCGCTCCATACTCGGCGACGGTGCTATTCCCAGTCCCGCCGGTCAGACCCCAACCGCCACTGGTGGCCTAGGCCGAGCCGAGACACCCGTCGCACAAGGCATGGGCAACAAGAAAGGATCGATCACCAAGGAAACCAACCAAATCGTGCGCACGCTTACCCCTGCCGAGGAAGCGAGGTACGGTGTCCAGCACCACGAACGTGTCTCGGCAGGCGTACAATTCCGCAGCGACCGTGCCCAGCGACTCACTCAAGCCAAATCCAACGTGCAAACCCAGAAACTGGCCAATGCGCTATCCGAACTCGAGATCCCAGTGCGCCTTTTCATGCCCACAGAACGCGTGTGCAAGGACTTCGAGAAACTCATCCAGTCTGTCAACATGCTTCTTGATGCTCGCAAGGTCTCTGAAAAGGTGGAGAGCGAGGTTCGTGTTCTCGAGGCCGCAAAGATGGAACGCGAACGCAAATTAAGAGAAGCCGCTGGTACCTCGGGGCCAACTGCAGAGTCTGATCATCCACAAGTGAAGAAGGAGGCTGAAGATGGGGAGCCAGGCGTCTTGGATCCTGCTACTGCCCATGGCGCGGGTGGTCTGCAGGCCAATCCTGGGCAACAATCGCAAGGGGATGGTAATCACAAGCGATCTGCTAGTGTGCTCAGTGGCGTAAGTGACAAGAGCAGCAAGCGGCAGCGGCGATAGATGACATGCTACGCTAATGGTGATAAAAACATGTATTGTGACAAGTGTAAGATATATTGGGGCCTGACTACCCATATTTCTGTACGATTAATGACATCCGGTTGGGAAGCAGACTTATAATATAACCAACTTCATCCCCACGTGTAATAATAACAGCATCACTGGCCCAAGCATACTGATAATACCAATTTTTTGCTTCCGCAACCGACATACCTCTCTCGGTCATTGACAACTGCCACGGGTATATCCTCATGGCTCTGCCTCCACCACCAGACTTGTTCGGCTAGCCCATCCGCTGCCATGAAAGGCCCCTGGCATATGGATACATTCCTGATATGCACTCGCCAGTTCCTCTGCCCAATCACTTCTGGTAGAATCCGCTCGTTCAAGGCTGCACGCCCCGTTCTCGTGGTGATACACTACTGATTCCCTGGATCGTTCCTTTGGAGGGACATTTGAGCGTCTCTTGCTTTCCCTTCTGGAGAACCTCAAGATCCAGCGTCCACTCCGAGAGCGGGATGGCTCTTTGTTCAATTTGTCCGCACTCCTATTGTTCGACGGATCAAAGTATGCGGAGGGCCGACGATTCATTTGATCTATCGAGAAGCGGCGTTCAACAACTGATGACGTGTTTGGGTTGTAGTCATTGCGGTCATGGGTTGGAATATGGTTTTTGGCTGGCTGTGCTCGCTTGCTTGCAGAGCGGCTCGGTCTTGCCCACCGACCCAGGAATGTCTCGTCGGTGTCTGCGACATAGTCAACATTGGCAGACGTGGGTGAGCCATTGTGTTCCACGTGAACTGCCCGATGGGCTTTGCCTGTAGATACCTCTTCGCCCGCCAGATCGAGCGCTAACGGTGCGTGAGCATTAGCTCTCATCGATTGGCTCTTCAATTTGGCCCACATCGTGGGTGTCAAGATAGCTTCACCTTTGGTATTAACGCCACTTGGGCGCCGGCTGTGAACCTTTTTGGGCTCTTGCTCAGGGGTGAGAGGTTTGCCTGCTGGTGCTTGGTCGATTTGGTGCTTGGTCGCTGTACTCAATCCAGGCCGAGCGAGTTTGCCAGGCGCAGGCTCAGTGACATCTCTATGCCAACCCCCGTTTTGATACGGAATGCTGCTCCCTTCGCCTGTTGGTGGGTGCTCTTCAGCATTGTCCACCAAGCTATAACCATAGCCCATTCGCCGACCCCCGGTCATCCACCCGGGACTCACTTTGCGTTGTGACGGGACACCATTGGTACCGCTGGACATGCCGTGGCTCTTGGGCGATTGGTCAAGCTGTTCAGTAAACTTGCTTTTGAAAACTTCGGGGCCTGGTTCCAGTCCATTCTGGACTATATCAGTCTCGCCAACCATCTGGGTCTGAATACTGGGCAATCCATCCATTGCATTTGCAGAATGAAGCCTCAGCGACTGAACGGCAGGAGACATGCCCCCGGAAAGGTTATCGCTTTCGCGTGAGTAGAACGAGGACACATCTCGTTGGTGGTATGTATCTTGCTTTTGGGGGTCGATGCCCACGAGTGTTAAAGCTCCAGACTTCTCACTTGATTGGAGATTCTCTTGAGATACCATCTGCAATCCATATCTATTCGCAGGTGGCAGTTCTATCATAGATGGATTAGTCGATGGCGGTCCGGAAGCCATGTTGTTTGCCACCAGTCTGTGCGACGAAAGGTCCAAATCGCCAAAATGCGGGACTCGAGCCTCGGAGTGTGTCTTGGGAAAGCTGGTCGACAGTCGTCTTTTGGGAATCATGATATCCTGAGGCTGTCTGGCTAGTGACGTCGAAGATCCCGTACGATAGTCATTGGGATCCGTTTCCATATAATGGGCCCAGTCG
Organism: Penicillium turbatum; assembly: GCA_030762825.1. NCBI lineage: Eukaryota > Fungi > Ascomycota > Eurotiomycetes > Eurotiales > Aspergillaceae > Penicillium > Penicillium turbatum. Next base: position 210,703 of record JAUJYX010000003.1, on the reverse strand, counting down.
ACCATAAGATTCTGGAGGTTCTCCCTACTGCTCCCTATGAATCCTTCTTGAGAGCGGTATTGATGTGGTGGGACCAGTGCCTCTCTGCTGGCATGAACACTTGGAGATCTCGTGACTGTCGAGTGCCCGTTCACTCGCTCGTTTCTCAATGAAACCTGGCTTCCTGTGCCATCTGTTGCGGAGTTGACGTTGGTCCTAGAAGCTACGCGCAGTCTGAGGCTTTCTGGTGGAGCAGGGATGGAGTATATTCCACATGGAATTTCCCGGGTGTTAGATTGATCACAGCCTTCGGCCTCTGCCTGGAGCTCCGAGTTGTTTCGCTCACGACTGCGTTCTATCAAGTCGTGCAATCCCGTCCTGCGAGCCCTTGGAGTTCTGGGAGACGCCTTCAGGTGATCGACAAACTGTGGGCTCCCAATACACTGGGCATCACTGTCATACCCCCGGGCACTCATCAAACTGCTCCCCATGCCTTTAAGTGCCGCCAAATTTGCTTTAGCGTTCGGTGGTCTTGGCTTGTTCTTGGGTGCGAAGGGAAAGTTGGCTCGACTTTCCGATGACTGTCTGGATTCTCTCGAGAATTTACGCCGAATCCGACGAGAAAGGCTGGTGGATCTTCGCCTTGGACCTTGGACTTGGGCTCCAATTGGTCTCTGTAAAAGCCCTATGATATCTCAGTTTAGCCGTGGATTGTACTTCAAAGTAGTTCTCGGTTTGAGCCTTGCCTTCTGCCTGCTCCCCTGGACCATCCACATTCCCCATTCGACCATCTTGATATGTTTCAGCGAACTCAGTTGGAGAGTCAACGCGGTATCTCCATCGGAGACGAGGACAGATATCGAAATACATGCTGGACACGGAACATTTACAGGATGAAATTCCAGGTGGCTGTACGGTTCCTTTTCAAGGGCATTTTGAGGAAGGCACTATCATCAACATCCACAAATAACTTGCCTTCCACTTTGAGGGCATCGCTCTTGCTATCTATGGCCCGCTGCGAAACAACGTGGATCCATGGGTCAGCTTCATCTCTGCTTTACATCCGAGGCAGGTGGGATGATCTGGATTGAAATCGACGGGAAACACCCATAGCTGGGCCAGTTGTTCAACATTGAAGACAGCCTTGAAGGGCGCATGTTCGCTCTCAGATAATTCTTTTCAGACCCTGGCCTTTGTGACAGCTGCACCATGGGCCAAAGGTGTAATCGTCACCTTATGCTTCCCATATGCTACGGCTAGATGAAGCGCTCGGTGCCCTTGCTAGCAAAATGTCTCGCGCAGCCTCTAGCTTCCTCGCTGGGAAGCGATTGTACAGTTGAGTCAGTTCCAAATTCCGAAGCTAGTTGCAACGGCGCTTCTTTGAAGCAGATTGACTGCATTGACATCTGCGCCAAGTTGGATCGAAGTAGCGGCCATGAGCTCAGTAGCGATGCAAGGTGACTTCGTGGATTGCAGTATTGCCAAGCTGTTCAGAATTAATTGGACGCATACAGAAATGATAGTTCTCGTCGTCGAGCAGAATATCCCCGGGATTCAGTCGATCGCACACTCATAGAGCGAGCACAGATTGCGCAAAACTGACGCAGAAAGCTTAGTGCTAGAGAGATGAAGGGAAGAACTGAAGAAATATATATGTAGCATATAGCTCATGCGCCAACTACCTGTTCTCTAGTCCAACTTGGGTCAGGTTGCAGCAATCAAGACGAGGTGGAATCTTCAAATGGAACCTTGCCAGGGAGAATGTCATAAATGACAGGTTTTGCTATCATCATCATGGAGAGATATCATAGGTAGACACTAGGCAGCACCCATGGATGTGAGATATGCCCAATATAAATCCCTGTTTACAGTCATTACCTGCCATCTGCAGAACCGGAAAGCTGCAAGTCAGCTCCAGCACGGTCTGCTCAATACTGTCGAGTGAAAATTCCCCGGGTATATTTCCAAGGTTGTTACCGCACCGGTGTCGATGGCCGCATTGTGGTGAGTCTGACTACTGTGTTGTGTATCACCCTATGTATTGCTCTCCCCGTATAACGAAAATATTTGAAGACGACATCTACTGTGCATTTCACGACAGGATGAACATAATCAAGGTTTAAGTTAAAGATGTGCTTTCCGAGAAATCGGCTTTCGTCCCGATTCGCAGCTTACGACCTTAGGAGATTATCTGAGTGGGGCCTGACAAACCTTGATGGTTAGCGCTATTTTAATCCCCACGGGCACGTGTATTCAATAATTGGTTGTGGAACTTCTGCTTCTGCCGTTTATATTCGAGTCACAACAAATTATTCAGTGAATTGAGGGGTAATTCACGGATCTTGCCAAGCTTGTCTGCTGGTTTGGACGCTAATTACTTATGTTTCTCACCATTTCGACACGGCGACGCGATGATTCAGAAGCTGACCATGCGGACGGGAGTCCTCCGTGGCTTCTTCGGTATATCGTGGCGCCAAGTGCTTAGATACTATATGATGTAGTAACCCTTAAGCTAGATTAGAGACCTATTAGGCGAAGGTTTGGGAATTTGGGTTGGCTTGGGAAATATTGATCAAACCTTGGATCATTCAGTATACATGATGTTATCAAGCGCTCTTGCACTTCGAATCACCTTGGCAGATTTTCTTGACCCACATACTACTCGATACCAACGCCTCATGCGTCGAAATCGTCCCACCCATAGGCCCGCCCAGCCAAAGATAACACAGTGGGGTCACCTGGAAAAACAGGAAAATCCTGCGGCGAAATTAATGTACATAGAGAAGTGTTGAGGTCCAGCGTCGCTAATTGAAACTTGAACAAACGTCGCGGATCACCCCTCTCCTGTGTTACCTTTGACTGGGCCTCATCGACACTGGAGAGCCATCTTCGATGTCACCAAATCTGAAGAACTCGCGCTCGATGCGCTTGGTCATCGCCCTCATCATTCCATTTGTGCTCTTTTGTTTCATCTACACCTTGAAACCCATCTCCATATCTGTTCCTGATCCTATGAAACTGCCATCTCTGTCTTCAGAAACGACTTTGACCGGTACCGGTGATTCAGCTTCAGTTACGCCGACCAATGGAATTTTGATAAGTTATCCGAATAGCCATCCCGTTGCCACCGCTGCGCCCAATTATACGATCCCAGACAAGGTCTGGCATTCAGCCAAATCCGATAACATAACACAAGACCAGCGTGGATGGATCGGCAGCTGGACCAGAAGAAATCTCTCTATCCGCCAAGAATTGTTAACCGATCGATCGGCCGAAGCATTCGTTCGAGCTCATTTCTACAAAACGCGACCAGATATCGTCGAGGTATATGAAGCGCTCCAGATTGCAATCCTACGTGCAGATCTTTTCCGTTATTTGGTCATTCTCGCCGAAGGCGGCATTTGGGGTGATCTAGATGTCACCTGTGAGAAAGAAGTCGCCGAGTGGGTTCCTCCGGAATATCAGAACCAGAAAATTGACATGATTGTCGGACTGGAATTCGATTTCGAATGGCGGGGTCCAGGGACGGATGTTGCTTCTCAGTTTTGCAATTGGGTATTTGTCGCGCGCCAGTCTTCGCGCAATCTTCAGATTATCGTGGAATTTGTCATCAAGAAGCTGAAGGATATTGCGCAAGAGAACGCCGTGGGAATCGAAGGTGTTACACTCGAGTTGATTTCGGATGTGGTCGACGTGACTGGACCCAAAATTATGACTGTTGCAATTCTGGAGAGTCTCGGACAATTGCTCGGCAGGACCGTCGATGATCGTGATTTCTCGGGCATCAAGCAGCCTAAACTAGTTGGAGATGTTCTAATTATGCCAGGAGTCTCTTTTGCTGCGCTTCAGAACGGCAATCCTACAGACCAAGGCGATGCTCTTGTAACACATCATTATGAGGGCTCGTGGAAGAAAGAGGCCGATGAAGCGAAGGAAAGAAAGAAGCAGGAAGAATTGCAGCAACAACAACAACAACCCCCAGTGCCACAGCCTGCTGTGACAGAATCTGAGGCACTACAATGACTCAAGACAGGTTCTCTGGCTTTTTTTTTCTTCTTTCCTACTTCTTCTTCATCCTTTTCACTTCCCCAGGTGGATTCTAACTTCGTTGAGAACATTCCCAACTGCCAGGTAGGCTCTTTGCCTTAGAGAATCCACGCTCACTCCCTCTTCCAGGTTTATAAACTCCAATGAGGCCTTGGATGCGGAATGGTCTCGACGGCCAGATAAATTGGTCATGAGGATGCCAGGCTCACTGACACCAAGGATTTTGCCTTTTCTCGCCTGGGATCTCGCAGACACAGAGCGAAATATTCAAGTGTATATGGTCTGTATGTCAATATTATCACGAGTTTAACGTATTTTACTATTTCAAACGTGGTCTCCGGATTGACATTGCGTATTGGGTGTCGTCTTCATCCACCTTCGATTGCATAAGGTATTTTCCGACTACACATACCCAAGGTTCGGCATCGAGCTACCAACCTTATATACACCCGAAAAGCCTAATCATACATGCATTAGATAGGTGACAGGTACATACTACATGGCCATTTGCGTAGTACCACCATGGGTACATTGGGTATTGGCTGTCATGTCCTTGGAAAAAGTTGGACTTTTAGCCGCCGAATCCACAACATGACTTGGCCCAACTTTCCAAACCCAGACCCTGATGGTTCAAGCAACAAGCCAATTGAAAGAAAACCAACAATGCTCGCAATGTCAAGTCGATATGTGAAACTGAGTAGCTTGTGGGTCACAAGCTCGGATCTTGCCGTCGGGAGTTGCAGATCGCATTTGGTAGCCCAAGGTGGAGCTGTGACTCCACTTATTGTACACCGTGGGTTTAGTTTTGATTTCTCTTCCTCGACCCCTAATTCAATAAGCAGTCTCCCCAATGTGAGGTATAACCTTACAGCCATCGAAGTGCTCTTCTACCAGTCTCGGGGTTATTTTCCCCGTGCCAGCAAGGAACGCACCCGTGGAGTGTCTACCTAATTCGATATCAAAAAGCTTCAACTTTTAAGTTGAATGCGAGGCAGAAATTCACCGCCTCGTTCCTTCCTTTTTGGATACCTTCTAGTATCATGTAGAAGGCACGTGAGAGTAGGTATATTACCTCCGCTGCTCCTTCTGGCTGTTACCTTGTTTGTCTTCATCACCAGAATACCCACGAGCGGTTACACAAGCCCCTCAAGCGTTTGATCATCAACTTGTCTTCTACCTACTCTTGTATCCATCAGCACAGTGGAGAGGGCTCATCATCATCTGGCTGAAATGAGAGTTATCCTTGTTTTCGCAGGGTTCTTCCTGCTGTTGGCCGGTGCCATCGCCAGTGTGCCCCAAATTGAGATCAAGGCAAGTGTTCTCTTACAGTTTGAAAAGATTTGGCCGACTGACTGAATCACTGTATAGGGCTCTAAGTTCTTTTACGCAAACAACGGAACCCAATTGTAAGACTTGACGTACTTCTCTCAACTGCCCAGCATGCTAATTCAGAAACTAGTTACATTCGAGGCATTGCCTACCAGGGTATGTTAGAGCATTTACCATTTCGCTGAACCAAAGCTGATCATCATCCAGAGGACTACAATGCGGGAGGAGCTACTGCAACCGGAAAGTCAGATGAAACTCGTTACGTCGACCCTCTGACGGAGAAATCGCATTGCGAACGTGATGTTCCATACCTCAAGCAACTACGGACGAACGTGATCCGAACCTACGCCGTTGATCCAGCCAAGGATCACGATAACTGCATGGAGCAGTTGGCAGATGCGGGGATTTATGTCATCGCCGACCTGGCATCCCCCGACTTGTCTATCACCTCTGACACGCCATCATGGACTGTGGATCAGTATGCTCGGTACACTGCCGTAATTGATACCTTCCACAAGTATGACAATGTCATTGGTTTCTTTGCTGGTAATGAGGTTGTCAATCATGCAAATCAGTCGGCAGGTGCAGCATTTGTCAAAGCCGCAGTGCGCGATATGAAAGCCTACATCAAGGCGAAAGGATACAGAAAGTCACTAGCCTTTGGCTATGCGACTACAGACCGTCCAGAATTTCGCAGGGAGCTTTCGGACTATCTCAGCTGTGGGGATTACTCTACCGCTATTGATTTCTTCGGTTACAACATTTATGAGTGGTGTGGGGACAATACCTTCAAAGGCTCTGGGTACTCGAACCTCACGGAGCAGTACAAAGACTACTCAATTCCAATCTTCTTTTCTGAGTACGGATGCAATACAGTGAGGCCGCGTAAGTTCGGCGACATCGCTGCGATTTTTGGACCTGATATGGAGAATGTCTGGAGCGGTGGGATTGTCTACCAGTACTTCCAGAGTACCAACAACTACGGGCTTGTCTCTGTCGATGGAAGTTCCATCAGCACTGAGCCTGACTTCAGCTACTATTCCAAAGCAATGCAGACTGCGACACCCTCGGGGATTAATAGTGGCAGTTATTCCATTACGAACTCTCCACATGCCTGTCCTACTGTTGATAGTAACTGGTTGGCAAAATCGAGCCCCCTGCCACCTTCGCCAAACAAGGACTTGTGCTCCTGCATGGTAGACAGTCTATCATGCGTGGTTAGCAACTCAGCGCATGCGAATAAATACGGCGACTTGTTTGACACAGTCTGTGGATCCGACAAGAGTGCCTGCGATGGGATTTCCGAGAATGCAACCACAGGACAGTACGGAACCTTTGGCGCCTGCTCCAGCAAAGACAAACTCTCCTATGTTTTTGATCAGTACTACCAAAACCAGAAGAAGGACCAGTCAGCCTGTGCTTTCAAGGGAGCTGCCTCCATCCAGTCTGCAAAGGGTTCTTCTGCGAGCTGCAAGTCAATCCTCAGCCAAACTACTGGCCAGGCCACTGGCGCAGCCACATCCACATCGAAAGGGGCTGCTGTGAGCACGGTGGTACCAGTTGCCGTGAGAGTCGATAACCTATTTGCAGCAATGTCCTTTGCTGCAGCCATGATGGCCGGATTTTTCATGGTCTATCTTTAGCCCCTTGGCCGGAAATGAGGTCGGGTTTTCTACAGATAGCAGATGGGCCATGGAGCCTCGTTCGTTTGTGACTCGAACATTTGAATTCAAATCAATACCTGCATGAATCATTCCATGTGCCTAAGTACAAAAGCAGTGATTAGGACAACCAACATTGATTAACTGGACTGGAGCTGGAGTGTAGGGCAGTACATGTCAGGGCAAAACAGACACCCCGCTGGGCACGGCCCCGGGGCCGGTAGATATTATTAGTCAGCAAGATTGTCCCGCGCCCCACGTGCCCAGGTGGGCCTCTAGAAGACCGGGGCTTACGATTTTTTTTACAAAAAATTACAGATCTTCCTCACGCCCACATCCAAGCACATCCCCTCTTTGAATCTCCCTCGTTTCAGACTTCAAGTCAAATACCGCAAAAATGGGCAACGTAAGATAGATTCCCACCAGCATCCCGACAACGCCATATCCCTCTGCGCCAGTTGTTTGGCCCTACTAAACGTACAATGGACTAATGATACTCGACAGGGAGCCAAGGCAAACATGAAGCGTGAGCGCAACGCGAAGGACACCAAGACCGCGAAGTCGCAAACCAAGACCGTATGTCACTGTTATCGTCTGTCCCCATATTGTCACACCAATCTGACCCACATTGTTGTCTAGAACGAGAAGGCCATGAGCATTCAGTGCCAGACCTGCAGACAAACCTTCCTCCAGACCACTAAGGCCCCTGCGTACGTGATCTCCAACCTGAGCAAGCCTCGGTGCTTGTCTAACGGTCTATGTGGCTTTCTTTGCTAACATACCTCTTCACGTATACAGCCTCCTCGAGCACGCCTCCAACAAGCACAACAAGGGTCTCGCTGATTGCTTCCCCGGTGTCAGCGCATAGGACAACAACCCCTGCGGAACCGAAACCAATCTTCTTTACGATACCACGGGTTAGCATGGCTTCAGGAGTTTTGATCGAAAGCAAATATATCTAGGAACTGCATTTTAGAGAGTGGAGATTCTGCGTAGGCAACTACGTACGTGTAGTGAATGCAGCAGCATATTTAGTCTTCGATACGTAGTCGACTCATAACATCTAACTGTTCTGTTTCTATCCTTTTGTGCTCTATTGATTGTGCCTTGCAGTAACGCTAAAGGTTGTTCGTGGCGAGTATATAACTTGGCTATGTAAGGCAAATAAACTTGAAAGGACTGCAGTTGGAGCTTGAGGGACTTCATGTTTTACAGATCCTCTCATCCTTCGGCGCCGGGAGTCCATAGATCCTAATATAGTGGATAGTCCGGTTGGGCATAGGCATCTTGCAAGGAGGAAAATTGGCCGAAGATCCATGATATGGTTGCCCTGTAAGGAAGGCTAGGTATGATAACCACGTCCCCTCGAGCATATCGACTTAACGACACCCACGGAACTATATCTAGCCTTACCGTGGCGGGCCTCACGGCTTCAGGACAATCGGAAGGGTAGGTATAGTAACCACGTCCCCTCGACCACAGTCACTCGATAATATCCCCACGTTCGCTTAACTATATCCAGTCTTGCCGTGGCGGGCCTCACGGCTTCAGGACAATCGGAAGGCTGGATATGGTAAACACGTCCACTCGTCCATCAACCATATTTAACCTTGCCATGGCGGGCTTGACCTTCATCCTTCGATCTGCCAAGGATCACTATACCACATATCAATTTCCAAAATGTCTCTTTCTTTCCTTCTTTTGATCGCCCACCACAATCTATGTATCTACAAAATGTTTCTCTGTCTTCATGTTCAACATCATCATGCAACATTCACCACACCACGCCATGCCATCTACCACCTCGTACACCCATCGCAATGCATCCACAAAAAATCACCCAGCATTCTTCATAAATACCACTCACCGCAAAACCATCACTCAACGGGTCTTTCCATACTGCAATTTGCCTCCTTCCATCAGTTATGGTCTTTCTACTTGACCATGCACATCAACCGCTCCATATTGCCATATCAATGCATTCATCACAACCGTGTTTCAAACCTTGATATCCATCCGCTGCAACCACCGGACGTCCACCATACAGCATGACAGCCATCACAATGATCTCCCGCAAATGTAAGAGGGACCACCGTCTTGACCTTCTCTTGCAAACCACTCAGCGTTAACTGTGAGAATTTTGACATTTATCTACAAAGACGACCCAACGTCTACCATGACCACCATAACATGAATCCGCTACAGCCTACCAATCGTGAATCTTCCTGTTTCGGCCGTGTATCATGCATCACACTTCAATGGCAATCATGACATTCGTCCACGACAGACCACCCAGCGTCACCAGAGGACCATGGGAAAAGCCACTACAAATCACGAATCTCAAACTCGCTGTCTTATCCGCCCATGTCGCATGCATCATACTCTCGACAATTATGATCTCAAATCATCCACCGCACACTACCCAGTGGTCAATGTGACAACATTCATCATGTGTCTCCACTGTGCTCTTATGTGAATACTTGCACTTGGAATCACAGCGAGAAATAGCTAGATCCATCTTTTCGGTTACACAGCCCTTTACCCGCTTCCACCTCAAACCCAATGTCATGATCTATCAGTGTTATCTGGTCTATCTATCGAGATGCCTGGTCCTTCTGTTCTCCGAGGCTATGGCAGTCAATACGCCACAATCACATCGAGCAGTTTCAAACCATAATTGTCGAAGCAAACACACAGATGATGACTATGAGGCCCAGTGACTCGGCTGATACAAGATCATCTATCGCTTTTTCCAGTCTAAAGAAAGAAAAAGAAAAGCCAACCAACTCACCCATTGCATTTACTGCGCTGTTTCAGCGACTCTTGAGAATAATGCACGCAAAATTTTCCAGGCTTCCCAGCGATGGTGTCATTTTCGTACACAGGGCACCGGTTGCCCAGGTATGCGGTCTTCTTACTTCATCACATCTACACACTTCCAGAAACGTGGTTTTACACTTGTCGATGCTCTCTGCAGGATGTATAATTCTATATGGCTTTTGCTCTCTTACGCTATGTACCTCATATTCCTCAATTTCATTATGTTCTTTGGTAACGATTTTGATCTTACAATACCTAATCGATCAACATCAACACTTGACTTTGTTAAACAATGAGCCACGAGAGACTTATTATCTTCATATAGTATTCTTCAGATTAACGTAGAGTCAGATCGCATTGAACCAGTCTAACGTCTCTTATTTCGTGGTTAAAGCTTCAAGCGTCTATGCCTCAGGCACCCAGTTTGTGATGACGTCATCGCATGAACACCATATATCTTCCCAGCCACTTCAGCATTCCGGATAAGATGAGAACCTTGCCAGCATGAACCCGAACTTAGTTGAATGACAGGGGTTTCTTCTTTTCCACTTGCTCTTGGTAAAATCAATGTTTATCTCGATGCATCAACAACAGCGAAAAAGATGAGCCTAGTTCTCAAAGGCACATAACATGACTTCATCTTATAGCCCTACTGGATATTCATTTCCATGGACATACCAACGATCATGATCTTAGATAAAAGCTCTTCCCCAAAAGATGTGACAGGCCATGTGTCTATTTTCTCATCGCAGCCACCTATCTTCATTCTGCCAACTCATCTCTCCCTGGAAGAGTTGGACGAGACAGAAGGCCGACTGATGGATCATGGTGGCAAGCTGACCTATGACATTGCCGAAGCTGGCCTGATCCTGGGAAATATCGAGCGACCTAAACGTGCAGCATTGGAACTGCGCTCTCGCGGTATCTGGACAGAAGAGGCTATTCCCGACTCAACTCTGAAAAGAACTGCTGGTAGTATGGAGCCCCCTGTTAAGCGCAGGCGCACTGATAGACACGATGGGACCAAGGGCGTCCCGATCGAGATTATCGATCTTGATGACGAGCCTGAGAGCGAGAAGAACGAACTTGCAAGTCAAGTTGGCTCTCCAAGGCACCTCGCCCCAGTGCAAAAGGCAGAACCGGATAAGAATTCGGTCACTGTCCTGAAGCTCGAGTGGCTGGAGGCTTCTATTTCATCCGGAGAATGTGTCTCACAGGATTCATACGTTGTCTACCGTGGACGAAAGATCCCCACCCCCACCAAGACACCTGCGGCGACACAAAAGGAACTCGAGCTCAAATCAAGCCTAATACTCCAGCGTGCAAAGCAAGATGCCGGCTCACCTGCAACATCACTTCCTTCATCAGATCACTTCCGCGCACGGCGCTCAAAAGAACCCAACCGTCCCCGACCAAAACTATATCGACACACAACCTCTGAGCAAGAAGAGAAGAGCCCACCACCTCAACCAGACTGGGTCCGCGACCAGGTCATATACGCATGCATGCGCTCTGCACCCCTGCATCCCCCAAACGAAGACTTCATCGCCCAACTAGTCAAAATCAGACGCATCCGCGAACTCACGCTCGACCAAATCGGCGTGCGGGCCTACAGTACCTCCATCGCCGCTATAGCAGCTTACCCACATCCCATCCGGCGCCCAGGCGAGATTCTCACTCTACCCGGGTGCGATGTTAAAATCGCGGACCTGTTCGCGCAGTTCCAACAGCACGGCGACTGCAGCCACACCGACGACGACGGCAACGTTGCCGCGGCTGATGCGTTAGAGACGGATCCTATGCTCCGCGTTCTGAACACCTTCTACCAGATCTGGGGCGTTGGCGCCAAGACCGCGCGCGACTTTTACCAGCGTGGCTGGCGCGATCTCGATGATATCGTTGAGCATGGGTGGAACACGCTCTCGCGCGTGCAGCAGATTGGTCTGAAGTTCTACGAGGAGTTTCAGGAAGGGATTCCTCGGGGTGAAAGTGAGAATATCGCGAATGTCATTCGCGATCATGCTGGTCGGGTCCGGGCTGGGGGTGGGATGGAGTGTATTATTGTTGGCGGATACCGACGTGGAAAGGAATTGAGCGGTGATGTTGATATCATAGTGACTCATCGTGATGATGCGGTTACTCACGATCTTGTTGCTGATCTTGTTGCGAGTCTCGAGGCGGAACACTATATCACGCATACGCTTGCCTTGCATTTGACATCTTCGCATCGGGAGCAGCAGACTTTGGCTCTGCATAATGATGATACGAGGGGATTTGATAGTTTGGATAAGGCATTGGTTGTCTGGCAGGACCCGCGCTTCGAGGTTACGGACGGGGACGATAACAAGAAGAAGAATCCCAATATCCATCGTCGTGTCGATATCATTATATCGCCCTGGCGCACGGTTGGATGTGCTGTGCTCGGTTGGTCTGGTGATACGACCTTCCAGCGAGATTTACGGCGGTATGCGAAGAAATCACGCTCGTGGAAGTTTGATTCCAGCGGTGTGCGAGATCGAGTTACTGGGAACCATGTTGATCTGGAACATGGTGGAGAGACTTGGGAGGAGAGGGAGAAACTCGTCATGGAGGGACTGGGAGTTGGTTGGAGGCCAGCGGAAGAACGGTGTTCGAGATAGCCCCTTTCAGCAAAGCTGGGCAGGGTTTCGCGATCATTTTATAGGCTCAGGGCGTACGGGTTGTCACTTTTTACATCAGCGATATGAGGCTGTTTGTTGAGATATATATATCATTTTGAGCATATACAAAGAGATTTTGAGTAGAAGGTATACCCCATAGTACATCGAAATCCTCACATTGAATGACCAGACTCTTTGGCATCCATGTGGGCTCTGGGGACACACCTACGTAAGGTTTACTTGGGATATGGAAAGTGGGAAACTGGGTTGGAAGTGTAAGGTCACTGCCTTATATCATGTCCGAGGTCCAAAAAGTTCAACTACTTAGACAGCCACATCAGATTAACGAAAAGAAAGCAGTATGTCACAGCCTCATTCACACCAATCGCATGGCTACAAGGGCAATCCAAAGTGGAGAAGAAAGAAAACATAAGATACACAAAGATACAGGTATACCAATTTCTTGGTATGGATGCACATAGAACTGAAGTAAAAAAAAAGCACAAGAAACAACCGCCACCGCAAATGCACGATGCATCATCAACCCACAGCGAATCAATCATCACGCCATAGGTCTGGAACTAGCCATCTCACCATACCGCCCACGACTCCGGGTGGTGTCGTAAGCATTGAGAACACGCATCTGACCGCCATCATCGGCTTGAGAGAAGGCGTAGCCGCGCTGCTTGCGCATGCGCTGGACCTGGCGAACCTTCCGAATGGCCTTTTGGAACTGCTCCATGCGTGGACGATAGTCCTGGACATTGTATTTCTGGATTTCCTGGACGTGATGATAGTTCTGCGGGTAGTACATGCGCTTGGCATACTTCCAGGCATAGTCACGTAGTAGGCATATACAAGGTAGTACGATGGCCATCAGGTAGAAAATGGGGGATTTGAAGAGGACGGGGATTGTGCCGTAGTATTCGTTTGAGAAACCCAGGGCTGGGGCGGCGAAACCGTACGCCGGAAGGAAGATCAGCCAAAGGGCCATTGATCCTGGGATGGCGATGAAGGTGTATTTCGTCCAGACGTTGGTGATCAGAGCGGCTTTACCGAGGACAGTAGCTAGCACGGCGGTGTACAGAGATTCGCCCCAGACCCAGTGACCGGTGACTTGGCCGTCGGCCGTGGGAAGGTCCCAGAAGTAGATCAGTTCGGAAACAATATAGAGCAGGAGAGAATGGAAAAATCCGTTCAGAACCCAGGCCCAGAAGCTGTGCTTCTTGAAGAAGACGCCCTTCTGGCCCAGCTGGTACAACTGTGGGTAGCGGTCAAGTAACCGGGCGGAGATGTACTGGTCAAAGATACCCATCGCGAATGGTGGTAGGACAGTGAAGAGCACGTTGTAGAAGGAGAGGGTCCATGATTCGTAAATGACCTCTCCGGAGAATGCGTTTTGGAAAGAATACTGTCACAAGTCAGATACCATTATGAATACTCCCTCGAAGTTGGACTTACCCAGAATTGAGTCATGTATAGCGTGATGTTCTTATAGAACGAATACAAAATGACACGACTGATGCGAGAGTAACTCCACGCTCCGTGAACAAGTAGCAACTTCCGGAGGAATCTGAACTGGCCAATGGCCACATCAGCAGATCGTGCGGCCTGGAGACCTTCAACACCACTGATGCCAACTCCGACGTGGGCGGCTTGAATCATAGACACATCATTCGCACCGTCTCCGATAGCCAACAAAAGAGCCTTCTTGTGACGCTTGACAAGCTTGACTACCAACGCTTTTTGAAGGGGAGAAACACGGCTAAAGAACATGTTAGCAAGAGAAAAAGAGAAAAGAAAAGTCCCGGTGGATTGAGAATACTTACCAGCAAACAACAGCTTTGCAAATCACTGCGAGATCCAAGAACAGCTTTTCCATATCTTTCTCCAAAGCGAAAGTCAACGATCGTCCGTCAATGACCAAGGCCAAAGGTTCGGCATCCCCAGAAGCGATTTGGCTCATGACAGCATCCATCTTCTTCTGCAAGCTCGCACGAGTGGCTTCTGCGGACTCTTCGTTGATGATAAGGAGTGTCATGTCTTCCGAGATGAGCTTGCAGGACATGCCGATATTGATCGCAGTCTCCTGCCGGTCACCAGTCAAGACCCAGATTTTGATGCCTGCGGCCTGGAGCGTGTGGATAGTATCCGGAACACCATCCTGCAAGCGATCCTCAATAGCCGTAGCGCCGAGAAGATAGAAATCCTTCTCGATCAGTTCAGCCGCCTTATCAAGTTCATCCGCACGGTTGCCACCGACGGTGGTAGAAGCCTTGTCAAAGATCTGGTACCATTGTTGGAACTCGTTTTCTGGGACTTCCCGCATAGCCAGACACAGCGTCCGCAGACCATCCGAGGCGTACTCCTCCAAGTGCTGGAGAGTCGCCTCAACGGTGGGATTGTCGGGGTGAAGCCGCTCAAGAATGACCGTGTCGGCACCCTTGCAGTAAACGCGGACCTTTCCATCGGGGCATCGGAAGATAGTCGACATTCGCTTCCGAGTAGAGTTGAACTCGCACACTGCGAGCAGCTCGTATTCGAACTGCTGACCTCCAGTCTCGAAGAGCACGGATCTCGGTTTTCTGTTGGTGAAGCGGAAACCCAGCGACGCGGCTCCGTCTACCAAAGCACCCTCATCGGGCGAGGCTGCTTGGTACTTTATCACATCCGGATCACTGGCATTTCGCTCGGGAATGACCGTGTGACAGGTGGCAAGAAGAGTGAGGAGTTCACGAATGGCGTTCTGGCTTGGATGCGACTGAAGATTCTCTCTGAGCTGTTTAAAGTCATGAATACCAACATCGCCGCCATCCTCCACGGTGGCACGCCGATCTTCAGGAACATCATCACCATATTGGATACCGGCAATGGATACTTGTTTGAATTCCATCATATTGCAGGTCAGGGTGCCTGTTTTGTCAGAGAAAATGTACTCGATCTGACCAAGCTCTTCGACGAGGGAAGATGTGCGGCAGGTGGCCGGTGTGTCGGTCTTGTCGTAGTAGATGTCGAGATCGGAATTGATGAGGAATGCTTGGAAATACTTCACAATTTCAATAGTGACGAAGAGGGAGATCGGAACCAAGTTCGAGTATAGCACCCAGTAGGTGAAAATGTCCATGATGAACTGCCTGCCCGTGTTGACCGATCCATAGTTAAGGTATGCAAGTGTTTCCGACCTAGTTTTCCGAATAACGAGGTCACCAACAGAACTGACGACACTCAGAGCGATGAGAATGCTGACAAGCATCAAGATTTGGATGTTCACGGTGCGCTCCACGGCTGTCCGCTTGATCGGGGTTGCTGTCGCATTTCGCATCAATTTTGTCTCGTGGCCACTAAAAACCACGATGCCATGAATCCAAGGAGTATTGCGCAAGGTTGCACCACGAAGCAGCAATTGGTCCGGGGCCAAGGGCAACTCTTTCTCGCCACCTCCAGCATTCATGGTCAAAGTAGCTTCGTAGGTATACAAGCTGCTGTTTGGCTGTTCTGACCGAACACGTCCACTCAGACGACTCAGATCACTAGGGCTGACCAGATGCGCAGTCTCCGGAATAGCTTGCTTGATCTTCAGATTGGTTTCGCCATCCAAGTTTGCTGTCTCAATGTAACATAGACCCTCCGGCTCGGATGATGCAAGTAGAACCAGATCAGCTGGAAAAGGCTGCTCGGACTCGACCCGAACTATATCACCAACCACAACATCCACCCACTTTGTATCATGGAAGGAAGATCCCTTGAGAACTTGAGTTTTAGAGAAATTGAGTCCTCTGTCTGACATTCTCCGTTTATAGTCCTCCACCAATTCTTTGATCGCAGACACCGCCAGAACAATAGCCAGCGGGACGATAGTTGTGTATCTGTTCGTCGGGGACACATTGGGGATTTGTTGCAGGATAGCGGTAAACAAGAAAAACAGGTTGGCATACTTGGAGAATTGTTCGAAGAGGAATTTGGGAATAAAGGTAACGATGTTGTACTTAGCCGTCGATACGTGATTGCTGACGAACCGATGGACGGCATTCGCAGGCGGGTTGTTGAGCTGGATCATGCGTGGGCCCATTGTCGAAGGATCGGCCTTGCGTCGTCCGAAGATGTTGAGGTCAGATGCGCGGAACTTCTTGCGTTGCTTCGGGGGCGGCACCGGAGAAGCATTACTATCGATCGTCCCCCTTCTTGCGCCACCCTCTGTTAAAGGGAGATCCATTTCCGAGTATTGCGAGGTTCCCATGCCAAACATGTATTTTGCCCTGCCCATCAATCCACCCCCGAGTCCGAGGACGCTATTGCGCTGATTTGCCTGGCGAACGCGGTGCGAACCAGCAATCCGGTCTTCATCCGCGTCAAGGTCATAATAACCCGAATGCCCGTCGTCAAAGTCGTCCGCGGAGTACCGTCTATAATTGTCGAGTCCAGAGGTCTGGGAGTAGCTCCGATCTCGCGCGTTACCGGAGTAGGGGTCGTTCAAATGGAAACCGGGGTTGACAGGCGGACGCGCCGATCCAGAAGCAGCATTGTGTTGCGTGCTGCCCTGGGGCGCGCGAGATCCGACAAAATTGTCATAGGAAACGGAAGGACGCGGCTGCGTTTGGGTATACGGTTGTTCAGAGTCGTCGATATTGTAGTGTTGTAGTAGGTGTTCGTCATTCACTGGGGGTCCCTGACCACTGTTGTACGTGGGTCCGGAATCCAGCAGCAGGTCGTCATCGCGACCAGCGGCTGAATGCGACCCGGGAGGCCTACCGCTGGCCATGATGCCGCGGGGAAGCTGACAGCCTCACTGTTGTAGCACAGTAGCGATGCCCCTGAGGCATTGATCGTAAAACCAGATCGACGGAAGGCGCTTCGCTCAATCTTCCAAAGTAAGGACGATGGGAAACGAGGGTATGGTGAAGAAATGAGTGATTGCGGGAGATTTGGATTGGAAAAAATGTGGAAGTCGAGGGAGAACGAGGTGGCTTAGCGGGTGAAGGCAAAGGCAACAATTAAGCTATGTTGATTTGATCCGCGGGTAGGCGGTAAAGCGCTTCGCGACGATCAAAGAGATTCAATACTTGGGGGATATATTATGATTTCTGTTATTCTGTTAATTATTGTACATATTTGCTGGATCTAGAAACATGTTTCTCGTACAATCATTTGAAATGCAGTTGATTTTGTTGGCCACGTTCAGTCAACGATGTGCAATGAATTGAGCTAATAATAGGGGCCGTCTTAGCGCCGGATTTATATTAACCGCACTTTATACATCTTGGAAGCCTTCAGGGAGGTGTAGAGTCGCGCCATCAGATACAACAACAGCACTGCCAATACATAGTGAAGGCTCCATTCATGGCAGGCGATGAAATATCCATAGTCAAGATGGGTTGCTGAGCCACCTATTCACAGCAAGTGTCACCGAGTATGATTATGTCGTGTGTTTTTCACGCACTTGTCATCTCTATACTAGTTCCAGCTCCGAAATGCATTGTGCCTGGAATCGCTTTTACCGCTTCGTTGCACAGATCTTCCAACCAACACTGGATCGATTCGTCCATGATACATGTGCCTCTCCATCGCTTGCGTGGCTTCTCGAACATCGTATTGAGCGCTAAGGGTAAATCGCCACCACCAAAGGCCGCACGCCAACAGCATCGCTACTCCGGATGTATGAGTATCTGGCCACCGGACACACCGTTGACCTTGGGAGTGAAAGAAGTTCCTTTTCAACCGGCCGTCTTGGACAGTCTCTAAATTCCCAGACCTGAAAGATCCACCTGGGCACAGCCGGAGCGCTACGTAGTCCTTGCTGTCCTCCCATACCATATAGTGTTGGCTCTCAATCGACCACCAGACCTTATATTTCCAAGTATACAACCCACAGCTAAGGGTTGAGACTGGTTGCATATAGGATATGATAATCTTGATCAAATTTGGACGTTACAAACTCTCATGCCAGACACGCCGAGAAGAAGGGCAAAGTACGTAAATCCTACCATCTACTAGCGAGTGTGAAGTATTTTCCGTTCATGAGGATGTCAAATATCTTAGATTGTCGATGGGGACACCCATGGTATCATTGATGTAAACGCCATGCAAAACTCCAGTCCCCAGATCATGAAAGTAATGATAGTACATGCTGTTCACTCGGGTTGAACGAAGCGGTCGTTCGCCGCCCGAGACTCCTCCGCCATGCCAAAGTCCGCCCGTTTAGCCAGGTCGGCCTGGAGGGCCTTGTCAACAATAGCATTGAGCTCCTTGACTTTTTCCCACGCGAGATTTGTCTTGGTCACAATGAGCATAGCATCAATCGGAGCACCGGAGTACTTCGAGATGTAGCAGACATCACCTGCACCATTAATGCCAATGACAAGGTCTCCCTCGGCTGCCTGTTCCTCCTTCAGAGTAGCATCAACAATGACATACTTGCTGTCATTGAAACACTGGAAGGTAACTGCAAGGGGTTTATGAGTGATATTGAGTGGGACGGGGACACGCTGCTCCAAGCCGTAGACTACGACACGACCATCTTTGACCACAGAATCCGGCCGGCGGAAGTGTTGCAGTCCGGCCATGACCGCGATACAGGCTGCATCAGTGATGTTTCCATCGAAATCGATAACGTGGATGTCAGCCCGGATAGCCCAGCAGCTCACGCCCTTCAGGATGCAAAGCGATTCAGTGTCCAGAGCGTTCGAATGGCGAATGATGCGATCAAGCGCCTCGAGGACGTAAGGTTCGAGATCGTTAGATCTGAAGAGGTGTATGTGAGAAATAAGTACTCAAAGCAGCCGCTGGAATGTCCTTACCGTCCATTTTCCCAGGCTGGGGAACCCATATTCGTTAACTCCATGTTGATGTTGAAGGAACCATCAAAAGGCCGGTCTTCAAGTGGCTTGGCAATTTCAGCGGAGATCCGAACAATGATGCTAGAGATGCAATCAGTAACTTCCATGTGCGGTAGACTACAGAAACTGGAACTCACCTCGTCTTCCCAAGCTGCAGCTTCACATGCCCATATTCTTCACCAAAGGAAATGTTCAGAGGACGATAATCATCGAACTGGCGGCCATCAAGACGTAGGTTCTGACCTAGCGCCTCAAGAATGAAGTCGCGCTCCGGAATGGAGAGCGGCTCTTCTCTCGACGACATACTTGGCGTTTGTCTGGCAGTGTTAAAGTTAGTTGGCTTTTGAGCCGCCTGTTTTGGCTGTGCAGGCCGCATTTTGCCGTTTCGGAAATTAGTAAATCCGAGGGTTGCGCCAATGGTAGTATGGATTTGTAGGCGGTGGAGAGCAGCTGCGGGCCCTGGCGCCTGAGGCGACAATCTATACCCAGAGCAGGAAGACCGCCTTAGAAACCGCCTCGGAGACCAGCTCGGAAACTGCCAATCTCCTAGGACTTCGACCTTCCACAGAGCAATCGCACCACAAAATGACTACCGGTATGCTACCAGACTCAAATTTTGGGCTCTAGAATTTACACAGCTAACATCTTCCAGCTCACCGACCTACTTTTGACCCGGTACGACAGCTTTTCTTAATCTAACGCCTCACACTAACTGATTACAACAGGCGCAAGGCAAAGAAGCCCTTCGCGGCCCGGCTTACCACCAGCGACTTCTGCCTGCGCATAAACATCTGAAAGTTCGGTATGCAGAACGATGATTCACGAGGCCGTACATATTGCTGACCTTCTGTTAGGCAACCTGGACAAGGCGGCGCCGCCGACGCCGACCCATCGCCCCGTGACCTTCGCGCCGAGCTTCTCCAAGCCGAAGCAGCACACTTTGCCAAGAAGAGCGGCGTTCCAGTCGATCAGCCAACCGCTGCCGACTCAGTCCCCAAGCGACAGCTCGAAGCTGCACCCTATGATGGAACCAATGGCGATATCCAGGAAGAAGACCCGGAGGCCAAGCGCCGACGCATATTGGAGGAGACGCGCGACATAGATGCCGATTCAGACGCCTCAGAAGAAGACAGCAGTGACGAGGATAGGTTGGTCGAATGCAGCTTACTCCCATCCCTGGGGCGGCAAAACTGACAAAGTACAGCGACGAGGAAGATGAAGCAGCCGAGTTAATGCGCGAGCTTGAAAAAATAAAGAAAGAGAGATTGGAGCAAAAGGAGAGAGAGGTACTTTGCTTTCTCGCATTCTCAAATCGAATGATGGCGGCTAATGTATACTAGGAACGTGAACGGGCAGCAGAGGAAGAAGAGAAACGAGAGGTTGACATCGCACGCGGCAATCCTCTATTGAATTCCCAAGATTTCAACATGAAGCGACGCTGGGATGACGATGTCGTATTCAAGAATCAGGCTCGGGGAACCGAGAACAGAGATGGCAAGGAATTTGTCAACGTATGCTTGATCTGTTTTACCTTGCTTTGATGGACCTAGACTAATCTTCTTGCAGGATCTCCTTCGTTCCGACTTCCACAAACGTTTCATGGTATGTTGCTGTATTCGCTGCTCTTGCTATACATTCACTGACCAGGCTTTCAAGGGCAAATACGTGCGGTAAACTCTCCTGGGACACATGGCTATCGGTTAAAGAAATATTTCAGTTTAGCGAATGGATGTTATTGCTTTCTTATCCCCGTTTTAACAAAGCCACTCAGTCTTCCGTAACGAGCCCATTTACCTAAACACGATCTGTATATAATGTCCAAAACTGTACGCCTTTGACTTCGATGCTGCGTGGTCTTTAAAAAAGGAGGTCCACATTGACAACGAATGCACTAGTTGCGGGACAATTAAGATACCTGCTCAACTGGGGTCTTATAAAATCCATCCTACCCCAGTATAGGTACCGTGTCATGCATACATGTACATAATGGACCAGAAATCCTAACTAGGAAAGCTTTGAGTTAAAACACTGGGCTGTCATTATATGTATCCAAGTTTTCCTTATCAAGAACTCTCAATGTTCAATGTTGCTATGTTTCTGCTATATATTACCTATGCTCATGGATATCCAAACCCAGTCTGTGTTTACTCTTGCCTTTGATCTTATTAGCTCTACCTACGCGATTCAGCGCAGTTTGCTGAGACCAATCCACACTTCCAGGATTTCTAATGAATATAGCATTTAGCGGGCCTCCTCTGGGGTTACCTCATCAGCAAAGTAATTGATGAAAAGAAAGAATAAGTCTCTAGGGAGGCCCCTGTGATCAAGCCTGACTAGGACCACAGGAGGACTCATCAGCTGCCTATGTAGAAAGGGCCATTACCTAAAGGATAAACATGCATGATAGCTGAGACCAAGACTAAAACGAGCGCATGAATTGAACACATATCGACTCTCTCTGGAATACGCGGAGCACCTGGGCAGAAACTTCAACCTGCGCTGGTATTCCATATTTGCACCGACATCACCCACTGCACGAATGCCACGGGGTTGAGTTCGAACGCAACGTTGGATACGTGGACACGAACTGCTGGTATGCTTTTCGTAGACAGCTAGGAGGCTCTTTCAGAGCATTAATCTCCCTGAAGTGTCATCAGGATTTGCAGTATAAAGAGACCATAGGGGGAAGTACTATCCTACATATCTTTTATAGGCGCATCTCGGCCTTCAAGTTCATTGGTAGCTATCGGCGGTGCAAAAGTGCGCCTTGTGCTAATACAAACTCAACCAGAAATCGGCGACCTTAGGGACGTTGTAGCGCGCATTACGGTCATTTTTATTTAAAAATGATCTGACCAGTGGCATGCATGAGCTGGTGGCAGATTGGATAGGGCCATAGCCTGTATGACTCCTATTGGTCGGTATGCACACCTCGTATCTGCAACAGAATCAAAGTACATAGAAGGATTAGCAAACATTCAACTAAGCCTCAGGTCAAGCCTCATTATGAGTTGGCATCCCTAATGCGTAAGAATTCGGATAAAATGGGGCTCTATCAGCCATTGTGAATGGTGTGGATTGGACTACATGATATGGATGCTCTGCTTGCTTAGCCGCCCGGTTGGAGTCTGCCGATCTCGAGACTATAAAGTGACGATCACCCGTCTCTCCGCTGAAATAGGATTGTGGATGTGATTGCTTCAGTGTTGTGCAGAGTATAACAGCCTGAACACAAGGTTCGTGGCGGGCCGCGCCGGATAGGTCCTGCGGAGATACAGCATCATCCACGGTCTGTGCCTCATGGAATAAGAGGACCCGATTGGAGACACCCTTCCTACTCAGGCCCCAGCGATGTGTGAACACCTACGTGGTGCTGGGGGCGAGTATGCAAGCGGCGGAGAAACCAAGAAAGCCTAGAACTAGGTAGGCAGAAAGTCCATGAAGTGGCAGAATTCTTTCAGCGCTGGTAGAAGAAGCGGCAGAACATCGAGGTAGTTCTAGTCGGGAAGGCGGTGCTTTAGAGTCAGCTCGGATTTTCTATTTCGTAAAACTTGAGTATAATTGTGCTCTTATGCTGTATGACACCCTTTACTCAGTGCTAATTGCAAGTTTTGACTCTAGAGGGGTAGCTCGAACGTCGGCATATACGTTGTACCCAAGAGAAGTATGCCTGTTTGTAGTAGGCGGTGAAAGAAGTAATCAAGTCATGTTATAATTGGTTAGAACTGAAAGCGGTCTTGTGCGACTGCCCAATAATCTCCCTCCTACACGCCCACCGCCTACCACAGTAACATTGGAACGTTATCGGTTCTAATCAAGATGGAGCGGGAGCCATCCTCGGATCAACCTTCGGACCTGGATTCTGAATCATCTTGGTTTAAGCCATCCCCCGGCGCATTTTCGACTTCATCCTTTGAACAACCTTCGGAAACACACTCGGATCAAATTTGGGAGCCTTCACTTTCGACGCCATCCTCCGGCGCAGTTCGAACCCCATCCTCGGATCAACCTTTGGAGCATTCACCTTCGAAGCCAACCCCCGGCGCAGTTCCAACTCCATCCTCGGATCAACCTTCAGAGCATTCACCTTCGAAGCCAACCTCCGGCGCAGTTCCAACTTCATCCTCGGAAGACACCGACTCCGACATGACCGAGACTCCGCTCACTCCTCAGGCGATGCATAGTAAGTCTTGTCAAAATTGGCCCACTTTGGCAACTTTGGGTACATGGCCGCTAACAAACAGTTCGGCAGATCGCATCAACGCCAATGTCTCGCAACTGCTCCAACGCTTCGAGAACATCGTCGCTACTGCGGCTGTGAGCTTTACTCTTTCGCTCAGAAATTAGAGACACTGCATTACTGACACTTTAAACAGGCCGAGAATACCAGCCACACGTCCACCGCAGTTGAGTCCTACCAGATGGATGTTGACACCTCCGCCCTGGTAAGTTGATACGAACAGTTCCACGGGGTACATCTTTCACGCGCTCGCCCATGGGAACGCCATAGATCCTTCAAATTGTATCAAAGAACAAGACTAACATACATTCTGCTACCTTAGATCCACGCTGTTGAGGACCTGCATGCCTTGACCCGCAGCATGAAAGAGCTCTGGCTTTTCGGTAAACTCGATACTCTCGGTGAAGATGAGCGCGACGTTCAGCGCCGTGAGCAGCTGGAGGAGAATGTGCGGGTGATCCAGGAAAAACTGGCCGAAGCGATGTCGAAAATCGCGGAGGATAAGTAACAGCGATCTCCCAAGGATGTCCATTGTGTATCTTGCATATTTTGTCTTGAAGCTGTTTCGCGTGTGATACCCACTGGTTCTTTGCATCTGGCGTTCGACTGGTGTTACGGCGAGCTCAGTTTACCTGCGACACTCGAATTCAAAGTCGTTAATTTTTCTTTCTTGCTTCTTCATGCATACCCAATTAGACTGAAGTAGTAGCGTATATCCTGACTCCTTTGTAACATTGAATCTCCATGAGCCTTGGAAACACCGTTGCAATTGAAAGAGCATCGAAGCAACCCACCATCGTCAAGCCAAAGCTGTTTTGAATGCGGGGCGATAAGCATCCCAATCACCGATAAGCATCCATTTCTCCCCCCGCGACGCGAACCCTCCGATCAACGATCAACGTCTGTCTCCCCAAAGTTCACCTCAAACAGAAACACTCTACACACGAACCAACCGCAAAGAGCAAGCAGCACAGCAACCAAAATGCCACCACACAACCCACCGTCCCTCCCCTCCCTAACCCTAGTCGTGGCAACGACCCCAATCCGCACCGCGTCCGCAACAACCAAAGACGAAACCACGCGCCTAGGCATTGGCCTAAAAGGCACCCTCCCCTGGCCGCGCATAAAAACCGACATGTCATTTTTCGCGCGCGTGACATCCCGCCCCCCAACACCAGGAACAACAAACGCAATCATCATGGGCCGGAAAACCTACGACTCCGTGCCCGCCTCACTGCGCCCCCTCGCAAAGCGCATCAACGTCGTCATCTCCCGCGACACCTCCGGCTCCGTCCGCGAGCGCGTAGTTGCAGAATTGGAGAAGCGGAAGGCTAAAATCGCTGCCAAGGCTGCTGAGGCCCGGGCACTGGCTCAGGCGACGAGTGCGGAGAAGGAGGCTTTGGAGCCTAAGGCCGTTGATCTATCGTCGCAGGAGCCTATGACGGATGCGATTGTGACGCCCAGTTTGGGGGCGGCGCTGGAGACTTTGGATTCTGTTTATGGGGTGCAGGGGACGTTGGGGAAGATTTTTGTTATTGGTGGTGCGGAGATTTATAATGCTACGATCAATATGGGGGCTGCGGAGCTGCGGGGGAGGGCTGTTAGGGTTGTTATGACGAATGTTGTGAGGAAGGGGGAGGCGGGCTCACCGGCTTCTTTTGAGTGTGATACTTTCTTTCCTTTGGATGGGCTTGATCGGGAGAATGGGTGGCGGGCTGCTAGCCCTGAGGAGGTTTCTGAGTGGGTTGGGGAGGAGGTTGATGGGGAGTGGAAGGTGGAGGGAGATGTTGAGGTTCAGATGGTTGGATTTGAGAAAGTGGTTTAGATTTAGGGAAAAGCGATCCTGTGGATAGTTGGAAGATGGGGTTGGATGTCCAACTCGTATTTCGCGTCTATTTGGCAAACAAAATTTATGTACAACAAGGACATGTACAATGCCAATGGTGAATGTGTGAGCGCATAGAATAGATGAATATGGAACGAGAGCACATGCAAGGCTATGCAAAACAGTTGAATCAAAGTGTCTCGAAAACGCCTAACAATGCGAATGGAAAACGTCGCAACGGACGATAAACGTCCATTACCTAGTCACTATTCTCTTTCATGAATTTGACAAACGACTTCTTGTGCACCAAGCCGGCATATTTCCCGTCCTGGGTAACGCAGAGGTAGCGAAGGCCCAATTTGGCGAAGCATTGGTAGACCAAGTCGATAGGAGAGTGGACATCAAGAGCGATGGGGGCCTACCGAGAACCTCGTTAGTATGACCCAAGATGTTAAGCAGATTATCCAGACTTACCGGGTCAATGTACCGACTGAAATCTACCTGCTCGAGATCCTCGTTCTCGCTATCATAAACAGCTATGGAAGCATCCATGTTCATCAGACAGAGTGTATTCTCTTCTTCCTCGCCCAGCGTGTCAAGAGCGTACTCAAGATCAGGTGCTGGGATCAGACCGGTGAGTACGCCATCACGTAGGATGGGAAGTCCACTATCCAGCTCGCCTGCCATGAGCAGATGTTCCAGTTTCACACGGAGCTCCGGGGCTGGCAGGAATGGCGAAGCGGAGATATCAATGATTCGATTCTTCCGCACGGGGCGGACAATATCTCCCAGCTCAGCATCGGTGGTTGGTTGAAGTTTGCTATCCAAAAAGGGGTAGGAATTCATATCGGTCAAGAGATCCTAATGTCTATAAGTATGATTTCGGGATCAGAATTTTGGGGGGGTGGAGGCACTTACATAGATACTGCGAGGTTCGATCGCATCCGCAGTCCACTTGGCGCAAAGCACCGACAGGGAGAAGGGAAGGACATGATTGAGACTTCCAGTCAGTTCAAATAGGATCACAGCCAAAGTGACTGACAGTCGTGTCACGCCACACATGGTTGCCCCCGCAGCAATCAGCGCGTATACTCCTGGAGTCACGCATGACTCGATGCCAGGACCCGCAGGACATGATTTGAACAAAAAGAAGGTGGGATGTCTGAGGGCCCAATACTGGATCAAATGGCCAACAATCCGGCCCATCAAGCCACCAACTACCATGGATGGCACATAGATACCCGCAGGAACTTTGATGCCGAACGTGATAATCGTCAGGAAACTCTTGATCACGAATGCCACCAGAAGGTCTTGGACGATTTCGAGGATGCCATCAGCTCGGGGACAAAGTCCCGTACTCTCCACGTCCGCATCACATGGGCTAGCTAGCTCAAATAGAAGTTCAGTGACAGGTAGCCTGGTGTATCGATTCCAGAAGCTGACAAGACCTGTCACCAGCGCAACGAGGAAAACTTCAAGCATTGGTCCCTGCTTGATAGCTGGAATACGACGGAATGATCTTGCCCATAGGCTTGAAGCTTTGATGAAGAGCGCACCGGCTGCGCCTCCCATGATACCAAGGATGATGAACACGAAAATCTCGAAGAACTCCCAGTCGGACAGGTACCGGACTTCAAACAGCACGATCTTTCCTGTTCCATATGGATTGAGGAACTTGAGGGACAGCGTAGCTGCAATGCAACAAAAGAACGTTCGGAAGAGAGTCTTAGGTGGGAAGTAATAGCTGACTTCTTCCAAGCTGAAGAGAACGCCGCCTATCGGAGCACCAAAGGCAACAGCCACACCGCTAGCGGCACTGGCACTCAAGACCTCTCGTCGTTTTCCATCGTTCTGATTATATTTGGCAAACAAGCGACAGCAGATGTTGCCCACACAGGTGGCAATGTGAACGTATGGGCCCTCCTTGCCTAAGCTTAAGCCAGAAGACACACTGAAGATCAGTCCGATCGTCTTAACGACGAGCGTCTTGAGTCCCATATATCCATGAAGAACAAAGCCGCTGTTGATGACCTTAACTTCTGCAACTCCACTGCCAGCAGCGGAGTAATAGACCATTGCCGGACGCGATGGGTGGTTAGGTAAACTTCCATGCGGTGGAGTCACCTCTGCATCGTCCGAAAGAGGAGAAGTTAAGTCACCGAATGTGGTTCCGGATTTTGAGCCATTAGAGTCGGCTCCCAGGTTCTCATCAAGTGTAGCGAGAGAAATGGACGAGGGCACCACAGTCTTCGTGAGCAGAGTCAAAGCACACGATATGAGGGCCAATGATATAACCCAGAAAATGAACATGACAAAATCAACCCACTGGGTTTCCTCAGACGAACCGAAGATCCTGGACCAGGGCCGCCATTCATCGCACATAGCCAGCCCCTTGCAGCAGTTCCGTCGATTACGAAAGTATGTGGTCGTGCAGAAGCCTTCTTTCAGATCAAAGACTGACCCCTCGGTGACATCGACAAAGTAGGCAATAGATGCTGTGATGCATCCAATAAGCGCAACCAAAATCCATCCTTGCGCACCGTCGAAGGCCGCCAGTAGTCGACCTCGCACATCTTTCCGCTGACGAAGTAGGCGAAGCCTTGCTCCATCGGCAATACTATCATGCACCCAGTCCGTAGAAGTGAACTGGTCGTACCATGTCCGCTCATTCAGAAACGCAGAGGCGGTCATATTGTCCTTCGTGGACGGGGGCACGCTGGCGGGCCGACTATCGCCATCCATGCTCCCGCGCCGACTCATCCGCCTGTGCGTGGAGTTGGCACGACTGTGGTTTCGAGTGCGCCGCAAGCTGCCGGCCGCCAGAAGGTGTCGCAGTGAGTCTGGGCCGGTACCCGATACCCCAGAAGTGCTGGTATAGGACCGTCGGGGAGCTCGTCGCCGTGCATCCTGGGCGGGCCCGAGGAGGCTTGTCGTTTCCGTGATTTCCAAGGGCGCATCGAGCGACTGATATTCCGTATGTGTTTCGGAGAGGTAGCTTTGCGATCGTCTGTAGGCAGTCGGAGAAGGGGGCGCTGTTCGGGTTGCTGGTGTGTTGTCGGTATCCCCTTGCTCGCGCGAGGCAAAGCTGGACTTAGGAAGAGACCGAGGCATATCGCCGAGAAGCGTTTATGCTTCAGTTTTGTACAGTGGGGCTGGGAATGGTCAGTTAAACAGGACTTGGACGTATGGCAGATCAGATCCACATCAGGCATGAGGTGCTGCGGTGAAACAGAGCTCACATGAGCAAACAAAGCAACGTGCTCGACTTACTGAGTAACATATCTCTATCTCTCCTCTATACTATTTCTCGATGGACGTTGATGCAAATGAAAGAAAGAAACAGGAAGCAAGAGAAAAGAAACGAGGAGGTGAGAGAAAAAGCCCGAGTTTAAGATGTGACCATCCCAGATGATCGACCAAATGGCGGAACGCGTCAGGTGGAAGCCAATGCTGACCCCACTCGCAACTGATCAATGACTTCAATCATGGAATCATTTTGCCTATCTTTAATTTATTCTACAACTATATACTGTGCATAAACGCTCAATGCCCAGCATTCTCTGCTGTTGATTTGTTGACTCACTCTGGTCGTCGTCGCATTCCTATGATCACCCCCGCGTTTTCCGCCGATCAACTCCTACGGCCGAGACAAAGCGTCCCGGACTGTCGCCGCAGTGGATGCAGCGGAAGGCAAAGTTTTAGGCGACTCAACGGTGTGCGGAATGCACATTCTTGATTCGATAGGATGCAGCCACTTCAGGTGCAGCAACCTTATTCGCTCTGCGCTTGGGTCGAAAGGTCCATGCTATACAGAGTAAAGCAAAGGCATTGGAAGAACGCCTTCATCTGACTGGACAAGGGCGTCGAAGACATGTGTCTGCGACGTCATTCGGGCTTGTTATGCCAAGCGAAAGCACTAAGAGTATCAGTGCTATATCTTCTTTACGTACTGAACTAAGTCAGAATGTCCACCATCCTTGATACGCTGATTTCCCCACAGCTGAAAGGGGACCTTGTACCAAACGCCGTCCACTTTGATCGTCATCCGACGCTGATCTCTTGGCATATTTGGTGAAGTCTAACTACTGCACGCCACTCTCCGAGGTCGGTTGTTTGATTAGGGGAAATCTGCCAGGGGAGAGTATAACTACATCGTTGGCCTCTGCCTAGTGGCAGTAATCCCCGATATACAAGTCACCTTTGGTGAAGGCCTGTATCGAGGCTATACTCATCTTACTTTGGGCAATAAGCTATGCTGTCGAACATTAGGGCGTGCAGAGATCGCTCGGGATGTTCCGATCTCACAGGGATTGGCCCCAGTGCTCATCATCCTCACAGGCATTGAAGCAAATGTCGCTACACCCAACCTTGAGAGAAACTAATAGTAGTCGTGATACATACTATGCTGATCTGATGGTCACTGGGTATCCTTTTCCCTTTGGATCTACCAAGCTAGCCCTCTTTACCGCTGTTTTGGCCATAGATATCTACGATGACCGGGGTACTTAAGTGGCGGACCACTCTGCTGGCGACTGACTTACGTTTGTCTGTGAACATACTATAATGGTCTCACTATAATAGGAACTGATATGGGTCATGTTGGTCCATTAGCTAGTGTAGTTTCTTCCCCCAGCGTTTTCAGAAGGTCAAGCATGTTCTCATAGAGCTAACATCCAAAGTATGTCAGAAATCAATTACAAGCCTTGTTCAATGGCTTGAGACCTCGCTATATTAGGTCAGTAGTTCTCCTGAAGGGAGTACAGACAGTGCCTCAGAGTTGGCAAGATGAAGTATGCTTGCACCATGCAAATTCACGAGTCTCTTCTATATGGCTGTTATATGAAAAGAATGCCAAGGTGCCCGAGGTTCTCAATGAGGGAAATGGCATACTTGAGAAAGGCACTACGTAAAGTCAGGATACATGTGACTATTAAATGTGTTTCTAGTATACATGTAGAATATAGTTATCATGATTGCCCCTGAAATACCTCGATACCACTGAGTGCGGGGTTATTGCGGAGCTGCCGGGGTCTATTCCACATATCAACAAACAATTGGTGGATAAATGAGGATTTCTTCGAAACAGATTCAATTGCACAAGTGTTATACTCTATATAATATTGTCAGAACCGGCGTCTAAGACTTTTAATCTCATTAATATTTGCTAAGGCCTCAAAAACACGACCCCGATAAGAAGACGCTGCAAGCATTAGCTGGAAACCAGATACTGGAAATTTCTACGTAAGAAATAGTTATACTATTTATATATAAAGCTCAAAAAATGCTGTCACTCCTCGCTCAGCACTTTGACTCGGCGTGCGCATCAATCACCATTGGGCTTCTTCGGTTTTTATTTCGTCCCTGTGAGCAACTCCACACAGTTTGTAAGCATATACAGTATACCCACGTTACAACTCTTTTGCCTTACAAAAATCCGAGGAGGAACTTGGGCGTTTTCTGGAACGCCTGCCACTGCTTATGCTCAATGGTCTCGAAGTGTTGGTCTTGAAGTGTTACACCTAGAGTTTTGACATCATCTTGGGATGTTTTGAGAAATGAACCCTATTTTGAAATAAGCGTCACTTCCATAATAATGTTAATTTGGGTGTTAGGAATGGCTAAGAACTAGTTGGTTGTTGTTCTGTAGAGCCGTCCATAATACGCAATATTCCACATGTCTTTCCTTCCTCCAGTACGCATGTGCTTCAGTTGATTCTTGTCTTCGGCTTGTGCTAGCGTTAACTACCTAGAGATAATGTATATGGAAATCGTAGACATCAAATTGAAATGATTGTGAACCAACACCAAGCCAAATACGAATTTCCTCCAAGGCATCTAGGTCATTCTCCGGAAGGGACTGTTGTATCTTCTCATTGTACCATTCGTAAGTACGGCCGACATCTTCTAGGCTTTCTCCAAAATTCCGGCAAGATCCAAAATCGATGATGATTGCTCTATCATCGGCTATCATTATGTTGCTTGGATTGATATCGTTATGAACTAACCCCAGCGAGTGAAGATGACGGATGCCACTTTCGATGCCCGTGAGAACACAGCTATAGTTCTCCCTCGCTTCCCGCGTGTTCCTTAGTGCTCTCTTCGAGAGGGCGCCTGGGTTGACCTCCTTCATAAGCGTGCGAGGGTACTTCTCAAGGCAAATGCCCGTAATTTTGCCTTCAGAAACTTGACAACCGAGATAGGTAGCAATATTAGGATGTAGGTGCCGCATCAAGAGTTCGTAAACCCTTACTTCTAGAAATAAGGATATCCTCTGCAATCGAATTCGGTCGAGGCCCTTCACTGATCCGATCGTAACTGATCAATTGAGGCTTTTTGATATAATAGTTGTTGGGCAGCGGTTTAGGTGCTGGCGTAAATTCGATAGAATATTTAGGATTATAGGCCGAGGCGGGAATTTGCTTGATATCCATGATGTCCTCTGAATTGATATCCGAAGGTGAAGAGTAATGACATTTCAGCCTCGCGTGGTACAAAAGGCCTTTTGCCCGATACACAACGAGAGTACCTGCGAAATAGAAGCCTTTATCTGAGTCTTCGTAGGTCTCGCTCCTCTCCAGTAACTCCAGTTGCTGATCAGGAATTGAGGGAGTCGGCATGCTTAAATTCACTTCGCAGTGTCAATCGTTGAAATATACCATAAAGGCAGATAACACTCACCTCGTAGTCATGCGTGGTAGCAAGACGGATTATTCTTTGGGACGGCCGATGTGAAGGCAGACGCACAACTAGGTGCCCCTTTAAAGGTGAGCAAGATCGCTCCGTCGAGGACTACCTGTTGAGTATGCCCAACCTGTATGCTAATAATAGATCGGTCCTACCACCGCTAGTGGCTCGAAAATGGCGGCGGTCTGTGCACTCCTTGGCCCGTTAAACGCCGCTGTAAATTGATGAACACGTAACGTAACACAAAACATGTACGTACCTTAAATAGTTAAGTTATCACATAATTTGTTTGGCATTTTAGGTTTCTGCCCTGCGCTTCACATGGCTTCTGTCTCAGCCTCCCGATGTCTAGCATATGGACATGTATGGGAAGCAGGTATTGATTTTAGCTTATTATCCATTCCAAATTCGACTACATGCGAAGGTCCACTGATTTCCCTTTTGTCCGCGGAACCTCCCCCCACTTCCATTTCTATCCACGTTGCTGCTAATTGTTATATGCCCCGACCACCCTAAACATCAATCTCAACAAAGAATAATCTTACCTAGTTTATCTTCCAACTGACTGTACTGTCATCTCATCATGACTACTATCGAAGGTTTTGAAACCCAAAAAAGCGAGGATGCATTCAAACCGTACGACCAGTTCATTCTCTTTGGAGACTCCATCACACAGATGGGCTGCAACCAAGAGCTAGGTTT
This sequence comes from Penicillium turbatum, assembly GCA_030762825.1. NCBI lineage: Eukaryota > Fungi > Ascomycota > Eurotiomycetes > Eurotiales > Aspergillaceae > Penicillium > Penicillium turbatum. Next base: position 177,944 of record JAUJYX010000003.1, on the reverse strand, counting down.
CGCATTTCATGCTGCAGTTCAAGAATGTGAGTCATACACTTAATAACCTGGGATATCGGTTTGATCAACAAGCTTATGACAGAAACACAGCCTACAGTCGGAGATTGGACGTGATCAATCGTGGCCTGGCGTAAGAACACCCAAACTTATACCGGAGCGTATCATGCTAAGAAAGGTCACAGTGGCTATACCACTGCTCATGCAGTCAAGGTCTTTGATAAGTTCTTCCCTGCGCCACAAACGGCTACTGTGCGGTTCATGGTAAGGCCCCTTTATTGACAGGCTGATTTGAAATCTCCAATGTACGAAAAGAACCAATTGACCGACACGGTGCAGACCATCTTTTTCGGCGCCAACGATGCATGTGTTCCAGGCCACAGCCAGCATGTGCCCCTGGACCAATACAAGGAGAACCTGAAGACCATTATCCAGCACCCAGCAACGCGTGCACAGAATCCGCGGCTCATTTTGATCACCCCGCCGCCTGTCAACGAACACCAACTGAAGGACTTTGATGCTGCAAAGGACACCCCCTTCCCAAGCAGAACTGCCATCTTGACCAAGTCATATGCAGCGGCTGTGCGGGAAGTTGGTGCATCGCTCAACATCCCAGTAGTGGACTTGTGGTCGGCTTTTATGAAACCTACTGGTTGGAAAGAAGGAGAGCCTATAATTGGGTCTTATGAAGTGCCTAATAACGAGACATTTGCCAGTCTTTTCACCGATGGTGCGTGAGAAACAATTCTGATCATTTTGCCTTGTGCTTACTTGCTATACAGGTCTGCATTTATCCCCCGCTGGAAACCGTATCGTCTACGAAGAATTGATGAAGGTAATTCACGCCAATTGGCCGGATCAGACTCCGGATGCTCTTCCCATGGTGTTCCCCTCATGGGTTGACGCCCCGAAATGAGATTCAGTAAAATGCAGATTGTGGCTTACAGTATGTGGAGGAATGTTAGACTAGGGACTGGTATGATATTATGAAATATACATGATACAAACCACGCTAAACATAAGAAACATGTAGTAACCATAGAGCATGAGTATTTCAAAAGGGCGGAAGTACAGATGTATACAGTGGCCGTTAGTGGAGTATATACAACGTAAGGCCGTAGAGTGCGGGTGGGCGGTCTAGCCCTTCGTCCCTCTTCAACCCTCCTCTTCTCCGCAAACTACCTTCTTCATCACAACACTCTATCCCCCTTCCATCACTTACTCCTCTTACTCCTTCACTAACCAGGATAATTCTTCTTTCCTGCTAGTACTTCTCTAATAACCCCTCGATAACAAGAAACCTCGCAATCACGCGTTACTTGTGCGCAATTACGCGCGATTTGGCTCGCACTTTCGATCGTCGACTGCCTGTTCACTCGCAACTTGTGACTAGCACATCACAAATCCTACGCCACCGAATACTTTTTCGCGTCAAGTAACTCTTCGGTCGCGCGCGTGTTCTCCATAAATCAAAACATCCAAACATCCGACGCGAAACCCTACCTTTGATCTTGACCATCTTGAAACGCGTTTCTTCATCTGCATCTACGCCATTTCCAATTGTGGACTAACTCGCTGGATGTTTTGATAAGGTCCCTAGATAAGTGCCCTTTGCAGACAGGGTGGACGGCCCGTGGGCCGTCTCACAGATTGCAGGCGGCTGGAGATTATTGGAGAAAAGGTGCCGAAGAAGTGACGCTTTGAGTCCTGCTCTTAGGACATGAGTAACGACCACCGTCAGTTCAACTACCCCGCGTGACTTACATTCAATTTCACCTTTTGTCTTGAATTTCGAATACGACATTGGCGATGGATGCCCAATATCCTTTTGCTTCCCGCGATGACATTTGGCGTGTCTTTGATGAACTGAAAGAGCTACACATCACTCAGTACGAGCAAGGTGAACGGATCTCACAGCTAGAGCGTCGTCGCGACGAGGATGCCCGTTTGAGAAGTCCTTGGGGACCTGTCTCGCCGTTCCCGACCTCGGTTGCACCGATCACTCCAGGGAGTCCCCCTCTACCTTCCCGGATCAGCTCTCCACTCACCAAGGCAACCAATCCGGATCCCGCTTTTCATACGCCCCCGGACGCTTTTAAGGGATTCGATCAGGGTCATCATTCAGCGATGGCCACCTCTGCAGTGGGATTTGATGGCGAGGAGGAGCCTAGACGGGGTGCATCTCGTGCCAACAGCGTCCGTTTTGACGAAAGCGCCATCCACGGGTACGGCCAGGCTAGCCGTCCCGGCACTGAACTTCCTCTCCGTACTGGTAGTGGATTGAGCACTCATCCGCTTCTTGAGCGGACATTCTCTCACCAATCTGATGGACGCTTGAGCTCATCTGGTCATTCACACCATTCTGTTCGGACCAATAGCCTGCGTCTGAACACCCGGCTGCCAGGTACCACACCAATTGAGTCTCCCTTGATTCCTCCTCCTGGACTCTTCTTGCTGGGACCGGTTCCGTCAATCGTTCGATGCTGGTTGACCGACAATTTTACCAACAGCTCACTTTTGTATGCAGCCGTCTGTTCGGGCTCTTACGTCTCAACTTTGAGCCTCTCCATGGTCCGCAATGCTAATATGGAGAACATGATTGTGCGGGAGGACGATGTACAGTACATCAAACTTCCGCTCTATCTTCCGGAAGCCCTAATCCATCCTTCTTCGTCACGCCCCGGAACTCCGACTCACCAAGTCCCTGCTGTGACCATCCGCTTCGTGGTTCGTGATACAGAAGTCGGCAACAATGCAATTCAAATTATCATTGGCAGTGACGTGATGCGCGCCCACAATGCCGACATCTTGTTTTCACAAGATAAGTTGGTCATGGTGGATGATGAGCACAACCGTGTTTCTGTTCCCCTGGTGCGTCCTGAGCAGGATTCGGTTTTCAAATCTCTGTGCACTTCTCCTGGTACTTTCAATTCCGGAGATTCACTTGGACCTCCTACTAACGGACAATCGTCCGTTGGAATCATTGGACGGCCTTCCAACCTCCAGCAGAAGGTGACACCAGCGATTCCATCAGCTCATCAGCCTGGCAAGGAGAATAACGATCCCGAAAAGCATCAGTTGCAGAATAACCAGGCTCAGGCTCAAGGTTCAGCTAGCACGCGTCCAGCCGCCGCTCACGCGTCGACTTCTGAGCCTGCCAAGACTGACGGAATCCCCCCTTGGAGTACTTGGCGTCGTGATAACAAGAAAACCACTGCGACTGCTCCTCAGAAGCCCACCGAAAAGCGCGAGATGAAAGTATTCCGCACCGGAAAATCCACTAGTCGCGCGAACTCGACGACTTCGTCCTCAGCCCCTGGTACTGCCAACCCTGAGCAGGCTGACAAGTCGTCTCTGCTAAACAATTCAACCAGTCAGGCAACTACTCCTTCCGACAAGAATGGGGCGGCTAACCCTGTTGGCGGTGCATCGGCGTTTGGATGGCTTAACCAGTCCGCGCCTCACAGTGCCTCGTCCTAGATGGAACAGACTAGGACTGGCTTTTATGTTTGATTACATCCTGATTTGAAACGATCTCGGGCTTACAGCATGATATGGAAGGGCCGCAATGCTTGGCACACCAGGAAACATGTAGCCAGATCAGGTGCTGAGTTCAACGCTGCCAAGCGGAAAGTAAAAATCAAATCAAAAGGACTATTGCTCAATTCACATGGCCACTGCCAATATCATTTTAGACCGTAGTTAACATAATGTAGACCTCCACATCGTACATATATCAAAAGTCTCCACCCAATCAATCCTAGAAAAGTGTCACTGCAAACTAAATCTTAGAAAAAACACCCAAAGCCCCCTTAGTACTCTCCTTTGTCTCCTTAACAAGCCCACTGATAGCCCGGAACGCCTCATGCTCCGCACCCCCAATTATCTCAAAAAGCACACTCTCACTACTCGTCACAACAGCCCCCGCATCCCGCAGTCTAGCAAGCGCAACACCCCTCTCCTCAGGGTTAATACTACTAACGCCGTCGACGAGGACGTAAACACGGTGTCCGCGCTCGAGAAGATCGAGCGTCGTCTGCGTCACGCAAATATGCGTCTCAAGCCCGACGATGATGACGTCGAGCGGCGGCGAGCCAGCGGCTGGAAGCAGGTTCTCGATCTCCGGGGTGATCATTGAGAACAGGCCTTTGTCTATGTCGGCGCGGATGTGCGGGCCAGTTAGGTGCTGTTGGAGCTCGGAGACTGTGTTGCCGAGTTTGGCGCGCTTTTGGGTTGTTGCGAAGACGGGCATTTTTAGGGCTGTTGCGGCGCGGAGCATTTTGTCTGTTGTTGAGACCCTGGTTATATGTATCTTGGTTAGTTGGTTTGGATGGGGTTGTGGTTGGGTTGTGCTGGAATAGGAGGGCTTTCATACAACTTGGGGAACTCGTAGATATCATTGCGGAATTTTTCTTGGATGTCGCAGATGCTGATATTGTAATCGCTGTGTTAGCCTTCTGAGGTTGACTTATTGGGGTTGGATGTTGGCGTCGTGCATACAAGAGGGCGGGATTGCCTGGGGTAGGGATGGTTAGTGGCTTTGCATTATATGGGGATTTGGGGGTCTCACGGATTCGAGATGCGCGAGTGAGAGCTGACATGATTGCAGTTAATTCCAAGGTAATTCCTGTGTGAGGATTGATAGTCTAGAGTAGGATGAGGAAAAAAGGTTGAAGTAGAGCAGGGTGGAGGACGCCGCGGGGAATCGGAGTCGGAGATGCGGGGAAGATGTCGGCCGAGGGAAGATGGTCTGGAACACTTCAATGGCATTGGTTGTTGTGTATATTTCTATTAGAGGCAATGATTTTCAATTATTTAGGACCATTTTCAACGGATATGTACATGATGCTCGTCTATTAATCTAGGGATTTACAGCTCCACCTCATGCACCTTAGCACGGCCGACAAACCAGCTGTCGTCGCCTTTCGCCGCAGCTGTGCGGATGGCGTACAACTCGTCGAGGAATGCCGGCACAAAGCTGCCTGGACCACGAACGTACTCTTTGGCTGCTGCGTTCTCCGCTGCGATCTCGTACATGAGAATGCCGGATAGCACGGCCAGGAGTCTATCAGAGCGATGGGCAGCTAGGAAGCAGCCGGAGATTGTGCCGATGGCACAGCCAGTCTGTGATATGATGTTAGCTATAGACCGGTACGGATGGTTAGCAGAGGTTTCATACTCCGGTGACTTGGCCTAGGTATGGGTGCCCATTCTCAACGGCAATGACTCGCTCGCCATCGCTGAGGTAGTCTGTCGCTCCCGTGAGGAGCACAATGTTCCCTAATTGGGGTTAGAACGAAACGATCAGAACAAAGGATACTGGATGGTACTCACGCTCTCTACGGGCCAGGTCCCGAGCCAAAGTGGCCTTTTGGTTGCCGTCAAGAGTGCTCGGCCCGCTGTCGACACCGCGCTGCTGCACAGCGTTGCTACCCCAAACCTGGCGAATCTCGCCCTCATTACCCTTGATCAAATCGAAGTAACCACCGGCCATGAGCTGGGTCACTGCATTGCGGCGAATTTGTGTTGCAGCCGCACCGACTGGGTCGTATACCACTGGATTGCCTCGCAAATTGTATGCCGTAATAGCTTTAAGATAGTTCGAGACACTCTCGCTGGTTAGGGTTCCCATGTTGATCAGAAGAGCACCATCAAAGTTGGACAAATCTGTGGCTTCGTCGCCATATGGAGACATGATAGGAGATGCGCCGCTATGTATAGTCAGTATAAAAAAAGAAAGTCGCGGCTTGGTGCAATAGACTTACATGGAAAGGGCAACGTTGGCCACAAAATTCGACACTACGAAATTGATCATGTTGTGTACGAGGGGGTGTACCTCGACCATCTTGCGGATGATTTGGGGCACATCATTTAACAAGGCCTCGGCCTCATTAACACGAGGAGGGTTGGAAGTAAGAGCGAACCGAGGAGGATTCTTGAGGAGCTCAACGAATTTCTCGGCGGACGCTTTGGGGTCGTCTGCTGCTATGATAGCACTGACAATCGCCACTCCATCTAAGCCTTTCTTTGCTGACTGAGACTGGTAGATCACTCGTTGCACGTTGGAGTGGTTGATCCCGCCTATGGAAACAGTGCCCACGGCAGAATCTTTAATGGCATCTAGGATAGCTTGAGTACCTGCCGTGCCAATGACGGACTTGGTATTCGTTTTGCTATAAGTGATCAGCATTAACTGCCGTATTTGTAGACTACTAGACTCGCAAACTTACGTGGGGGTGGCAAACATAGTACCAATTCCGAGGTAGTCGGCGCCATCTGCGACAGCTCTTTGAGCTTCCTCTATTGTGGATGTCGAGATGCCAATGATGGCTTCCTTGGGGAGAAGCTTTTTTGCTTGCTCAAACACTGGATTCAATGTCAGCGCATGGATGTTTCATTGGATCGAGGCAACAAACACATGTCATCTTGACCTAGGTGCACGCCTTCAGCTCCGATGGCAAGAGCCACGTCCACCCGGTCATTGATTAGAAGAGGCACATTGAATTTCTTGGTAATCTGGTGTAGTTTCCGGGCAGTTTCTATCTGGACTCCAGTGTCATTGAACTTGTCCCGATATTGCACCACCGTCACGCCTAGCGGGAGAATTAGTTGAGTGATTAACAGACAATTTGGGACAAGACTGACCTCCTTTGAGAGCACTTTCTACTACTTCACATAGGTCTCGCCCCTTGAGGATGGCCGGGGTCGCATCCGTGACCAGATAGAGTGACAGATCTACGGGCATGGTGTCTTGGCCTTGGGGCCGGACAAAGGTAGAGTTAAGGGTCGGAGTAATCGGCCGAAGGTCGTTCAATCAACAGAGAATCAAACTGAAACAAAGACCAGATTTGACGAGGTCAGCAGGCTATAACTGTACAACACAAATCACTGTACTGAGTTACTGAAGGGAGATTGCCGGTTGTGTGTCCGTGGTGGGGTTGAAGGTTCGGCCTGGGACTCATCCGATGTACATTTCCTTTACACTTCGCTATATTACTCTCATTTTGTTTCAATGTTGCTTCGCAAGATTCATATATCTTAAACAATTGGAATTTTCAATCGTCCGAAACTGCTCTTCTGAGATAGCCAGGATCTTCCATTCAAATGTGGTCAATCGTTCTTGAATACTCCGAGTTATTTCCGACACGTGATAGCTGACATAACTGTGATTTGTCAACTCTATTTCTGCCGGGTTTTTCCTTTTCTTCTTTCTCTTTCTAACAACACACACACAAACACTCACGGGCATCGAATTATTACTTCGACGCCTTCACTTTACCGCGTGGACTCACAGTTCTACGCTTTTCATTTTTCCATCACTGGTTAGTTCGGCATCGCCATCATCACTTTCTACCATCCGCCAAAAGGTCTCCGACCTCTGACTCGGATTTTCCAAAGAACTTCGAACTTTTCCAGAAAGCCATACGCTCAGGAGTTTCTTGCGAACTTGTCTATGTATTCGTCCTCCGTCCAAAATTTCGAACATCACCTGCCGCTCAAGCTGCAAACGTTTCGCGCGCCGAAACCTTGCAGCATACACCTTCGATCTTGTGGCTGAAAATCCCGGATCGTTCGTCAACCCTCTGTGACTACTCTCTGAGAAAATCACACCATATACACCGAAACAAAAAGAGAAACTCGACACGCATGTCTTGTCTCGTCCATAAAATCTTCATTCAGAATCCCTCCAGCTTTCCTTTAAGCAAGCTCACTGTTCCATTCTCGTGAAACAATCGCTCAATCAAACCGTCATCATGGCCACCGTCAACATTCGCCGGGATGTCACCGATCCCTTCTACCGCTACAAGATGGAGAAGCTCCAGGCCAAGGTCGAGGGCAAAGGTAACGGCATCAAGACCGTTGTCGTCAACCTGAACTCGGTTGCTCAGTCCCTCAGCCGTCCTCCTGCCTATCTCATCAAGTACTTCGGCTTTGAACTCGGCGCCCAGGCTAATGCTAAGCCCTCCGATGACCGTTGGATCATCAACGGTTCTCACGACGCTCCTAAGCTCCAGGACTATCTTGATGGATTTATCTCTAAGTTTGTGCTTTGCAAGAAGTGCAAGAACCCCGAAACCGACGTTTCCATCAAGGATGAGAAAATCACCCTGGACTGCAAGGCCTGCGGTCAGCGCTCCGATGTTGACCCTCGCCTCAAGCTGAGCACCTTCATTGTCCGCAACAACCCCAAGGGCGGCAAGAAGGAGAAGAAGAAGTCCCGCCGTGAGCGAGAGAAGGAGAGAGCTGCGAACGGCGAGGATGCCAGCCCCGGTGACAGCAACAACTCCGAGAATGGCGAGGATGGCGATGAACTCGTCGAGGCTAACAGCGATGATGAGGTGACTCGTCAGGCCCAGGCCATCGCGGCCGAGGCTGAGATCAAGGATGATGAATGGGCTGTCGACGTTTCTGAGGAAGCTGTCAAGGCCCGCGCCAAGGAGCTTCCCGAGGACCTCAAGCGTGCCCTTGTTATTGAAGACGATGACGAGGGTGCTGATGGTCCCTCGTCCTACGAGCAGCTGGGAAGCTGGATCGTGGATACCGCTGCTGAGAAAGGCAGTGTCACCAACGTGACCGACGTTGAGATCTACCTGAAGGCCAAGGAGTTCGGCATCGACAGCAAGCACAAGACCGTTGCCGTGCTGGCCCAAAGCATCTTCGACGAGGGAATCGCCAAGCAGATCGAAGCTCGCGCTGGTCTGCTGAAGAAGCTGATCACCTCCGAGCGTCACGAGAAGGCTTTCCTTGGCGGTACCGAGCGCTTCGTTGGCCAGGATCACCCGGCACTCGTCGCTCAGATCCCCGCGATCTTGCTGGGCTACTACCAGAATGACATCGTGTCTGAGGAGACCCTCAAGGCATGGGGTGCTAAGACCAGCAAGAAGTACGTCGACATCTCGACCAGCAAGAAGATCCACAAGGCTGCTAAGCCCTTCATTGAGTGGCTTGAGACTGCCGAGAGTGACGAGGAGAGTGACGAGGAGAGTGGCGAGGAGAGTGGCGAGGAGAGCGAGTAATTGGTCGAGGTTGTGTACGCTTCCATGTACTCTTCGCTACTTGCTATAAGCATCCACTTCTAGATGGAACACGAGAGATTTTGGACCTCCGTCTGGATCTGTCCATCTCGCATGGACTGATTTGATTTGGTTGTCAGATTAGTTTAGCTCACCAGTCGCCACTCTTTTACAGTCAATATCAATAATTGGGCATCAAAGCTTTACCTATGCGTAGATTGTGATATGAAGTATATTATTCAACTAGTTATCTCTACAAGTAGAGCAGAATACACGTAGTTCCATTGCAAGTTATGCTTTAACTAACAGGATGGAATCAGAACGCCAGCTCTGCAAGCACAATCTGCTGCTCATCGCCATTGACAGGGTAGCCATTCAGACCACCAACGTCCTCAACACCACCCGTAGTAACCGAGCCCGTTCTCACGCGATGCCGCATGAAAACAAACCAAGTCAGGTCCACATTCCATGCCTCCATCGCCCGAATTGCATCCTCAACCGACACCATAACCTCACTAGACGCAGCATTGGCCACAGCCGTAGAACTCCTCGAAGAAACAAAGTAATACTCCGGTCCAACAAACAGCGCAATCCAATCACTTAGCATCTCGCAAATCCGGTCACCAACTTCCAACGGCAAGCGAACATGCGAGAGAACCGTGATAAACAGTGAGATCAACGCACGCCAAAGACGATGGTGTGGCGTGAAGAATCTCGACCCCGGCGCGGATGGCGAAAGCGAAAGCGACGAAGAAAGCGCCAGCTGCAGAGCGGGCGCCAGACCGCCCGCCTCAGCGGTGCTGTCCATTGCAGTTGGCGCGTTGGACCTGGCGCGACGCTCATTCGCGGCCTCAGCGTCAGCACGTACTTTCTCCCACACGCGGCGGTATAGCCGGTCCCAGCGGGGGAATTCGGTTTCGACGCGCGTGGCCATGAAGTCGCCTGCGCCTTTGCACATTGCTTCGATGGCTTCGCAGGCCGTCACTGTGACGAAGGTTTCTTCTTGGTGGTCTGGGGTTTCGGGGTTGCGGGGGGTTTCTGTGGACGAGGTGGTGATGAGGGATTTGGAGGTGTTGATTGGTTGTGAGGAGGGGAAGATTATTCGACTTGCTACTGTTGGCCAGAGGTCGTTTATTAGGGGGAGGAAGCTGGTTTCGTTTTGGGAGAGGGTGGGGAGGATTTCGATTAGGATTGAGAGGAGGGAGCGTCGGAGGTAGGGGGATGGTGAGGTTAGGTGGGATGGGATGGATTTGACTATGTGGAGGAGAAGGGAGTGGGTTTTGCTGAGTGGCTTCGGGGCGTCTTCTGGTTCTTTTGGGGGCGGGAGTGGTTCGTCTGATTCGGCTTGGTTTAGAAGCTCTTCGATGGTTGGCTCTGGGGGAGGCTTGTCGTATGTTTCAGACCAGGGCTTTTTCGGATGCGAGATTTTGCCATCGGCGTCCATTAGTTCTGCATCAGCACGGTGTTTGGCTTTGCGGTTGGCAATGTTTGCGGCAATGCTTGTGATTGAAAGATGCTGGTATTGAGACTTGCGGGTGTCATGGGCGCCATTCTCTTTACCCTCGTCGATGGTGAGTAAGGATGGCTTCTTTGCTCCTTCTTCAACGATCGCAGCTAGGGTCTTGAACATCATCTCGACGAGCTTGGGATACCCGTGGTATAGATCTAAGATACCAAAGACCGAGTCGACTAGATCATCCAAATAAGGGATCAATCGTCCGCCACAAAGTTTGACCATCATGAACAGCACCTGTGGCGGATAAGGTGATACATCGAATGTGTTAAGTTTCAAGGCCACCGAGTTCACCAAATAGTCCACGTTCTCAATGATCATAGTGCTCGTGTCTGGGTAATTGCAGGCACTGGTCAGGATATTGAGACATGTCATAGCGTGGCGTTGAAGGTTGGGATTTTGTGATGCCAACAACTGTAGAGTCGGGTAAAGCGCGTCTATGAGTTCAGGTCGGAAAGCCTCGCCGAGTTGCTGAGCTTGAAGAGCCACTGACTCTAGAGCGAGTGCTGAGGTACGCCAGTCACCCGATCCGTCAGCTGACAGTTCGTTCAAAATATTCAATGAGATATAGTACAACTCCTCAATCATTCCGCCACGGCCAATTGACGAAACGGGCACTTCGACATGATCGAAAGAGATGAAATCGTCAAAACTGGCTGTTGATGTAGTGCTATCCCGTAAGAAAGTCACCGCCAACCAGAAGGGAGCAATGGCGGAATCACTTGATGTCGTGTGCATACGGTTGACAATGGATCGAGTGATTTCATTCCCAGACTCGGACAAATTCAACCTTGTAATCATTGACCAGAGATCTTTCAGAGTTTGCTGCTGGCTTTGATGTTGCAGAATAATTGGCGGGAATACTTTAGATCTGGCATCTGTGCTGAGCACCTCCCAGTTGAAGCCAGCGTCCATTGAGGCCAACGGTTGGAGAGCGTTGCTGCTTTGTTTGACGACAGCCCCAACGCTATCGCATAGACCGGATGCCAAGCCACTGGTGAGCAAATCGGATCCGGACTGGACTTGGGACAAGGCCTGGAAGACAGTGGAGATCTGACGAAGACCCCATTGCTTAGCTGTTTCATCGTTGCCTTGCATGATCCGAGGGAAGGAAGTAAGCCAGGTGTGCAGCGATTCTTTCAGAGAGTCCAGCACTATGGGATATGTTGTAGCAAGATGAATGAGGTTCTTGTACGCCTCATTCGCTCCTTCATCCTCTTTATCTGCCAGAACAACAACTGTTTCCACCATCATAGAGACAGACTCTGCAAGCGTGATCTGACACTCTTCGATGACCATCAGAGACAACTCAAGGACGGCAGACTGAACCTCGGTCCGCTGATGACGGCGAACTTGGATGACATTCGCCAGCGCCAGCTTGATCTGTGTTACAGTGGCCTTCAGCCACGAGTCGTCTAGTGGTATCTTGTCGCTTCCTAGCTCTGGCGGGGCAACTTCTGAGGCGACACGGTCATTGAGAACGGCTCTCAAAAGTTCCGTAAGTATCTTCAAGGAAGTTTCGAGTAGTCTATACGACCTGCGAGTTTGAGTTGTCGGTTTCAGAACTTTAGCCAGTGCCGATACAGTCCGCGGCATAATGCTGGCAAGCACCACGCGGTCCGTGACCCGAGCATAAAGCGCCTGCAGAGCCTTAGCGGCTGCCAGGCAAATCTCATCCGATCTATCATCGACGATTCCTTCGAGCAGAATATATACGGTCTGGTCAACAACCGTCGCGGTGCCAATTTCATGATAGATTGTCTTTTCTGCAACTGCTCCTCCCAAGACCGTGAAGATAGCATTGAGACAGTCGAACCCAGCAATGCATAGTTCCTCAGAGACCTTGGGCTTCGGTAGTTGCTTCTCTTCTGCCTTATTTGGAGATCCCCCAACGATTAACGTCAACAATATTATCAGTTGTTTGCCCATTGCGGGAGACAGTCGTTGCCGCCATCCATCGGCGACCAATATTCGCAAACATTGAACGGCGGACTCCAAACATCGTGCGGGTAATCTTTGGGTCTCGTTGAAGATATGTGAAAGTGGGAAGAAAGCATATTCGGCCAGCTTCTCGTCAAGGGCATTGTTGGCCGCAAGCTTCTTTAAACAGTTGTGCACCGGCTCAAGGGTTTCGGTCAGATCGGCCGCAGAGGCTTGATTTCCTCTGTAGCGAAGACCTACTGAGCTGAGTTCAACGCATGGCGCTCGAAGCTATCTGTAATCAGCACTGTGTGGCCTAAATAGCGAAATACATAGTCATTACGTACCTGCTTGAAGGATTCCTGCCGGAGGTTGTCCATTGCAGCCGGTCAACGATAGACAACGGCAGTGATGCTTAGTAGTCGACTGGAAAGCTAGTGGATATATGCACTAATTCAGTCGAATATCAAGAACTCCATTGTAAACACCATCCAGCGGACCCATCGCGATCAACCACAGCGGGACAGCGTCGCAAAATCCCACCGCCTGACTGCCATCTGCTGGCATAATAAAGCGGTGTATCAAGTCGATCCCAAACAGGCAAGATAGCACGGCACGTGATAAATTAGCGCGTCTCAACGCGTGGGAAATCCCGATAGCTGCCTGCGACTCAGAGGGAGAACCAAGTGTTGCCTTGGTTACTTCAATTGCGGCTCTAGTCTGCTCAGACTATATATTGGGTCCTATTTTGTATTTGACTGATCTAGAGGGAAACGCCTATGCGGTATTCGCGGATCTCAAAGCTCGCGCCTGTATCGCTTTCGCGCTCGAGACCTAGCACCTGCACCCGATTTGCAGGGCAACGCAATTTTTGGACAACATCAGTCTCACGGACACCGTCAGTCCTGTGTTTTCCCAGTACAGGTGTCCGTCAACACCTTCAATTGAACAAATCAGCATCGCCATCACCACGAATCATGGCGGAGGACAAGAGCAGGAAACAAGCTACCCTGGGGTATGTACGAGATGGGCAGCAGACCATTGGGTGCGTCGCAAAACTCAGTTGGCGCATGCGCCCTTTGACTCTGACCTCTTCCGGCGTATGCCTTGATTCTTGCCACTAATTTATCTGTTCCGTCTCGTAGGAGGTTTTTCGGATCGAACGCCAACCAACCACCGAAGAAGCAAACAACCCTGGCCTTTGGTGGAAAGAGACAACAAGCAAGCAGTGATGCCATTGATGTGGAAACTAAAGAAAACACCGACGATGTTAAAGTGGAAGACGTCACCGACTCAGCATTTCCTGCTGCCCTGGGTGAAACAGAGCCAGCGAAAGGATTGAAGCGGGAAAAGAGCGCCGAAGCGGAAGAAAGCGATGGCTCTGATATTCAACCTGTTACTAAAAGGCGACGGAAGGCCTCAGCTAGCTCCTCGCCAGCTGCTAGAAAGCCATCAGCATCTCCGAAAAAGCCCCAAACCACAAAACGGAAACTTGAACCGCCATCACCAAAATCACCTACGAAGAAGGCCTCGGATGTCACTCCTGAAGAGAAGACCCCATCGGAAGAAGAAGAGGAAGACCCATTAGAAAGCGAAGATGAAGACGACCTCAAGCCAGAGCTCACCAAGAAGTCGATCGAGAAGTTTCAAGCTAAACTGAAAGGAAGTGGTAAAGATCCATATCCAGACTGGAAAGCAGGCGATCCTGTTCCTTACGCTGCGCTATGTACCACATTTTCTCTAGTTGAGATGACTAGGAAACGCTTGGAAATCACGGATCATTGTTCGCTTTTCCTTCGGCAGGTTCTCCGCTTGACTCCTGCCGATTTCCTACCCACTGTTCAACTGATGATCAACAAGCTGGCTGCTGATTATGCTGGTATTGAACTGGGCATTGGAGAGTCATTGATCATGAAAGCTATTGGCGAATGTACCGGTCGCAGTCTTGCCGTCATCAAAGCTGATCAACGGGAAATTGGAGATCTGGGATTGGTTGCTGCTAAAAGTCGTTCGAATCAACCTACCATGTTCAAGCCCAAGCCTTTGACTGTTCGAGGTGTGCATGAAGGCCTTCTTGGGATTGCCCAGGTCCAGGGCCATGGATCCCAGGACAAGAAGATCTCAGGTATTAAGAAACTTTTATCTGCAGCCGACGCCGACCTCGCTGGGAAAGGAAGCAAAGGAGTGGATATTACTAAGGACAGGGGCGGTCCCAGTGAAGCCAAGTTCATTGTTCGCTTTTTGGAAGGCAAACTGAGACTAGGACTCGCAGAAAAGACAGTACTTGTTGCTGTTTCTCGGGCAGTCCAGGCCCACGAGGCTGAATCAAGCGGCAACCAAATTCCGTCCACAGAGAAAATGGTTGAAGGTGAAAACATCCTCAAGACTGTGTACAGCGAGCTTCCTGCCTACGAAGTAATCATCCCTGCCATTCTCGAGCACGGTCTCTTCAAGCTGCCCGAAGTGTGCAAGCTATCTCCTGGAATTCCCATCAAGCCTATGCTTGCCAAACCAACAAAGTCTATCACTGAGGTTCTCGATAGGTTCGAAGGGAAGGAGTTTACTTGCGAATACAAATACGATGGAGAAAGAGCCCAAATTCATTTCGTGTCTCCAGATTCTATTCACCACTACCCTGGGGCCTTGAACACATTACAAAAGGACAAGCAGGGGCTCTCCTCAATTTTCTCTCGGAATTCGGAAGATCTTTCCAAGAAATATCCTGATGTTTTAGGCAAGCTTCACACCTGGGTTAAAGAGGATGTGAAGAGCTTTGTTCTTGACTGCGAGACTGTTGCCTGGGACACGGAAGCCAAAAAGGTCCTTCCGTTCCAGCAATTGATGACTCGCAAACGCAAGGATGTAAAGGCGGAAGATGTCAAGGTCAAAGTCTGCGTTTACGCTTTTGATTTGCTTTTCTTCAATGGAGAGGTAAGATCGTTCTGTCTTTATCGGAGCGATTCGCTTGTTTTCTTTTTTTCTTCTCCCACTGTTACCTCTTCCTTTCCCCCAGAAGGAAGATGGAGAGTGGCAGGGAAGAGATCCAGCGAGTCGCTCTGCGCCATTACAAGTTGTCCTTGCTAATTGTTCAACAGCCATGCGTGAAGAAGTCCCTACGGGAACGCCGGGAGCTGATGCATCAATGCTTCCAACCGGTTGAAGGTGAGTTCCAGTTTGCCCAGTACGGCAACTCCAATGTTCTCGATGAAATCCAAGAATTGCTCGAAGCTAGTGTCAAGGCTTCTTGTGAGGGTCTCATGGTGAAGATGTTGGATACAGCCGAGAGTGGCTACGAGCCAAGCAAGCGAAGTCGTAACTGGCTGAAGGTATGACATTCTTGTTCACTACTTACACCAACATTGGCTAACTTTAATGTAGGTCAAAAAAGACTACCTTGCTGGTGTTGGTGATTCTCTCGATCTTGTTGTACTTGGAGCCTACTATGGTCGAGGAAAACGTACTTCGGTATATGGTGCCTTCCTTCTCGCTGCCTACAACCCCAACAACGACACATACGAGACCATCTGTAATATTGGCACTGGCTTCTCGGAGGTACTTCTTGAAGAGCTCCACACGACGCTCGTTTCTCTCGTAATTGACCGTCCCAAACCTTTTTACACTCACTCAAGCGTCCCCAAGGATCAGCCGGATGTTTGGTTTGAGCCGAGATTGGTGTGGGAAGTTAAAACAGCCGATTTGACGCTCAGCCCACGCTACCAAGCCGCTGCGGATGAGTTCCAAGGAACAGCCGACGCTGGAAAGGGTGTGTCTCTTCGTTTCCCGCGATATATCAAATCCCGTGACGACAAGAAGCCAGACGAGGCCACTACCACACGTGCTGTGGCTGAGATGTATCGGAAACAGGAAGCGGTCACGAAGGAGACCTCGAGCAAGGGAGGTGTGGATGATGACTTTGAATATTGAAGCGATTTCGTCAGATGCACTAAAGCGAGTGCAATTTAATTTCTTGGAAATCGTCATCTTTAATCTCCCCAGTCGGATATATTACCTAAACTGGCGTCAATGCCTTGATTGTGCATTGTTCAGGGCTCGCCATGGTGCCACTGTATGTAGAACATGAGCTCAAGTACGTGTAATATGTCAAGGTAACGACTCGCAAGTAGCAGCATTTCCTGCTTGCTCTTGGTCTAGATTGCCCCTTTTCTTCTAGAAGAAAACTCCTGTTCATATGCAATACCATGGTCTTATTCCGCAATTTCGGGCAACAGCGGGAATAAGCGCGGACTCCGTGATGCTTGGCGCTGCAACCCAAGCAGTCGGACCCTGCCCGGGCCCTACATCGGGCCTTCGTCCCCGCCTTAGTTCGTTGGAGCACCTTACTAGTGCTTTAGACACTGACCGATCGAACAAATTATCACCATGCATATTTGTCTTGGCACCGAGGAATGTAACATGCCCCCCTTCAGCGGGAAACTGCCATGGCTGCTAGCTTCCTACGCGTGCGGAGTCACGGCATTCATATAGCGGAGTCGGTCCGGTATACAGTCTCGTCCCCTGCGCGTTTTTCTCGAGCTACGTGGGCGTGTACCTGACTGTCAATATGCGTGTGTTTCAATTGACGGCCCTCGGGTCGATCGTCGCTCTTGCAGCGGCTCTTACTCCCGAGTAAGTGCTGATCTTCCCATCCTGACACCAAGTCCTTTTTTTGGCCAGTTGCTGATTCTACCCTACAATATAGACAGCTTATCGCAGCTCCCAGACGGGGTGAAGCTATCCCTAATCCATCGGGAGTGAGTTGCGCTATTGCTTAATTTACCGACCAAGTTTATTGATCAATTATAGGAAGTCGCACTCTTCTCAACCTCTGAATACTCTTTCAAGACCCATACTACATCCTCATGGTGGAGTTTGCTGGATTTGGAGACTGGAAAGGTCACTCAACTTACTAATGACAGCAATGTCTCCGAGTTGATCTGGCTGGGGTCTACTGACTCGGGTCTTTTGTACATAAACGGCACCAATGCTGATATCCCCGGAGGTACCGAGATTTGGGTGTCAGATACGTCCGATTTCGCGAACGCGTAAGTTTACATGCATATATTGCAGTTTCCGATGATAGATACTAACAATGGGTAGTGCCTACAAGGCAGCTTCACTGCCGGCGCCACTGTCTGGCCTCAAAACGGCCATCACCAAGTCTGGCGACATCAACTACCTGGTGTACGGAGAGTCCTGGCCTAATGGAACAGCATACAACAAAGAGCTCGCTGCCACACCATTCAGCACAGCACGTATCTACGATAGCATCTACGTCCGCCACTGGGATACCTGGCTCACGACGAGATTCAATGCTATCTTCTCTGGGACTCTGGAAAAGAAGAGATCTGGACAGGGAGCTACATCTCGCTACACTGCTAAAGGATCTCTCAAGAATCTCGTTGCGGGTGTCAAGAACCTCGAGTCACCCTACCCGCCGTTCGGCGATTCTTCAGACTATGACATTTCTGCCAATGGAAAATGGGTCGCGTTCAAGAGCAAGGCACCAGAACTGCCACGTGCAAACAACACCGCGTCATATATCTATCTTGCCCCTCACGATGGGTCCAAGAAGGCCAAGGCTATCAACGGCCCAGACAGTCCCGGCACACCGAAGAACATCAAGGGTGACTCAAGCAGCCCCGTGTTCTCCCCGGATGGTCGTCGCATCGCATACCTCCAGATGGAGGATATCTCTTATGAGTCAGACCGCCGCACCGTCTACGTCTATACCCTTGACTCCAAGGACACTATCCGCACCTTGGCCAAGAATTGGGACCGGTCACCTAGTGGCATCAAGTGGACTGCCGACGGGAAGAACCTGGTTCTGAACACCGAGGATCTTGCACGCTCTCGGCTTTTCTTGCTGCCCGCTAATGCTGGCAACGACTACAAGCCTAAGAAGTTCACTGATGGCGGCGCGGTGGCTGCTTACTTCAGCCTGCCCAACGGGGAATTCCTGGTCTCTGATTCCACTATCTGGTCTAGCCGGACAGTCTACACCGCGAAGCCTGGAAAGGGTGTGACCGATGTGGTCTTCTCTGCTAACTCGGTTGATCCGGCCTTGAAGAACCTGGGCCCATCCGATATTGGCGAGTTCTACTTCAAAGGCAACTGGACAGATGTGAGTTTATCAAGTCACCAGCCAGCTGGCGAGACACTAACGTTTACAGATTCATGCCTGGCTCGTTTATCCAGAGAACTTCGACAAGTCAAAGAAATACCCGCTCATGTTCCTTGTTCACGGCGGTCCTCAAGGCTCCTGGGCTGACTCGTGGAGCACTCGGTGGAACCCCAAGGTCTTTGCTGACCAAGGATATGTGGTTGTCGCACCGAACCCAACTGGCAGCACTGGCTTTGGAGATGAACTCACCGATGCGATCGCAAATAACTGGGGTATGTCACTCCTACCAATCATTCTCCTGTTTTATATTCTAATCAGCAACAGGCAGCTACCCTTACGACGACTTGGTGAAATGCTGGGAGTATGTCCGTGACAACTTCGACTTCATTGATACAGACCGCGGTGTGGCAGCTGGCGCCAGTTATGGTGGCTTCATGATGAACTGGATCCAGGGTAACCCTCTGGGTCGCAAATTCAAAGCCCTGGCCAGCCATGACGGCACCTTTGTGGCCGATGCCAAGATCTCAACTGAGGAACTGTGGTTCATGGAGCGTGAGGTACGTATCTTCCTCGGATTATTGTCTCTTCCGGTATGCTGATCTTTCTATAGTTCAATGGCACATTCTGGGATAGCCGAGAGAACTATCGTCGTTGGGACCCATCAGCTCCTGAGCACATCAAGCAGTTCTCTACTCCCCAGCTCGTTATCCACAATGACAAAGATTACCGACTTGCTGTCTCTGAGGGTCTGGCACTTTTCAATGTCTTGCAAGAGCGAGGTGTGCCAAGCCGGCTGCTGAACTTCCCCGATGAAAATCATTGGTAAGTACAATGCCTTTTTGACGTGAATTCATTCTTGATGAAACCATATCACTGACTATATGCCGCTTCAATAGGGTCGTCAACAAGGAGAACAGCCTTGTCTGGCATCAACAGGTTCTCGGATGGCTCAACAAGTATGCTGGCATTAACAAGAAGGGCTCTGTCAGCTTGGATGACACTACAGTCCCCGTTGTAAACTATAATCCTTAGTTTCAGTCTGGCTTTCTGTTCATGAGGGTCTTTGTACAGGCATTGTGGTATCCGGTCGATTGTTCTGGAATATGACTATACATTTGGCTTCCTTAGGTGTCTCGCATGCCATGTCTCACCATAACATAAGAACAATGAACTTATCAATGAGCCTGTACATTTCTTTCCTGTAGCTGATTTCCTTTGAATAAGTAATATTGCTGCTCTGTCTCATTAAGGCTTTTAGGCCACAAACTCACCAAATATAAAAGTGCCCACGGCATTTGTTCTCTTCCTTCATCTCTATCCTCCATCGTTCTCTCTGTCTAGCTTCGCTTTCTATTCCTGTTAGAGACTGCCATAATGCCTCTTCAATCTCTCAATAGGCTCAAATCTCGTAGGTATGTCCCACACTTGATCTCTTCGTCCATTTTTGACCTCCATGACTTTATTGTAGACACTACAACCGAAGATCCTTCTTCAAATGCCACTGCTGATGCAGATGGTACAGATGAGAGTGAGTACAGAGATGACTCGTTACCGGTGCCAATCCCATACCTTAGGTAGCCCATTTCCATGCGCAGAGTGGATGTAGTCTTGCGCTGTTTTACTCTTCTACTGTTGACCCAACGGGCTATACCAGCTTTCCTCTAACACAAATTTATAGATGCTTTCCCTGTCCCCATCAATGCTGCTACCAATTTGCATATCAGGATCCCAGAGAGTGAATTGAATAATAACCTCAGTTCTTTCCCGGCCGGAATGCTTTACGCTGAGGGCAACACGACTTTATACCCTCCTCCCAGACTCCCTGTCAATCCAGCTAGTCACCCTACCTTCCCCTCCTCACCCATGGCCTGGAGTCAATGGCGCCTTTCTCATGGCACCTGGCATACGGAGCTTTCCAGTTTGAATGTTAACACAGACGATGCCCCGGCAACAAAAACAAACACCCAACAATCCAGCAACGCCGCTCCTGCCACTTTTTCCACCGCTGAGATGGAACAGCACTTCCCACCTACATTTGTCAACAGCATCCACAGTGACAACGATATTCAAATGACCTTGAAACAAGTCAAATTCTTCATGAGCAACACCTACGACAAGCACTTTATCCCCATCGATGTCCCCACCCTCACAGGTTCTGAGAACTATCGTTACTGGCGGGCTAGCATGAAGTTGCTTTTCCGCCAACACGGGGTGTGGTCTGTGGTCAACGAAGAAGTCCAGCCACTGTCTCGCTCACACCCCCTGTACCTATGGTATGAACGCATGCTCGACTGTGCTGTTGGACTTATCTATTCCAATGTCTCTGAGGAGATCCGGAAAAATCCGTGCTTTCTCAGTACTGTGCTCCACAATGATCCCGATGAGTTGATGGCTCATATGTACGCTCACTATGGTTCATCGGATGGTGAGGAGCAGTCTCATGAGCATGAAGATGAGCGTGAGTATGAGCTTGATTGAGTGAAACGAAGTTGCAATTTGCGAAAAAGGTCGGTGGTATCTGCACACTTCTCTCGGCGCTTTTGAGTTCTGAATTTTTGTCGTGCTGTCATTTCCGAAGGTACAAGCGCAACTGGAGAATGATATTTACTTGGGCTCGGTGAATGCTTTTCCGTGTCTTTCTATGGTTGAATATTTTCATAAGTCGAGCAAACTGTATAAAATCTGGAGCTGTCTACAGGCTTGAACACTAAGTACCTAGGCAAGATCTCAGCAAGAGCTAGAAATAGCAGCAGAACTAGGTACCTAACGAAAGGCACCTTTGAAGGACAGGTGAAGTCAATACGTAGTGGAGACTCTCGCTACAATATAGGTATATTCATTGCCACCTGCACCTGCAGCCACCACGAATCGAATATGACCCGACACAATCCCTCATCTAGAACCCATTCAGGATATTCTGTGCCTTGATAACCTCCCCCTTATCCACAAAGTCCGCCAAAACCACGTTCGGTGCACGTCCATACAAGCCAGCGCACAGCGCCGCCTGAGCCCCAATACTCCCAGGCCCCGTCGCAGCGTTAGTAGTGTCTGCCTTTTCGCGAGCTGGGATCAACACCCCGAAGAGGTCTATATCTAGGAAATGGTTGACAATGCCCATACGCCCTTCAGCAGCGGTGCCAGGGGGCCGGTCGATGCTGCAGCTCGAGAAAGAGGAATCTGTGATGCCGTAGGCCGTCTCGAAATAATAGGCAAACTCATCTAAAATATAGTCTACTTTTGAAGTATCGGCGCCGTAGTCTGAGAATAACCAGTTAGTATACATTTCGGATCAGATTGTAGCAGGTTGACGCTGCAGCTTGTCGCAGAGTGGGTCATACCTAGGAAAACGACCAGTCTCTTTCCGCTGGAGATCAAATCACCCAGTGTAGGCCAGTCTGCAATTAACAGTGGATTCGCAGACGGCGTATATGCATATTCTGCAATCCCACTGTTGGCAAAGGTGTCTCCAAACTCGGTGACCGGAACCGAGTCCCCGTTTGTCAAGAGGAGAGAAACGACTTCGTCTGGATGGGCATCTAGCCACTTTTTGATAGTCATCAAGAACGATTCAAGGGAGCCTGCATCTTCGAGGAAGCAAGATGTGTGGCACAGCTCTATTGTGGTATTTTCGAAGACAGAGCGGTGCGTTTGTCCTTGCAAATACCGAATGCCCATGTCGAGTTGGGCTTCTATATCGATGTTTTGGTTATGTTGGGGTAGGGGCCCGACAAAAGGAGAGTCATGGGCACCTACGAACGTAATGTTCGAGTATGACCGCGTGCAGTACTCTGAGCGCCCGTTGCAGGTTGTTGCAGCCTGGGTTGACATCGACAAAGGGGTTGAGGACGGAGAAACTGTCAAGGACGCAGATGCTGATACCGACGATGACGGAGATACTCGTGGTAGTAGTGTCCCTGGTCTTGTTGCAGCTAGCACCAGCTGAAGAAGCAGGAAAGCACCCAGAGCCACACGCATCAGTCCATGGTGGAGTGGAGCCATTTTGTTTGGGCTCGTTGTAGCTATAGTTCGTTTCTGAGCGGGAAGGCGCAAAGGGGCGCTGTGCTGTGCTGGCTTTTATTGCTTCAGAAGCTTTTTGGACTCGCAGACATCGTGAGGTTCTTATCTGTCGCTGGTCACGCAGGATCAACAGCTGCCCTCACGAGGGTGATCTGCTCATGCAGATTCTTGCATTCCCCAGGCCCACGCGTCGATCCATGACTGAATGAGGTAAATGACCTTAGGTCCCCTGAAACAGAGTATACATAAACGACTGTAACCATGTGAGATATATTGCTGGTTGTCGACCAAAGAGTGAGCATGATCGACTGTGAACATCCTGGTCTCCTTGTGACTTGCGATGTAACAGCAGCCCCGCACCGATAACAGGGCTCTTAAGGGCCATTCGTCTAAGTTGGAATGCTGCAGATGAATCCTTCTGGTTTCATGCCTCGATGGCTTTCTCACCATGGAAATGACTGGGCGAGCTTTGCTGATGTTAGCCCCGCAAATGTTGGATTTATGATCAGGAGATTCAGGAGAATCCAAGAACTTTTCTTGAGATGAGACTGCCTCTAAGGTTGAGCAATCTCAACACTAATCAAGAGAGATAAGGTGTCATCTCGTCTAGTGCCCTGCACAATCGTTCAAGTTCTCCATGGTCAACTGCAAATTCAATTTGAAGTACAACGAAGACAAAGTCATACAGTAGATATCATTTCCATCGAAAGGCGATGTACGACTCTCGATGTGTCCGATCGCCTAGACTGTTCAAGTCAAGAGTACAGAAGAAGAACAAAGGAAGAACATAGATACAAAACATAATATTCGTAAATAGCTCATGAACATTGTTATGTCTTTTATAGATGTGATCGTACCTGGCCGCCACCTGTGGCTGGTGCCCCTAAAACGGCCCCGACCCAGACAACCGGAGCTCTGAACCTCTCGTTCTCCACTGTTCATACCCCTCGAGCTCGGCACTCCACGCTTCCAATTACGTATATCCGTATTGCTCTGCATATCCCTCCTATTCTTGAAGAAAATAACTTTGCCAATCTCATAATAACCGATCTATCCCCACGCCGTCGCTGATTCAGCCTTGACTCCACCCAAAGCTACACCACGGAAGCAATGGTCATACGGAGATCTCGCTCATGAGCTCGATGGCTGAGGGCAATGAGGGTTGGTCGCGCGAGGACGAGCTTGATCTAGGACAGGAAAACGATCCCCAACAACCCGACCATGGTGCCCTCGACCAAACGTCAGCTTCCCCGCAGGAATCAACGGAAGAGGAAGTGGACACGATAGTGGAAGCGGAGGACCACGATTCCAAGAAGACAGAGGATCCAAAGGAATTCCGCTTTCCAGAAACACCTCCGCCGCGACACGCGGATTGGAAGGCGACCGAGTGCGTGGATGAAACAGGCTCAAACCCCGATGATTCCCCGTCATTACAAGTTAGTGGTACAATTGGCGCGCAGTCTGAATTACTCTCTGATTGATCACAGGGCTCTGTTCTATCTTCCCTGAGCAGCAGTGCCCTCGCACGCCGAGGCTCTCCGCTAGTCAGCCCAAGCCCGGCCCGTCGCCCGTTTGACCTTCGATTCCAGTCCCGGTTATCTTCGTCGCCGCAAAGTGTCTCGAGAGCCGGCTCACCTTTTCTAGCACATCTTCACTCCCGGCAGTCTTCGATCACTAGCCATGCTTCTCCGACGCCCGAAACGGAAGCTGAACCGCAACAGGGGCCTTGGGATGTCGTGCGATGGACAAAGTTGCGGAAGATCTCTGGGCAGGCATTCTCAGAAATCGGGAAGCGCAATTTCGGGCGACCAACTTGCCTCGCAGTGTCCACATCTATTGTAATAGGTACATCCAAGGGTATAGTGCTCGTGTTCGACTATCAGCAAAGCCTGAAGGCCATCGTTGGGACTGGTACACCAGGTGAGTCAAAATCGGTCTACAATATGCGACCCATTATGCTGATAACATCCCAGCTGTTGAAAGCGGTGCTGTCACCTCTCTCGCAATCTCGGCAGATCATTCTACCATTGCAGGGGGCCATGAATCGGGCGACATCTTTACCTGGGAGATTTCGCGCTCAGCAAAGCCTTTTCTTCATATACCACCAATCCCAGCCAATCATGTCGACACACGGACTTCCGATGGCCACCTTTCAGGGTCTTCTGTCATCCATATCGGGTTCCTTGGCACCAGGCGAACCGCATTGGTTTCCGCCGACACACGGGGCATGTCATTCTCGCACCTTGCTACGAGAGGCATGGGTGCAATGGGACGAACGGTCAAGACAACTCGGATTCTGGGTCGATACCCTCAAGCATCAATAGAGTCCAAGGGGCGGAAACCTAGCTCAGTCCTTGCTTTTTCTCCTCTGCCACTGGGCAATGTGGAGCAATCGACTGATTCTCTGGGTCTTGTCGCTATGCTGACGCCATATCTTCTGGTCATTGTATCCACGACACCAGTGGCGCAAACTCAGCATAAAGCACCGCGACCAAAAGAAGTTCCTGCTCATAGTGCCATGACTGGTGCCTTGGCATGGTTCCCAGCTATTCGTTTGAAGGGCAAAGATACCCAAACTTCCAATACGAAGCTTGTCTACTGTTGGTCAAACGTGCTGACCGTGCTCGAAGTCACAGAGGCCAGGACAGATGAACCTGCGGACAAAGATAAACCTCCCAGCCTTGATTTCAGAGCACGTAGCAGATGGAGGGCGGATGAAGCCATTGTGGCCGTGCAGTGGCTCAGTCGCTCGGTACTCGCGGTGTTTACAATAACGCAAAGACTTTTGATCATTGAGGATTATTCCATGCATGTGACCGACTCAATAGATCTCGCCAACAGACACATATATCACGCCGACCTCTTCTCATCGCAGCTTCATTCGCTAGTTGAACAACTTGACGAAGAGGATGAGTCGATGCATGGAGTAGTAGCCGATGCATTTCACATGAGTTTTCGATCTTATAAAGGGCGCTTGTTTTTGCTCGGTTATAATGAAGCCTTGGTAGGCAATCTGTCGAATTGGGCTGACCGATTACTGGCACTTATGGAGGCAGGTGACTTCATTGGGGCCATTCGACTAGCAACCTCATATTATACGGGAGAGTCAGAGAAGTTGACGGTTGGACTTCCCGAAGAGGACAGTTTAAGACAACCCATTGTGCAAGAGAAGCTTTTGGAAATGATCTCTGCATCGCTCAAGTACGCCTTTGGTCGGAATGCCGAAGCCAGCAATGGCCGAGTTGAGACTCAGCAGCTGGAGGAGCTTGCAGATGTGTCCATCGCGGCCTGTATCTATATGACAGACGAAGAGTTTCTCTGGGAGGAAGTCTTCAACTGGTATGAAGAACACGATTCAGTAGGCATCTTCCTAGATGCCCTCGAACCTCGCATCGTTGATGGAACTCTGCGGTCGCTGCCTCCAATCGCAGTCAAGGCCTTAATCAACCATTTCATTGGAACTCACTCGGCCGGTCACTTAGAGGAGATCATCTGTCTTCTTGATACCACCACAATGGATATTGATCAGGTCACAACGCTGTGCAAACAGCACAATCTGTACGATGCCTTCATCTATGTATGGAATCGGTGTTTGATGGATTATGTGGGACCGCTGGAAGAGCTACTGCGCCTCATCCCCTCTCACTCGGAGCCCCTGGTTAACGGTGACTACGCGAACGAAATGAGACGGCAAAATAATGCTATGAAAATGTTCCCTTACTTGTCATTCATCTTGACGGGCCGCGTCTATCCTACCGGAAATGACATGGACGAGGCCGATGCCTCACGAGCCAAGACGGAGTTGTATCAATTCCTTTTTTCGGGAAGCGGGTCCAAAACAGTGCCTGGGGATACAGAAGGGGCAGACTCTTTTTCTCAACTTCGAGCTATGCTCAAGTTTGATTCTTCCAGCTTCATGAGCATGCTGAATGAGGCTTTCGAGGACAGCTTCTTGAACGAGCCTGAGAGCGATGACGTTTCCGCCTCGGGCATATCGATCAATCGACAGTACCTCATCAGCATTTTGCTCCAGGTCATGGCCAGCTCCTTCTTCACACCTTTCGATACCATCTACCTGGATATGTTTGTTGCACGCAACCTTCCCAAATACCCTCAGTATATTCTCCTTTCTGGCACAACCCTCCATCAGGTTCTGGTGCGCGTATGTCAATACCCTGATCAGGAAATGGCAGAGGATTGCGAATTGAGCGCAGAGTATCTGCTGTCTTTCTATCACCCGCCGGACATCCAAAGCATGATTCCTTTGTTCAAGGAAGCGCGCTTTTTCCGAATTCTCAAGTCGGTTCACCGTTCAGAAAAGCAGTATTCATTGTTGGTTATGACCTATCTGGAGGACCCAAATGACCGCGACGCTATCTTCACCTGCCTGCATGATTGTCTTCGGTCGGGTTCCGGGCTGGGCAAGAAACAGAGACGAGATGTGGTAGATGTGATCAAGGAGCATGCCAAGGATATTGCTGCCATTGACGTGACGCAGGCTGCACAGACAATGCAGGACTTGGCCCCTGAAGCTCACTCTACATTCTTGCGGGTTTTGGAAGATGATCCTCGAAGACAATATGAGTACCTGCTGGTCCTTGTTGAGCCACATGCGCAAACTGCGGAAACCCGACCTCCGCCGAGTGCTGAAAACTGGATGATTGAGCGCTACGTGCAGCTTCTATGCAAATACAACCCCTCTCATGTCGCAGAATTTGTCGATGGATTACGAGTCGGCGATATCCACCTGGAAGAATTGCTCCCGTTCATCGAGGAAAGTGGAGCGATCGATGCTGCGGTCATCCTTCTCACCCGACAGGGCCAAGTTCGCGAGGCCCTGGACCGTCTTGTTGCACACCTAAGTACCCTCGAATCCGGCCTGGTGGGCATCCTCCAAAGCGTACGCGACAGCCCCAACTCAGCGAGTACCGCCGAAGCAATCGACGATTTGATCGAGTCTCTCAATAAATATGCCGGCGTCGGAACCTGGCTTTGTCAGGTTCAAAGTAAGACGGCCAAGCAATCGCACACAGCAAGCACAAATGGCAAACGCCACGCGCCCACCCTTGATCAACCTCTAGCCTTCGACGAAACCCTCTGGCTCGACCACATCGAAGCCGTCGTGCGCATCGCAAGCAATGTCTTCGCCTTTATTCAAGGAAACGACACTCAAGCAACCGTCTTGGAGCAACGGACAGCCTCCCTTGGCAGCGAAAGCGGCCGCCTCACGACTTCCTTCCGCACCCTCGTCCAGCAAGTCTTCACAGCCCTGCTAGCAAGCACCGTCAAAGGCAGCCCAACCACAACCGAAAGGAACGACATGTCCTTCCTACGCATCCTACGCGCATTCCTCACCCGCGCCGCAACCTGGTCTTCCTCCCTCCTCGAGCTCCGCGCCGTCCTCGCCTCCATCTTCTCCGCCTACTCCTACGAGAAATCCCTCCTAAGCCTGGCAAACGGCATGTTAGACCGTGACCTCTTCGTCCACGTGGACGAAGTCACCCGCCTCCGCCAGCAGGGCTGGCGACCCCGCGGCCACATCTGCGAGCTCTGCCACGGCCGCATCTGGGGCCCTGCAGTTGGCGACGCGCACTGGACGGCGTGGGAAAAGCGACGTGCAGACGCCCACGCGCACCGCATCGCCCGACGCATCGAAGACAGCTACAATCCCTCGGAGCGGGGAAAGGGCAAAGCCGCAGATGTCGGAGTCGGTAATCCGTCCCGGCTGGATGTGGGCCTTGCTCATCACCGCGGTCATGGTGTGGGTGTTGTGTCTGGTGGGAACCTCCATCATGATCACGAGCATGACCATGATCATAACCCCGAGGCTGGGGTTACCGCTGGATCTGGACCTGGGACTGCGAGTACGGGAGCAGGGACGATTCCGGAGCAAGTTATTGTCTTTGCTTGTCGACATCTTTACCACCGACGCTGTGTGCTGGGCGCTGTCAGTGCGGGCGCCCGACCTGCTGAAACTGCGTTTCGGCGCGACCATTTGCCCGACTGGTCGGGAACCGAGCTGTTCTGTCCGATTTGTACATAGTTTACTGCAGGAGTGGAGGTAATTATTTCCGTTGTGTCTAGGGGGGGAATTCTTTCGTCACTTTCTTCGTTTCTTATCTTTGCTTTTTTTCTAACCTAGCTCGGATACTGTTCGGGGATATCCTAGATGAGATATGAGTGTCTTGCATATAGCCATTTCTCTTTTCTGGATTTTCTTAATTGTGTTTACTGTAAAATGATAGATAGTCCGGTGGCAGGGTCTATCCCTAGATCGGTGCATCTTCGTGTTTCCAACATTCTTCTGTGGGAACATACGCACAGATTTATGTACGTAGCATGCATGTTGTTCATGCATGAGGTAGTGTAGTGTTTTGAATGATGGGAGATCTCCGCTTTCTTTGCTTCAGCTGTTCAGTCCAGTCTACAAAGACATTCTTGGCACGATCTGTACTCTGGTAGTGTGATTCCTGCTCCTCCGAGTTGCCATTCAGTCTCGTGGAGGGTTCACAGGACCATGTCAAGAGATGGTACTGCGTTTGTTGTGGCTAGTTCGTTATATTGTATATCCGGGTGGATGCTTGATTGTGATATGGATATCCACAATGGGGGGGATCTCGTGTCTTGGATTTGTGGGGAGCGATATACGGATGCAGGGTATGGAGGTGGTTGGTACTTTGTACAGCGTAGCTAGGAGTTTCGGGGTGTATTTACATAGAATATAGGAATGTGATAGGTTAGGTATGATGGATTGATGTTGAGATGACATGATTTCCACCGTTGTTTCCAATATCAGTTTTGAGTAGGTACATGTAGGATCTCTATAGGAACTGGTGTAACAGATGTGCAGATGTACATGGAAAGATGTATATTATTAGTGATCTTGTAGCTAAATGTACTTGTGTTGAAGTACCTATCCATGCTGACCACGCTGTCCATGTTATCCATGCTATCCACCCTACATGTATCCAGCCTGGTGATCACCCATATATGTACAACGTTGTAGGGCACCAATTTGACCGAGGTAGATTATGGTGAAACTTCGCCACCTGCCTCAGCTGTAGTTTGTCAGATCTTGAATCTAGACACCTCAACTGCCGAGATATTGCCTGACTCTACTTTGTAGAAAAGAAAAGAGAAAAAAAAGGGTCCTGGCAGGGCGAGAGCAGCCGTAACCTATCACCTGTCGACCTCCCCTTCGCCACCAAGGAAAGTTTCGATATGGCGGCGGCACCAACTCTAATTGGCGATAGGCTCAGCTGGTTCGAACCAGTGATATCCTTGGTTCGTCCTTCTTTTTCCTTTTTCCTTTCTTCTCTCCGCCACTTAGCGTTCTTTCGGCATCAGACGGTGTCGGTTCCGAAATATTAAGGTTTGCTTCAGCGCTTGCATTATCCGGAGGTTTGTCCAGATTTTTATCCTTGTTTGGGGTAACTTGGATGTTAACAGTCTACTTCCCCTGATATATGGTGTATGGTATGATCAATTGCAGAAAGAGCCATCGGCTTACTATTTGGCTCGCAACTGTTATCTCTCTATCCCATCCACCCAATATCAATCCTTGCATCCCAGGCTAGACCAGTTCGATCGGCGAGATCTCCCGTGAACTGATGATTTACTGGTTCTTGGTGCCACTGATCCAGGGTTCGGAGATGTCAGGCTTATGGTTCTGGGGGGATCGAACCCGTGAATGCATTTAGGCACCCTCCTACTTGTGTTTCATTGAAGACTCTTCTTTTCTCCTCTTTTTAGCCCGTTTCGTATATCGCACATGGCTTCAGGTATCCTCATTGGATCTGGTCTGGTGGGGACATCACCATGTGCTGTGTTCCGTTCTTCTTTTTCTTTTTCTTTTTTCTTTTTTGCGTTGGTGTTTCAATTGTCCTTCCTGGGGGAAGGGTCTTAGATATAAAACAGCTCCCCGCCTCCTTTGCTTCGCTTGACGCCATATCGATAGCCTATCAGTCCTTCCTTTGTCCATTGCCTTTCTCTTATATTGTCTGGATTTTACATATTCTCTGCAACTATTCATTCTTTTCTTCACATTGTTCTATTCATTTAGGTCCGAGAGTATCGCTCTTTCCAGTCTTCGACAGACTTCCCCCTTCAATTCCTCCAATCTTGTGCCTGCAAAAACATACTAGCAACTAAGCTCAATGCACATTCTTTCGGTCTCCCTGCCTTTGGGCTTCCTGGCTCAGCTCGCTTCGGCGACATATACCCTACACGAGGACTACGGTACTTCGAACTCGTTCTTTGACAAGTTCAATTTTTTCACTGTATGTCAATCGACATTTGTTCTAACCTTTCCTCTCTTCTCATTTTTATACTAATTCCACAAAGGACCCCGACCCCACCAATGGCTACGTGAACTACGTGGACCGCAAGACAGCCACCAAAGACGGCCTCATCAACACCGTCGGCAACGGCGTCTACATTGGCGTCGACCACACCACCATCGCCGACCGCCCTGGTCGCAAGAGCGTTCGTCTTGAGAGCACAAAGACCTACAAGCATGGTCTCGTCATCCTCGACCTGTCTCACATGCCCAGTAGCACCTGCGGCAGCTGGCCCGCCTTGTAAGCACCCCAATCCACCCCCAATTATATTTTGCTTGAAAAGAACCAAACTAACCCATCTAGCTGGATGCTCGGCGACAACTGGCCAAACAACGGCGAAATCGACATAATAGAAGGCATGAACGAACAATCCCAAAACCAAATGACCCTCCACACCACCGACAACTGCACAATCCAATCAACCGGCTTCACCGGTACCGTCGATACAGACAACTGCTCCATCAAAGCGCGAGGCCAACCCGCCAACAGCGGCTGCGCAATCCAAAACGACAACACCGAATCCTACGGCACAGGCTTCAATGACGCCGGCGGCGGCGTCTACGCAACAGAATGGACCGGCTCCGCCATAAACGTCTGGTTCTTCCCTTCCTATCGCGTGCCACGCGATGTTCACTCTGACACACCCAGACCGGAGACCTGGGGAATGCCTGCTGCGCGGTTTGCGGGGGACTGTGATATCGATAAGCATTTCAATGATTTGCGGATTGTTTTTGATGTTACGTTTTGCGGGGACTGGGCTGGCTCCGTTTGGGGATCTTCTGGGTGTGCTGGGAGGGCGGGGGCGGGGTCTTGCGTTGACTATGTGCGGGATAATCCTCGGGCTTTTGAGGAGACGTATTGGGATGTGCGGTCTTTGAAGGTTTATCAGGATCGTGGGGAGGTGAGTGCGGATGAGGATGAAGATAAAGATGAGGGTGAGAAGGAGAAGGGAGATAAGGGCGATGAGAAGGAGAAGGGCGATGAGAAGGTGAAGGGCGATGAGGATAAGGGCAACGAGAAGAAGGACGACGAGAAGAAGGACGACGAGAAGAAGGGCGACGAGAAGAAGAAGGGCGATGAGAAAGAGAAGGGCGATGAGAAGCGGGCGCTGCCTCTTGTTCCGAGGGCTTCGATGAAGCACCGTCGCGAACATTACCGTCATGGTCGTAGTCATGGCCGTGGTCATGGACATGCCTGATGGGGCCCACTGGGGCTGGATGAATTGTTTCTTGCGTTGTGAGCGGTGGCGTATGAGCGACTTGCTTCGGTTGTTTTACATTGCGTTAGTGGTTTCGACCGCGATTTACTTCTTTCTTTGCTCGTCTTGGCTGTTAGGCCTGTGCTAGTCTACGGCTGCGGTGAGGACGAGCGCATTTGATATGCCTTCATGCGTGATGCGTTACTTCGATGGGTCTGAGACCTTACGTTCTGCGAATACCCCGTTCTATCTCAATGGAAAATGAAAATTGAGGATCACATATGAACTCTGACGTTCACTTTCTTATAAAACGATCCTGTAGTTCTGAATAGCACTGAAGACATAAGTAGGGATACTTGGAAGCTAAAGAAGACTTGGAAGATTGCACTTTTGAATTATATACATTTGACATTAACATTAGAACCCTAACACCAAACTATGCAAGCCCGTCAAAATCATAATTTAAATCCCAAAACATCACGCTGATCATCCGTAAGCCGTCCCCACTCCAAAAGCAACCGGAAGAAATAAATTTCCATATCCTGCTTCCTCAACGCCGTACGCGCCCACTTCCGTCCTTCCTCCGAAATCCACTTCCCCTCCTGATCATGCGCCTTCATGCGCATCTGCAGATCACCCTCATCAGCTGCAGCAGGCACACCAGCAAAGTAAGCCAGCGTACTCCACAAGCCGTGAAGACGGATATCGACCGGGACGAAGTGCAGCCACGAAGTGACGCGCGAGTCAAACCACTGCCGGAACAAGCCAGTCTTGAGTGGCAGACTGTGGCTGTGCAGGAAGGGCAAGAAGCGGCCGCTGAAGCCTGCGCCGTCGAGGTCGAAGAGGAAGCGGTAGGACCAGTGTGCTTGGAAGTCGGTCCAGCCGACGGTACCCAGCTCGGCGGCCTGCTCGTCGCAGTCGCCGCAGCGGACTATTGGGTTGACGATGTGCACGGAGGTTTGGAGGTGGAGGTCTGACGTTGGGGCGTTGCCGTCCATTATTTCGTAGCGGAAGGAGTCGGAGCCTGATGGGAGGAAGACGGATACTTGGTTATCGGTGTTGTTGTTGATTAGGTGGGCGAAGCGCTGGCGTGGCATGCCTTTCCATTCGCCGAAGCGGCTGACGCCTTCGGAGGTGCTGCCGGCCCAGTAGAGGGAGTTCTTTTTCAGGCTGTAGTCTGGGTCTGGGTGTTCTTCCGTCGGTTGGTACTTCGCTTTTTCGATGTAGTTCCATGGACTTGGGAAAAGGATGTCGTTGAATCCGGTGAGGGCGCTCTGGCTGAATACTGGGACGAGTTCTTGCGACACCTTAAATGAGGCCGGAGATATCAGGAGACCATGGAGATAAGCGAGGTCGGGCTGGTGGCAGATTTCGGAGGCGGCGTTGAAACTGAGCGGGAACTGGCCCAAAGAATGAGGTGCCACGCATGAAAGACAAATGTCACGGCGATTCCACATTCGTTGGGAGCGCGCCTTGGACGTAGGGGGACAGACGGCGCTCACGTATGGGTCGAAGACACCCCTCCATGCTCCATCGGTGAACGCAGTGATGTTGGTTTGGTCAGCCGGTTCAATCGGAGCCCAGGCGTCCCCTCGGTTGATAGGCCAAGTCTTCACTGCGCGCTCTTCCGCGATCATTTCTTGCATCTCGGCCTGGCGACTCAGCATTGATATCTTCTCCCAAGGTACTGCAACACGTGGTTCGTCATTCAGATTGAACACCAAGTCCATGTCCGGGAGATATTTCGCAAATTGTTCCATCATGTCTGCGGCACCCAGTACCATCCACGCGTGAGTAGGTTTGATGCCTTCTTGCACCCTGGCTGTGCCGTTGCGAATGATAATTCCACCAAGATCATTGAAAGGGTTTGTTGCTAGTTCGTGCGTCATTGCCCGTATGTGCTCTGGAGCCAGAGCTCGGAAGGGAAGTAGATCGTGGTATATCTGATCGAAATCGTCGATGATAACTGAGGATCGGGCAGTGGCATACTGATACCACTGGTCAAAGCCCCTAGACAAGGGTTAGTTGAGTCGTGGGTCAGTCATAGCGTTTCAAAACTTACGGTGGCGGATGCTGCTTATATCGCCTTCTGTATTCCGAAACTGCATCTTGGAGGGTTCTGCTACTAGACGCCTGCGCGAGGTAGGTGTCATGCTGAGCCTTGCCATCGTGGATGAGGAAATCGATTGGGTGAAAGTGAGCAAGGCGATGCTTGCTCACTGCAAAAAAGAGGCTGATCCCACATAGCAGCGCAAATAGTACTTGTACAGCAATGTTGGTGCGGTACAATCTTGGCTCTTCGCAATGAACGACTCGCGCAAAAAGGAAAAGGAGAGCACCTGTCAAAGATGCGATCAACGGGAGAACGGCGTGGGTCAGGGATATGAATGGGAATGGCGATTGTGCGCCGGCGAGAGTCGATAAAGAGGAGAAGTATAAGATCATGAAACCGCCTATGATTGATACTCCGAGGATGTCAAAATGCGGCAACTAGGAAGATTTAGTATCAACGAAACAGATTATGAAGAGACAACAAGGAAAACCAACCATATGCCAAGCCGAGAAGACCAGGACAAGTACCAACACAGATTGGTTGAAAGCACTGCGTGAGTACTCCAGATCCAACACCGATTGACCGGCGAATTCACGAGAGCTACCTGTCATCCGCCTAGAAATAGTCCAAACCAGGGAAAGAACCTAAAGTAGCCTGTCAGAATGGGCATCTCTAGCACGTCACCAGCTGTTCACTTACCAGGAGACCAACTCCGAGGGATGTCAAGGCTCGTTTTCTCCGCGCATCGTCAAAATGTGCGCCAATCCGGCATAGCTCGGTGACACCGATGAGTAAGATAGAGTCCGCAAATAGATTGAAGAGCTTGTATGATTGCAATCGCGATGCGCCATGTAACACGATAGGACAAATATAGGTTGACCGGTTTCCAGCTGAGAATGATGAAGCCAAGAAGCCCCCGATGGACAAAAAAGCTGCTGCAATCAAGCCTCGAAATTGGCTCTGCGTAAGATAATGAAAGCTTCGACGGGAGACCGAGTAGACCACCTGGAGCGGCAGCTTATCGAATTGTTGTGTAGGAACATATCTCTCCACTTGGCGTGATCGCTGGTTGCGCCAATAGTCGTAGAGCGAAATGACGGAAGGGATGGCATACTGTCCAAAAGACCGTGTCAGTCGCACACATTATTGAAGAATATTCACGGTACTCGGCCACTTACGGCATATCCCGCAGGCGCGCATTCTGTGTTTCGGGTAACTTGACGGAACGACTCAATCCGCAAGCCACACAAACCCAACAAGAGGCCGACCTTTACCCACCAAGAGTCGACCTTCACCCACCAAGATTGGAACCGTAGCCGAGGGCGACTGTCAGAATCCCCCAGTGGGAAAGACGAGGTCGACGCCCTGGAGGGAAGCTCAAACTGTTCCGCGAGAGGGATAACTGGCCGTTTACTTGTGGGCGATAATGGCGACGACGCGATTGATACGAACCGACTCCATATTAAGGAGGTCAACCCTGTGAGGAAGCAGACCAGGATAGACGTGCTAACTGGGCGATCTGTACCGGCGCAATAGTCAGATGAAGTCGGAGAGCTGTTGACGTCTATGGGGACGACTTACCAAAAGCGAATGTGGTATTGTACGAGGTGGTCAGGAATAGCGAGCTTAACAAGAATATTCTGCGCAAGGAATGCGATTGTGAGCTTAAGCGTTTTATGTGATAGAGTTTCATGAGTACTCACCCTACACAGAGCTTAAGCCCGAGGTCGGGAGATAGCTGGACCATGTTGCGCCAATCGTTCTATAATCGCTTCAGGGCGTCCCAGGCCATCGCTGTGATTGAAGACTGAATCGAATTGTTCGAGAGTACGGAGTGACAAGACTGGAGAAGGAAGAATAACCTCTTGTGGATCCTCAGGAGATTGACAGTATTCGAAACATGGCAAAAAGCAGGGCAGGGAGGGCCGCGAAGGTCCAGAGTTCCACTGGCGACTAATCAGAGGCATCCGGAGTGCTGATCCATTCGGGTTGCGTCAACGGGTGGGTTATTCACAGTTTGACTTTTGGTACGCGCACAACCACGGCCTTGCTTGTCTGTTGTAGACATTTTGTCTGATTGGTATCTATGACCAGTGATGAATGGTGGAATATTTTCAGCCACTGCTGCCACAATCTTGTTAGCACCTGATAGTCAGCCGTTTTGATCCTAGGGATGTTTGTTGCAAAGGCTGGCAAGCAAGAAATGCTGGGCCGATCAGCGCCCAGAATCAAGCCTTGGTCGACCTCGCGACCCACCCATTGCACCCTGAGCGTCATGTCGGATGTGGTGGCTCTTTCCCACACACATTATATAACGTAGTATATCCAGTCTCAGAGGCAGAGTCTGTGATGTACTCTCCCATGCATAGTACCAGAGTGCAGTCAAGGGATAGAACGCGCGTCATCTTAGCCAAAAACAGTTGGCTGGCTGTACAGTGTAGGTTCAAGTTGGCTATCATGAAATCACGGTGGCCCGAGCGATCCATGGTTAGCGACCAGGATGCAATTTGGCTAAGCTCAAAGCAGCTCGTATGTCTCCATAATCAGCAGGTTTACGTCACTTATAGTCAGGTGACTCGATAAGGGTCCAGGGCGGAATGGAGAGGCAGTAAATCTGACTCTCATCATGTGACTAAAGTATATGGTTACGTAATCAGGAGCTGCACCCGGGCGGTGAGTTGCCCAAAGGCGGTGTTACACAGCAGTATCATTTTTTTCTAGCCGCTAGGAAGTTTTTTGGTCGCAAGACGAGACCAAGTGTTTTCTCAATCAACACCAGTCCGAATTCGCCATGCCACGCAAGGCGATCGACTCGCGAATTCCCGCTCTCATTCGCAATGGAGTCCAGGAGAAGAAGCGCAGCTTCTTCGTGGTTGTTGGTGACCATGCCAAGGATGTGATCGTGCACCTTCACTACATTATGTCCAGCGTGGACGTGAAGCAGAACAAATCTGTACTATGGGCCTACAAGAAGGATTTGCTCGGCTTCACGAGTCACCGCAAGAAGCGCGAAATGAAGATCAAGAAGGAGGTCAAACGCGGCATCCGCGAACCAAACCAGGAAGACCCATTCGAGCTTTTCATCACCCTCAACCAGATCCGCTATGTCTACTACAAGGAAACCGAGAAGATTCTAGGTAACACTTACGGCATGTGTGTGTTGCAGGACTTTGAGGCCATGACTCCGAATCTGCTTGCGCGAACCGTCGAGACTGTCGAGGGAGGAGGTATGGTCATTTTGCTGTTGAAGAGCATGACCAGTTTGAAGCAGCTGTACACAATGTCCATGGATATTCACTCACGATACCGAACGGAAGCCCACGACGATGTGGTTGCTCGTTTCAATGAGCGTTTCATTTTGTCCCTGGGAGGCTGCGATTCCTGTCTGGTGGTTGACGATGAGTTGAACGTGCTGCCCATCTCCGGCGGCAAGTCCGTGAAACCACTCCCTGCCCCGGAAACAACCGACGAGTCAGCTTTCGGTACGAAGAAGGAGCTCAAGGAGATCAAGGAGAGCTTGGCCGATTCGAAGCCCGTGGGCCCCCTGCTCAACTTGGCCCGCACCGTCGATCAGGCCAAGGCGCTCCTGACATTCGTTGATGCAATCGCCGAGAAGACTTTGAAGAGCACTGTTGCTTTGACTGCCGGTCGTGGACGAGGAAAGTCTGCCGCTCTCGGTGTCGCTATCGCCGCGGCTGTCGCTCACGGCTACAGCAACATCTTCATCACCTCCCCTAGCCCAGAGAACTTGAAGACACTCTTCGAATTCATCTTCAAGGGCTTCGATGCACTTGGATACCTTGACCACGTCGACTATACCATCCTGCAGTCTACCAATCCCGACTTCAACAAGGCTGTGGTTCGTGTAAACATTCACCGCAACCACCGCCAAACCATCCAGTACATTCAGCCCCAGGATGCGCATGTCCTGGGACAGGCAGAGCTTCTTGTCATTGATGAGGCTGCCGCCATCCCTCTGCCATTGGTGCGCAAACTGATGGGACCTTACCTGGTCTTCATGTCGTCCACTATCAATGGTTACGAAGGCACGGGCCGGTCCCTGTCTCTAAAGTTGATTCAGCAGCTGCGGGAGCAATCCCGGGCTGGAGTCAAGACAGACGATACCGATGTCGCGGACCGCAGCACAGGCAAGTCTGCTAAGGGTTCAGACAAGAATCTGACTGGCCGAACCTTGAGGGAGATCACCCTCGCGGAGCCCATTCGTTACGCGCCGGGTGATTCCGTTGAGAAATGGTTGAACAAAGTTCTCTGCCTTGACGCAACTCTTCCCAAGTCCCGTATGAACACACAAGGCTGCCCTCACCCTTCGAAGTGCCAGTTGCTCCAGGTCAACCGTGATACTTTGTTCTCTTTCCACCCTGTTTCCGAGAAGTTTTTGCAGCAGATGATGGCGCTTTACGTTGCCAGTCACTACAAGAATACACCCAACGATCTCCAACTCATGAGTGACGCTCCTGCCCACCAGCTTTATGTTCTCGTGCCGCCTATTGATGAAGAGGCCACTAAGTTGCCCGAACCGCTTTGCGTGATTCAGGTCGCACTTGAGGGTCGCATCAGTCGCCAGAGTGTCCTTAACAGTCTGAGCCGTGGTCAGCGTGCAGGAGGTGATCTCATCCCGTGGTTGGTCAGCCAGCAGTTCCAGGATGAGAACTTTGCCAGTCTCTCCGGTGCTCGTGTTGTCCGCATTGCAACCAACCCCGAATATGTGGGTATGGGATACGGTTCTCGGGCTATGGAGCTTCTAGTCGACTTCTTCGAGGGCAAGTTCACGAATCTGGAGGAAGGGAACACTGCGGCCGAAGAGGAGATGGTCCGTGTCACAGACGAAGAGCTCGCCAGCTCTAGCCTTTTGGATGACAACGTTCACGTCCGAGACATCCGTTCTATGCCCCCACTGTTCGGCAAGCTGAGCGAACGTCGCCCAGATGTCCTCGACTACATCGGTGTCAGCTACGGTCTCACCCCCTCCCTTCACAAGTTCTGGAAACGCGGATCCTTTGTCCCCGTGTATCTGCGTCAAACCCCCAACGAACTCACTGGCGAGCACTCATGCGTGATGGTTCGCACTCTCTCCACCGGCGAGACCGACGATGCCTGGCTGAGCGCCTACGCACGAGACTTCCACAAGCGATTCCTCGCACTACTGTCTTACCAATTCGGCCAGTTCCCGTCCGTGCTCTCCCTCAGCATCTGCGAGTCTGCGAACTCCGGCGCCAAAAAGGACCCGAAGTTCACGCCTCACTTCCTGACCAAGCCCGACCTCGATGCCGCTTTCTCGCCCTTCGATCTCAAGCGTCTGGACAGCTACGCCAACAACCTCCTTGACTACCACGTCATCCTCGATCTGATTCCTACTCTCTCCGAATACTACTTCTCCAACCGTCTCGAGGGCAAGGTCAGCCTGTCCGGCGTGCAGCAGTCCATTCTCCTCGCCATCGGCCTGCAGCACAAGAACCTCGACGACCTGGAGAAGGAGCTGAACCTCCCCTCCTCCCAGCTCCTCGCCATGTTCCTCAAGATCGTCCGCAAGATCTCCACCCACTTCCGCAATCTGATCGAAAACCACATCGAGCAATCCCTGCCCGCTCAGAAGGCCCGTCTCGAGACCTCCGAGGCCCACGATGATGAAATCGAAAACAAGCTGCAGCCCCTGCCTATCAGCCTCGAGGATGAGCTCCGCGAGGGAGGCAAGCAGATTGATGAGGAGATGCGCGCCAAGCAGCGCGCTCTGGCTGCATCTAACCCGTAAGTCTAAACCACGTTGGTCTGTATATTGAAACAACAATAACTGATTTCCAGCCCACAGTGATGGACTTGATGGCTCGAAGCCGTCTAAGCGCAAGAAGGTCGAGACTGCACGCGATATTTACGACAAGGAGATTGACTCGAAGAGACAGAAGGTTATCAAGAAGGGCACTGAGAGCCGCAAAAAGCGCTAGATGATTCGAGGGTCTGGACAGTTGTTTCTTTCTGCATTTATGTACGGTGTTCGGTTCTGGGTCTAAAAAGACTTGCTTGATAGTATTTGTATGTCCTCTTCAGGGTTCATGTTTCCAACAGGATATTCATCTCTTGTATATATGAATCATGTGTTTATTATGCCTGTTACAGTCCAACGATTCGTAGAGGTAGATATCATATTACCTAACTGCTTGGTCCATTGGCCTAGGTTCATAAGCATACGCGATTCGCTATCAAACTAAAACAATAATTCAAATTCGAAGTCAATTTGAAATGACATCAAACTTTTGCAAAACTTCGTGGGCCGATCACAGCTCATCGTGATCCACAGCCTCGGGCTTGACGGTCTCGGCTTCAGGTTCAACCTTAGCTTCCGCCTCACCCTTGACCTCAGCCTCGGTTTCAGCCGGAGCCTCAGCACTGACAATGATGCCCTCCGGCAACTTCTCCTTAGCACCCTCACCCAGCCGAATCGCATCAACCCAAGTCTCAACAGCAACAGCGCCAAAGTCCGCATCGGCACCGCTAAAGCGACGCCACCAACCGCGACGCGCATTCAACGCGATAATCTCAATGGTATGGCTATCAGCCAATCCCAATGCCTCACGCAGGATCTTGGAGTCAGTGTTGATAGCAGGAACTGCATACAGCGGGAAGAGATGCGTTCCGCGTTGGGCATGCTTGTGTGCGATCTCAGCGAGACTGGCGAGCGCCTCAGTAGCTGGCGCAGGGAGAGCGGCGTCGGGCTCGCTTGTCTCGGGGAGGATAGCGAGGACACAAGTGCCGGACTTTGGTGCAAGGCAGGCTGATTCGAGCTCTTCGGGGGTGGAGAGGTAAGGAATGGGGGCCACTGGGATGGGGACCTGAGCAGGTTTGGCAGAGGGGTCTGTCTCATCCTGGTCCTGGGAGGCAGTGGGCTTGAGGTCCTCGGCATCGTCTGCGACGGAGGTAGGCTTGGAAGCGGGCTTAGACTTTTTCTTCGGCTTGGGCTTCGAGTCCGAGGCGGAGCCAGGCGACGCGTCTGAGTTGGGCGCGGCTGCTTGGCTCAGGAACTCGGTGATGGGCTTTTTCTTCAGCTCGCCAGTGTAGACCTTGGGTTCGGCATCGCCGCTGGGAATGAGGACAAGCGCCGGGAACTCGGTTATGCCGTACTTCTTCACGGAGGCGGATTCTTTGTTTCGGACTTGGGCAATGTCAATTGAGTCCAGGAAGTCGATTGCAAGTGCGCGGATTAGCGCGCTCGTTGTGCCCTTCTCTGTGAATAGGATGGCCTTTGGGCGGTCCTCGTTCTGTCCCAGCCATTTGTCCAGGTCCTTGTCTGTTGCGCGCTTCACGTGGTTGGGGATGCGGTCGACCACTGCGTCGACGATGGCTTTGGCGCTACGTGCACCTTGATAGTCCTCGACGCGGGGTTTTCCGGGTTTCTTTGATGGTGTCACGATTTTCAGGGTTGGGAAGCCCTGGACGCCCATTTCGCCGCAGAAGGGTTTGTTTTCGTCATCGTCGCAGTTGACCGCGGCAACTTTCGCGAGGCCGTCGAGGTTTTTCGCGGCTTTTTCGAAGGCCGGTTTGAGACTCTGGCAGTGGCCACACCAGGGCGCGTAGAACCTAAGTTGAAATGTAAGTGAAGGTCGGAAGGGAGAGGCAAAGAGCTAGACAGATAGCTATAGTGCGGGATAGCTTACTCGACGATCTATGGAGCAGCCAATCGTTAGTCAACGCCCAGATCCTAAGAAGACGAT
This sequence comes from Penicillium turbatum, assembly GCA_030762825.1. Classification (NCBI taxonomy): domain Eukaryota; kingdom Fungi; phylum Ascomycota; class Eurotiomycetes; order Eurotiales; family Aspergillaceae; genus Penicillium; species Penicillium turbatum. Next base: position 136,048 of record JAUJYX010000003.1, on the reverse strand, counting down.
GAACTGACCGAGGTATGATTTGATTTCGCAATGAGCGAGTTGTAGGTCTTGGGGTTCAACTGGATCACCGGCGAATTCTTGGTGTATAGTCCGTCGGCGTGAACAGGCAACGCTGCGAAAAGCGCGATAAGCAGAAGGCTAGCGTTGCGCAGCATGATGAATACCGGATTTGCAAGGCAGAGACTAGGTACAGATTCAAGTTGGATCAGTCCAAATATGAGTAGAGAAAAGATCGAGATGGATAGAAGTGACAGATCTCAACAAGGTAAGGTGTCCTGAAGCTCTTGGCATGCGGAGGGTATTGGCGATGTGACGGCGAAGCTTCGTACAAGGTAAAACAAAATAATTTTCTCAATCTTCTACAATTCTACATCAATCTAATCAATTTAATAATTGCCTGTATGTTCTGAAAATTAAAGAAAGTACAGATTTGCAAGTTCACAAGTTCAAGCTAGCATAATAATTCCACCTTCTCCCAACGGCGAGCCTTGTACGTCTCCCAAAGATCCCAACCTCGGGGTTTTATTTTATTTTTTTATTGGATGTCTAGCGATGATTGCACCACAAGAGAGCGATGACTTGGCATATCTGCCTCGCGATCTATTCTGGATGATCCTGGCTTATTTAGAACCAGACGAAATAATCCGCTGTCGCCGCGTCTCGCGTGCCTGGAATGAAGCCTTTAGCAATCCAGTCGTCTTACTCCCGCTCCTGAAGATTCAATTTCCATGGACAAAAGAGGTTCAAGATCTGGGCTCAGATACATCAGGTCAAGACCAAGATCAAGGCCGTCGCCTTTACGACCAGGTCGCTTCCCGTTACTCCCACCTAGAACGAGGCAGGCCCCGCTCTATTCAAAAATTACCCCTCTGCGAGGACTTTGGCAGCTCCGGAGACCGCGAGTGGTACCAAGTGCAGCCATGGGAGTCGCATGCGAGCCATATGAGGCGCCTTGTAGACCGGCAGTTCTCCGAGGCTCTTTGGACTTTCGAGGAGGGACTGTTGGTCTACCCTAGCGCGGAGCATCAATGTCTCGTGCTCAGAGATTTGGAGACGGACCGACAATTCATGGTGCCATTTATCATCCGTGGGAAGGTTATCCGTCGAGCGCGATTGCAGAAGCGCCTCTTGGTTATTGAGTGGGCTGAGCCCAAAGCCTTCCACTGGTTAAACGACAGCGACGGCGTGCATCGTCACTTTGCGTCCTCGTTTGAGGTAACGAGGAGGGATAATGAAGGTTGGAATATTGTGCCACGCAATGAATGGAAAATAATGTTCCTGGGCCATCCGCTGAGCGAACGAGATCGATTCTTCTCCGCACATAGTGACACGCATTATGTGATCTATATGTGGCAACCGAATCGCAGCCTCTATACCTCAGACGAGGATGCACCTATCGAGTCTCTGTTTGTCTGGGACATCTCAAAACCATCATTATATCGACCTTCGTTAGATCCCACTGGACGGCTGAAAGGTGACTCGCCAGATGATTCCCCTTCCATCGTGGCACGGTTCGGCTTCCGGGATCTGGAATTCTTCGATATCCGACAACGCGGTTGTCCAAGTATCCAACGTCTGGAGATCACGGATGATTCCCAGGCGGTAGAAATTACAGAAAATATCTGCATCCGGCCGCAAGACCAACCACCCGAGCCATTCGGGTTCCCTCAGCCCGTCACTACAAGCATTCCCTTGGTTGGAAATGGGCCCCATTGGCGCCGCGAATGCGATGGTATTCTACCACCTTATCGAGGAAACTGTAGCTTACAAGCGGAGAGTATGAGCTTCGATGGATTCATGGTTGACCCGTGGTTTGGAGTCATTGCTCAAGTGACTGTGCTCGAGCCTGATCTTGGATTCTGTCTCCATTTCGATCCAATCAACTGGATCCAGGATCAGGTTATCAATTTGACTGTTCAGACGCCTCGTTCGATTGTCACTTATCCTAATTTTGATTTTATTGGTAGAGGGAAGCTCGCTGGTTGTGAGAAGTATTTGTTGGGCGAGAATTGCAATCGGGAACTGGTGATATACCGGTTCGATAGATGAAAGAATCCAAAGTATGGAGATGATGGAGGACTCAGAATTCATCGGGCTGGATCTTCATTGACCTTCATATGCTTTAAACGTGAATGTATATACAATCAATTTCTCGGGTGCGTAACGAGTCAAGCCCTTAACCAATACCACGACTGTAGGCTATGACCAGTTCCTCACATGGGAAGATGAGGTGACTATAGTCGATCGTGAACACTGAGACGATGCTGAAGATAAAATCAGAATTTGCACAGCACTAAAATAATAGTGTTTGTCTGAGTTGTAACACTCGAATAGTAAATGTGACTGCCCAGAATTAACAGCGTTGATCAAATCCAGCCTTGTCAGCAGATCAAGTAGCCCTAATTCCGTACAAAGTACGTAGCCGGGTGATGCTTCAAACAGCCACAATAAGGTTGATATTTATCACCTACTCCCATTCTCTCATTTCTATACAAGTAAAATTCATAGGTCATTCCTTCCATGGGAACTATTCGTCACATCCCATCTAAGGAAAATGCGGAAAACTATGGGGGCTGAACAACGAAGCATATCAGCCTTGATGTCGGGAGGCCCTTCCAAAGTCGATAGATATGCCATACCATTGAAAATGAGTAGCAACACCAACACCGCCAAGAGTGAAACTGAGGCAGGAGAAAGCAGGAATGATAGTAAAAACTAAGAAGGAAGATGGAGAGTGCACTGCATGATAGTTATTTATGTATTTCTGGCTATAAGTTCTCGCTACAGTTGGATGGAGGGCTTGCATAGTCATTGGGTACGTAACTAGCGAGGCCTGAACAATCTGATCAAAATTCGTGAATTCCCCGTTGAAACATTAGCTACAGCTCAGCCCTTACGGCTGTACCTACATCCGGATGGATGTAGGTTTTATGATGAGAGAGGGGAAACCCCCTAACAAACAAAAGAAAAGGAGAAAAAGGCTCAAAAACCAGTGCTCAAGTGAGCACGCAGGCCCACCTGAGACTTGCATCTAACGCAAGCCTCGTACTTGCAGCCCGGGCATGTGAGCGTGAAAAGAGGCCTCCAAGCCTCACATGCCTGGCACTTGGGACGGCAGAACTCCTTCTGCCAGAGGCCAAGGTGGCGGCACACACTTCGCTCAACTCGAACCGCCGGAACAGGTAGGGCACCCGGGATCGAAAGGCGCAACTCTTCAAGCCAGCCACAGTACATCTCCAGCATGATCCCATGAAGCTCACTCTGGTAGTCCCGCATGGTGTAGCGTCCCTGGGGATCGGCGAGCTTATCATTGAAGTAAGGAAGCAGAGGACGGATCGACTCGGGATCCACATTCAGAGATACCATCGGATTCTGAACAGCAGCCTTCACATCTTTGGTGACAGAGCTAATGTTCTTGCAAAAAAGCCGCAAAGTCTCGGGGCAGGTTTCCCAAGGATTGGAGAAAGTCGGGGATGGAATGCGCGAGTGAGCGGAGCTGCTGCTCGAAGTGCTGCTGGTAGAGGAGCTGCCGGGGTAGTGGCCGGCGTAAAATCGAAAGCGTTCAGGTGGGAGATAGCCGGTCGAGGAATGACGGCCAGCCGAGAAGTTGCTAGTCGAGTTGGTTGAGCTGCTAGCAGGAGGAGGGCTAGCGCGAGCAGTAAAATGGCCGTAGCCATCATCAGAGCGCGGCTTGCTTCCAGTAGCGGAGGCTTTGGCATTATCAGAGCGCGGCTTGCTTCCAGTAGCGGAGGCTTTGGCGTATTCATAGGAAAAGGCGTCAAATGTATCAGCCGGGTTGCAGGTGCTCGGAGCCTCTTCAAACTTGTAATCTCCGCAGCCACGGGCATTGGCGGCGTCGAGTTCGTCCATGCCCTTGCTTACAACGCGACCAACGAGATCCTCAAACTCAGGGTCGGTTCCACCCGCCATCATGTCAATGATTTCGCGCGTCATGCGAGTCCGAATGTCCTCCTTGCGGCGAGTCCGCATGTTCTCCTTGCGAAGCTCTTCCCGAGCTTTGTCAACTTCTTCGTCAACGCCAGCCCATTCCCTCTCCCATTGCTCATTCTCTGCTTTGTATTGCGCACGCTTGGCCTTGGATTCGGCCGAATCAGGGTCCATGTGGACGCTGACCCCGTAGCTGCGCATGTACGATTCGAACTGTTCGGTGAAGTTATCATTGCGTTCCCAGTGGTTGGGCCATTGGTACTCAGATCGACGCTCCCTCTTTGTCGGACGAGTATAACGACCCGCACAGGCCCAGTAGGAAGACGAAAATTCGTCAGGAGCGCGAGCTCTCTTGGTCTTCGCGTTTAGCTGGGCATCAAGCAGGCCCCGGCGCTGGGGGTCACGAAGGATTTCGACAGCCTCCTTAATCTGTTGGCAATGGGTTGTTAGCTATGCTAACTCAACCAGAGAATATTGCTTTCTGCTGGAGGCATACCTGTCGGAATTTCTCGTTGGCTGCTTCAGTGTTGCCAGCATGATCGGGGTGGAGTTTCAGGGCCAGACGCTTGTAGGAAGCATTGATTTCCGGAATGCTAGCATCGTGCGCAACACCCAGGGTAGCGTAGGCGTCGATGGTTACTTTGAGAGTAGACATTTTGCCGTCACAAAAGTCCTGATAATGGATGTCAGTGTCTTGTGCATATGCATGTGCGTATTGATTCGAAGATGAACGTCGAAGTGAACAAAGAGAGAGCGATGTGAGAGAAGTACACAAGTACGTAATGGCAACTGGGAATACATAAGGTAGGTATATCCACAAACAAGGAAGGTGTGGGATGTGGGATCGGATACTGTTGGGGTGACTATGGCTACTCACCAAACAAAAACTGGAGATTACTGTATGAGAAGAGGAGGTCGAGAAGACCAAGCCAAGTGAAGTGGATTGAAGATAATAAGAAGAAAGGTAAATGAGAAAGAAGGTCAATGACCACGAAGCAACAGCAAGGAGAGAGAGAGGTCGAGGAGAAGAAGAAGAAAGGGAAATTTATAGAGTGAGGGAATCGAGAACGTTTCGAGGACGTAGATAAATACTCAAATGGGACAATGCTATTGTGTGTACGTCTACATGATAGATACAGATGTACAGTATGCTACATGAGTATTGTTTGAGGTATCAGAAGGTACATGGGACGACAAACAAAGAGATTGGAGGGAACAAAGAACAAAGAACATTGAATGACTCAATGAACAAACAAATTCCAACAAAGGAAGTTTATACACACCCAGCCACCCAGCCATACTGGAACAAAGAGATGTTAGGACTAGTCATGCGTGAGGGTTTACATGATCTGAGTCACAAAGAACAATAAGGAATTCAAGAATATTTAGGGCTGGAAAGTTATTGAGCCAGGGCAAGGGCTTATAAACAAGGGCAAAGACCATACATAAGAGAATTGGAATGGATTGACTCTGATTTTACACAAGCTGAAGGTCGATCTAAATATGAACAAGTCTACACTAAAGGTGACTTCGTCCCGAAGAAGCAAACTGCTTCTACATGTCCTCACTGGCGGTGGCACCGGTAATAATCTCAACCAGCTCTCCAGTAATGGTGGCCTGGCGCTGACGGTTGTACAAGATTTGGAACCTGGGAAACTGTTAGTCCAAATTCCTTAAGAAACAAAATGAGAGGTAGCACGTACTTGTTGATCATCTCACCAGCGTTCTTGGAGGCGTTCTCCATGGCGTTGCGACGAGCGGAAATCTCGCAGGCGTGGCCCTCAGCCATGGCCCAGAAGAGGTTGTTGGCAAGAGCGTACTCGCGGAGGCTGGCCAGAGCGTCGTCATCAACCTCGTAGGAGGAGATGTTGGCTGAAATTGGACATTAGTTGCAACTCATTTAACGTTATCTGCATGATAGAACACTCACCAGACTGAGTAATAGCCTCCTCAGAGTAGGCCTCAAGGGAGATAGGCTCGTAGCTCTGAGCGTTGATAAAGCTGTTGTAGATGATGCGAACGCTGGCGTAGTTCTCGGGCAGGAGAGCAATCTGGTCGGCAATAGCCTGGGCATCGGCGAAGGTGGGAATGTCCTTGCAGACGTTGGAGAAGCTCAGGACGATGTTCTCCGGGAAAGCACGGGTCAGCTGAGCCTTGGCCTTCTCACCGAGGATAGCGACGTGGGCGTTGGGGTTCTCGGCCAAGATGCGGCGGGCGGCCTTGCCGAGACCGGAGTGGATACCACCGCAAAGACCCTTGTCGGAACTGGCAATAACCAAAAGAGTCTTCTTGTCCTCCAGAGGCTTGGTCTCGGCCTGCTCGAAGACGGTGTTGGAGGTCTGACCGTAGACGCGGGATTCGTCCATGGCCTTCTGAGCACGGGTAAGACGAGTAGAGGCAACAATCTTCATGGTGTTGGTGATCTTCTCGATGTTCTTGATGGACTTGAGACGACCCTCAATCTCACGCAGAGTCGCGAAAGTGGCGGCATTGGCGGGGGCAGGGCTTGAATTCGCAAGTCAGCAATTGTCCTTCCCATATCTTTTGGCATCCAGTATATCTTCCAATGTCGATGATGTCGTGGTGGTTGTGTCGGAGTACGTCGGGTGAAAGGGCATTGGCACGAGGTATCGGATCAAGACTTACCGAGCGACGGCAGCACCACCAGCCCGCAGGGCCGGGCGGACGGCGCGGGAGAACATTATGCGAGGGATTGAGAAAGGAATTTAGATAGGCAGACAATAACTGCGGAGGGGAGGGGAGTGACGAAGGTTAGACGTGGTTCCTCGCTGGTCGGGAAAGGAAGTTGAGAACCAGGGAGGTTCTGTCTCCGTGCTTCCGCTAAGCCCGAAGTGGTGACCATCTACGGTGTGCCATTCCGGCTTCTACCGCAGTTGTAAGCCTCAGGCATGAAGTATTTACATAACATCACTTGGCGCCTCAGGCATGAAACTTGTAGTCCCTCAAGGCCTCTTTTCCCATCCATTCCTCCATTCCAATTCCCCCAACCTCTCTTCCTGCTTTTTCCTCTCATATTGTCTTTTCCTCCTGTGTCTATACTTCCGATTCCACCCGCAGGAATCCCTCCTTATATGTATCATTGATGCACTAGATCTTTTAACTCTGTCCTCACTCTTCATTGGTCAGAATTTCCTTGCTTTCCTCCTTCTATCAGGCGGCTCGATTTGCCCGACTCGGCGCACGAGGACGCCCTCCCTTAGCAAAATACCGGTTTCTCTCATTTTACCCTCGTCTACCTGTTGCTATACCAAAGATTGTCATTATGAGCTCTTCGGAGGACGATGCACCCCTCATGCGCGCCAATGGACGTGGTAAAGGTGAGTTTCTCGGGTGATTCGGCTGTGCTTATACACCTATACATATCGTCGCGAACCCTTCATATCTTTCCACTCTGTCTTCTCACATATGTATATCTTCTTCTCGCTCCATCGCTGCACTCAGTCCTCAGAGCTTCAAGCATGTCATTCCACACTTTGACGTCACTTCACCTTCAACGCACTCTGAACAACATTCTCACCTAGCGCTCTTTACACTTCTAGTTCCTTCAAATCCCACCGAGGTCCAGATGGCGGGCTCCCCTGCTACGAACGGCCATGTGAATCCTGGAATATCGATCCGATTCGGGCCCGTGGAGGACAAAGACGTGAAGATGGAGGACGGAGAAGGCGACGCGCTGGTTGCTGCCAAGCGCAAGTCTCGGTCCAGCGTGGGCGAAAAAAAGTCCTATGCGGAAGCGGAAAGTAGCGAAGAAGATGAGCCATTGGTACGCCTACCCCCATTGCGGGATGACCTGTCCTCCCCTTGCGACCACACCGTCGCTCTCGGTTGAATCGTCTGACCATTCGACAGAGCAAACGCCGGCGTACGTCCGTGAAACATGAAGACCCTGAAACCGATGACGATGTGCCCTTGGCACGTAACGGACGAAAACTCCCCAAGCCTGCGGAAACATCCATTGGAGAAGCGTCCGATTCCGACGTTCCCATTGAACGGAAGCTTGCTGCGCAAAAGATGAAAATCGAAAAAGCCGCAGAGAAGGAGGCCAAAGTTGCGCGCAAACCTGCTGCGGCCAAGAAACAAGTCAATGGCGTCAAAAAGGAGCCAGCTGCCAGCAAAGCTGCCCCTAAGAAGGCAAAGGCTGAACCTGCCTCCGCCAAGAAGGGTAAAGCTAAGACCCCGGTGAAGGCCGAAAGCCAGGATGCCGAAGAAAAGGAAGACGAGGAGGATGAGTACCGCTGGTGGGAAGACCCCAGCAAGGGCGATGGAACCATCAAGTGGGCCACTTTGGAACACAACGGCGTAGTGTTCCCTCCTGAGTACGAAGTGCTGCCGAAGAACGTCAAGATGAAGTATGATGGCGTTCCGATCTCCCTTCAACCCGAGGCCGAAGAGGTTGCTAGCTTCTTTGGCTCCATGCTGAACTCAACCCACAACGTGGAGAACCCTGTATTCCAGAAGAATTTCTTCGGTGATTTCAAAGATATCATCAAGAAGACTGGTGGAGCGAAGGATTCCAAGGGAAACAAGGTGGACATTAAGGAGTTTGCCAAATGCGACTTCAAGCCCATCTTTGAGTACTATGATGCTCAGCGTGAAGAGAAAAGGCACCTGCCGCCAGCAGAGAAGAAGGCTGCCAAGGCACTGAAAGATGAGCAAGAAGCCCCCTACCAGTACTGCATATGGGATGGTCGCAAGCAGAAGGTGGGCAACTTCCGCGTGGAACCGCCTTCTCTGTTCCGAGGCCGTGGTGAACACCCCAAAACTGGACGAGTCAAAACGCGCGTGCAACCCGAGCAAATCACTATCAATATTGGCGAGGAAGCGACGGTTCCGCCACCTCCCCCCGGTCACAAATGGAAAGAAGTGAAGCACGACCAAGAAGGCACTTGGCTTGCCATGTGGCAGGAAAACATCAATGGTAACTACAAGTACGTCATGTTGGCTGCCAACTCCGATGTCAAGGGCCAAAGCGACTACAAGAAGTTTGAGAAAGCCCGTGAGCTCAAGAAACACATTGAGAAAATCCGCAAGGATTATCAGAAGAACCTTAAGCACGACATGATGGTGGAACGACAGAAGGCCACAGCAGTCTACCTTATTGATCAATTTGCCCTGCGTGCTGGAAACGAGAAAGGCGAAGACGAGGCCGAAACCGTCGGCTGCTGTTCTCTGAAGTACGAGAATGTTACACTGAAGCCTCCCAACACCGTTGTCTTCGATTTCTTGGGTAAGGATAGTATTCGGTTCTACGATGAAGTGCAGGTCGATCCACAGGTCTTCAAGAACCTGAAGATCTTCAAAAAGGCACCCAAGAAGAACGGTGACGAGATTTTCGACCGCCTTACGGTACGTACCTTGTTTGTTTGCGTTTCTGGTGGTTACTGACAAGTGAAGACTTCTGCCCTCAACAAGCACCTTGCCAACTACATGCCCGGTCTGACGGCCAAGGTTTTCCGTACCTACAACGCGTCTTATACCATGGGTTGCGTTCTCGGCGAGATGACTGCTACCGGTGGTACCATCGCTGAAAAGGTGAAAGCGTACAACGATGCCAATCGCAAGGTTGCCATCTTATGTAATCACAAGCGTACTGTCACTGCCGGCCATGCTAATGCAATGGAAAAGATGGGTGAACGGGTGAGTTCCATACATTTCCGCCATCATGGCCAAAGGTCCAGAGCTAATGTACGTATGACCCGATAGATCAAGGGACTTCGTTATCAGAAGTGGCGGCTGAAGCAGCAAATGCTTGACTTGGAGCCAACCCTGAAGAAGAAGAAGGGCGCGGCGTTCTTTGAAATTGATGAGGATCTTGATAAAGAATGGATTGAAGAACACCAGGCCTTCTTGATAGAGGAGCAGCGAACAAAGATCAACAAGAAGTTCGAGAAGGACAACGAAAAGCGCGTTGCGGATGGCGAGAAGGAGATGAAGGCATCCGAACTCGAGGAGCGCCTACAGGTCGTCAAAGAGATGGAAAAGAAATTCAAGAAAGAGAACAAGACTGGCAAGGTTGAGGCTGAGGCCCGTGGCGCCACTGTCGAAAAGCTCGAGAACGCCATCGCCAAGATTGACCAGCGGGTTGAGACGATGTCCGTCCAGGCACAGGACAAGGAGGACAACAAGGAGGTTGCCCTGGGTACCTCGAAGATTGTGAGTTTGTTTCGTCCCTCATCTACAAGAACCCCAACTAATTTTTCAAACAGAACTACATCGATCCTCGTCTCACTGTCGTCTTCAGCAAGAAGTTCGATGTTCCCATCGAGAAGTTCTTCTCCAAGGCGCTGCGTGAGAAGTTTGAGTGGGCTATCAAGTCCGTTGATGAGGACTGGGAATTCTAATCCCAACCTCTCGTGGGCTCGATCTGTTGTTTGCGATCCTCGCATTTCGCGCAAATTACTTTCTCGTACAATATTTTCAGGCTCGGTTCGTCTGCCTTGGCAAGATGAAGTGACATCCTTTGCTTTTCTTTGTTTTTCGTGTGCTTTTGTTTCTCTTTGCATCTAGCTTTTGGCCATTCAAGTTCTTGGTTGCATTTGCATGCTTGAGAAAGAACTGCCGTTGCTAGTAGCATTTTCATATCCTTATAGGGGTTTCCCAAGGTTCGCTCCATGTGAGAGCCTGCATTAGTGGTGGCAGTGGGTACGATAGGCTCGGTATACCATGCCAGTATACATGAGGGGGAAAAGCAACAAAGAAAACACCACAAAGACTCGTCGAATCTGTTGGCTGGGCGACTTGATTGAATGCACACCCTCCTCCGTGGCAGTCGCGATACCCTGCCCAGTTTCTGTTTTGCTGCCCTCGGTCATTTTGGCCATGGGGTTAGAATTTTCGGACATAGCAATGCGTTCAATCGTTTTTGTTCACTTGTTCACTTGTTCAATTTCGTCTTGATATCTTGTATGTAGATGTGAGGTTTAATGTTAGTATGCTGACAAGATCATGTTCAAGATCCGTCTCTATAGCCCGCAAGCAGCCTAATAGCTCGAGCGAGGATCAGCGCCACCGCCAATTGTGCCTCGGAGATGAGCTATTAATCAATTGATATCCGCTTGCCGTCGAAGAAACCGCTCATCCTGCTTTGTATGTGCTTGATATAATTCTTGAACGTAGATTGTGGATATTCCATCTGTGGAACCTGCACAACATATCTGCAGGGTCTATGCATGACACTTGTCAGGAGTCCACTGGTGGGCCTAGCGTTGTAAGTAGTGTGCAAAAGTACGAGTGTCGACGTAGTATAAGATCACACTAGGTGTAGCGTACGTATAGATTCGAAACTGAATGCCAAATATGTAAGTGAAGGTTGATTTGATTTAAAAATCCAAAATGAGAACGGGTAAACATGCTACTAATGCAGGGGCTATGCAAATAAAAGAGAGGAGAGAAACCGAGACAGTAGAAACAAGGAAATAGAAAGGAAGAAACATATATGCAGGAAAGGAATAGGAAGATCCCACCATAGAAGCGCGACTATCAATTACAGTACAGGATTGACTAACATCCGGCGATGCTGAACATGTCTGTGAATAAATAGCTCTGAAGCATCCGAGTAGAGGTAATCAAAGGGCAAAGGAAAGAAAAATAGGAAGTTTATATAGAGATGGAGATCATGGAAGGGTCGTGTGAGGGATTCAATGCACTCTTTTTCAGACACAATGCGATGCAACGTTCGATTTTCCTCGGGTATGAGAGACCCTAGAGGAATCATGGGACAAAAAGAAAGGAAAGGGGGAAAAATGAAAATAATCGACATACGGGATATCTTCGAAGGAGAAAGGAGAAAGGAAAAAGGAACATAAAAAGAAGAAAAAAAGGAAAAGAAAAAAGTTGAGAAGAAGGAAGACATTCTCAGGCTACCAAAGGCCACAATCATGGCCACCAGCCCATGCGTTTATAGCTGTCGACAATTTCACGGATGCTGTCAGCACCGAAGTTGGGGTACATCGGCTTCCAGCCAGTCTCGCTCTCGAACTTCGAGCCGTCAATAGACATATCCTGATCCTTAAGAATATCCCGCTCAAGGAACGGACTGATCGGGCCAGGCCGCGTGATATTGGCTTTCTCGACGAGCTCAGCCCACGTCTGCAGACTAATCTCGTTCATGTCATCGACGACATCGTCAAGGTTCAGCTTAGCAAGCTGCGAAGCAAGCGACCCAATGAACGAGACCTTCAACCCAAATACCTCCATCAAGGCCTTGGCAACATGTTCCTGTTTCGTGTCATTGTGATCAACAACATTGAAAGCAATAACTCCCTCCTTCTGATCAATATCACCCTTCGAGGCGCGCCACTTGGCAGCCTCAAACAGGGCACTGGCGGCATCCTTGACGTGCAAGGTATTGATTTTCAAATCCTTAGTGTGCAGCATCACCAGATCCTGCTTGAGATCGACATGAACGGCAGACAGACAAATTCCAGTGGCGAAGAAACCGGGGTCGTAGGCGCCGTAAACGTGGGGCAAGCGGAGCGCGCAGTACCGCAAGTTCGGGATTTTACGCAGTTCCTCCGCCGCCTTCAATTTCCATTCGGCCAGCTTGTGCCACGGGACGAGCTTATCGGACTCCTTGCGGGGGGTGGAGCCGCCCTTGTAGACGTGCGCGGTGGAGGTCTCGACGAAGGCGGGGATGCCGCGGCGGGCAATTTCCTTGCCGAGGGCGACGGAGAGGGCGCAGCTGCGGACTTCGTAGACGTCGTCGGGTTGGGAGTGGCGTGTTTCGCCGCCGCAGTTAATCACGTAGTCGAATTGTTCGCCATTGGCGCGGTCGAAGATGCGCGGGAAGTGTTCTGTGGAGGGGAAGCGGGATTTGGGTAAGAATTTGTTCCTGAGTGGAGATTCATTGGGCTACTTACGTTCACGGCTGGCATCGGCCTGGACGAACTTGTCCTTGGAGCATGCCTCGTCGAATTCGGGGGCTAACCATGCTAATTGGGGGAGGACTTTGTCTACCAAGCGGACTTCGGAGGCTAGATTGTTTTCGTGGATGTATAGCGCGAGGTGTCGACCGATGAAGCCTGGCAGGGACAGGTTAGTCGGGAATGACTAGACTCCTTTTGAATAAGAAGAACATACCGAGACCACCGACAATTAGAACGGCGGGTTTTTTGGCGTCGGCCATTTTGAATGTGCAAGCCTAAAAAAAGAAGAACTCCCCGCAGGTTCAGGAGAATGAAAGGGGGGAAAGGCGAAGGACGGGAGAAAGGAGGGGGCGGACTAAACGGGCAATCGTGGACTAATAAGAAACGCAAAAGCGTAGCCAAAGAATTGAAAGAATATTATAAAGATAAAATTGTTAAATTAAAATAAGAGAAAAAGGAAATAAGGGATTATTCGGGATTCGCATCTCCCCTGCCAAGCCGGTTAATCCACGACGTTGACTGTAGTCGAGTGGGTTACAGTGGAACAGCAGCAATTTGGGGACCATCGAGAGTTTAATGTACCTGTGACGTCGGAGGACAGATAGTGTGTGTTAGTGAGATTAGGTCTTGCATTAATTAGTGCCCTTTCTCTTATGTTTTATGTGTATTATCCATGGATACTACATATAAATATGTTGTAGATGTCTTTGTTATTCGTACATCCCTGCGTGGTCCCATGGTACTGGGTTTCCGATCACCCGAACGACCCGTGGACAGATGCTAAGCCTCTCCCATGCTTATTTTGACTCTATAGCTTGTTCTTGGATAGCTTCATTCACTCTATTCCACCATAGTGATTGGAATATGACTGCTGGCATTGGTCTTGGGCGCATACAAATGGTGAGTGGAAATTATCACTAATAACCCCACTGCTAGTTACCTGCGAGGTAAGTGTATATTCGATTGCTACGTGGGAGTCGAAAGAAGCAAAAAAAGAATTTCCCCAATGAGAAACACGTTCAAAGTGCATAATGCGGTTTAATGCGGCATTTGTTCTTGCCGCTGCAGATCCAGTATATGTCGATCGATCTCATCCTGCAATACTTATTCGACGTTAGCCTAGAACCTATGTGAGTCAGGCTCTCAACGCTCCAAGTGTAGCCTTTGGTGCATCCCAGATGTTCTTCCCTTATCACCATCAGTTGTGCAGACTTTCTTTAGGGTCAAAACTGACCATCTACAAAAGTGGGCATGAAGAGCGGGCCTTCGCACATTGCGCATAATCCTCTACAACATATATTGTACATGAGCAGGCAAGTGAGCTGGCTTCAGAAAGCAGGTAGTATCTCGTACTGCATGCCATTGAACGACAAACAGAATGTCAGAAATAAAAGCGAGCGGCTTGTAGCGGGGACGCTTATTCTTCGATATCCAACTCTCAGACTCCATAGGTGTCTCCACTGAGGGCCGGCAGATGAATATTACCAATATGGTTCACATTTGGAATACTAGTGACTTGATCGGGGATCCGCTTCCGTCGCTGTCTCCTTTCCCATTCATGTCAGTGCATGGCACTTGCTGGTAATGACGCGAAAGGGAGTATAGAGTCCTGTGGTTGGAGGAGATAGCGCAGTGGTAAATCCGGCTGTTTTATAAATGCTGCATGTCGTTGTGGGTCAATTTTTCCTATCTGTCGCTTGTGGGCACCAGAATTGAATCTCCCTGCCGGACCTTCGAACAGTGTTGTGAGGGGATTGGTGAAGGGATGGGTGAGGGATAGGAAGTCGGGTTCCTGGCACTGCCAGATTGGGTGACGACGAAAGATGCAGTGTTGCGCTTTGATTTGTGAAAATCTCGAGGATTTGTTAGACTTTGCTTGTTTTCAGCCGAAATGCAGCGTGAAGATAGAGGCATATAACGATACCAATCAAGTGTGGGCAGATACTCCAGACCAGACCACTTCTTCACACACCATGTGAAGACAATATTTCTAGTCATTTCGTTCGTTCTAATCATTTTTCGGCTGTATCAGGCCCCACCATATTTCTCATGCTCAGGTGATTGCGGTACGGTTCTCATTGTGGAACCGACTATTCATTGATATTTGTCTGATTGGTCCTGGTCATCGTCACAGGTCTGCTAGACATCTTTTTCGTTGAGACTGAGAGAACAGTCCGTGCTAGCAAAGGAGTTGTGCAAAGAAATTATGCAGAGACTGGAGCACAGGACTACTACAATTGATCAAATGATGCCCCTAGATAAGCGCTGAACAATAGATCGAATCCTACATGAACTCTGCAACTTTAACCACAACAGAAAATATAAGCTATGAAAACAACAGCTAAGACGAGGTATATTCATGGATAGTGCTCTAACAACAAAAAGAGTAAGCAAAGACGGAATCATACAAGGCTGTAGAATCATGTTGCTCCTAGACACTTCAGCGAATTCCTTAGCTCCTTAATGGCCGTCTCAACATCATCAAATGTCAAAGCAGAGACCGCCCAACGAGCATGCTTCTGCGCCATTTGCACCGCACTATCGTCTATGCCGTGTGTCGGCTGAGGTGGGACATATGGAGCCTGTGCAACAGGTATATGCGCAGCTGGGTTTGGCACAAACGGCGGTGCAGGAGCACCAGCGCTTGGGACATCGCGGAAAGAAGCCGGGTCTGGCGCAGACACGGACGGGTCGGTAGATGGCCGAGGGAAGGAGTGGAACGCAGTCGGCGTATCAGGGAGATTTGGTACTGAAGGCGAGCCGCCAATCGTCGCTGGGGTAGAGGGGAGCTCTAAGCCGCCGGAGCTGGAGTTGTCAGCGTCCATCGGGTGCGGGGGAAATCCAGGCGCGTTGCGAGGAACAGAAGGGATGTCGGGCCCTGAGTCGGCGGGTGCACGTGGTGCGGATGATGCGCGTGATGGATGGAGGGATTCATCGAGGACCGATTTCCGGGCTAGGTCTCGTCCCAGACGGTCAGACTCGTCGGGGATCTCCTCGATGGAAACTTGTCTTGGCTTGATGGCCTGCTCCGCCACCAAATCATCAAATGCCTGCACATCGGGATCTTCGATGGGTTCTTCTTCCTGTTTGGGTGCGGGGTTCGTCACGTTGGGATCTTCGCCGGCTTTGAAGGCCTTCGCAATGCGGAGCGCGTGGAATTTGGCGAACTTGATTCGCCCGGCGATTTCTGGGTCCAGGGCCCCCCAGATCGAGCATAGTTCGAGGAATGTGGCTGCTGCCATGAAGGTATCTGCTGTTTGTCTTTCGAGCCATTAGCCTTCTGAAGTATCAAGTAGCTTTGGAAGAGCTCACTTTGTAACTTTGTTGGCGTTCATGGCAGCCTCCGCACGGCCGAAGACCTCCAATCCGAATTGTTCAACATAGGCGCTCGCTGCAATAGTGTCTGTCACTGTTTCATTTTCTGGGTTCTCTTGTTTGAACTAGTTTAGGCCAATTTGTAAGCCGCTAGGTTTCAGAAGCGAAATGCGTGAAGCAGCTGAAATAGAGGAGCCCAACTCACTTCCTCTAGCTTGTCAACGAGGTTTGTCGTATACACTTTGATTTCATCATCGGAATTATGAAGACCCCTTTCGATAATTTGGTTCACGATATGAAAATTGCCTACAGAAGTAGGACACCATCAGCTCCAATACTCACTTGCACAATGCGCGGGGTCTTGCAACTTACACCAGTAGGCAATCACAGGCTTGGCCGTTTCGATTTGTGCAGCTCTTATAGCGAAGCGCCCGATATCTGCAGATCGCAGTCCAGCTGGAATGTTAGTCGCCATGATTTAGAAAGTCTGTTGTGTTGAGGAGAAGTGGAGGACCAGATGACGTTTTGGAGCTTGGGGAATTCCCACCGCCCGTGTGCGGGGGCGAGGAGATCTTATCGACGGACTTTGAACTGTTTGGAGCTCTCTCAAGTACAACATACTGTGTATATCTGTGGCTATTACTTTTCTCGATGTATAATTTCAGACTCCCTGGGTATCATTCGTCTTCAATCGCCCATTTGCCAATTTCAACCCTCTCCTCCGCTAATGCCTCCACTTCGAAATGATCCTCCACCTGCCCTCCTGGACCCCCAATGCGCTCAATGACAATCCACACACCGCGTGACTCGGTACTGGGCAGCAAATCAAAATCATCAACGCGTACGCCCGAAGCACTATCGCTATGGATTCCATCCTCCGAGCTGGCCAAGATCTCCTTGTACGGACCCTGGCCCAGTTCCACCGTCATCAACACGGGAGACGGTGCGACAGCGCGAGATCCAATCATGGATCGCTTGCTCCTCGCAATAAGGCGGATTCGTGTCAAACGAGAGACTCGCAGCGATACCAGCATCCGGTCCTTGCCTGGGGCCAGCACACCCACGTCCGATAAGATGGCGCGTCGCCCAGCGGACTCGGACGCCAAGGGTTGAACTGTACACGGAATCGTGGATGAGATCCACAACGTGAACCGACCGAGCTGATCAGGTGCAAATGTGGAGCAGACTATGGTATAAGTGCCTCTGTCCAGGGATTTGGTCTCGGCCAGCGCGCATCCGCGGCGATAATCGCCGCTATCTGCAATGATGTCTCGGCTTCGGACGCGCGATATGCGCTGTCCATTGGACCAGAAGATCTTCACGTGTGTCGCTAGGTCCGCTTCAGTGGTTTCGAGCAATATGGAGACGTCCGTCGTTTCGGAAATCCGTAGACTGAATTGTGGATTGGAGTGGTATCGAGGTGACTCGGCGTTCCCGCCTGCTGTCATCGCTGTCCAGGAACCACTTGCCTTGGTCAGACAGAGGTATTTGTCTAGCGAAGGTGCCACGCCAACAGGAGACGTTGAGAATGCGGAGAGTGTAAAATTCTGGCTGGATGACGGAAGTGATTGCTCTGAGATCACTGCGGTGTAGGTTGTCTTGGGAGGCATTTCTAGCCTCATCAGTGTGTTCGGGGAGTCGACATACGGTCCGCGATGGAGCGCACCATCGCTGAGAGACACCCTTCGGCCATTTGCTTGGAAGATGTAGATGCTAATGAACCCTAGTTCATTCTCCAATTCGCCAAATTTAGTTTGTTGATGATCTGTCTTAAAATGCTTCCCGAGCAGCAGCCAGACGGTCCCTCCCAGATCACTGGAGATGGAAAATTGAGGATTCTTCACGAAGCAGCCGGCGATAACTCGTCCATGTGATAAATCCCAGGTGAAATGGATATCCTCACGGTATTTAAACAACCCAGGATTCCAGTTGAGGTAAAGATTCTCGAAATTTTGGAGTACCTGTTCACAGTCCATCCAGAAGGTACCTGGAGACAACGGAGATTTACCGTTGAGTGTAAGTGAGTCGAGACCAGCTGTGAGATCACTTTGTATATGGGGTTCTGCGCCAGCCCACGGGTTCTTCAGAAGAAACCGACGACGGCCCTGAAATTCTTTCAAATCCAGGATAGCATAATCGTGCTCGCCAACTAGCCCCAGGCCTTGTTGTTCCCGTTCAGTCAGCTTCCCAGTGCCGATAGTCAAGACCACATCGCCATGGTAAAAAGCGTTGTATAAACGTCCCCATATTTGATCGGAGGTGGAGTCGTCATGGTGTAAAAAGACTTGCTCTGGAATCCACCCAGTCAGCACCCAAAGGTCGGTCCCCGAGTTACTTCCTGGGAAATCATAGCCTCCGCGGACCTTCAGGTAGGCCTTCTCCACAAGAGCAGGCCACAGAAAATTGGAGTTATTGCGATCAATCACGTGGAGTGAGCGTGTTGTCTTCGACGACGGTAATCGATCGTCTATTACTACTTTTCGGAAAGACCCGTTGAAGTAGAAGCGGAATATGTACTTCCCCGACTTTGAGATGATTGGAGCGCTCTCTTCATTGCATGGGTACATTGTCGGCGATGCATGCTGCCCTAATTAGCCTTGGTAGCTCCATGATCCGGGATCACCTTGAATCGTACCTGTCCTAGGCCTCGTTCTGCTCGAGACGTCGTAGCACAGAGACTTGCGACCACCGAGCAATCTGTTAAGACGTCCTGCACAAGATCCGTTTGCCGCGAAGCCGACATGGACAGGTCAATTGCATCCTGTGCCCGGCAGGCCGCTTTCATTGTCTGTAACAGATCATGCGGCCGTTTCCAGCCTGCAAAGATAGCCCTCTGGCACTCAGAGAGGTGCAAGTCCGGTGTATCCCTATGATCAGTCAGTAATCAGTCAGAAAAGTCTGCCGCTGGTTTCTCCTCGCCACTTACGTGAAGGGTTCCCCCTTGTAGATAAATTCATCCCGAAGTGGTGCGCGACTCCACGGTGGAAATATGTATTTATTCAGCTTAGAGCCTTCGAGAATAATAATCTCTTCACGGGTGGTGAGTTTCCGTGTGGATGCAGGCGGCCGTAAGCTAGGGAAGGCTTTCTGGGGCCCCGCACGCGCTACAGACTGCCAGTCGGCAGCGGCCTTGATCTTTTCTGCCTTGGTAAGTAAGTCCTTGCATTTTTGGTCGAGATGCTTTTTATCTTCGGCGGGGGCCAGGCGCAGCGCTTTCATATAATACTCCGCAGCATTGATAGCCGCGTCCAATGCTGCCTTTTGCGAGGTGGCTGTGGCTACCGCCTCTTCGGCACTCTAGTAAGTCATTAGCTTCGGCCATTCAGATGTCAATACAAAAGAAAGTACCAATGCTTGAGATATGTGAGATGCAGGTCTAGACATACTTGCTCGTCGGGGTCGTAGAGCAGTCAGATAATCAGATCGACCCGCAAGTAAATTACCGGATTTGGTTGGAGCCGAGAAAGGCCCCTGCGAGATTCATTCCGGTGCATACATTTCCGATGTATTGAAGAGACTAATACATTTAGTTACATTGTAGTTTATTTGTTATGAAAGAGTTTACATATTGGAACTCAGTTATTAGTGTATCAAATATAGCAGAACCCCGTAGCAGTGAAGTAAATGTACGTGATGTAATAAAAGTCATGACATAAGCTCATACATACCGACCTCACCGAAGTGGACCTCGGCTCGTCTTTTAAGGTGAAGCGCCGAGGTGCATCTGTGCAGGAATTCCGGCTCATGAGTTCGGTCTCTCTCTTTCTTGCTTTGCTACTTGGAAATTCGGGTGACTCCGGTATGATTGATCGTCAACTCAGTGCATTTCCTTAACTTCGTTTCTCTCTTCTATCCCTATCTCTCCGTGATTCGGAGTAAAGCAGTGTAGAAAGCCCCGCCCCGGTATTTCTCCTGTCTACCGGCTTAGAGAATCACTCTCCTAGATCTTGTTCTTATTTGTTGATCTCCCTTGATTTCGAATCCCTTTCACCGGCATCATGACTGGTCAATCTAAACCTGTGCTATCGCCATGGGGCAGCGCCGTTGCGGGCGCAACAGGTGCCGTCCTTGCCAATGCGCTGGTCTACCCGCTTGACCTGTAAGGCTCCAAATAGAACAGCCTCAAAATTCATGAGAAAACACCCGTGCTGACTGTATCACTCCCATTCCTAGAGTGAAGACGAAACTACAGGTACAAGTCAAGGAGAAGAACGGACCCGTGCGAGCCGAGGATCTCGAACATTATGAATCGACCGTGGACGCTATCACCAAGATCGCGGAGAAGGAGGGCTTCAGCGGCCTATACTCCGGAATGGCTGGATCTCTTTTGGGTGTCGCCTCCACAAACTTCGCATACTTCTACTGGTACAGCGTCGTAAGAACTCTTTACATGGCCTCGGTCAAATCCGCGACGCCCCCCGGCACTGCGATTGAACTCTCCCTGGGTGCCGTTTCGGGTGCTGTGGCTCAGATCTTCACCATCCCGGTGGCTGTCATTACGACCCGGCAACAGACACAACCCAAGAGCGAGAAGAAGGGACTGATCGATACAGGCCGGGAGGTAGTTGAGAGCGAGGACGGCTGGTCCGGCCTGTGGCGTGGCTTGAAGGCTAGCTTGATTTTGGTCGTCAACCCAGCCATCACCTATGGCGCATATCAGCGCCTCAAGGAAGTTATTTTCCCCGGGAAGAATAACCTCAAGCCTTGGGAGGCATTCCGTAAGTGATGTCAGTTCTAGGGATCAAACAGTGTCTTGCTGACTATACTATTCTAGTTCTCGGTGCCATGTCTAAGGCTTTGGCTACAATCGCAACTCAGCCTCTGATTGTTGCCAAGGTTGGACTGCAGTCTCGCCCCCCTCCTAGCCGCAATGGCAAGCCCTTCAAGTCCTTCGGTGAGGTCATGAAGCACATTGTTGATAATGAGGGTCTCTTTGCCCTCTTTAAGGGCATTGGACCCCAGATTCTGAAGGGTCTGTTGGTCCAGGGTCTGCTCATGATGACCAAGGAGAGGTACGTTTCCTGTTCTCCAGATTGTCGGTTGCTTATGTCCTAACCTTCGCATAGGATGGAGCTTCTTTTCATTCTCTTGTTCGCCTACCTCAAGAACATCAAGAAGGAGAAGCTGAGCAGGGTGGTTGATACGGCAGCGGCAAAGGCCAAGACCAGCATGCCTGCTACCCTGAAATAAGTGTCTTATGGTTAGACGGTGGAGCTCTCTTTCTCGGTTCCAAGTTGTTGTTTGTCCACCCGGCGCCCTGGTATGTAACTCGTTGGGAATTCTTTGGATTTGAACAGTCTAGACATTTCCTGGCATTGGCTTTCTGGAAATACTTGATATATTAGAACCCTGTGTTCCTAAATATTGAATACCATTATAGATCTGTACATGGTCATATCAGGTCTTGTTTGTTCAGTGCTGGCGAGGTACTTATCTGCCTCGCTAGCATGTAGCTTTCAGTCACGTATCTCGAAGCGCTCCAGGCCTAATCTTGAGTGCAGTGAATGCAGTAGATCCCGAGACTTCCCAATATTCCCACCATAGTAGAGAGAACAGAGATCCTAGATGCAGCGATGCGTGTACACCGTAAACATCGCAATGTGAGGCAACCGATCTAACTGCGACGATGTCGAAAGGTGTGTACTATATAGTTAGCAAATGGCGACGACGGGAAAGTACGATGCTGAGGGCTGCTCAATCTTAGCGCGCCTAGGTGAAACAGTTGAATTGTCGTATGAAGGAGCGTGCAAAGCCTTAGATGCCTTCGAACAACCCAGTAAATCTAATACCTTACAAAGTGGCTTACAAAGTTGGGTGTTGTAGTTCAGGTGTTGACAAGGGCGGTGGTCTAACCTTGCAGATGATCGGCATATTTATAAACCGCGTGGATCACGGGCACCTTTAACCCCAACAACATTCACTACAAGCTCTTACACACACCACGAATACTTGCTACAGAAGTGGCATGGGTCGTGATGCGATGGCCGCCATGGAGCTCCGAGTCGACCAATGACGAACAAAAACACACATCCAGCACCTGGCAATCCTCCGTGGCAAACAGCTCAAGCTCCAGCCTGGACTGGGCGGCATTTACAGAGCCCAGGACCCTGGTTCCAACCCTCGCCCTAACAAGCGGCATCCTCCTCGCAGTGCGCTTCCACCGCAAATACCTACGCCGCATCCCCGACGCGCCTAGTATCTCGTCCTCGTATCTCCGGCGGCGCAGCATCTTCGGCCCAGTCACCAGCGTCGGCGACGGAGACAACTTCAGGATATTCCACACTCCCGGAGGCCGTCTCGCTGGATGGGGCTGGCTACCGTGGAAAAAGGTCCCTACTGCAAAGAAGGATCTCAAGGACAAGACCGTTAGTTACCCTGCACCCACCTATCCTCCCACTTCCTAGCCAAACACAGACATCTCGATGCCTCGGCATACCATGCAGTCACCACAACCCCATTAGAACTATATCCAGCTTACACGTTTTACTCATTCCCAGATCCACATCCGTCTTGCCGGCATCGACGCCCCAGAACTAGCCCACTTCGGCCGCCCCGAACAACCCTTCGCGCGCGACGCGCACAACTGGCTAACATCCTACCTGTCGAATCAACGAATCCGCGCCCTCGTCCACCGCCAAGATCAATATTCACGCGTGGTAGCGAGCGTCTACGTCCGGCGCGCCTTTGACTTCCCGCCATTCCGTCGACGGGATGTTTCTTACGAAATGTTGAGACGCGGTTTAGCGACTGTTTACGAAGCGAAGGTTGGATCGGAGTTTGGCGGCGAGAAGATGGAGAAGAAGTATCGCAATGCTGAGTGGCGGGCGAAGAAGCGGGCCAAGGGGCTGTGGAAGGATTATCGTCGGATTGGGTCGGGTTGGGAGAGTCCGAGGGAGTATAAGACTCGAATGGGGTTGGGCGATCCTGCTCTTGTTGAGAAGGAAGGGAATGGAAAAGCGAAGAATGCGCGGAAATAGGAGGATAGCGGTAAGCTGGGCTTGTGGTTATGGCTTCATGTATGAGCGATTATTTTCTGTATCGCTGGATTTCTGGCGTTTTCATTTGCATGTGACGAGACTGCACGATTACAATCACATTGTACATTTATGGAAGGGATTCGTGATCAAGGCGAATATTCAAGGATGCTGAATATGATACACCATGCTGTGTTAAACTGTACATACGCTGAAGTGGTGTTACCCCCAACCGCAAATGGGCATTAATGCTTTGATGATTTCTCGGATAATTAGAGAGACGCGAGAAAATAAGTAAATATACAGGCCATGATTCGTTCTCAGCAGAACCGCTGCTCAACTTCAGCAAACAGCTTTGGAGATATTTCGTTAGAACTATTGCCCTCCACGCGGAAGAGACACCGCCGACGGTCATAGTGTTCCAAGAGGGCTTGGCTTGTCTCTTCAAACTTCTGTAGGCGCTGCGTCCATGTATCGAGTGAATCATCCTCTCGCTGTGTCAGCGCCTCGCCCGTGACATCGTCTTTGCCCTGCACCTTGGGTGGATGGAAATCCGTATTATATACCCGCCCCGAGGGCTCATGGACCCATCGTGATGCAATGCGGGCAAGAATCACTGATGGCGGGGTAACCAGGTGCACGACAAAGTTCACTGGCACGAGCTCGTCCAGGCTTGTTGCCTGTGTTGCGGTGCGGGGAAACCCGTCGAGGATGAACGAGGCAGAGGGATCGATTGAGAGAGCCGATGAGGGAGTACCGGCCGGACAAGAAGATGACGAGGATGTGAAAGATGGTACTGGGGATTCTGATTTCGGAAGGAGCCAGCCCTTGGATTTCATATCGTTGGAGATCAAGTTCAAGATCATCGAGTCCGGAACAAGTTCGCCAGACTGCATCGCGGCCTCGGCTTCCAGGCCTGTGTTCGAGTTAGATATAAAGGCCTCATGCGCAATTGCTGCACGGGTAGTGATGTTTCTTACCGAGGGGTGTGCGTCGGCGCACATTCTCTCTCAACAGATCACCCGAGCTGATCGAAGCCAATTGCGGGAATCGGGCTAGCAGTCGCTCGGACTGTGTGCCTTTTCCTACTCCCGGTGCGCCGATCAGAATGATGCGTGCAGCCTTCCGGAGCTGCTTTGTCACGTTGGACATGTTAACTGATGGCGATGTCGAGGACTCGGGGTAGAGGGTTTAAGGTTGCTGTTCCTGGGGAACTCAACGGTTCAAATGTTGTTGGGGGCGGGAGGAACCGCAGAAAGATATTGGACAGAAGAATCAAGACAGCATAATGAATTGGAGAGAAGAGTGAAGCTGGGGTTTAGAGAATAAGCAGTGGCAGATCCCCAGTGATAAGACAGTTGAGAATGTGATTCTGTGGGGGAGCTTGATTCTTTCGGTTGTCGGTGAACGTTCCGAGGGCAACTGGATAAATACTACCTGATGTGGCAGCACGCAGGTTCAATATGATAAAAAACGAGACTACAGCATTGACGTACGAGAGAAGATCAAATGCAATAGCCGTACTCGTATATCGCTCGGTATATAAGCCCTAGGGAGCCTTTCACATGTCTCTGCACATGCACAATGATCTTCCAAGACGCTCAGTTCAGTCGGGGAAATCATCACCCGTGCTCAAGCACCCCATGAACCGGGCCCGGGGCGGAAACCGTATTACGTAAATTACAGGTGATGAAAGTCACGTGATACGGCGCGTGGCACGCGTTCGCGTTTACCAATTTAGTGATAACGGAGAGATCTTGGACATTCGTGTTTCTCGACCATAATACCTTCACCATGATACGACAAGACGCCCATCGGATCGATCCTAAACGACGAGCTGTTATTGACCCCAAGAAAAGGCAGTTTGCTACCCCAACATACAAGCAGCAGGACTATGCCCACCGTCTGAACATCTATGAAACACCTCCTACCGCGGAGATCACCCTCGAACAATTTGAGCAATGGGCCATTGACAGACTGAAAAGTATGCACGCTTGCTGTCACCATTATTTCCTACCTACTAATTCCAAACAGTCCTGGCCGAGATCGAAGCATGCTCTTATCGAAATAAATCTCCCGCCGAGACGGCGACCTACATCACACCTCTTCTCCAAAAGTTCCTGCCTCTTTCCTCCAATACCTCCTCGCCGCAGGGCGCTGCAGATCCTCGTTTGAAAAATGAGCGTCAAAAGGACCACTACTCCCATTTCATCCTCCGTCTGGCCTTTTCGGCCACCGAGGACCTCCGTCGCCGATTTGCTCGCGCTGAGACCATGCTGTTCAGATTTCGTTTCCAGCAGGATGACTCGAGGGAGAAGCGGGCATTCATTGATAGCTTGAATCTTGATTGGGAACCTGTCGGCGATTTTGAGAAGACGGAGATTGCAGAGAGCTTGATTAGCTCGACGCCAGGACTGCGACGACTGGACGATGAGACTTGGTACAAGGTCGACTGGGAGAAGGTTCCTGAGCTGATCGAAAGGCGTTCGGTTTTCCTGAAGAAAGGAAAGGCTTACGTTCCTGGTCGGGAGCAGCTGAGCATGATCATGGCCGAGTTTACCGCTCGCTTGGAGCGCGCACTCGAGGTATGTCTGCAGCAATTGCTTTCTTGATATTTCATGGCTAATTGAATTCTAGCTCACAAGTCGTGCCCTCCCCCGGCTAGACGAGGATGATCGTTTGACGCCCATCCTAAATCACCTTTCGAAGAATTTCGGCAGCGCCGAGTCTGTATACTCGGAAGGCGAGGGATATGTGGACGGAACTCCGATTACGGCCAGCTCTATCGACCAATTGGCCCAACAACATTTCCCGCTGTGCATGAAGAGCCTGCACGTGAACTTGCGCAAGAACAACCATTTGAAGCATTTCGGTCGACTCCAGTACACTCTCTTCTTGAAGGGCATTGGCTTGTCCTTGGAAGAGTGTATTCTGTTCTGGCGTCAGTCGTTCAAGGGCAAGACTGATGACGAATTCAACTCTCAATACAAGTACAATATTCGTCACGCCTATGGTGAAGTCGGTGGAGATGTGAACCGTCGTGGAAAGGGTTATACTCCCTATTCCTGCCAGAAGATTCTCAGCGACTCAAATCCCGGCATTGGCCAGACTCACGGCTGCCCGTACCGCCATTACTCGGTCGACAACCTGGTGGGCTTCCTTCAAGCCACTGGTGTTAGTGACAAAGAGGTCCTGCGTGGTGTGCGCGAGGACGTTGGCAAGATGCGGTACCACATTGCATGCAACCGAGTGTTTGAGGCAACGCACAAGAACGAGATCAAGAGGGTCAAGGAGGATGGATCATGGAGTCAGACTGACCTTGACACAATCGTTCACCCGAACACCTACTTCAAGCGCAGTTTCCTCTTGAAACAGATGGCTAAGGCTCCAAAGGATGCTTGATGGCCTTGTCTCTTCTTCACATGTCAATTTTTCATGAGGTAATGTCGGGGCTGTTTCTAGTTTCATGTGTAATTTTTTCATAGTGGGCGTTTACAGGGAGCATCGGTTGTACAAGCACATCTTGAGCAGGTTTAATGGAGCACTTTGAAGCGCGAAAACAGTATATTCTTTGAAAAACTATGGTATACAGATTGTGGGAGTGTGACCACAGCTGATTCCCAGAGAATCGGAAAGGATCAGAATGACCTCTCAAATCCAGGTGCCCAGCAACGGGTCAAGTCGATCTCCGCTCAACGAGTGGACAACTTTGCCATGGAATGACGAAAGCTGTCGATAATAACATGTTTGCACACATTGTAGGTCGGCGTGAAAATGAAGAAAAGAAAAAGAAGAGAAGAAACTGCGGACGAGCCGAGTTTTAATGATGTTTTGGT
Source organism: Penicillium turbatum (assembly GCA_030762825.1). NCBI lineage: Eukaryota > Fungi > Ascomycota > Eurotiomycetes > Eurotiales > Aspergillaceae > Penicillium > Penicillium turbatum. The sequence goes on along the minus strand of JAUJYX010000003.1, from coordinate 109,090 downwards.
CCGGGAGACGGTAGTGACCAACTGTGCTGCAACCTGGCCTTACTCGCGGACCGGACCTCCACACAACATACTCCTCCATCTCATTCATTCAATCCCTAGCTATTAACGGGGACTCTGCTGTCTTTTGTGATTGGGTTATGCTCCGGGTGGCTCTCTTGCTTAGTTTATTGGAGTAGACCTTAAATCCCGAGGTTTCTGTTTCCCGACTTCTGGCTATCCGCATATACCCCCTCCCTTGGTCAACACAGGACCGAGTACCGCAACACCCGCCAACAAGATGGATTACGAAGCGCTGAAGGACCAATGGAGTGATGTGGAGGATCGCGATGGCATCAGGCTCAGCTGGAACACCTTCCCGAGCACTCGCATGGTTCGTGATTGTGACTGTTCTTTGACCTCCACCGCATCATCCACTGAGACTTGATATAGGAAGCTTCCCGCCTCGTCGTTCCCATCGCCGCCGTCTACACTCCCTTAAAGGAAAAGCCTGATGCTCCATTGCTTCAATATGAGCCCGTTACTTGCAAGCAGCCCTGCCGAGCTGTGCTTAACCCATATGCGTCCGTGACCCGTTGCTCTGATATACACCCCGGACCAGGTGAACTAACTATCGAATAGCACTGTCGATGTCCGCGCACGAATCTGGATCTGTCCATTCTGTCTATCGCGTAACCCTCTCCCTCCGCATTACAAGGACATCACGGAGAACACGATACCGCCCGAACTCCACCCTCAAAGCACGACAATCGAGTACCAATTGGCACGACCGGCCCCTGCTCCCCCGATCTTCGTCTTTGTCGTCGATACTTGCCAGGAGGATGACAGTCTGCAGGCTGTGAAAGATTCGCTCATTATGAGCTTGTCTCTTTTGCCGCCCAATGCGCTGGTTGGTCTGATTACCTTCGGTACAATGGTAGGGAACCCGGATCTTGACACGGCAGGCGACATGTGGTTAACCTTAATATAGGCTCAAGTTCACGAACTCGGCTACACTGAATGCGCAAAGTCATACGTTTTCAGAGGCAACAAGGATTACTCTGCCAAGCAGGTTCAAGAGATGCTGGGCCTGGCCGGTGGCGTGCGTCCCGGTGTTCCTCAGCAACAGCCTGCCCGCCCTCCTCTTGGCCCGGCTGCGCGTTTCCTCATGCCGGTTCAGCAGGCTGAGTTCCAGATCACCAATGTTCTCGAGCAACTGCAGCGCGATCCCTGGCCAGTGGCCAACGACAAGCGTCCTCTGCGCTGCACTGGTGTTGCTCTCAGCGTTGCTGTCGGTCTGCTTGAGACCTCCTTCCAGAACGCCGGAGGCCGCATTATGACCTTCACTAGCGGTGCAGCTACTGAAGGCCCCGGCCACGTTGTTTCGCCTGAGCTGAAGGAGCCTATTCGTTCGCACCACGACATCGACCGGGACAATATCAAATACTACAAGAAGGCTGTCAAGGTAGGTTCTCTCAACGCATAGGCTTATTTCGTTTTCTTGCTAATCCAAGACTAGTTCTACGATGCCCTTGCCAAGCGCGCTGCCAATAATGGCCACATTGTCGATATCTTCGCTGGATGTCTCGATCAAGTCGGTCTGCTGGAAATGAAGAACCTCTCCAACTACACTGGAGGTCACATGCTCCTGACAGATAGCTTCACATCCTCACAGTTCAAGCAATCGTTCGTTCGCGTATTCGACAAGGATGCTAGTGACAATCTCTTGATGGGCTTCAATGCATCACTTGAGGTACTCACAACTAAGGAACTGAAGGTTACCGGTCTGATCGGTCACGCCATCTCGCTCAACAAGAAATCGAGCTCTGTTGGCGAGACAGAGTGCGGTATCGGCAACACCTGCGCGTGGAAGATGTGTGGAATGGACCCATCCTCCAGCTACGGCATTTACTTCGAGATCGCCAACCAGGGCGGTCCAGCTGCTGTGCAGCCTGGTCCTCAACGGGGTGTGATGCAATTCTTGACATACTACCAGCATTCATCTGGGCATTACCACCTCCGGGTGACCACCACTGCCCGCCCCTTGAGCGGGCCTGCGGGTGACCCAACATTGGCGCAGTCTTTCGATCAGGAGGCTGCCGCTGTCCTTATGGCCCGTATTGCAGTGTTCAAGGCGGAGGTTGATGATGGCCCAGATGTCCTGCGCTGGGTTGACCGCATGCTGATCAGACTCTGCTCTCGATTCGCCGACTACCGAAAGGATGACCCGACCTCGTTCCGGTTGGAAAAGAACTTCACCTTGTACCCTCAGTTCATGTTCCATCTCCGCCGTAGTCAGTTCCTGCAGGTGTTCAACAACTCGCCCGATGAGACTGCCTTCTATCGCCATGTTCTGAACCACGAGGATACCGGTGATTCTCTTGTCATGATCCAACCCACCCTCGACTCATACTCTTTGGAACAAGAAGGCGCTCAACCAGTGCTGCTGGACTCTGCTTCTATCCAGCCAGCCCACATTCTCCTCCTCGATACCTTCTTCCACATCCTCATTTTCAACGGTGAGACTATCGCTGAATGGAGAAAAGCCGGATACCATGAGCAGGAAGGCTACGAAAACCTCAAGATGCTCCTTGATCAACCTAAGGAGGACGCAAGGGTTTGTTTCCACCGTCCTTTGGATATATTGCGCTTTCTTACTGACTACTCATCTAGGATCTCATTGCCGACCGTTTCCCTCTACCCCGTTTCATTGTGTGTGATGCCGGTGGTTCTCAGGCCCGTTTCTTGCTGTCTAAGCTGAACCCGTCTACCACTCACACCACAGGCGGCTACGGTGGCGGTGTCTCATCGCAGACGATCTTCACTGACGACGTGTCACTCCAGACATTTATGGACCATCTTATGAAGTGAGTTGTCCTTTTATCTCGGGTATAGACTTTCATGCTAACTCTTCTTCAGACTTGCTGTATCTGGAACCAGCTAGGTGTGATGAATCAATGGCCATGAGAGCAAGGGCGGTCTGTCATCGACCCTCGGGTCTTGTGTATCTTTAGCGGTGATTTTAACTCCTTTGACGCGATATAGTAGTAGATTGAATGGATTGATACCATGATGTGGAGATTCCGATCACAATCTTGTGCATTACCTCTTCATAGAAATTGGTGGAGCTCTTAATTACATGTAGTGGTGGGGCTTGAACTGCGAGCCTAAATCAAATGCCGAAACGGGCAAGCATCCCGAATTTCGATAAGGGCTATTATTCTCACGTGATGGGCCAGTCATACCCTATGTCCCGATTAAGCCACTCGCTTAGTTGAGCAAGTGTGGGCCGCGCTAGCAGCGCGAGTCTTCAAGTTAATTTTCTGCTCCTTTCCTTTCTCCTTCTCCAACCATCCTCTTCGACAACCAAGGAAGATCGACTACCTTTCGCACTCGCCATGCGTAAGTATCATCTACTTGGCTTTATGCAAGATGGCGACTAACATTCCCTCTGATCAGCTCCCAAGTTCGATCCCAATGAGGTGAAGATCATGTAAGTGAAGATATCCGCAGCTCCTTGGACTCAATCGAGCAGTATACCGCGAACAAAAACCTAACAATTGTTGCTTCTAGCCACCTGCGTGTGACTGGTGGTGAGGTCGGCGCTCAGTCCGCTTTGGCCCCCAAGATCGGTCCCCTCGGTCTGTCTCCCAAGAAGATTGGTGAAGACATCGCCAAGAACACTGGCGACTGGAAGGGTCTCCGTGTCACCGTCCGCCTGACCATCCAGAACCGTCAGGCCGCCGTCTCGGTTGTGCCCTCCGCTTCCTCCCTCGTCATCAAGGCCCTCAAGGAGCCTCCCCGTGACCGCAAGAAGGAGAAGAACATCAAGCACTCCAAGTCTATCCCCATGGATGACATCATCGAGATTGCCCGCACCATGCGCTCTCGCTCCATGGCCAAGTCTCTCCAGGGTGTTGTTCTTGAGATCCTCGGTACTGCTTTCTCCGTCGGCTGCCAGGTCGATGGCCGCAGCCCCAAGGATGTCTCCGACGATGTCAAGGCTGGCGAGATTGACAGTGAGTTTAACCAATGGCTTCCAGGGTCGAGTCAATACTAACAATGCTTACAGTTCCCGAGGAATAAATTATTCGCTCTCGAATGCTCACAAAAGAGGAGGCCTATCTGATTTCTAATGCGTGCTCTCTTAATGCTGAGATGCTGAGAAGCTAGTTGCAGAATACGAATGGTTTACCAAACCAACAAAATATTCATGAGTCATGACCTATGATACCTTTCCTAATTCGCGAGTGTCCAATTGGAACAAATTGATCAGCTCGCTGCTTGTTCTTTTCTCGTTTCCTCCGGTTGTATTCCTCCATTCTTTTTTTCGCGTTCTACCTCCTTTCATGATACTCTTCGCCTTTCCCTGTGGCGAGGAGCATACTGGAAGGCTATGCCCGGCGCAGCCGACAGTCCGTCTTTGGATGGAACCCTCACAACACTCTGGCCCTTACTGTTCTTTCCCTACGGGGTTTGATCATATCATAACGTGGTATAGGCTTATTTTAAGTGAGGAAGAGAAAACCAGTCCCATTACTCACCGCGGTATCCTTGGAGCTTGCTTCGTGGGTACAGTGGTCCATACATCGGGTCTACATCTCTTCGCAGATGCTATTTATTTGTCTGCTCTCGTAGGCCGTAGATCAGTTAGCTACAACAATACATCATTCGATCAGTGCCGTGTCTCCTCCATTCTTCAAACATTATAGTAGTGTCTATTTCTATTTTCATTGACTTGTCGATATACCCAGACCCCTACACTGGCGGTGTATGACCAAAGTTCTCAACGACAATGTCTTGACATCAAGCCAGGCCATCCTGCATGCGGGCTGCCAGCATGCATATGTATAAGTGTACAAGCCGTATCAGGCGATCTGAGATCTGATTCGCTCACTGAAGCTGAAAGATGAGTTTGTTCTCAAGCTTGTTAAACATTGTCGTGAAGCGCGAGGCTTAGCTTTCTCGGGCATAAAGACAGAATTGTGGTAATGTGTTGCTTACTCGGAGCGCTTTCTATGTCTCCCTTTTCCATGAGATGTAGGTATTCCTCTGAGGGTCGGGATTCCTCGGCCAGACTGATTCTTTGGATATTTTGTGACTGCGGCTAGTAGCCTTTTCAATACACGGGCATTGAACCTCGTACATGTAGTCTAGGACTTGCTGCTGAGTGTCCTCCACGTCGAATGCCAGTTTTTTTCGCCATTTTATAGCAGACGTGTGAGAAAGAGATCTATACATATATATTACCTGCCACCTGGTGCTTAGACACTTGGCATGTTGGTCGGATTTTCATGTTGTCGATGACTTCCACTAGTTTGGTAGTGTTGGAAGCTTGGTGGAATATATATTTCCCGAGTGAACAAAGTCCCTCCACGACAACGATCTACTCTATGTACGTACCTACACAAGGATTCCGAGCTTGGATTTCCTTGACTCCACGTCACACCAAGTCTGCGAATAGCCAGCCCTGCGATGCGTTTGAACCTTTTTCCCATTCGGAGTCTGAAACATCCCAACGGCCGCTACACCAAACAGGGGCCCCTCGAGCCAACCAACTCGTATCCGGGCCCCGGCGCACCAATGAGAATTCATACACGAGATGTAATATGTATTTGTTGGCTATAGGTCGTCTTGAAGGTTTTAAGTGGGATTTCAAAGGGCCTGTTTCATTGCTCACCGAGTGCCATTCGAGGTGTTCATGTTGTAGGTAACAGATAAACGATGTACATAAGTATGTTGTAGTATTAGGAAAAATGTAGAATGAGAGACAAGATTGATGCCTAGCAATAATCTTAGCGGGTAGGGACTCCACCGATGATCCTCGTCCATTCTCATCAAAAGATATGCATGCTCATCCACACCGAGTGGGGGCTGATCCATGATGTGCCCTGCTACGAGCTGTGTTTGGTCGACGAGTTTGGAACAAGTGTGATGTGATATTTGGATCGAATGGAGGGGGTTCGGATACTAAGTGGAGATATTTAGATATTTTCTTATGATATTTTGCTCGTGCCCCTGCTTGCTGGTCTTTGACCTTCTTTGTTTTTCTTTATTTTGCGAGACTGGAGTTTTCTTAGGAGAAAAAGATCTCCAAAAAAAAGGTGTAGTTCTGCCTGGTCTAGGCTACTCATACATAGACTATACCAATCAAGCTGGAGTGGCTGTACTACCCGACCCGCATTTGTACAGGAACGTTGTGCAGGCCAAGAAAGGATGCGACACACAGTGGGGGTGTTGGCCGATCTTTGCGACCTATGACATGGGCGATCGTGGAAATTTGCGGTGGAAAAACAAGTCTATTGAAGGAGGGTGTCGAAGGTTTCGAACATTCCCCATTGCGACCATGTCTTTCGGATGGCGTTGGGGGACTTGATGGCGTAGGTATGGATGTGCAGAATGAGTTGTATGCTGTAAAAAGAAGACATGCTGGTCAAACGGTGAATGTTGGAGATAAAAGGCACGAGATGGCCTTCTGGGAGAGTCAATGCATGATGTGTCTATGTACATCGTATCTTGTATATCTGGGAGTTAGCAAGGAGAAGAGATACGAATCAAAGCTCAATAATAAAAGCATAGCCCAAGGCTAAGAAATGACTGCAGGGATTGTACTGGGTATGCTGGCGAGCAACCCCAGAATAATCCCGGATAGGCAAAAGATCGGAGACAGATGAGGCGGCAACCCTGGAAACAGGGGGCCTGTCAGAAGGGACAAGGGAGAACAATTGAGGTGTGGCTGCAGGAGGGCGGCTATGTAAGTAGAGCAGGGTGGTGATAGTATACATATAGGGAAGTTGAATGATTTGAATCACATTTGAGATATGTTAAGTTGTAAGTACAAAATTCCGCAATACAAAAAAAAAAAGAAAAAACCAAAATTGAAGGTTCAGCTAAGTTCACCGAACGGGACTTGGGGCGTCACCAGTTCATTAGTCGCCGTGATGGAACCAATGACTCCACTGCATTGAGAGTTTCAGAGGGTTCAGCCGTTGGATCGAGTGGGACTAGTGGAGATGGGAATATTTTTACATTTCAGAGGGAGGAATTGCAGTGAACAGTATTATATATACATTGTAAGTGCTTATAGCATCGATACATATACCTAGAGAGTGATAGACCAGTCTACTACTGTGTATTAAAGCATCTACAAGGTGTATACAGTGCTTGTATCTTATACCTTTGACTCTAACTTTCCCTATTTCATCTGATACCTGATTTTTATATTCACATCTCTTCTTTCCCCCCCCCCCACCTGAATCCACCGTGTCTACCGTGTCCACCTTACCGACCATCAACTTTGTTCTTCTCAAGTCGATCTCTTTCTCTCTGTGAACCTCTTCCCTCTTTTAATTTCCACTATAATCCTACAACATACAACATAACACCTAATATAATTCAATCGGATGTCTCCCTGATCCATAATTAATCCAACACCCCACCCCCCCCTCGCACTGCCAAGATCCTCTTTTATTGGCCGACCGTCTCGGACACCAGCATCGTGAGCTGGACATTCTACAACTTAGTCTCCCTTGCTTCGCGGATCTCCCTTTTTCTTTATTCTCTTTTTCCTACTTCTATCGGTCTCATTACACATACCTCCTGTTCCACATTTCGATCGATGACGATATTCTAAAAAAAATCCAAGGAACTCTTGGGTTTGCGCGAACTGGAAACAGAACTAGCCGCACTGGCTGAACTTCATCGAACTGCCGCTGACTGGGTTCACATAATGAGGTGTCGGAAACGATTCAAGGATGCTACTTGATTGTGAACTCCATTGACGTGTTTGAGCCTTCCCCGGTAACCCCTTGTCGCTGGTCGGCCTCGAGGTATTCCGATCCCGTCCTTGGATCAAGAGAGAAAAGATGTTTCCGACCGTCGCTCCGTTTCCATCGGTCCAACCGCACCACCGCATACACCACCATCCCACCGAATCCCTTAATCAGTCCATTTACGATGCCAACGACCCGAACCTCGCCGTTCCTCATGACCCCTCCAAACCCTTCTTTAATCTGACATCACGATCGCGCCTCCAGCTACCCCATCCCGTCCAACGTCTCGATTCCCGCGATGGCCCCGGCTCTAGATCCAGCGCAAATGTCGCGGAACATACCCTGAGGAGGAAAACCCCTAATGGAACTTTGGCTGCGGGGTACGATGGAACCCTTGGCGATACCATCCAACTACCAGCAAACAAGCACATCTTGGTGTCGCCGATGGAATCAGGCCAGTTTCTTTCCCCTCAACCAGGGATGCAGCCAGAGAGTTGGAAGTCCATGATGGACCAGTCGGCCACCAAGCAAATGAACTTTCCCCCAGTTTTCAAGAATGACCCCGCAGGCAATGCAATCTCTGGAGAAATTGTTCAAGATGCGAATGGAACAAGCTGGGTCCGTCCAGTCAACTATCCGCCTGGAGTGGACTCTATGTTGAACCAAAGCCTGCCGCTACACGGATCCCAGCGAGTTTTATTACAGAATGGGCAGTATGTGCCCACGGTTTTACCGGCAACCCTCCAGTCGTGTCTAGGACCAACTGCTTCTGCGGGTACGGGACCCTTCGGCCCATATTGGCCAGATGGGGTGTATATTCCATATCGTCCTGCTGCATTCCGTGATGCGCGTTTCGAAACTCCAACACCCTTTGGAAAGCAGCCAAGCCAATCGCTTTATGACATTAACCAGCCAGTCTTTAACCAAGCCCAGGTTCCTCTGGGAGGCTCCGCAGAGCCGGGACTTGCATGGGGCCACTCTATGCCCGGTCTGCCTACACAGGAACTCTTGATGAAACCTCATTTCCCACCACGCCACTCTGACCAACTACCCTTCCACACCCGAGTGAACCGTCCCCCATCAAACTTTCCGCCGCAGCCACTGAGCAACGAGTCAAATGCTTGGTCAGGTCGTCCACCGGTTCATGGATTCCAATCTCCAGGCCCTGCAGCAGCAGTAAACGCGGAATTCAAGGAGAAAGTCCTATCTTGGGCCCATGGGGTCTATGTTGACCTCCTCGCAACCATCCATCAGGCCCGCCGCAACAGCGTCTCCAATGGCAGTGCCGAGGGCCATAGCCGATTCTTAAAACCGAGCATATACCCCAAGCCCCCACGGCAACCGGGCTTGGACTTTTCACAAGCCCCTCCTCCTGACCTTACCCGCCACAACAGTTACCCATCAAGTCAATATGACCTGCAACGCCAGAAAGCCCAGGCCATGGGTAGTCATAGGTCTAATGATCCGACACGTCCTACACTTCTTTCACGACCCCAAACCCGCCGCCCATCCTTGAACCAATTCGCCCACAACAGAGGCTCAGATACTCACATGCTTGGAATGCGAGACACGGGCTATTCTCCGGGCGTGTCCCCTTTTACCCGGGCTCGTGGCTCTTTGTTCAATGAAGGCTCGCCCATGTCTAATGCCGCGTCTGCCTTGGACATGTTGTCGCACTTATGTGGGGAAAGCCACTGGGAGTGGATTGATGGAATGCTTCTTGGAGGCTGCTTAGCCTATGGCTTAGGTGATTATCACAAAGCCTTGCGATGGAACAACAGGATCATCGCCCGTGACCCGACGTGAGTTTTGATCCTCGGTTCTGTTATGAATAGAAACTAATTACACCAGACATGTGGAAGCTATCTCTAACCTCGCAGCCACCCTTTTGGCACTCGATCGCCGAGAGGAGGCGTCGCAACATTGGCTGCGCGCCGTGAAACTACGACCGAGTTTCTTCGAGGCCGTGGAACATTTGATTGGCTTACTGTGTAATAGCCACCGATGCAAGGAAGCCGTCAACATCATTGATTTTGTTCAGAGTTCACTCCGTCATCCACAAGATGGCGATTGTTTCAAGACAGATGAGCACGCCAGCGAGCCTGAAAGTGATGCTGAGAGCAACGTGTCTGATGTGTGCATGTACGATAATGCCTCTTTCGAGTACGACGATGACATGGGACGAACACAGGGGATTGAGCCCTGCTCACCTGATGTCAAACCACTTGGATTTGCAACCAGTGGATATGCAATCCCAGGAGCGGAGAACGGCAGAATGCTTGCTTTGGTTCATGCAAAAGGTAACATGCTTTATGCCCTTGGTGACAATGCAGGCGCCGCCGCCGCCTTCGAGGACGCAGTTCTTATCGCTGCAGGTCGAAGGCGCCATGGCATTCAAAGCATCATCAAACAGATTTTCGCTGCTTTCTCTGGCGGTGCGAGCAATGGATATCCGCAAACCGAGCATGAGTCTCAGGAGAGCATCCTACTTTATCCTGACAGAGCACTCAAGACCGCCCGACTCGTTTTCCAAGGAGGTGGCATGCCGCCAGGACTCCAATTCGTCGCCGAGGGGATCTCTCGCAATGCAGCCACTTCCACCACCAGTAATGCCCTCCTTTCGCTGGCGAAAATTTACCAGGATGGCATGTCCAACGGGGGTTCTTCAGGAGCACCCAGATCATCTTCTCCTGGTGTCCGAGAGATTTTGGCTCTCTATTATCTTTCTCTTTCCTTGCAACCTAGCCCATCCACTGCCAATAATGTGGGTATCTTGCTAGCTGGTATTCAAAACAATCCTCCGGCGAAAGGCTTAGTGCGTCCGAATGGGGAGACTCAGCACCCGGACGTTCCAGGAGTTATGCCTGGTAGTGGGATATCCTTGGCCCTGGCTTATTACAACTATGGCTTACAGCTCGACTCGCGACATGCCCATCTCTATACCAACCTCGGTAGCCTACTTAAAGACATTGGACAACTTCATGCTGCCATCAAAATGTACGAACAGGCGGTTCTGTGTGATGGCAATTTCGACATCGCTCTCGCAAACTTGGCAAATGCCGTCAAGGATAGTGGCAAGGTCAACGATGCCATCGTCTACTACAGGCGCGCTGTCAAAGTCAACCCCGATTTCGCCGAGGCTGTTTGCGGATTGGCAAATGCCTTGAACTCTGTCTGCAACTGGGTTGGCCGCGGTGGCATTTCCAACGCCCGTGGCTTCCGCGACCGATGGCACGTTGATGATAAAGGGGAGCTTCGAGATTCACTTATCACTGACGTTGGCTCTGGATGGATCAAGCGTGTGGTTGACATTGTCGACCGACAGCTCAAGGAAGGCGAATATTGGGGCCGTGGCGTGTTATTGACTGGGAACACAGCGGAGCAATTGTGCCTGCAATTAGCTCCCGCTCTGGTGTCTACACGATTTGCTTCTAGCCAACGGATGTCTTTGGCCAAGCTATTCGAGTCATGGGCCGGACAGAAATGGGAAGGGTCTCGAATTGTACGACTCATTGAGCGAGCTATCCGATCACTTACCTGGCAGTGGTATCAAGATCGATATGTCTACGGCAAAGATTATCCTGCTTCCAAGTACCGTCGACCCCAACTACCTGCAGGTCTTTCCTCACCGAACGCTCCTACTGTTTTACCTTTCCATACCTTTACGTCTCCCCTGTCAGCAAAACAAATCCGTCAAATTTCTCAGCGCAATGGACTACGGATTTCGACATCTACTCTACGACTGCCGTGGCTTCCCTCTACCGTTTTCCCTCCACCTTCGCCGCCTACTCCATATCTTCGAGTTGGCTATGTGTCATCGGACTTCAATAACCATCCTCTTGCACATTTGATGCAGTCTGTGTTTGGATTGCATGACCCATCCCGTGTCAAGTCATATTGCTACGCTACTACCTCCAGCGACAAATCAGTGCATCGTCACCAGATTGAGAAAGAGGCTCCCGTGTTTCACGATGCCAGTGGATGGCCAGTTGATCGTTTGGTTCAACAAATTGTTGCGGATGGCATCCACATCCTGGTGAACCTAAATGGCTACACACGGGGAGCTCGCAACGAGGTCTTCGCTGCACGGCCGGCCCCTATTCACATGTCATTCATGGGCTTCGCAGGCACCCTCGGTGCTGAGTGGTGCGACTATATCCTGGCCGACCAGCTCTCTATTCCGCCGGAGACCCTGAGTCCTGGACGACGCACTACACGGATTGAAGACCGTCTCCTAGAACCAGACAATGGCGAGGAACTTCAGGATTGGGTTTACGGAGAGAAGATTGTTTTCACCCGCGATACCTTCTTCTGCTGTGATCACCGACAGAGTGCCCCCGACGCGAGCGAAAAGCACGTTACATGGGAAGAAGAGCAAATCCGGCGCTGGAAGATGCGCAAAGAGCTATTCCCCAATCTGAATGACGGCGCTATCATCTTGGGTAATTTCAATCAGTTGTACAAGGTCAGTTTATGGCCCCTTCTCACCTCAATTTACTCCACTAACCCGCTTCCAGATTGAACCAACAACATTCCGAACATGGCTGCGCATATTGGCGCGAGTCCCCAAGGCTGTTCTCTGGCTCCTCCGCTTCCCAGACACAGGCGAACAAAACCTCCGAGACACCGCCAAATCCTGGGCTGGTGAAGAAATAGCATCCCGGATCATCTTCACGGATGTAGCCCCAAAGAACACACATATCGCGCGAGCGAAGATCTTAGACTTGTTCCTTGACACGCCAGAATGCAACGCCCACACGACGGCTACTGACGTCCTCTGGAGCGGCACCCCGCTCCTCACCCTACCGCGCTACAAATACAAAATGTGCTCTCGCATGGCGAGCAGCATTCTCAGCAGTGCGCTTCCCAATACCGAGGCTGGGCAGCATGCCCGCGAAGATCTCATCGCCTCGTCGGACGAAGACTACGAGAGTAAAGCTATTCGTCTATGTCTGGATCTGCACTCTGGTCTTGAAGGTCACTCGCGCGGCCGGCTGGTAGATATTCGACAGATGCTGTTCCGGGACCGTTACAAGAATAAGCTCTTTGACACAACGCGCTGGGTGCGTGATTTGGAGGATGCTTATGAGGCTGTCTGGGCGCAGTGGGTCAATGGCGAAGAAGGCGATATCTGGTTATGATGAGCACTGCGAATATACCCCTTGAGCGATTTTTTTTTCTTTTCCCTTTCCCTACTTCACTTCTTTTCTTCCTTTGTCTTTGCATATGGGTCTCATTTACTTATTCCCTGCTATCCCCAGCCCTGGGTTTCGGGCTGGGCCGTTTGTGTAATGAAATTACTTGTTGCATTTGGTGTTTTATGCGTACATTGGGAACATACACGAAAGTGAAGACCTGTCGGATATCTTGGGCAGGCGTTACTCTCTTGAATGTGTACTTTGGGCATTCTAGGTTTCGAGGACATGTAGGCTTTGGGATCTCGCTGAAATAAACTGAACAGCAGAGCGATTCTACCTTCCACAACCTATATCAGTGCAGTTGGCCTACACCGTTTCCAAGGTATCTTTTTGTGTCAATGATCAAAAGAACAAAAAGAACAAAAAGAAAAAAAAACATACAACAGTGAGGATTCGCTGGTGGTCACCCACCCAACTACTAACTCACCGGCGTGTGGCTTAAGTACGGCTGAGCGGACGGGAAGCCCTGTTTTCCACACCCTATGGTCGTATGTACTGGATAAAGAAGTGAGCAGAATCATATTCGATGTGCTGGGTGTTATGTAGTGAGATAAACGGGTGGTTACCGGGCTGCCATAGCACGGGTTATAGGGACCTTACGGCAATGCAGCTTCAAATCATATAAATCCTTTCGGTGTAGCTGCTATACTACTTTCGTGTACTAACTAGATCATGACCCAGGACACACTTTAACGTCTAAAAAGATGCAAAAATAAGTTTGCAATCCGGTTGAACAACGCACGATGACATCGTACATCCTGGAATATGGTGCGCTCTATACCCCCTATGTGGAAACAGTGCAGCCCCTATAACCCTGTTGCTGATCCGTACCTTACCTCAACATCCAGTAGAGTTGTCCGTCTTAGCCGTCGCTCGCAATCTAAGACATTCGTCAACATCCTGAGACAGCCGAGGGAGACAACCAAGGGTAGTATGAATCAAGATTCTGCCCTGACCGGTCTGAGCACACGTCTATCTACGCAACCGTCTACAGCAGTCATATCCCGACGTCACACATCTCCATAATTCCGAGATCTCAGCTCCGTGCTCGACAACACCTTCTTCCCTTCAACGTCTACCTTGCACTAAGTACCAAAGACCAACAACCCAATCCTAAGCCACCAGGCACCCGTTATACCCACCTCAAATCCAGGTCTAGGTCTAGATCCACAAATTAAGCCCCGAGAACTCACAGCCCCATCAAAATGCACGCGTGACAGAAGCCGAACCAGGATATCCGCAGATAAGCAGCCCACGCCACGCCACGCCTTCGGCCCCGTTACGCATTGTACAGGCCACCGGACTGAAACAGCGACTGAGACTGGGTAATGGAACGGGCGTAATGGAACGGGCGTTAGACATGGACCGGTGGTCATGAACCATACCGACGTCTATCCCTACACTACGTGCTTCAGTGCATGTACATACGTACTCCCGGTCGATACAGCATGGCAGTAATACCCTGTGAATCGCAGTGCTCGCGCCCCTCCAGGGGAGATAGGAGATGCGCGTATCCGGCTTCGTGTCTGCAGGTTGCCAGTTATGATTCCCACATGGTTTTGTGCGTGGTTTCAGGGTTTCGGCGTGCTGGACGTGGATTGAATTCAGGGTACGTGTATTATTGCAAAGGTGAATTAGACAGATTTTGCACACTTTGAATTATCAACAGGATAGAAAAATCAACAGAATAGATAAATGTAGTAATGCCAAAACGAAGCCACAGGCCTTGATATGTACATGTACACGTAATGATATAGGATACTTTAACCGACGAAGATCAGATATACAATGCATATCAAGGCGTCGATGATCAACCGAGAACCCTAAATGGATGAGCCTTTTAATCAAACAGCCAAAAAGCCTTACAAGCAGTAATAACAGAAAACATCATAACTCAACGCTTTTAGCAAACCCTGAATTCCAAACAAACAAGGATACCCCTCGCACTCATCAAACTGACCCACCCCATCATCAAAACGTGAAAAAGAAACAAATCTCCAAGAAAACATCCCTTGCATCAACGGCCCTGTCTCAAACCGTTCTCAGCCAAGTAAGCCCGCTCGCTTCGCAACGCCCACGAGAGCAACAGGCACCACCCAGCCTTGCCCTGTCCTGCCCCGGACCCGACCTGCCCATGTGCGGTGTCATATCGCCTAGCCCCGCTAGCTATTCTACTGGAAATAATCCGATAGTCCGTGAATCCTTGGATGGTTCCTCCCCACCGCACCTCCGGCTTGGATCGTGTGGGATTGCTGAGTCGGTTATGGAGCGATGTGACTGGTGTGGCGTGCGCCGGGGACGATTTGAGGCGTTGGATCGGTCGATTAGCCGCTGAACGAGTGTGGCTGTTTTTTTACATGGAATACTACATGTATATATGTCTAGGGAGATGAGTTGTGGCTTGTGATAAGTATTCATTATGACCGATATCTATATCGAAGTACATATATCAACATCGTCATCAGTTTATCCCGATTACCTACAACGTTGTAGGTATGCAATTCGCGGGGGAAGATCATCCATGCTAATATCGATTAAAATTAATATGTACAGAACCAATCTGATCCTCGATTAGCTCTTTGTACGAGAGAGGGAGCACCACTCAATCCATGGAAATATGTTCCTGCTTACCGGCGCTAACAACGAGCTAACTTGGAACCTTGGAACCCAAATTACCCAAATTACCCAAATTCACGTGAACTATCTGAGGACTAATTGATTAATCCCCAGCTTCAGATGGATTATTTGCATGTTTGTGATCCATGGTGATCAGAAAAAGCCACATCTAGGAATTCCGATACTCAATTTTCGGACTCGAGACTGGGATCCGAATGTCGGCGCCACAGGGCATTATCTATTGATTGCCTCGCCTCGCTGAGATAGCCTATTGGGGGAATAAAGCCCTGGAGTAGTGGCTTAGTTACGCCTCTGATAATGAGGTTCTCGGGTTTTGCAGGACTAAGTGTGTGAATCATGTCTATTGTTCATTTCATTCACTATTCGCCCCTGAAATGCGGCTCAGATAGAACATTGAATTAAAAGGTACTACCGGGGCCTCTTCGGTGTACATTTCTCTTGATGGTAAATATACATATGGTTAGCTCTGCGGAGAATGTTCGGGCTTTAGGCAGGAAATCAAGCTGCTAAGGTATTTGCCGTTCGCAAAGGAAACCACTTCAATCTCCACTCTGACCACGGCTCCTCCGGGCTTATGCAGGTGTCTGGAAAGAGAGCTGCCATGGCCATGAGGAAGGCAAGGTTTATGCTGTTTTCAAACGGTTTCAGGTTTTCGATTTCGAAGGATCCATCCATAGGCAAGCATAATACCCCGTCATAATGAACTAGTCTGAATTCGAATTACTGGGATCTTTGTATAAACCAGGGGTCCTCTAGCGATTGAGTTTTGACCGGATACATAAATAGGGTTGGCCCATTGTGAGTTGGATTTGTTGGTTCTTGGGTTTTATCGTCGTTTTCGGGAGGGAGATAGTAGATTATATCGATGTATAACTATTGTAGACTACCAAATAGTGATTAGGTTGTATATTGTTAATACGTACTACAATTATTCGCGGCCTTGGGTCCTTGCACTGTACTCCCGGCTCTAGAAGCTCCAGACTTAGGGATCTTCAAGTTATCGTGGAGCGGGGCCTCCAGATGGCCCGTTCTCATCTTCATTCTCCAGACGTATATGTTATCGAAGGCTGACGCTTGAGCACACCTAGACTTGCAGATCGTATACCACGATACCTCCATACGGAGCAGGTTCCCGTCGATTCCCAGGTAGGTTCAACGGTGGACCCGTACACCTGATGTAGTTGGTATTGAGATAAATCGATAACATGAAAGTCAATTCAAATCGATGTGTGACAGTCTGATCTTTCTAGGGGCTAAGAGTAATGTACATCATCTTGTGTGACAGCATAGACCCAAACGGTTTCCCACAGATCGGGCACCATGGGAGTGGTCCCCGACATCTGAAGCCCGAGAAGGTGGCCCACCAATCAGTGTCTTAGCTGTGGTGTCATGGCCTTGGAGTAAATCCAAATTCAAATTCAAATTCCAAATTCAAATATCAAGGGAATTCAAAATTCATCTTTTCCATGCAAGTGGCATGACTATGTACAACTTGGCTGTACTGTAAACCCCCGGAGAGGTTGGATTAATTCCTTAGA
Organism: Penicillium turbatum; assembly: GCA_030762825.1. Classification (NCBI taxonomy): domain Eukaryota; kingdom Fungi; phylum Ascomycota; class Eurotiomycetes; order Eurotiales; family Aspergillaceae; genus Penicillium; species Penicillium turbatum. The sequence goes on along the minus strand of JAUJYX010000003.1, from coordinate 91,969 downwards.
CTTCCCTTGTTTTTTTTACACTATGTATCATGTGTCGATGGAAGGAGTAACTACCCAGTATGTATGTTGTAGTTGTACTCCCGTCGTATAGGACTCTGCTGCACCTGTGTCGATGATGCAACATATCACAAAGGTACAACACATTGCCTAAACGGGTAAAACCTTGGGACCACTAGAGCTAATGTCCGGGTGTCAATGAGTCAATAATGAAAATCGGGAACAATGGAGATCATTTTACAGCTATACATGGTAGTTTTTCCCTACAACATAGCTTTTATGTAAGCGGAAGCAATTGAAACCCGAAAGCCCATACGATATATTGCCACGTGACTCCGGCAAAAAGGGGCGGTGCTCGGGCCTCGTCGAAGCCATGCGGCAGGCCCGACAGTCAGGAAGCAGCTGCGAGACCGTTCGCTCCACTTTTACGGGTACCCCGAGCTTCCAATTCACTTGGTCGACCGTTCGTTGTTAATTGTGATATTGAGGCCCTACCCTAATGGTTCTTGTTGTTTAGTATATTTCAACTACAATTGATCCGTCTCTCTTTCTATCTGTCTATATCAAATACATACTGCTTTGCTTCCCTTATATGGACCACAAGTACAAACCCCGATCTAAACTCGAGTGCACGAAACTACGTGATCAGCGGTGATCCTTGCACGCCGACAGGGATTTATCTCAAATACTTGCCGTGTCTTTGATTGGCGAACGGACAGGGGGAGGGGGGCACAATAGTCTCCTCTGAGTAAACGGCAAACAATGCAAATTCGAAAGAAAAAAGAAAAGAAAAAGAAAAGAAAAAGAAACTAAAAAGTGACAGGTCCAATCTCGGGTACACCCTAGTCGATGTTGCATTCCAGGACGACGGGTTCAACCTTTCAGCAACGGTTTTCCCAGGAGTATGGAAATCCGATCTAGTTGTCCACACGAGGACTGTCCACATGGCGACACAAAAGGTCATGGGTGTCTCTTATTCTGGCTTGTTTCACAACCCCTCCCATACCTAAATGAAACCAGAGAAACGAAAAGGGGTAATTGATTAAGGTCTCTCCACATTCTTTCTTTCAATGCTATAGATAGCCTTGTTTAAACTAATCTACATAGACGCAGTGTATGAATATCTTGATTAGTCTTTTCCCCTTCCCCAGTGACATCGTAGAATAATCAAATGATCATAAAAATTAAAGATTTAGGAGAGACGCCCATACCCGCCTATCCTTAACCGAGCTGGCGGTCCCACTTACAATGACAAATACTGGGGGGCCAATCATCTGCTTAGCGCATGCATGTAAGGTCTGAAGTATTTAACCTACAAATTGCTTTCGTATGGTATTTTTTGATTTCCCCTACACTATCGTCTCTGTGTTTGAACAAATAAAAGCAAAAAAAGGTGTGGCTTGCGCTTAAACGGTTTCCACGGGTGGAGATCACAGCTGCGACATGCCTAACGAGGTAGTCTGGAAACTTCGCACACGTCGATCCCTCCTTCGATCCAGATCTCGCCCTCTGATGCATCCGTTTCTGCTTGGTACACCAGTGATTTAGACTGGAAATAGTCTGTGGACTGTGTTGAGAAGACGGGAAACAGGTTGACCTATACTTGCTCCTTGTGCTGTTAGGGTCTAGTGGCGGTCGTTACCAGATATATCCAGATTGCTGGGACTAAGAACGTCACGTCCCGTGTCTATGCCAATACTTTACAACATAGTCAAATATGAGTACAACTGTGGATAGTACTACATTGCTCCCTTCGCTACGACGTAAGCGATCTTTTTTAAATGATATTTTTTCTTATGCCCCTGCGGCATCATGGAGATCCACGCTCAACTGTCAGTGACAGGTGGCAGGTGGCCCATGCGGGCGTTTACCTATTCCAATTGATCCTTAATTGGATTTTCGAAATACTACCACAATTCACATTCAATTCCTTTGGCGAACTCGAAGAGGTCTCCAAGGTGGTCTGTAACCAGGGAAGCAAATATCACGTTCCATGGTTCTAACGGTTCAATGCCATATGGCATTATCCGTGGATAGGCTGCAAGGCACCCGTGGACATAACATAAATATGCAAAAACCAATAGTATCAGCACCAAGACAGGGAATATCCATTGGAATATGGAATCTGAAATCCAAACGAAGAATACCTAAGAAATAAGAAATAGACCCCCAATCTGGGTCTTCAGGGATAGCTCGGTGTTGTTCGGGGGTCGAAGCTTCCTGTCATCGCACGGAGGCACCGCTTTTCCCCATACTATTGAAACCAAAACGGTACAAATTCAAATTTCTATATCTTCACGCAAATTTGTCAATGATAACCCACGGACTCCACTGTAGATCATCAGCAGGGCGAAGTTAGAAGAGGAACGCCGATCGAGCCAATGAAATGTCGGAGTTGACCGATTGCACATGGATCGGGAGACCATCGAGCTTGGAAGTGTTGTGCATGGCTGGCTGAGTGGGAATCTGGGACGTCTAACCGCTTGTCACTTTTTCGGAAGCTAGATCTGCCCCTGGCTGCTTTTGGCTTTGGATTTGACCCCTTTCTAGCCACAGGTGTGCATGGGCCATAGTACCATGGTAGGATATTGAAACATCCATGGATATTGTTTAATAGTACGTACAGAACATAACCTTGGAACATATAGAAGATACCTAAATCATGGAAGTATAGAAGGTCTAAGATTGTTATTAGAGACTACTATGGTTGTATCAGGAATTATTCGGTGCCTTTTTCTACCACAACCTTGGGATTCAAACAAAGAGAGCATTTTGAACAGAAAAGAAAATAGAAAATAAACCAAAAAGGAGTTAGCGCCATGATTTGGAATTCCAGCAACGGGGCACAGGGTCGATCACTCCGATCGCTGTTTTACGCGTCTTTCCTCAGCCCGAATTCCCGGTACTGAAGATCCTAACGGAGCATTTTTCCACACCCCACGATCTATAGATTACAATAGTCTGTATTTTTGTTTATCATTTATTTCACATTTAACCTGTATTGTTCCGAACTGTCAGCTCCGAGATCTTGGATCGTGATCTCCATAGCGGGACCTGGGTTTTTTTTTTCTGTTGGACCCGTCCGCGTGGTACTTAAGTCTTGAGGTACCTCCAGGGCTAACCAGGTGTTATATCATACTTTCGTGAGACTTATAATCTACTTCTCCCTCTCCTGTCTGATACTTATACTTCCCACCTTCAACCATCTATCTCCTCCTCACTCTTTCCCCTACTCTCCAACAATGCCTGCTTCACACCGTCGTGGTCCTTGGGTCCCAGAGGAAGACCAACTCCTCACCCAACTGGTCCGCGAACAAGGCCCAAACAACTGGGTCCGTATCTCTCAACACATGCACTACCGTTCGCCCAAACAATGTCGCGAACGCTTCCACCAAAACCTCAAGCCATCGTTAAACAGGGAGCCCATCTCCGCTGACGAGGGCCTAATGATCGAGCGCATGGTCAGCGAAATGGGAAAGCGCTGGGCAGAGATCGCCCGCCGCCTCGGCAACCGCAGCGACAACGCAGTAAAGAACTGGTGGAACGGCAGCATGAACCGCAAAAAGCGCGGCCTATCCACCCCCACCATCTCCCGCACCTACTCAGGCCGCATCGAGGCACCCTACACCCGCGCCTCAGCAATGAGCCCAACCCGCTCCCGCTTCTCCGTCTCCTCATCTCGCCCCTCATGGACAGAATCCATCGAGTCTGCCATCTCCGAACAATACTCCCACTCTCGCAGGGAATCTCTGGCTTCTTCCGCCCGCCAGCTCACCCCAATCTACACCCTGCCTTCCATCAACCGTCCCATTGAAACGCCCCTCACCTCGCCGGCTTTCTCGGACGTCTCCCACGCCACCTCCTGCGAGCCACCCTCCATGGTCTCAGATCACAACTCTGTCTGCTCTTCCTCGCCCCGCACGCTGCCCTCCCCGCAATTCCTGCCTCTGCCCGTCGACCTGCGCTCGCAGTATGAGATCCGCAGACCTAGCGTGCATGTCCTCGAGGACTCGCCCAGCTACCCGGCCCGCTCGCTGGAGTCTCTGTCTGAGATTGCTTCCTCGCAGCGTTGGATGGGCCACCAGCCTACTTTGGCTTCATGGCACCAACCTGTGGATCTGCCTAAGCCTTGGAGCTCCAGACCTGAGCCTGCTCGTGATACCCGTATGGGTGTGAACAACTTGCTTAACTAAAATAAGGGAACAAACGACCCTTTGCATTTTTATGATTATTACGATTTTCTTTTCTCAATTCTTTTGTTTTGTTTTTTTCCTTTTTGTTATATACTCATGATTCCCCTTCGCGCTCGGGTCCGCTGATGGAACCCTTCTTGTACATTTGCCAAAAGCTCCATCCTCGCTTTTTGTGTTCTGGGGAGATGTTACGATTTCCTTTTGTATATTTTATGTGTATTACCATGGTTCGAGTCTTGAAACTGTTCTTTGGGCCTTGGGCTCGGTTTACGATGATTCTTCTTCTAATGTCTATATTCGGTGTAATTAACTAGAGGTGGAGCCTGAAGAGTTTCCAAGGTTGGGTCTTACGCTTACTATTGGGATGGCTTAATACCTCCTTGTCTATAGCAACATCTTCAATAATAGTTATACTTAGTACTTTACACGGATGTAACTTACCCTCTCCTATACTATGTATCCTTGTACACACACCACGCACGAACAAAGAGACTGTACCAGCCCTTCACTTGGCCAGGAATGTAGCAACACCTCCAAACCGTTGACTCCCGTTCTCCTTTGCACGGGTCCCCCTGAGGAATGCGCCACCAGACACGCTGTGCTCACGAGGACGGACGCAAGGGATGCAAGAGCATGAGGCCGTCTGGTTTCGGTCAGGGCCTAAGCACGGAAGCAAGGACCCACCCGTTTGTCTGACAAGGCAAGGTCTATTCTTTGCTGGAGACACAAATATAGGACTTGGTTGTAGGTGAGCTCTTGTATGGACGGCTACAGGACTCAGTGAAATAGCTGTGGTCCAAGGTTGGAAGTACCCACCAAAGTAGCGTGTAGACTAGAACCAGACTAGCGTCTAAGCGAGGGAGGCTCGGCTCCAGTTCTTTGTTCAAGAGAAAACCAGGAAACCAGGAAAAGCCCTCCACACTGAGAGTGATGCTCATGACTTTTATTGCATCTAGACCTGAACGAATACCCAGGACCAGGATCAGGACTAGGACTAGGACTAGGACTATACGTCGAAGAAGGACATGTAATGCGTACATGTTCATGTAGATGTAACTAGAATATATAACTACATGTAACTAACCCGTAACGGGCAAAACGAGACCCGGCATCGGCATCTTCGAAAGACATGCCATCTCCCCGAAGAGAAAATAATAGAAATTTAGAAAAGAAAGGGAACTAAAGTCTATTCGAGAGGTTCGTCCGCGCCTGCAGGAAATCAAACGGTCTGGCACCATCGCTCACACCCCTCCGACCAGATCCAGAACAGGAATCTGGACAGTTGTAGATCCCGCAGACTCATACACAAACATAGACTTGGAAGTCACAAGCAGCCACAAGTACCTAAACACCGAAACAAGGAAACTGAGGGGAACCGGACGAAGGGGGAGGCAAACCATACAACTCCCATCCATATCCATATATGTACTATGTCGTAAAAGACCCACGCCACAAGATCACAGATTAACTGTAGTATACCGAATTCCTGCCTATCCGCTCACATCTAGACTCGAGTGACTTACGATGTACATCGTACATACAATATACATGTACATCTCGAAGTAAAAAAAAAAAAACTATATTACTTGGTCTGGTGTAGCCAGTTACAGTGGGATGCTGTCTTTGCTCGTATCACTCTGGACGCCGGATGAGCGTTGAAGGAATCCGTGGCCAATGGTTGTGATGCATCGGGTACGGATTGGTCACCTCCAGTTCTGACGGGATGAACGGCGGGGCTGTGGGTGGGGAATTTTGCGTCTTGCATGGATCGTGGAGGTGTTCGTGCATGCTTCATTTGTAATTCTTTGATTGTATGTTGTAAGGTTGGTCGGGTCGTGCGTTCCGCTTTCCCCGGTGAGGTGCGTGTAGGTTCAGATTCAAGGTGTTGGCCGTTGAGATTTGGGGGATTCCTGGTTTTGGCTCAGGATTGGATTTGAAATGGATTTACATGTAAGTGAACGGTGATGGGGGGGAATTTACTGAAACCGAGCTTAGCTGTTTCAGCGTTGATTTTATGTGTGTTGTATGGGGTGTGTTTCGGTCGTTTCAGTTGCCGCTTACTACACAACATAGATGTACAGACCAGGGGATGATCATGATCGTCTGTCAGATTGGATTGTATTCTATGACTCGACTACATGTAATAGTAGAGACATTCAGCTCCGCAGGCAACAGCCAGCCAGGTTCTGTGTCCATACACCATCTCACTGTATTCAGCTCAAGACTATTGAAGTGACCTGGTGCTGTGTACCATTAGCCGACTGTGATCTACCGAATCAGAGTGGGGAGATGGCCTTTCAGTGTGATGAAGCGAAAGTACCCAACTCGGAAAATCAGGTACGGAGTACTCCGTCAGTGTAATATTTTGATATTCTCATCGAGTAGAATTAAACCTGGTAGGTACTATGCTGTATGGTACATCGACATTGGCATTATGAAGGATCTGCAGGATCCCAGTATTTGGAATCTTTTAGCTTAATTCCCGGTCGGACTGCATACGGGACTTGTGCTTTTGTGTGGATCCAAACGGGATGCGGACCGTGGAACTTACACGGGAGAAATCTGTGATGTCATCTTACTATTTGGGGTGTTTAGCAGGGTACGGTTTCCATTTCCATTCATCGTTCTCTAACCCTGGTGGTACTCATACAACATTACCCGTATCCCAAAACAACACTGTCGACATTGGAACAAAGAAACCCGAGTCCCAGAAAAAAACGTACCCAACAACCCCAAACTCTATTTCTTTGTTCCAAGGCAGAGGAACCACCCCGTAAAAGAAAGTTCAATCGAACTGCCGCTAGAAACTGCCCTGATCACCACCCGCCACCACCGCGCGGTGACAGCAGGAAAGGGGGAAAATTGAAAAAAAAAAAAAAAAAAAAAAAAAAACGGCGCCAAGGCCAGATCGGATCGTTTTCTAACTGAAACGAGCCGTTGGAGTGTCGCTTCCAGCTGTGGATCCCAGACTTGGGCGCTGGACTTCGTACCATGGGAGGAGAAGGAGAGGGTCAGGGGTATACCGCGCTGTATACCAGATACAGGTTGATTTTAATTATTCTTGGATTTTTAATCATTATCTTTGTGTTTACGCAAATACTGATCGAAGCACCGTTGCACTTCGAACCATGGATTCGCCCTTTTACCGTTACGTTCCCAAGCCCCCGGGTCTTGTGATCGACAGCCACATCGCCCTATACGAGAGGAGTGCAGTGTGGTTTCCTAAGCGCTCAAATTTGGGAACCCATAGTGTGCGTAAGAGCGATCGAGATCGAGATTTGGAGAGTGTTCCAAGTACTGCTTGAAGTGTTTCTGTCATCGGAAACCACTTTGCAATCACATTCTATATTGAATAAATATAAGATTAAGCCAAGATTAACTCAACCAATGTCAAGTCGAATCTTGCAAGACACGTTGAACAAGGATCAAACCCTATCTCAAGACCAAGAACCAAACCCCAAATACAGCATCTAATTGGCCCACGGAGAATCTCGGTGCACTCACACGCCAACCCCAAAACAGCACTAGCGTGAAAAGGTACCCGCCTGTCGGTACGCACGACGAACCGTGAGCCTTTATCGAAATTTGCCGCTCTCCCCTGACTTTACCCGCGGACATGGTGGGAGACGATGCAAATCCCCGTTCTTCGGGGGATAGCCGAAACCAAAGCCTCACAGTTCAAGCGCTACCAGTTCCTCCCCGTCCTCGGGCTATAGGCGAGCTGTCCATTTGCTATTCCGGGAATGTACCCCGGTGGTGGGCTTGGCGGTTTCCTAAGTTCTTTCGGGGCTTTATCAGGGGTGGTGCATGGAAGGATTCTTGAGACTCTTTCTTGTTTGGGGTTTTCAATTTTTTCTTACACTTTAGAGGATACATATTGGGGATTGTTTTGTAGGGGTTTCATACTACCTTTGTTTGTGATGTGTTTGTTTCCGAATCGGGAATTTGAGTTTTCGTGGGCTTAAATCGATGTTCGTGCATAAGTGGAGTGATGGCTGTCTGGGGTGTCTATTATCATGCGTACTACCTAAGAGGACATTGTATGTCGTATACAACCTAGGAATACGATGGATCTGGCATCAGGGGAATATCGAATATCAATTGTTGTGGGCATGTTCGAAGTGTCTTTGACGTAGTCCTTCCTAATGTGGCTGAGGGGCCTTGTTTTGCGCTGATTGGGTATGCAATTTGCAGCATTAGCTCGGCAACGGCGGCTGCGGTGGAAGGAATATCAGGTGCTAGTAACATTGCGAACAGGAGAAGACCCGGGAATGGTAGGAGCTCATTCACCGAAAACTCCTACTACTTTGAGCCGAGACAGAAGGGGAACAAAATCAGGTCACCGAAGAACCCGGGGATATCGCCCATCGTTGAGCCGCTAGCTACTGCCGGCAAAACACAGGCATGCTCTCAATCGGACAATCAATCTCAACCTCGCGGCCACCTTCGTATACAGCCTCGGTCTCGTCCCAGAGTGCCCACGATGCCCCAGCCGGCAAATACACCTTGATAGTGCGCTGTCCGGGCTCCAGAACAGGCACAACTAAGTACTTAGACCCAAACATATACTGAGTCTCAACCTCCCAAGCCCGCTCATCAGCCGGAAACTCATAGAACAAAGTCCTCATCACTGGCGTCCCCTTCTCATGAGCCTCCCGCATCAACCCCCGCGTATACCCCCGAAGCTGCTCCCGAATCCCAATATACCGTTTACAGATCTCGTAAACCTCATCCCCATACGACCAGATCTCATTATCCGCCCCGCTAGCTGTCGGCTGTCCCTCAGGCTTCGGCTCCCGGTCCCCATGCAACCGCATAACCGGACAGAACGCCCCCCATTGGAACCATCTCGTGAACAGCTCGCGGAATACAGGATCATCCGGGTTTCCGCCGTGGAAACCGCCGATATCAGTCGTCCACCAGGGGATACCCGCGAGTCCCATGTTCAGGCCTGCGGCGAGCTGGTTGCGGAACGAGCTCCACGAGGACGCGATGTCGCCGCTCCAGACTAGGGCTCCGTATTTCTGGCTGCCGGCCCAGGCGCAGCGGAGGAGGTTGACGATGTTTGTCTGGCCTTCGGCGGCCATGCCTTCGTAGAATCCGCGCGCGTACTCTTTCGGGTAGATGTTCCCGATTTGAAGGTTGCTGCCGGCGTGGTAGCGGTAGATGTCGAAGTCGTAGATCGAGTACTCAGGTTCGGCTTCGTCGAGCCAGAAAACTTTGATGCCTTTGTCGTAGTAGTTTTGCTTGGCTTTGTCCCAGACATAGGTTCGGGCGGCTGGGTTGGTTGCATCGAAGTGGGTGATGTCGCCGTCGCATTGCATTGCTACGCGCATGCCGCGATCGTGGCGGATGAGGAGGCCCTGCTCGAGCATTTCGGGGAAGTTCTCGGAGGCGTTCTCGACCGTCGGCCAGATGGAGACCATCAGCTCGACTTTGAGCTTTTTGAGCTCTTTGATCATGGCATCTGGAATTGGATGTCGTCTATCAGTGGGACTGGACATTCATGCAATGTACAACATTGTAACTCACCCGGATCTGGCCAGAACTCAGGATCAAAGCTCCATTCTCCTTGATGCTTCCAGTGGAAGAAGTCAACAACAATCAAATCCAGTGGAACCTCACGACGCCGGTACTCGCGCGCAACATTGAGCAGCTGCTCCTGATTCCAATAGCGGAGCTTGCACTGCCAGAACCCAAGACCATATTCTGGCATCATTGGGACATAGCCAGTGACTTTAGCGTAAGCCTCTTCAATATCCGCAGGCGTATCACCCGCCACAACCCAGTAGTCCAAAGCTTTAGTCGAGTACGCCTCGAAACTCATAACATTTGTCCCCAGAACCGCCCGTCCAATGCCGGGGTTATTCCACAGGAACCCATAACCAAGCGACGAAACCGCAAAAGGAACACTAGCTTGGGAGTTTCGATGTGCCAGCTCAAGGTCCGTACCTTTCAGATTCAGATAGGGCTGCTGGTACTGCCCCATGCCGAAGATCTTCTCTTTGTAATCGAGGGACTCGAATCGCATAGTGAGGTGGTAGTCGCCGCCTAGTATTGGGCGAAGCTCGCGGGCTTCGACTGTCAACGCACTACATTTGGGATCCATCGGGTCCTGTCGATGGCGGGCATATTCTTCTAAGAGTTTGGTACCCTTTGAATCGTAGATTATCATCTTGCCTCGGCGGGATACGGTTGCTTTGATGTTGCCGTTGGTAATAGTCGCTTCCTGGTCAGCGGATATCTCGATGCGTGAGTTTGGACTGGATGGCTTGGAGGAAAGCGCCCAGTCTTCTGCGGGCATTGAGGCTTGTCTTGTTGCCCGCACGCGGAAGGCGTTCTCGCCCCATGGCTGGATCCAGAGGATGTGGTCGTCGAAACGGAAGATGAGCTTGTCGTCTTCGGCGTAGAGCATTGTTACACGAGGTTGTTGGTTTATTTTGCCAGCTGTTTTGGGTAGAGACGTGAACTATTTGAGGATGGTTATGCTGTAATCGTAGATGGTCCAATTCAATAGGCTGGGTTAAGTACATGTACTGAGGGGATGATTTGTACCCCTCACTATGCTGTGCCGATGCTGTGCCATGACTAGTTCCAATGGCAATTACCGTAGATCCACTTCAAAAAGTACCAGTGACAAGTGGCATTCCTTCGAGGGCTTCTTAGAGGTCTGAGGTGGTGAGGTGGGGATGCTTACCTTTAAACGCCTCGAGGTTATAGGTAGCATCTGATGTGAGATTAGCCTAAATCGACCTTTCAGATAGAGCAAGGACATACTTCCGTGTCCTCTAAAAGAGGAATAAGCTCTTACTACGGAAAAATATGCATGGTGGTAGGAAGGTCGAATTTCACTTTCGGACAATGGTCATTACAATGATAATCCTGGTGCCAAGCGCATCCAAGTATTGTTGTATCATGTTCGATCAACTAGAGAGAGGGTCTTTCATTGATAAATACCTAGACTCTGGAGTATAGATTCTCTAGTTCCATAACACCTAATCGTGTCTCGTAGGTACACCTTCTTTGTCGTGCTTGCTAATTGTGGTTTGTGACGACTTCCAGCTATTCTTAATTTGATGAACTTCCCAGATGTACGGACAGTCTCCTCATTCGAAGACAAATAGATATGTAGCTCGTAGGGTTTGTACGTGCTAATACCATTGTCGACTCGTGGATATCTAGGTGGTGATTGATTCTCCGACTTGGGTTAAGGTTGACAAGAGTGCAATGGCTTGCAAAGAGAGTTCAGACGGATGGAAGGAGCAGGCGTACGCGCGTAGCTCGGCCTCCCAGCAGCCGACGGAGCAATTGACATCAGGGTCATTGGAAGGCAGAGGACTGTGTAGGTCAGTATAATGCCACCCCGGGGCATGGATGTCTTGCATTTCAAGAGTACAGCTATGGTTTGGCTTCTGGTCGAAAGCTAGGGCTAAAGACCGTGCTCTGGCGGACCTCAATTCGTGATCTTGCTAATAATAGCTGTAAAGGAATGGAGTATAAGAATCTAGGCGAATATCAATCCTCCAAGAGAGAGTATTGAGACGACTGGGTCATCATGGCCTGCCAGTTCGAAGATGTTTCGCCTCTTCATTGTAGTCCGCGTATGGTCTCTTTCGGAGAGCTGCCATGTCAAATCATTGGTTCTTGTTCTAGTCAATCGAACCTTCTGGGTATCGTTGTAGGCCCACATGTCTTTGTGCTTTGGAGACAAGTTTAGCTGCCCAGATGGCGACCGCCTTCTGTTTTGTTGCTTGCAAGACTCGGGTTTCGTCCCTTTCAATCACTTTCGTTGGCATATCTGGCGTACTCGACTCAAACATATTAGTTCATTGTCACCTTTCCTTCATCTTCCCGTCACTTCAGTTGGTAAATGCGCCGTTGATATTGCCGGATGACTGATGTTCCCCGGAAAAAATACGCTATTCCTGATCGGGATAGACAGTCAAGCTACCGCGGCCACGATTTTCACCTTGCATTGCTCACTCACCTCGCGTATCTCCTCGATTATCTTCAAATCAAGAGCGGAGAATTGATTAAGGTGTCAATCCATATATTGAAGCCTCAACAATGGCACACAATGGCGCGGTCTCAGCTCCCGTCGCGGATATGGACATCGACATGGAACTTGACCTAGGCCCCGAGCCTGAGCTCGAGCCAATCCAAATGGTAAGCATCCCATCTCTAAAATCCGCATGCTTGACCGACGACTTACATATATCGGGCGCTAGGAAGCAACCCCAAATATCGAAAGCAACCCCGATCCCGAACCCCTCACCGATGAAGCGGTCTACGAGAAAGTGCATGTTCGCGGTGTCGACGACTTGACCACAGACGACATCAAACAATTCGCCCGTGATTGCTCTGGGCAGGAGCCAGTGCGTATTGAATGGATCGACGACACCTCTGCCAACATCATCTACTCCGACGCCGAAGCCGGCCTCCAAGCCCTCACAGCTCTCACCCAAGTCGCCGAAGATGAAGATGCGTCTACCTTGCCGCCTTTGCGTCTCCGATCGGCGAAACTTATGTCTTCACACCCTGATTCTGTTATCCAAGTACGATCAGCTGTCAAGTCAGACCGCAAGCAGCCACGTGCGCATGAGAAGAGTCGCTTCTACCTAATGCACCCCGAGCACGATCCCCGAGAACGACTGCGACAGGAGTTTGCGGATAGAAGACGAAGCGATGATGCAGGTGATGGTGATTACCGACGACGCAAGTTCGACGACCGGGAGCACCGACGTCGTCGAGATAGCGACGGTGGCGACCTTTTCAACGTCGACATGTACGATGACAATGCTGCACCAGAGCCTGCCCGGGCAGAGCGCAGAGGTCGTGGTCAAAGGAACAGGGACCTGTTCCCAGAGGACGAGGACCGATCGGCTGGACGTCTCCGGAATCGCAGTGCGTCACCGGGGAGAGACACGCTGGAGGAAGAACTTAAGGTTGACCGAAGTGGTCGTGACGATGGCAGGCGATTCCGCGAGAGGTCGCCTCGACACGCTCGTCCGAAGAAGGGCAGAGAGCTTTTCCCAAGTGCGGGCGAGAGCGAGCCCGGTAACCGCGAGCTTTTCCCGAATAAGACCACATCCAGCTACATCAAGAAGGAACTGCTGCCTAGCAAACCCAGTCACCATCGCCGGTCAGATGCATTTGATGCTACTACCATCCCAGGCACCGCTGAACACCGACGCCATAGCAATATTGAGCTTCTTCCTGATTCCACCAACAGTGGCGCCCGCATTCGTGGAGCAGCTACCGAGGATCAAGGGTTTGCCATCCGCGGCGGCGCCTCAGGTGGCCTCTCAATCAAAGGCAAAGGTGCATCTATGCGTGAGCTGTTTCCTTCCAAGTATGATAGCAGCACCAGCACCACCAATGCTGGTAAGGAATTGTTCTCCGACACGCTGGAGGGACGCGGTGGTCGGCGGCGTCGGGCTGAGGATATGTTCAGCTGAATAGGCTAAGCGGCAATGGAGCGAAGGTGTTTGGTGGACTTATGTGTCGCATTTTGGATATCTGGCGTTTCGCGAATGGGATGGGAATGGATTGTCTGATAAAACTCTCATAATGACACATACTCTGCTCTGCTAGTGGGTGGATTACCTGCACATTTTCTTATTTGCAAATATTCCAATCGTCAAACTTGTACCCAAAACCAAGCATGCCTCCAGATATCATAGGAGGTTAATAAACTTGATGTAGATTCTAAGTAGTGACCCCACGGCGGGCGCCACACGACTAACCTCTCCCCAACCACAATTTCCCCGAGGCACCAAATGCAAGCATGGCTCCCTCCGCAACAATAGATGCACTAGCAAGTGCTCTAGTCGCACGGTTCCTGCGCACAAAGGACTATCCCGAGACACTGAAAGCTTTTATCCGCGAAGCTGAACTTGCTCCGGACGTGGGGCAGACATCGGGCGATGATACCAACAACTGGACCATTCATAGCCTGCTTGAGGAGAAGGAAACCTATGATCGAAGTGTAGGCTTTGAGCGATATGGCGAGGATAGTCAACAGGCGGCTCGCTGGACTGAACCTGGTGAGTCCTATCGCTCTCACTTGGAGTCAAAATTTCCCTAAGACGTGGTTTTACGAGCCACGCTCTATCTGGAATTGCTTTTGCTCCTGATCTAACCAGCTCCTAGCACCATCAAACCCTGTTATTATCCAGACACAATCATCATCAAATATCCTCGCTGCATCGGTAGAGCAATGGCAGAATCCCAGTGGCGATGCCGCTGAAGCCGCCACAGATGGCACACCAGCACAGTCTTATATCGTCTCCACAGGAGCAGATAGACAAGTCCATGTACTCAAAATAACAGAAGACAACGCGGCTATCACCTCGTTCTCAAGTCTCTCTGATTCACCCGTGCTCTCGTTCCTGTCGATCCTGCAGGGCCGCTACATCCTCATGACCAACATGTCCGGCCGGCTGCTTCTCCAGCATGGATCTCAAACGCTGGACAGCAGAAAGGATCATGCAAAGTACGCAGTGAAGGTGGTAACATACCAAGACAGAGCAGATCCATCCAAGTGGTGGGTTGCTACCGCCGGCTGGGACGAGAGTGTTTTCTTGTATTGTCTCGATATCCCGGACGAAGCAGACGCATCGGCTCTCAGGATTGGTGAACCAGTTGCGCGCATCAAGCTCACTTCGAACCCGGAATCACTACTATTTGTTCCGCATGTCGATACCAACGAGCTGCTTCTTTTAGTCTCGCGCAGAGACTCGACTTATATTTACTATTACGAAGTGGGAACGGGTTCGGAAGAAGCTGATGCTACTCAAGCAAATGACCGAAAGTCTGCAGAGTCACCGCGAGAAGCTCGCCTCCTCGGATCCCAAAACCTGGCTCCCTATTCCAATGCCTGGACTGCGTTCTCGCCAGCGCACATGGTGCTCAGTCCGCACGATCCAGGTCTTCTAGCAGTAGCTACGTCGACGCTACCCCATCTGAAGGTCATTATCGTGCGTCTACTATTTCCAACAACGAAGATAGTGGAGCAAAGCAGTGCATCTGCTTTAGAAGATCGGATGACGCAAGCTTCTCAAGCAATGGCAGCTTTGGAGATCCAGGACCGCGAGGACGCTGCCATCCTTGTTCAGGCAAACACCTTTGCGCCGCAGACTGCTTATTCCTCGCCGCAGGTGGCGTGGCGGCCTAATGGGTCCGGGGTCTGGGTTAATGGGGATGATGGTATTGTCCGTGGTATTGAGACGAAGACCGGGAAGATTATTGTTACGTTGAAGGGTGGGCATGAACCCGGCTGCAAGGTGAGGACTGTTTGGTCGGGGCTTGTTACTGTACCCCAGGAAAAGGGTGATCCGATCCAGGAGGAATGGGTTATCAGTGGTGGGTTTGATAAACGGCTGATTGTCTGGAAGGTATAAATAATAGCAGTTGACCATGCATGATATCATTCATGAATCTTTGGGAGCGTCGTGGTGTACAGTAGGATAATAGGATGTGTAAATGAGAAAGTTCAAATGGAATTCAAAGTCAATATAATGATTTGATTGGAGGCTGCTATTTAAAAACGACTACTACGAGTTACGAAATGTAGGTCTCCTAACCATGAACCCTGTCACGATCGAGAAGAATCAAGACAGGATATATAGCAATCGAGGACTTGGGGGTTGTTCTTGGCACGTTAGAAAAAATCCTTCAGCAATCGCGCATGAGAAGAGCACGCAGCTGTACACACATATGCCGGACGGGGGAATTGGGAAATTGGGAAAAGGAGAAGTCTAAGCTCAAGGGCCGCAACACATAAGTTGAACCCTCGAGTCTGGAAAGAGGAAAAAAGAAGATAGCAGAGATGAATCCGCTTGGGAAAATGGCACCGCTGTGCACATCGAATTAAGCCTGTTGATTTCTCGATATCAAACAACTCGAGGCTCGTCACGCAGAGAATAAGCAGAAACCAGGCCTATTCGACACAGCGGACCCTCCTTGATCGTCGCAGCACACGTTAAGTTCTCCGGATTTCCTGCGCGCTCGAGTTGCATTTCATGTTTCCCATTTTTTGTAAGACTGAGTTCATAATCTATGCGACCTCACGCTTGCCCTCCTTGCGCTCCTTCTGTTCAATGGGTCAGTATTCCGTGGGTATTCATTGGGGTCGGATTGTGGTAGAACGTACAAGGGCCCTCATGGTACCCTGGAGAGCGTGACGGTGGTTGCGGCGGAACTTGGGGTCGACACCCTTGAGGGAAGGGTAACGGTTGGTCTTGGGCTTCTTGATACTGTTCGAGGAAATTTATCAGCGATTCGGTTCTGTTGTGATAGTGGATGATAGGTCAATGCTGTGATTAAAAGGTTGATCGAGCGGATATTCAAGATGTAACTCCAGAATTATCACACTGGATAAGACCATTCGCACACTAGCATTTCTTCCCCCACATCCATGAAATCGAATTGATATTGCCGGGGAAATGTAACGGTAGGGCGATCGAGGGAGTTCAAAGGTAAACGTACCCGTTACGGTGAGCCTTCTGGCTGCGGTGGTGCTGGGACGCGTTCTTGGACTCTGTGGGTGAAATTCATGTCAGCGACATGGCGTTCTGAGTTTTTCTCTCTCGCCAGCTGGCAGACGAGCAGAGGTCATAGATTCGTGGTGAAAACGTACTGGCCATCTTGTCGGATGTTGTCTCTGATTGACGGTGTGATGGATGGGGAGGAGGGTGAACTGAGACGTCAGGCCTAAGAGGCTCGGCTAGGGCTCGTTCCGTTTGTGGGATCTCGCTTATCGGGCGGTGTACATACTAGAGCGTCACTAGATGGGCTGTCTACTTGCTAGATTGCCCCGGACAACGTCATTAAATTGGATACAGCACTGTTTCCTGGTATTATCTATGCAATCTCATTGTTGCTTCCAAATTTGAGTCTTTTAGCCTTGCTTTCTGGGGTTCTTCAATTCGCGACTGATTTTCTCTTCCCATTCTGCCGTGCACCCACGTGATTTGAATATATTGGTATCACGTGATACTCATAATTCTCCATACTGCAAGCAAAGAACATTTGAACTACCTAGGTACTATATGCCCAATCTCCAAGTTTTGTATATGATCAAAGAGGCTCTTCAGTAATCAGCAAGTGAATCGTACTTGTGGATCATACTTGTGATCTAATCTGGCAGCGAGACTCTCCAGACTGTCCCTGGAATCAAAACCTGCCTTTGAACAGCATAAATTCTGTATTCTAAAATGCACTTTGATCGAAGTTCATAGAGCTTTGAGTAAAGAACTTGTATTCGCCTCGGTTTCAGGTAGAAATTGGTAGAACATGCACAGAATGACCATGTAAAGAGTGCTTGTGCTGGCCCATAGTCCGGCCGTTGAATTCCCGTGCCACGTGACGAGACGCTAGGGAACAACCGGCATTCCGACTTCGACCTTTGCAACGCAACTTCAAGAGGGATAATCTAGCCTTTGCACGTCATCCACCACTGCAAAATGAGCTCTTTCCGCTTCGCTCGCTCCGCCCTCCGGGCTCGCCCTTCTTTCCTCGGTGCTCCTGTCCAGCGCCGTGGTTACGCTGAGGCCGTCGCCGACAAGATCAAGCTGTCCCTGACTCTCCCTCACCAGGTGCGTGAACCAACTCCGACCGGCCTCCCAACATCATAGCCGAAGTACTGACTTGACGATTGCTTGACAGACCATCTACCGCTCGACTGGCGTGTATGTTATGCTTCCTCTTGCGCCCGTGTCGACGGTGCCTGCGCCCTTTTTCTAAATACTGACGGACCTTCGCGACTACAGTACCCAGGTCAACATTCCCGCCGCCTCCGGTGATATGGGTGTCCTTGCCAACCACGTTCCCTCCATCGAGCAGCTCAAGCCCGGTCTTGTTGAGATCATTGAGGAGAGCGGTGCCACCAAGCAGTACTTCCGTACGTCCGACCCTCGCGCCCTGAGACATCCCGCGAATCTGGTCTTTTGCCAATTGGCCTCCATCAACTAACAATGGTCTTGCTGTATAGTGTCCGGTGGTTTCGCCGTTGTCCAGCCCGACTCCCAGCTCAGCATCAACGCTGTCGAGGGTTTCGCCCTTGAGGACTTTAGCGCCGACGTATGTCATCTTTCTGCGCGTCGTCACGACTCAAACCAACTGACACTTTCTTTCTAGTCCATCCGCGCCCAGATCGCCGAGGCCCAGAAGATTGCCAGCGGCAGCGGCAGCGAGCAGGATATCGCCGAGGCCAAGATTGAGCTTGAGGTATGGACCCGTGATGACTATTGGACTGGTTGATTACTGACTTATATTGAATAGGTTCTCGAGACCCTGCAGGCTCACGTCAAATAGACTGGATGTACATAACCATTTCGCCCAAACCATGAACCTGTAGAATTATAGCAATTCTCCTTTCCCTCTAATCATACTTGTTTTTTACATTGTCCCTTCTATGTAGACTTTCTCTGTGTCGTGGAGGTGGGAACGCGCCTTCCAAGTTCGGCCGTTGAACACCCTGACTGACTGTGATGACCTCCCATCCCTCGGCGACCTTCAACACTCATCTTCCGCTAATTTTGCAGTTATGGCATTCGTCAAATCACTCAAGTCAGACCCTCTGGGCATCGTGGATACTCGAATCACGATGGATGAGATGACGGATTCAGACATGGATATTCCCTTTCTGCCTGGTTTTGCGCCATTCACTGGGCCTGATGAATCCGACGAAACGCAGCCAGGAAGCCAGACCGAAGCAGAAGCAAGCACAACCCGAGTGCACCGATTCCTCGACTTTCGCGAGTCATTCCTTGGTCTCAGTTCCAGCCAAAAAGGCCCTCGACTGGAGTTAGACGTTGCTGCGGACAAACATCATACTCTTGACGGCCTCGCCGAGCCCTTGAACCCGCAAAATACGCCTGCGTCCAACAGCGAAGGAGGAAGCTTTAAGGAGTTTTCTGAGCTGCTCCGTGGCCACAAAACGAACAACGCACGAACGGGGACTGCACCTCAAAGTGAGGAATTCAATTTCGATTGCTTTCAAGATTTACCGGGAGCAAGCTTTGCTCCTCAAAACGATGAAAGCGAGTGGCCGAGATCTCCCAACCTGCGACGTCTCTCCACTGGCCATCGGCAATCTTTCGACCTTCCAGCCACTGCGCAGGCTAGTCATCCGCCAGCCACCAATCCCAGTATGCTGAAGGAATCTGATAACCCGGACTCAGTATTGCGATCCGTTCGTTTTCCTCCTCCTGTTGCCACGCCATCTCCACCATCTGGTGCGATGAGTCGCCTTCTGCTCCCGATTGAGGAAAGACAAGATGATGCTGCTTCGAAGCGAGGTAGAAAACAATTCCTGAAGTTGCTGGCCCACGGGCCCCAACGCCCCAGACGCGCGTGCAACGGCTTTGGCCACATCCCCGATCATGATGGGAATTGCAAGCCCTCTCCCACCTCGCAAGATCGTAGGAAACAATCCCTGAAGTTCCTGGCCTTCCAGTCCGAACCTTACCAACACGCGTGCGACAACATTAAAAAATTCCACATCCCACAGGATCGTGGTGAGCGTTTCCCGCCCTTTTACAGTATGCGGCGAAATCCTTACGGTTTTCGTTTCTCGGCCTCTTCCAGTTCGCCAGATCGTGAAGCCGACCACCCACGGGACCCCGCGGGTAACGGTGCGGGTCGTGATGCTCCGGAAGTAGGAGCTAGCAATGTTGCCGACACTCTTGTTGCGAATGACTCGGACCTTGCGGAGAATGCCAAGCGAAAGTCCCTTGATTTTGTTGCCATCTCAGTTGCGCTCTACAGAGTTCGACGTGCGCCTGATTCGCCTCTCGGTAGCGGATCAACGTGCGATCTCAGACTTCGAATCTTTCAAACGTATTTCGCCCAACGCTCTTCTCGGAATTTGCCCGTTGCACTCGGCTACATACCTCGCCGTGCATTCTTTGATAACTTGCTTTTCCACGCCTGCTTCATCATTCCTGGGTTGTTCGTTCTGATGCCCACATCTTTCATTATCTTTGCAGCATCATTCTTGGCCGATACCCGCGCCGGTGCTGTACTACGCTACCTTGGGATGGCTTTACTACGTCTATTGAAGAAGATTGTGAATCGTGTATTGGCCAAATGCGGAGTGTCTTTCGGCTTCCAGTGCACTTCGGACATTCGCCGTTCAAACTGGGTAGCTATGGCCTCGGTGTCATGAGCAACTGAATGGGGCTGTACAAGGACGAGGTGATATGAATATCAGAGGTTACCTCACGTGCTTCTTTCCGAGGACAACTTCTACGCTGCGTACCCTTCGAGTATCTTTTTTGTGCCGTAGGGGTTGCGTTTGCTCTATGTAATAGTTCATTTCTGCAGTGAAAACATTGATTTATGCGAGCCAAGTACCGACAGTAGCACCTACTTTCACGCTATACTTGACGAAGAAACCTGGGTCTTGATCCTCATAAATAGCACGACGATATGAGATTCACTATTTAGGTAGGTAACCCCTGAAACCCCTCCTTATAGGGTTAGCTTGGCTCCTTCTGCTGTGCAAGTAATTGAGCTGCTTTACCGAGATAATAGAGTAAACAATGACAAAAACAAGCAAAAACATACAACAGTGAGGATTCGCTGGTGGTCACCCACCCAACTACTAACTCACCGGCGTGTGGCTTATGTACAGTCATTAGTCGGGTGGGTGTCGCCTGGGTGAGAAATGGGTGAGCGCCGCTTTACGGTCGCGCGACCAGGGGTGAGAAGGGTGAGTATGCTATAGACAGGGTGAGAATCGGGGTGACAAGCGGGTGAGAATCACCCTAGATAGCGTGACGCCCGCACTGACCTCCTATAGTGACACGGAGCGTGATATGATTGGATTACAAGTTGAACCTGAAGCATGTCACTGTCAGTGTCACGGGTCAGACTCGCTTCTCACTATGGCCTTGCCATAGTATTTTTTCCCGCACGCTCCCGTGTACTACGCCGAGGGGCCTCCTCAGGAAATTTGAAATTTTGACCGCCTAACCTACCGCCTTAACCTAATCTAGCTTAGTGTCAGGGGTCTACCCCAAGCTCCTCTCTCGCATTGAATCTTGCTCTCTCATCTACCTCATCGCCGTATCCTTCATCTCTGTATCCTTCATCACCGTATACCCTGTCCAGAATCAGGCCTGTAATCCCCCTTGATCCCTATCACCAGCAAATTACTGATCTTGCCCTCCTCGGCAAGTCAGGCGAAGATATCTCTACCGTGCTTTTTGATGTTCACGGACTTGAGGTCACCGGCCGCACGATCAATACTCGCCTCCGGGAATGGGGCGTTAGCCGTCCTACTGGAACCCCTGACGCGCTGGCTATCGAGGAGCTTCAGTTGATACGCTTTACCGCATTATTAGGCTCTTTTCAGTTGGTTCAATCCGCTCAAAGGATAACGTAAAAGATCTTTTAAATACAGAGGCCAAATTGGCCGAATCAGAATGGTAAGTGAGAGTAAGAGCCTGACATTAGCCCAGAAGGGATGGAACCTGTGTGTGGAGTTGGAGATATTCAGATAAAAGCCCATGGCAGCCTTATTTCTAAGGTTTCAAGGCCAAATATGACCAATCAATATATTGAAGCCTCATTTCTAAGGCTTTAAGGCCTAAATCTGACTAATCTGGGATTCTGCCGTTAGAATTTCAAATTTCCTGAGGTGGACCCTTTCGGCCTCCGTACGTGTACTCCCCTTCTGCCACCGCCCTGCCCGCTACTTCTATTGTCGTTCTGCTTGTTCCGCTCCTTATCTTCTCCAAGCTTGACGTACACAGCATGTTGGCGGCGTTGGCCTAGTATACTTGAATCAATTATACTTCAATTCACACTTTTGCCATAGAAGTAAACACCAGATCAGACCCAGCACCTGTTACTGTGGGTTGATGATGATGTTCTCATTAGTTAACCCAATTTAGCTCGCTTTAGTTACAGCTTTCGATGTGGGATTATTACGGCAATTCGTACGAATATACCCTTGCCAGTTGGCTGGAGGTTTGCCAGTTGACGGGAAGCTCGCTAACCCGTCTGGAACTCGGCACCCACAAGTGGATACTGACAACCTACTGGACAGAGCATTTTTGTTGATATTCTATTTAGAAAGGTACTGTACACATGTCCTGTTCACTGTTTCAATTTGTATATAGTGAACACTTACACGTACACGCTTAAAGCGTTACTTGGGTAAGTCATCGGGCTCTCGCCGGGCCGCAGGCTCGGGTAGGATTTTGTTTAAGGTATGTCACATAATGCAATAGAATAAAACTCGAATTTGTGTTGTCAAGGAGTTCTTTATCCTCTAGTAGCCGATATATTTTAGAGGATCAAGATTTTCCTTGCCCTGTCCGGGGAGCGGAGCTTGATACTGAACATGAGAGGATGGAGAATCCTCAACAAGGAGAGGCTCGAACTCTCGGCTATCTCGGGGTTTACAATTGTTGTAACGAACGAAAAGTTTTATCTTCTCGTCGCTGTTTATAAAATTGTAAATCGGCGAGGACTAAACATTTAAGATGCCAGAGTTATCAAGTTTGGCCTGTAGGATGCGGCTATGCCTTGGCCTAAAGAGCGAAAGTATAAGTACCTATAAGCATGATTAGCGCTATTCCGAGAGAGTATAGACTATTATAGTTCTTTGATATACCGGGAATATTGGGGTGTTCTTAAACTCTGGCTGATTAATACGGTATTGGATAGTATTTGTAATGGGCCCTAGCTCGCTATATGGAGTAGTTCGCTTTCTTTCGCCTCTGCGCCGATGAGGGTCATAAGCTTGATATGAGGGCGAGTAGTCTTTAGATCTTTATTGAGCTATTGGTAAGTAGAATCCGTGCGCTATCTTGGAAGGGCTTGAGGCATCGAATGCCCTTGTCTGATCCCGATTATTAATCCTTTTGAATTGTCGTAGAAAGAGTCCCTAGCCCTGATAACTAGATATTAGTAACTATTTAATAGACCTATAATAAGGCTTACTTAATATTATCCTAGTACGAGGCTTCTGCTATTGTGACGATATCCCTATTTATTTCCTTCTTATAACGTGATGCGAAGAGTTTAAGAGAGAATAGAATTTGATAAGCCCTATCCTATATCTAGTAATGCTCTAGGTCCGAGGGATCTTGTGGGAAATTATTGAAGGTGTCCTCGAATCTATAGAGATTAACGCTTCTCGTCATTAGTAAGTCCTCTTCTATCGATCTTATACTCTTTAAGCTCCTTCTGGGTGAGTGGTAGGAAGAGACAAGCTTCGGAATCGGTGAATGTTGGATCCTCGGGATCGAAGGATTGAACGAAGACTCTAAATTCCGCGAGATCGGTATGCGTATAGGCAGGCTTAGACCGAGACAGAAGTTCTCCAATGATAGAATCCGCCACCTGCTTGTCATCGGGTTCCTGCACCGGCCCAGCAGGAGACAGCCGAACCACGGAAGAAGCCATAGTGGAAAAACACTGAATCAGGGAGTGCGGCTGAAAGACAGGCAGATGTTGTGGGCTGACTTCAGAGCAGGTCAATAAGGTCCTGGCATAAATGGCCACATAGAGCTCCCTCGGTATGTCTGACGGACTAGTGATGATAGAATGATGGAATGCTGGATGGTTTCAGTAGACACGGGACGCCAAACTGGATTAGGCCATCACATGATTCTCAGATGTCCAAGTTAGGGTTGCGTATCTTGTCACAATTTCTCAAAAATACCGTATTTGCCCAAAACATGTCAAGTTTTATTGTTTAGATATTAAACAAGGAAGCTCTACATAGAACGAGAACCAGCTTCACCCCTTTTACACTCCTTTTAAACTAGTGTCCTAGCGGGGGGACCTAGAACTAGAAGAGTACATATAGTATAGTGATAGAGAGGTCCTAGTTCCTATACACAGGCAACGTATGAACTGAGAAATGGTACGCGACGAAGGAATTTAAGCAGACTTGTAATCCTTCACGTCTTGCTTCAGCGAGTACCGAGCGTTGTATCACAGTAGTGGACTTCTTTATTTCAGGCTATTTCCCGCGATCCGCGCCTAAGCCACTGGATACAGTGATATTAGAATCCAAAGATCCATCTAGGGCTTGAGGCGTAAGCCACGAGCTCCAATCCACAGGATCATCTTTCAATCCATCATCTTCTTCAAAGGTCTTCGCAGTATAAATTTGCCCATCTCCAGGGGAAATATCAGACTCCCGAGATACCTCTTGTATATGAAGCGGCGTTAGAGCTATTTAGAAGCCAGCATAGTGATGGTACATGAGCTGCATATTCTCTGCTGATGCAAGAGCGGCACAAAATCGGCAAGTAACAATTGGCCTAAGGCCAGTGGTAGACTGCGTTATGGGAGGCATAGTGGGTGGAAATTACGCGTAGGAAAAGATTTGTACTAAAGGATGAAGGTTAAACATGGTTTAAGAAATAGATACTGTACAGAGAAGTGCAAAACCAGCTTCACCGTTTCACACTCTTCTCTTAATTCTGGGCCCCACCGCCAAGACGCTAGCTTGAAAATGAGCCTTTGTACATTACGTCATGAGCACTCTGCTTCATTATTGTCGCATAGAAAGGCGTGGAATTCACTGGAGGCAAAAACATCCATCCACATTCCGCATTCTATACAACAAAACATCTCTAAACTTCCATCCCTAATTCTTGTGACGAATGTGACGTAGTGGCGAAGACGAAGGAGGACTTGGGAATAACCTCAGGCATTACCATTCACGAGTTGTCTGCCTCAGGTGTTTGTTTGCTCGCTTGCCCATGTATTTAGACTCTCTCTCCTCCCTGATGTTCTTCTTCTTCTTCTTCCCTTCTCAGTCTTGATACCTTCGTTGAATGGTACAGCTTGATCCAGGATCTTTCTCTTGACCCGTAGCAATTCTGTCTTGGCCTACCGTCTCTTGGCCTACAAAAACACTGGAATGGAGAAGCTTTCTAGAGTTAATCGTGGTACAAAACTAGTCAAAAGCTTGCTGTACTCGGCAATATACAGTACATCTATTTTCATTGCTCTTCAACCTCAACATTCGCATGTCGAAAATGACCTTAGACACTGTCTCCTCTTCCATTCAAGGAAATCTTTGAAACCTTGACCTGTGTTTTTGCCAGTTTCGTCTCACAAACGCTTTGAGCTCTGCAAAGAACTCTTCGATCGGGTTTAGGTCAGGTGAGTACGGAGGTAAGTACAACAACTTGACACCGGCATTTGAGCATAGCTCTATTATTCGTTCAGTATGGTGGAAAGACGCGTTGTCCATAATAAGGACAGACTTTGGCTCTGGCCATCTACCGCAATGATGGAGAAGCTCTTCAATGAAGTCCTTGAACATTCTAGCATCAGTTGATCCTTAGAAGACTCGTGACATCAAGATGCCATCCTGGCAATATGCAGGGAGAATCTGGTACCGCTGACCCTGCTGGAAACGGGAAACCTGGACAGGTGCCACGCCATGGGGAGACCCGCCTGTCCTCCTGAAGCCAGCCTGTTCGTCACAGCCTGATTCATCTACGTAGACTAGGTGATATGAGCGGAAATCTGATAGCTGATACAGATATTAATCTCTCAGGTCCGCATTTCTTTCTTGTGCTATCTGTTGAGCCACTTTGTTGGTCCAACCGTGCGATCGAAGGGCCCGACTGATAGTGTATGTGGATACGAGTATGTCGAATTCATCGTACAAGAATTCTGCCATCTCATCTAGGTATAAATCTGGTTTCTCTAGCAAGTGATTGTATAGCGCTTCGAGCATGATAGGTGTGATCACACGGGGACGGCCGCTAGGGATTAGGGGTGCTCGGACGTCGCCAAACATTCGGAGGTTGGCACTGATAGTTATGATCGAACGTTTGCTGCAGCCAGCCGCTTCGGCCATCTGAGAAGTAGTCAGAGATTTGCTGCTGATCATATCGCGGATCATCACAAGCTGAGAGGGTGCAAGTCGGGGCGCCATACGTGATATCCTCCTCGCCTATTGCTTCTGAAGCAGGACCGTTGATTGACCACTTATCAAGTGCTCGCAACTGCTTAGCCGACGCATTGAATCTCTCCTCGAACGCCTCGCGGACCATTTCCCGAGTTTTGTACCTGAAAATGCCGCGATGAGACACAACAAACAGAGTTGCCTCGTACGCCATATTACTATCCATTGCAGGTGATCCCTTCCCCTCCCCTATCCCTCCGCTTGATCGTTGCAAAACGAAAGAAGGGATAGAGAGAGAAAAAAAAAGAAGATCTTTGGTTCTGTGTTTGGGCAATGCTTGTACAACTACATGATTTTCTATGTCCTTGTCCCGTTCTCAGCCCCGGCGTTGGAGCCGTTCGGATCTGATTTTTGGTTGCTACGTCGGTATTTCTTTCATATTTTATGATGGCTACCTGATAATACGACAGATACTCATCTATGGTATGGCCGGCCACTTGAAAAACATCTACGGGCCCGGAGTAAATATGTCACAGCATTGGATGATACTTTTGTAGCCATTGAGTTCGGATTCGGATTCCTATCTTCCAACCAGTCTACCGTCCAATGACTGTACGTACACCTACTTATGCCGCCTCATACACATACATGGTCGAATTATGCTGGTCAGGAAGGCAATAGATCCGCAGCTTACCTTCCACAACAGCAATGTCGATCGGGTTCTGCGTCAGCGACGCTCCGAGGTCACTCGTCATCGCAATGGGCACTTCCCAGAGAGGCAGCATGGTCTGGAGATCCACCAGCGCGATCCCGCCCAGGTTGAACGAAGACCCAATCGTGGCGACTCCGCCACAGAACATAATGGGTCTCGGGGAATCTTCACCACCGACGCGAGTCGCCATTGCACGTGGGAGCGCGTGGTGACCGAGGAACTTGCAATCTTGATAATCGACGAAGAACGACGGGTCGGCCATCGAAGATCGGGAGGCAGTGAAACCTGGCAGAGGCGTGAATCCCTGGGGGTAGTTCTTCAGAGACCAGGTCGTCGCGTTGCGGCCGCCCCAGTTAAGAGTGACGAGCTCGTCGGTAATCGTGTCGTGGACGATGGCGCCGTTGTGGTCGCGCGCGCGGAAGAGAGCCTTCGTGTCCAACGTGAGCGGGTCAATCTGTACGATTGTTGCCGTGCTATTTGGTCGGTACTGAGACAGGGTCGCCCACAGGTAGCGCCCGTCGTAATCGATGCCGCCGGTGTGGTACTCAATGTCCCCAGGCGGGGTCAGAGTTGCATTGGCGATGAGCCTGCCTTGGCCATCGTAGATGAGCATGTGCGCAAAGCCTGCACCGGGTGTGCGGTCTGTGCCGTTGATCCGGTTAGGGTATTTCTGGGTTGGCACAGTCCACTGTCCAGCAGATATGAAGAACCGATCGTCACCGACACGGGCCATGCCCTCTGGCTCGCCCAAGTCGCCTTCGAAATGGGTCTTAGAGACGAGTTGCCATTCGGTCGCGCGGCCGAGGTTTGCGAACAGTTCAACGATCGCAGCTCCATCGGTGGAGACATGCGATTGGGGCAGTTTGTTGTTGGGAACAAAAGGCTCGTTGGGACGGACTACCGTGACATTGGTGGCCACACTGGTCGCGATCGCCGCAGCTATAGCGACAACCGAGAAGACCTTCATTGTGATATGTGGGCGGTACGGAAGTAAGTCAATTGCTTCTAGCGGCTGTGCTTGGATAGCAGGCGAGGCGTCTCTTATGAATGCCCGGAAATTAATATGGAGACCACTGGCCGGGAACCACGGATCAACGCCGGGCTTCTGAGCAGGTTTTGGTGTCCCGCGAGCTGCGAGGTTATCGAGTTAGTCCTGGGAACCGTCAACATGAGGAAGGTCGAGTGGAGGCCCGACAGCCACGTTCTGCGGGGAAGATCCGCCGTTGGCTCAACCGAAGACTCGGACTACGACGGGGCAGAGCGGCCAAGCTCTAAATGACTAATATGAATGACTAAATTTCCTTTTTGGGACTAGCTCGGACAGTGCCTGAACAACGTTTAGTTGACATTTACAAAACTCTAACTTCAACCACGTCGGGCGATTGAGAAAACCACTTACCATCCGAGCATCCCGCGGCCCAATATAGCCCTGCCACGCAACCCACGGCCTTGACTCGGTCGCCCATCGGCACAGTCGCAACGACGTCTCCACTCATGATGTCCCACGCAAAGGCAGCAGTCCCAGGCTCAGCGCCTTCGCCTTTGCCTGCTTCGCTGCCGCTCAGAGCTACCGCATCGCCTTGCGCAAAGACGGAGCGGACCCGCAACTCGGTATTCCGATTGGCATGCCGAGGCCGTGCACTCAACAAACTCTGCGCAGGTTGCTCGTCTATCTTGTGTGGTCCACCGAAAGCCGCAAGCAGCTTACCGTCCGCACGGTCCAGCATCCGAATGTAGTTGTGCAGCGTTCACCCTAAGATCAAATCCGACGCCATTTTAGGGCTCAGGGCGCATTGAGAATTGACCGCGTACTATAATGGGCTTAAGTACGGCTGAGCGGACGTAGTAATATAGTCGTATTAAACCTAAGTAGGCCCTTCGGTAGGTAAGGATTAAATATTAATTCGTAGGTTACCTCCTAAGATAATTACTATAATCTTAAGGCTATCTCTATTAGCTTTAATAATTGTAGGTATATTAAGGAACTACCTTAGTTAAGGTAACTTACGGTTTAGTACTTAAGATTGACTTTCTAGATAAGCCTATATATAAATATATAGTTTAAGAAGGCTAAGATACTACTATAGTTAGATATACTATAGCCCTATAGTAGACGATCTAGTATAATAGTAAATATATACTTATAAAAAGATAAGATTTAGCGGTACCGTTCCTAGCCTACCTATAATTTTACTTTCTATTTAGCCTTATAGGACGGTAGGTAGAGTGCTACCTCTTAATTAAGAATCAATAGTAGGATATTAAATACGATACTATAAAGATTAAATAGGATATAAGCGATAAGCGAGGTATATCTCCGCTACTAATATATAACCTAGGATATCTATAATAGGTCTATATTAGTTGTATTATCTAGTTAGCTAATCCCTATTTCCTATATAAGCACTATAAGCTAACTTCCTATCGCTAAACTATCTTAGATAAGCGCCTAATCTCCCTAAGCGCTTATAGCTATTAAAATAATAAGTATTTATACTCTCTATAGACTTATATATAAGTCTTCCGCGTAGCTAGAACTTCCTACTAACTAGGGTATATAGGAAGCCTTCGACGGAGAATATAAATTTCCTCCTAATACTAGGAAGCTAACTATTATACTTCCTATAGTGCGGCGCCTACAGTTATAGAAGCTTTAGTCTATAAGGTATTAGGCTATATTATATAGCTAATAACCCTTTATATATTTAAATCGATATAACGCGCTATAAGCGGTTAGCGCTAGAAATAGCTTAAGCTCGATATTTTCTAGGTTAAATATTACTATATAAAGTATAGGTAAGTGGTTATAGAACCTATAGAAGTATCTTTCGAGGTAATAAATAAGGGTAAATTTAGAGAGAAGCTTAAAGTCTAAGAAAATCGACTTATTTTATACTACCTTTTCTAAGATATACTTATAGGCCGTAGATAAAACAGTCTAAGGGTATACTAAGGTATCTAATTCTACGTTAAAGTTAGTATTATATAGTTAGTTATCGGTTAAAGGAAATCGTAGTAGAAGTAGTAGGTCCTTAGGGGCTAGTTACTCTACCGGAATCAAAGATTATACCTCTAGAGGTAGTATATACCCTACTAAACTTATTATAGGTCGGAAGTCTCCCTAGATTGCTAGCTAGTCTTATAGGGGATATTATTAGAAAAGATTGTAAAGCGAGATATCGGTATCTAGGAAATAAGATAGGACGATATCGTTAAATAAGAAGATATTAGTGTTCTAGTGATCGAGCTCACTTAGTAGTCTAATATTAAGGCCTATCTAGTAGTGGGAACCACTAATATTAGAAATATTAGTAGGGGCGTAGGTTTAAGGTAAGAGTGTATTTATATTCTAAGACTATACGACTAATCTATTGTAGACCGTACTATCCCTAATATCTATCTATAGGGAAGGGATCTAGTCCTCTATATCCTATATTTAAACGTTAGGGCTATTATTATATAAGTAGGGTTAATTTACGGTATTATTCGCCGTAGTTAGTTCTTTAGCCCGGGTAGGAGAGTGGCACAGTCGTTCGTAGCGACTTAGAAGATCCCTACATAGAAGCTAACGTTAAATACGGACGAAGATAGTAACAGATTAGCTCTTACTACCTAGAAAACGAACGGCCACATTGACAAGCAAATGGCTTCTCCTGAGTATCTATGGACAAGTTAGTGTGAAGGGGAATCAATAAAGCGCCGAGGGTAGTGGGTACGCACGGATGCGTTCATGTCTCTTCAGGTGCTCTAAACGCTTGAACTCTTTCTTGCAGAAGCGACATGGGGCCACCTGTGATTTGGGCCTCCCTCTAGCCATGAGGGGTGTTAATGAAGGGGCATTTGGAGGCAGAAATGATGAATGATGCATTTTTCGTCTCCAACAGATTACATAATATACCCCTACGGCCGACCTGGGAGAGTATACACAGGCCCCAGCTTTGGCTAGGTGGGCCCCAGGATCCGCTTATGTCATATGATCCGATGACATAATACAATTCTCGGAGCACCTCGGGGAATCGAGTCCTGTAGTCATGTGATTTCTATCAATCTGATATCCGCTCTCTATTTACATGGATGTCCTGTCCTACTATTCATCCCATCATCCCATCTTCTGCTTCTTCTGATTGGGCGGTTTCCCGCATTGTCTGATTGTATGGGCCCCACCGCATCCAGAGCATTTAGGACCCTTTCGTTTGGTCAAAGGCTGAAAAGCCTTTGATGGAGCAACCTGATTGGCTAGCATGGGCAAGACCTCGATTTTCGATCTGATCTTTGGCACTGGGATCGATGGAGGTTGGATTTGGACCAATGAGGGATCAGGGATTGGAACAATCATCCAAAAAGGATCAATCTGGGCCAATGAGATTGACTGGTTTGATCTGATAAATCCTCCTTGGTGGGATTAAACCTTTTGATAAAGATCTAATCTCTTCCATCTGATCTCCGGTAAGCTAACGGGCTTAGTGGAATGCCATTGCGTCATCAGCTTCATGGCTATGCTCTGCATGCTGGATCTTCATCTCCCATTGGCCCCCGCTAGCCTTATTTCGAGAGATATAGAGCTGGAATGGGCAATCGGTCTTAAAAGATCCTCGAATCCTCTCTGATTGGCCAATCAGATGGCTTTTAGCCCAATCAGGCTTACCAGATCGGACGCATCTGATATAGGCCTTTCGATTGCTATCAGCACTCTTTAATATAGTGCAGTAGCCCTGTGATAGGGCAAAAGTTTGGATTGATTGCACTAGCATATCCCGATCGGGAAATCGACCAATCGGGGGTGGCTTCATCTCTATATATAGGGTTCTTATCAGATGAAATGGTTATCAGATCAGATGAATAGCATATCATACCACCATTAGGAGCCTTATCAGGATCATATATCTCATCAAGTTCAGATAGCATAGCATCAGGTGATTGGTCCGAATCTTGGCCTATATATTGATCAAGGTCAAGATCATCAATAATAGGACGAGAAGGAGTCGAAACAGTAGCCATTTTGACGAATCAGGGGTCAGAAGTGGGTAAAATTGAGGTAAAATTGAGGTAATATAGATGCAGTATGGATGCAGTATGGATGAAAACAATGAGGTGAGGTTGGAAATCACATGACTACAGGACTCGGTTTCCCGAGGTGCTCCGAGAATTGTATTATGTCATCGGATCATATGACATAAGCGGATCCTGGGGCCCGGCCGAGGATACGTGGGCACCAGGTTTCGCTACGTGGGCACCAGGACCCATATTACATAATGTGACCTGATTATCTAATCTGATTTTCGGAGCACTTCGGGAATCCGGTGTGCTGTGGTCATGTGATTTCTATCAATCTGATATCGCTCTATTTACATCATTTCCCAATTCATCCCCCAATTCATCCATTCTTCTGCTTCTTCTGATTAGGTGGCTTCCCACACTGCCTGATTGTATGGGCTCCACCACAGCCAGAGCACTTAGAAGCAGCCTTTCGCTTGGTATAAGGTTGAAAAACCTTTGATGGAGCGACCTGATTGGCCGGATTGGGATTAAGCATAGGTAAAACCTGTACTTTTGATCTGATTCTCGGCACGGGGATACGTGGAGGTCGAATTGGGACCAATGAGGCATCAGGAATGGGAACCATGATCCAAAATCGATCAATCTGGGCCAATGAGATGGGCTGATTCAATCTGATTAAATCATAGATCTGATGTTTGCATGGTAGGCCTATCGATCGAGTCTAATTGCGTGTGCATTGGCCAATAGGAAGCGGGTCTTTTTCCCGTAATGAGACCAATGATAGCTCTCGCTGCTCGATATTATCCTTTAGATAATCTATCTCAGATCGATTACCAATCTCGTTTCGGCGAATCAGAGCAATCGCATTGTTGATATCGCGGGGTATGATTGGCTGTGTCGAAGGGGCTTTTTCTCGAATGATCTGATAGATCTTCCTTGGTGGGGTAAAAACATCTGATAAAGATCTAATCTCTTCTTGTAAAGGTATACTGGTTTCAGGTGTACAGCCTGTCAACCGGGTAAGATACAATGACTTGAGTGTGCAAGTTTGTTAGGAGAGGAGAATAAGTGTGTGAATTACTTTAAGACTAATTCTTATAGGAGTAAGAGGGATTCAGGGGGATCCTAGACTATAGGGAAAACCTATCTATACTGCTGACTTAGCACTTATATAACGAACCCCTCACGGTTCAGTCACGATCCCTAGGCGCCAAGGAATCGACCCTACCCCGTATACTAATATATCAAACCAATATATAAGTCAGACCATATATTAAGCTAGTATAATAAGGTTAACTAGTCCCTATTCCTAGGTTATAAGGATCTTTATCCGTTATAATTATCTCCTCCTTCCTAGGCGGATACCCTTATCCGTAGACCGAAAATAGATCTAAGGACGTTTTATATAAGAAGCGATAGCGTAGCTATAGCTAAAGAAGTGATTCTAGAATCAATCTTCTTTATAGTTATAGTATAATAGTGTGTGATTAGAAATAGAATTAAAGGCGTTTTATAAGGGAAATAGGGGCGTAGCTAGAGTCAAAGAAACAATCTAAAGTCGACCCTTTATTAGAAAGAATCTATTTAACTCGGTATTATATTTACGAAATAATTCCTTAATTATTACTCTTTAACTATTACTTTTTATTATTATAACTCCTATACTTTAAGCCTACCGCGTTTAACTTAAGAATATATAGTGTATAAAATATCTATAGTTATCTTATAAAAAATTCGACCTAACGGTTACTAGCGTACCGTTTTCGATCCGGTACTTCCTTAATAAGGAAGGCTCTAAGAAATATAAGTAATATATTAAGCGGTATAATCTATATCTCCGCCTAAGCGAGGGGATATAGGGAGATACTAATAATCTAATAGCGATTCTTAAGTAGATCGCCTAGATATTTACTACTAATAATACTTATCTATATTTAGATAGCGCTTTCTTAGAGTCGGTAAATAATATAACTCTAAAGTTTATAAATAACTTTAAATATATATATTAGGTATATAAATCTATATATAGGCTAAATAGCGCTATAAAGAAAGATATTACCTAGGTAAGTGACTCGGTACCGACCTAATAGTGTTTCGCTAACGTTTCTATAGAAAATATAGTTAAGGTACTAGAAGTTTTTAGATAGTTATCGCGCGATATATCTAAATCCTTTAACTCGCCCCCTACTCTCTATATTAAAGGCGGAGTAGCGCTAATATAATATAGAATCGGGGTAGCGTCTCTAGGTAGGTAATAAGGGATATATATAGTAGTATTATATAAAGAACGATTTAATATAGAAGGTATAAGCGGCTATAATAGCCGCCTATAACCCTCTATCGATATTAGCTTTAGAGGATATATTAGAAGCGTATAAAGATACATTCCCGGTTCCGATATTAGAGTTATAAAATAGTATAGATTTTTAGGGGTTATTCGCCGGTAAAGTATTTTCTTAATAGAGGTATTTTAGTATAGATTTAGTATAGTTTCGGTATTTTCTTAATTTTAAAGTTATAATTTTTTCTAAGACTTTTTATATTTTATAATAATCTTTAGGGTATTTACTATTACTTCCTCTAGGACCTATTAGTTATATTCTAATAACTATCCTATCTATTTTATAAGGTAGTATAACTCTCTTTTAAAGATTTAATCTCCTTTAATTTCTTTAACTTCCTATTTATTATTATTAGCTAGCTCTAGTAGAGGTAATTACTACGGTTTACGCTCTCTAGATTACTATAGTTATAGTAGCTAGATAGAGAATATATTATAAATCGCTATATATTAGTTAAGGAGGAATAGATAATATATCTACTTTCTAATATACTTAAGGATCTAGAATAGTCTAATCTATTATAGTAAAAGCTTCTTTATAGTTCTTTCTTTTAGATATAGGTTTTTTATAGATAGAACTATAAGGTTATTCTTCTTAAATAATATCTCTTTATATCTTTTATTATAGTGAGTCGCTTATACTTTAGTTACTTTTCGCTATAAAATCTATAGTTTCTCTTATAGCTTTATAAGCTTTTTAAAGCGAGCTAATACTACTAGTACCTCTCTCTCTATACTACTATCCTTAGTATATATTTAGAAATTAGGATTAAATCCTAGTAGTACTTAAAAGGGGGATATCCCTATTATTATATTAATAGTATTATTATATATAAACTTAGCTATTCTAAGTAGTAGATACTATATCTTTTACTATTTATTGATAAAGTATTATAAGTAGTACTCTAAGGTTTAATTTATCTATTCTATTTACCTATTAGTTTAGGGGTAAAACGCTATCGAATACTTTAATTTTACCTAGGATAAATAATATAGTTTTAACTAAAACCTATTTATAAAGATAGATCTTTAATTAGATATAATATTATTTAGTAGTCTATATCTTAGTTTAACTTCTTAATAGAATAGCTTAGTTAATTCCGAAATATCTATTATAGTTAAAACTAAGAAGAAAAGGTACTATTTTAAGAAATAGTCTATAACTACTAAAATTATATTAGTTATCTTTCTTTTCTAGATCGATTAAAGTAATCCTATAATAAAATCTATTAATAATTTAGTAAAGGGTCGCGATAGAATTAGTAGCGATTCTAGCTTACTAAACGGCTAATATCTTAGGATTTAAGCTATCTAATAGATTCTATAAGATTTAATATATTTCTTTATATCTTTTTATATATATATCTAGTAGTAGTCGCGTTTTAGTAACTCCTCTATTCTAGCGCGGCTAAAATAGCTAGTAATAGGGTTATTATAATATATTTATAGTAACTTTATATAAATACCCTCTTTCTTTAGTATATATATATATCCTTAGTACTATAGTAATCCTAAATTAACTAATTAGCCTTTACTACTAGGTCTCTATACTAAAATATCCCTTTTTCGGCGGATTATCTCTAGGTCTTTAGTCTATAGCCGTTTTATCTATTAGAGAACGTCTTTAGTATCTATATTAATAGACTAGATTACTACTATAGTAGTATCTTTAATATCGAATAGGATATTTAGTTTATTATATAGTTCTCTCTATTTAGACTAGTTATCTAAATTTATACCTATAGATATACTAGATCTAGGATCTTCCTATTTTAATCTAGGTAAGTTATATTCCCCTAAATTATATTTATAATCTATATCTAGATTTTTTATCCCTATAATACTTTATATCGTAAAGGGTATATCCTCGCCTCGGCTTTAAGATAGGAGCTCTTTATCTACGATTTAGTCCTAAATTAGGATTATTAATTCCGCTCCTAAAGTAGCTTACTTAGAGTTTAGGATTCTCGAAAGCCTATCTATAGGATTTATCTTTCTAGGCCTATACTTTATAATAAAGTTAAAAGGCGTTAGAAATATATACTAATATACTTATCGGCTATTAAGTTTCTACTACGTTATAAAAGTATATAGGTTTATATAATTAGAAAGTACCTTAATTAGGTATTTACTACCGTTAAGATAGTATCTCTAGTATTAGAAGGAGTAAACGATAGCGAATAGCTCCTAATCTAGTAATATATAGTTAAGTTCTACTCCTAAGAATTTTCGGGACTAGAATATAACTAGGTACCACTGTCCTTCGGTATTAGGCTAGGATAGGACTCCTCCTATCCCTTTATTTAAGGTATCTATTTCTAACCTAATCGGTTATTTAGGATCGAAATAATATAGTAAAGTGTCACGATAAGGACTCTAAGGGAGCCCTAAGGTATCTATAGAAGGATATAGGATAGGATAAAGGAGTCCTAAGGTATCTATAGAAGAATATAGGAGACTCTAAAGGAGTCCTAAGGTATCTACCTATAGAAGGAGACTCTAAAGGAGTCCTAAGGTATTTATATAAGGATCCTAAGGGAGTCCTAAGGTATCTATATAAGGATCCTAAAGGGAGCCTAAGGTATCTATATAAGGATCCTAAAGGGAGCCTAAGGTATCTAAGGAGGGATATAGGATAGTATAAAGGATACCTACTAGGACCCTAATACCTATATAGGCCCTAATAGGTCCTATAGATAGTTATATAATCTCGCTAAAGGAAGTAAGATTATATAAGAAAGGACTCTAAGACTCCTTAGAAGGATTAGAGTTTAGTCTACTTTCTAATCTAAATATATTATATACTCTTTTATAAACTATCTCCTTAATCTAATATACTACTAAAGGTACCTTAAAGGGCTCTACCTTTATATTCTAAACTCTTAAATAGGATCGGCCTAATAGGAGAGAAAGAAGGACCTAATAGTAAATACTAAGGCCTATATTAAATAGGAGGAATTAGAGAAACCTAATCTTACCTCGCTTAGTCTTAGAGAAGATAAATAAAATATTCTAATAAAGGAAGACCTATTAGAGATAGAGGTTAAATAGGATTAATAGGCTTTTATTACTATAGTAGAGACCGCCCTTAAAGACCCCTAAAGGGTTTAGACTAATTAGCCTTAAGAAGGACCTATTCTACTAAGAGAGATTATAATTAAAGAAATTTTATATTTAGAACCCTAAGAGGAGGATAAAATAGAGACCTTAAGTAAATAACTTAAATAGGTAGAGAGGAAATATATTATATAGGTATAAATCTAAGATCTTAAGAAAGAGATAAAAACCTAGAGTACTAGGTTTTTAAACCCTTTATTAGGATCTTTTATCTTAAACTAAGGTACCCTAAGAGAGGCCTAAGAAGATAAAATAGAGATTAATAATATAGTTAAATTAGGACTAAATAGTATAATAAAACTACTTCTATAGCTAATATATCTATTAAAGTTTATTAGAGAAAGCTAAAAGAACTAAAAGATATTTAAAGCTTTTATCGGCTTATACTTCGACTAATATCTATATTTCTTTATAAAAGATCGAAATAGGGTAATAATAGTATTAAACTATTTAGATAATATAATTAAACTTAACTAGACTAGGTATATAAAGAAGTAAAAGGAGACTACCTAGAGATATTTAGACTAATAGAAATTCTTAAAGTAGTATAAAAGATATATTAAGAATCTATAGGTTATCTATAAAGAGACTAACCTAAAATACTTTAGAGCGATCTAAAGGTTAAATTAGAAAGTTATAGACTATAATTAATATCTTATAGGGATTTTTAGTACTATAAAGATAGAGCCTTTAGAAGAAGAAAAAATCTAAAGACTTAATACTAGAGTTAGGGAAGAACTCTAATATAAAGAGATAAGATACCCTTTAATATTAGAAGATACCTTTTATAAAGATATATTTACCTAGTATTAAGAGATTAAATCGGACTATATAAGCTTAAAAACACTTTCTTTATCTAAAAAGGCCTTTAAAAGACCTTTAAAGCGGAAATAAAAGGTAAATCTAAAAGAGGATAAAAAGGAGATAAAATATCCTAAATATCTAGAGTACCCCTACTATAGATTAAAGAATTATATAGAGAATAAGTACTTTAAAAAGTATAAGTACCCTAAAAAAGATTCTAGTAATAGAATAAAGTTAAAAAAATAGATAACCTAATATTATAGGCTATAATAGTATTAGATATTATTTTAAATCGAACTAAGTAGATAAAGAAGGCTTTTATATATAAAGCTAAAGTAACTCTAAGAGTAGAAAAGATTCCTATTAATACCTTTATAGATTATAGTATAGAGAAATCCTTTATTAGCTAGAGATAGATAAAATAATACCTTAAAGACCTATATACCCCTCTAAAAGTGGTTAAAGTAGTTAATAGATATAAGATCTAGTCCTATAGAAATTAAGAGGTATAGTTTAAGCTAAAAGATAATATAAATAAAGAAAAGAGTTATAAGATTATAATAGAAGTAATAGATATATAGGAGTATAATCTAATTATAGGATTTAATTAGCTTTAAGCTAAGAACCTAGATATAAACTAGTTAATAGCCTTATAATAGTATTATAATCCCTAGAAGAGCTCTATCTTAGAAGAGATTAACCTAATAGAATATATAAAGGATATTCTAAGCGGAGAAACCTACTAGTTAATATATATCTAATTAGCGCCTAAAGTAACTATAAAGCTAGAAGCTATCTTAGAGTAAGAACCTATACTAGAAGGGTATAAAGACTATAAAAATATATTTAATCCTAAAGGAGTAAAGATACTCTTTAAATACTTAGATATAGACTATATAATCGATCTTAAAAAAGGTAAATAACCGCTTTATAAACTAGTCTATCTACTATTATAAGAGTAGCTTAGAGTACTTAAAGAGTATATTAAAAGCTCCCTTAAGAAAGGATAGATTAGACCTTTCTAAAGCTTAATAGATATACTAATACTCTTTATACTAAAAAAGGATAGGATATTATAGTTATATATAGATTATAGAGGACTTAATAAGATTACTATTAAGAATTAATATCTAATCCTATTAGTCTCTAAATCCCTTAATAGGCTTATAAAAGCTATTATCTATACCTAACTAGACTTTAAAGATATATATTATTATCTTAGGATTAAAATAGGAGATAAATAGAAAACTATATTTAGGACCTAATATAGACTATATAAATATAGGGTAATACCCTTTAGACTATTAAATACCTTAGTATCTTTCTAGATATATATTAATAGAGCCCTCTTAGACTATATTAATATTTTTATAGTAATTTACCTAGATAATATCCTAATATATTTAGGAAGTCGTAGAGAGTATATAAAATATATATATATAGTCTTAGAAAGGCTAAAGTAGTATAAACTATATATAAAGAGGTTAAAATATATCTTCTATATCTAAAAGGTAGAATTCCTAGACTTTATTATAACCCTAAAAAGAGTTATAATAGACTAGAAAAAAGTAAAAACTATCTTTAAATAGCCTATACTAGAATATATTAAGGATATATAAGTATTCCTAGGATATATAGGGTTCTACTAAAGATTTATTAAAGTATAATTAAAGATATATATAGCTTTTATAGAGCTAATAAAGTATATATTAGCGAGTAAAAAAGGAGTAAATAAGAGGACTAAAGACTTTATCTTTCTAGCTAAGGTAAAATAGGCTTTTAATATCTTTAAAAAGTACTTTATAAAAGCTTCTCTTTTAATATATTATATCCTAGGACTTAATATATTTATCGAAATAGATATATCTACTTTTACTATTATAGTAATATTATTATAGCTAAAAGATAATAGATAGTAGTACCTAATAGTATTCTACTCTAGGAAGCTAAATAGGGCTAAAACGCGATATAAAATATATAATAGTAAACTATTTATAATAGTAGAAGCTTTTAAAGAATAGAGATATTACCTTAAAAGAGTAAAAGATATTAAAGTTATTATAGATTATATAAACCTAAAAGGATTTATAAAACTAGCTCTATAGAATCTAAATAGCTAATAGATATAATAGGCTATTAAGTTAGTACTATTTAACTTTACTATTATATACTAAATAGGTTCGAAGAACCCTACTAATAGTCTTAATTAAAGGGCTAACTATAAAAAAGAGATAAAAGAGATATTAAGGTAGGCTAAAGACCTAGTTAAAGATAAATTATTTAATTATATCTAAAGAAGCCTTAAAAATAGGCTATTTATAGAAGAAGTAATATAATCTACTAAAGAGGTAAGGAAAATCGAATTTAATATCCTTATATAAGCGTAAAAGACGCTAAGTATACCCTAAAAGACTATTAAAGGGGTAAAAGAAGAGTAGAAAGAAATAAATAAAGGATATAAAGAGGATTAATTAGCGTAAGATCTATAGTAGTAAGATCTACTAAGAGACTTACTAAGTCTAGGTAAAGATACTTTAAATACCTATATAGCTTTAAAAGAGTATATAGATAAATATCTAACTATTAGTAAAGTAGATAGTCTAGAATATTTTACTATCTAAGAATAGATAAAGGTTAGTCTCTCTAGAGAAATAGCGCTAAAGGAAACTCTAAAAGAGTCTATAGTAAACCTTATATAAAGAGTCTAAAAATA
The DNA here is from genome assembly GCA_030762825.1 of Penicillium turbatum. NCBI lineage: Eukaryota > Fungi > Ascomycota > Eurotiomycetes > Eurotiales > Aspergillaceae > Penicillium > Penicillium turbatum. Next base: position 51,202 of record JAUJYX010000003.1, on the reverse strand, counting down.
GGATCTAGAGTTAAAAGAGAAACTATAAAAAATAAATAACTAAAGAGGGACTAAATACCTAGAGGGTATACTTTAGAGTAAGACTAAAGATAGTCTATTTAGGTACTAAAGAAAGGTTATAGTCTTAAAAAAGGATTATATAATTATATATAAAATAATATATATTTACTATAATAACCTTTAGTTAGGTTATTATAGAGTTAGATATACCTTTAAAGCGATTAAAAAGAAATACTAATAGGATAATATAATCTAAGATATTATCTAATATATAAAAGAGTATAATCTATACTAGAGGAACTTTATCTAAAGGTATAGACTATATAGTCTTTTAGAACCTTTATTAGTTCTAAAAGAGCCTATAGACTATATAAATATAGACTTTATTATAGGCTTATTACCTTTAAAATAGAATAGAAAGGTATATAATATAATACTAGTCCTAGTAGACCTTTATACTAAGTTCTCTATCTATATATTATATACTAAGGATATTAAAGCTCTAAAGCTTATAATATTACTCTATAAGAAGATAATACTATAGCTAAGGATACTAAAGAACCTTATTAGTAATAGAAGAAGCCTTTTTATTAGTAACTTCTAGTCTAAATTCTACTTTTTATTAGTAGTAAGATATAGGCTATTAATAGTATATTACCCCTAAATAGATAGCTAAATAGAGAGGTAAAATTAAATAATTAAATATTACCTATAAAACTATATAGGCTAGTACTAGGATAATTAGGCTAGATAGCTACTATTTATAATATTTATATATAACTAGAGTATATATTTAATATATATTAAAGTACTAGCTAAAGCCTTTATAGATATATACCTAGATCTATAGATAAATATCGAAAAAGATATATAAAAGACCTATACCGATATAAAAGTATAGATAGAAGATATAATAGAAACCTATAGGGATATTATAGAACGCTTTAAAAAGGTAAAAGAGTTAATAAAAAAGGCTATAGATAAAATAAAGAAGGAGATATAATTCTAAAGCGGCTAATAGGTACTCCTCTAGAATAAATATATCTAGGATAGAAGGCTAAATAAAAAGCTTAGTAATCGGTATAAAGGACCTTTTTAAATCGTAAAAAGGGTTAAAGAGTAGATATATTAGTTAATCCTAATACTACTCTACTACTAGATTTACTTAATATAATATATCTTAATACTTAAACCCTATTAAGGAGATCCCTAAAGAGGTAAGCGACCTACTCTAATAGAGGTTAAGGGATAAACTAAATATACTATTAAAACTATTCTTAGTAGCCTTAGTGTACCGAGCCGCGATAGGCTAATAGGGCTAATAGGATAATAGGATAATAGTTTCTACTATAGATATAAACGGGCTAGACTCTATATATATATATTTTTTAGGGGCTTAAATTCGAGGGCTAGTTACTTACTACCTCGCTATCTTAATAGGGAGCTTAGAATCTAGGTAGATTCTTTATATAAGTATTTTTCTTTTACTATTCTCTTAATAGGTAGAATAGTCGACCTATTATTAAATATTAGTATCTTAGACCACTTTAGATCTAACTTTTTCGCTTTAATAGAGTAGGCTATTAGTCTCTTAGCCTATTCCGGATACTCGTTTTCCCGCCTCGCTTAAGTTCGTTATTAGTATTTATTATTAACTTATTATAGGCTAGATATATCTTACTATAGATATAGATATATAGTTATATATATTAGAGATAATTATTATTAGATACTAGATTTTATAACTTTCTACCCTAGTACCTCCTTCTAGGTAAGCCTATTCCGGCTTAGTAATAAAGTACTAGGCCTATAACTATCTATTTAGAATTACCTTTATTCTATCCTAAGATATTCTCGGTTAACTAAACTTAGATCTATAACTTAGTATAGGTCGGTATAGTAATCTAGACTACGTAGTAGTAGATACCTAGTTATATTATATAGCGTAATAGGCTTATTCCGAAAAAGGCTAGGCTAGGCTCGATAGAAACTAGGTATAGCCTTTATTAAATAGGCTTTATCGATTATAATTAGTAGGCTAGAAATCGATAATTCGGACTTTATAGGTAATTAATTAGCGTAGGCCATTCTATAATCCGAAATATAATTAATTTAATAGCGGCCCTATCGAACTAGATTTCTATAAAGGAATAAAGAAAGGAGGAAAAAAAAAAGATTTTAATTCTAAAGATATATATATATCGCCCGAACCTTTTCGGCGGCGCTTTAGTGTTATATATATTAGGGGGGGGTAGTTAGTAAACTTCGCGAATCGGTTACGCGCGGAACGCTCTTTATCTAAGATAAAAAATTAGTCTTCTCCGCTTATTTCTTAGAATTCCCTAAAGTTTTCTTTCTTTTACTAAGCCCTAGCTTTATCTTCCTCGGAGATAAACCTTCTAATAGCGAAATTAAAACCTCTAAGGTAGACTATAAGATACTTAACTACTTAGGGAAGTAGCCGCTAATTATATCCTATTCCTAGATATAACTAGTATAAAATATAATATTCTTTATTAAAAGCCTTATTATTATAGCCCTATTTATTATCTAAATACTAGGGCCTTAGCGGTACGTTAAGGTTCGAATACTACTCTTTCGCGGGGATATATAAATCTATAAGTTATTTATAGACTATCGAGAAGCTATATTATACTGTATTAGGACTCTATCTAGTATATATTCTATCTAGTACGCACTCTGTCTAGTGCACTATATATATTTAGCTATCTATTATAGTACCTAAAACTTAGGGCTTTACTCTTAAAATATAATAAGAAAAGAATATTATACTATAGTATTAAATAAGTTATCCCTAAATTTATCTAGTATTCTTCTATAGTTAACTATTTCCCTTAATCCTTTATAAAGAAGATTCCCTTAGGATAATACTCTCTATATATAATAACGGTAATAGATATTAATAAGAATAATATCGGGTATTAGTGTTAAATAAGGGCTAACTAGGTAACCTTAATACCTACGCGATTACTAACGTTTATCCCTTTTAATATCTAACCTAAATAGTCTTATATACTAAGTTTCTAAGGTAGCTAGATAGTTATACTAGTATAAAGTAATATAAAAATATTATCGTAGGTATATAGATCTAATATAATATAAAGATAGATATTATATCTAATTATACTAGCTCTAGTATCCGCTAACCGAAAATAGAATCTTTATATAGTAAATAGACCTAGACTAAAGCCGATTCTTCGTATTTTAGGATAGATACTTCGGTATATTAGCCTTAGCTTAGGAAATATAATCTCTAATTAGGAAGTAAGAGCTTCTCTATACCTTTACTAGATTTAATACCTAGGTACTTCGAGCGGAGCGAGCTTATATAAAACTAGAACTAGATTATAGAGCCACTTAAGTAGCTTTAAAGTAAGCTACCGACGAGCTTAACTAGGTTTCTAGGCTAGTAGAGATCTTTTACGACCTTACCCTAAGATTAGTAGACTATATACTAAAGGCTCGCGTAGCTAGCGGGAATAGTTAAGATTAGGAGTCGGCCGATATAATACTTAATATAGTATTAAAGTAAATCGAGAAACGGGAATTAGAAAGTGCAGAAAGTAGTATTTATAAGGCCGAGGCTACCACTAGCGCGAGTACTACGGCGATAGATAGTTAAAGCGTAGTAAACTAAGTATTAATAGGTATATATTAATTATATAGGCCTAACGCCGAGACTATATAAGTTCGTAGCGTTTACCTACTACTATATATATAATAGCTTACTAGGATTATTATAAATACGATAGTTTCTAATAGAGTAACTTAAGTAGATATCTCTTATAATCTCAATCGATTTCATTTTTAATATTTCTATCTCACTTCTATTATAAGATATATAGTATAACTAACGAAGCGTCTCTTCTCTATATCTAAAATCTTATATAGAAGCTATAACGTGCCCTAGAGGAATGCCGACCTAGTAAAGGTCGAACCCGATCCGACCTAGGTGCCCTTAGAGACCCTTTTAAATAGAAACGCGTTCGGCGATCAGCCGCCCTATCACTAGAGGCGTTCTTAAGTGAAGAGTCTGAGTAGCTTAAGAAAGGCCTTATAGGAGCGGTCCGTATTTCCTCGCGAATTATTTAACTCAGAAGTATTACGTGCTGACTGCACGGAACAGAGAGCCACAGAGGCGGGAAAGTTTAAACACATCTGCTAGGAAGGAAAAGTGCGAACGAGGCGGCACTAAATCGCCATTGTCGGGGGTGACTCTTACGTTGCCTATTGTGGATATCGTGTGGTTAGCTTAGGGTTTTGGGGTACAAAACGGTGACGATCAAGTGAGAAAGCAACTGTAAGGCGGAGGATTTCAAAAAAATGGAGGGGTGGCAATGTTAAAGAGGCCTGGCCGAGTTCGGTGATAGCGCGGAAAATTTACTCCGCCTTCCAGTAAGTTTGCGATTCGTAGGCACGAGTCACAGCTTATCCAGACGCTCCACTTTTGTCTAGATCTTCACTTTGACGCCGCGGAGGGTGATTTGCACCATAGTAAGTTGATCAGTTTAGATGAACCCTGGAAGAAGGTCTTCTGCAACGTTCAGACTCCGGTACTGAACTTGCGCAGGCCTGGTATTCAATGACAGGCTCTTTCAGTGGTGACGAGGCAATCGCAGCATCATTCTGAAGAGTTAGCTTGTAGGTTGTAGGCTACCATCAAATGAGAAAATCAGCTATATTAGAACCAGCTGCTCCAAAGCCGCATATTGATGACACACTGTAACTTCTACAATGTCGTGTCGACGCGCTGGACTTAATACGGTGGGCTGAGCCCGTGATGCATTATTTGCTGACCGCGGAGCCATCGCAATGACACACATTATCTTAACTGATTCCCTACATTGGAGCCCTTTCATAGTGAATCGCTATATTCCCAGTTGCACTTGTAAAAAGCGCACCTTTATATATAAGCCACTCTTATACAAAGCCATCTGTTTCCCGGCAAGCACTCGATCTATTAGTATACAAAAAGTAGCACACTATTCAGAACACACGTTTATTGGCGTTCCATTTCAAACCCACCCCTCGAGCCCTTGGTCGCATGTTTGGTAACGGTGAAAGTGTACGAGGGCTCCATGTCGTCCTTGACAGGGTAGTAGTCGTCACCCTTAAGGCGCATGTCACGGGCATAGTACTCAAAGTTCAGGGCGTTGTAGTTGATATCGAGAGTCACAAAGCCGTTGGCGGCCTGCTTAGCGTTGGCACCAAGCCACTTGGCGTAAGGGCCGAGAGGGACACCGTAATTGCAGTCGCCTGCCTCGGCAAAGCCGGCGCCGCCGGTGAGAACAAAGTCGGTGCCTTCGTACTGGTAGTGAGCCATGCAGTGGTCATGGCCGTTGACGACAACGGCATTATTCTCTCGAACAATTTCCATCAGGGGCTCCAGCTCAGTGTAGTTGGTCGAGGAGGAGATATAACCGTGGTGGATCTGCAGGATCTTCCAGGTAGCTTCGGACTTGGCAAAAGACTCGCGTAAGAAGTCCACCTGCTTATGGGTGTCCTTGTGGCAGGCGATGACATAGTCGGTGTTGTAGACGGAGGTGCTGTCTTGGTACTTGTTGATAAAGCAATCAGAGTCCACGACGACGAAGGTTGCGGTCCAGTTGGAGCCGGTCAGATCGTAGGTGTAGTAGGGTAGGTGCTCGTGTCCAAAGTACCAACGATCATCGATCAAGGGAGCGAGACGGGTTTGGAAATCAACACCGGCCTGGCCAGCGACAACATCGTGGTTACCCAGGGCCTGGTACCAGGTCTTGTTGTCGAAAGCTTCGCCGCTGTACATGTCGGCCCAGCCCTCATAGAAGCGCTGAATACCCTCAGAGGTGAAGTCGACACCGCTATCATAGAAGTTGTCGCCGACAGAGACAAAGGCCGAGCAGTCCTTCTTGAGACAGACTTTCTCAATATAGTGAGCCGTACGGCCTGTGATGAAGGTTAGCGTATTCGCACTCTACCTCTCCATTTCTACCCCATTCTCCAATCCTTAGAGTCTAAGGTAGATGACTTACTTTCCTCAATGCTGGCGTTGGCAATGGCCTGACGGTCACCGGGGTCGCAGTCATTCTGGAGCTGGCGTGGAATCTCCACACCGTCGGCCTCGAGCTTTGACAATGCATTGTTGCAGAAATCTAGAGGTAGGGGTTGCCAACCAGTCCAGCCATAGTCTTCATTACATTAGTCTTCTTGTTCGAGGGCTCGATGTCCCGTATTTCCCAGGTGAAAATAAATTGTAAAGCGAGAACTCACCACCAAGGAGGCCCACGGTGAGGGTCTCAGCACCCTTGGGCGCAATGATGGAGTTTGAAGCGGCAGAAGCACCCAGGGTCAGACCCAATGCCAGGGCAACATGAGATTTGAACGGCATACTGATTATCAGGAAGAGACAGTCGTGTGCTAGGCTTTCTGCTGATACCCTGGCTGCTCACCCTTTATATAGTATATTTTTGGGATGAAGTAGCCGAGAAACAGGGAATGTCACTTTGAAGGCTCCCGTGATGCATCCATGTTATCGCAAAGCGTAGCACATCCCCGGTCCCTGGTTCCTGGTTTCTGACATTGCCGTGGAAGGTGGACTCTGAGAGCCACGTGGAAAAGCTTCGCTGTTGCTGTAGCCAATGGAGGTCAAGATGTGACACTGTGACAGGGCATTTCTGGAGCGCAGTTTCCGTTCGGAGAGGTGCTCGGACGGAACAAACTTCACCAGCGATGGCGCTAGTTTTTCTTTCCTGAAGAAACAACAAGAGTAAAACCACCGAACTCGTCGATGAGAAATTGTTCAAACCCGAGATTTCCGCGGTACCAATTAAGCTTGGTGTATCCATCCACGTGCATGAATGGACCCTTTACAGTAATATCGTCTTTGATAGAACCAGTAAACTTGGACAACTTTGACGTAGGCTGCCACTTTTGAAGAAGCCAATCATATCCGCAGATCAGGCGCACGTGCTGTACCAGGACCTAACCAACCAATGAAGAATGACAACCTTCCACCCTGTTGACTAAGCAGGAGCGAAGACAGTTTCTATTTCAGAGGGTCAGGTAGTTAGCTAGATTGAGCTTTTTCGAGAGAACCGAGGAAGTGAGTACTTCCGCGATGAAGAAGCTGGCACTTCACTATTACTTTAGGTTTCGGGCGTTGCTCAATCAAGTATTCCACCCTGTGAGAGATTTCGAGCTCGACCCGTGTCAGATATCCATTGATTACTAGTTTTGTAAGGCAACATAGGATTGATGATTATTTCAAAGCAAACATATGAGGCTATATGCATAACGAAAAGAGGTGAAGTTGATTTTTTGTATAACGTATTCCACGGTAAGCCGGCCACTGTCAGGACCACTGGCCGACAGATCGATATAGGCCTGATGTTGGCCTGAGGCATAGGGTAGAAGCCCGAGTAATTGTCAGATGGGAAGTCTTGGCGCACAATGGTCAAATTGAAAACACTGTTATTTCTAAATCCAGCCTAGACCACTTTTATATACAGAAGAATGCAAACCACTCAAACATGGACGGAAACCCCATTTTCCCCGGCCCTCCGGGGCTATATTCTAACACACCCCCTCAATGACTATAGTCCTTCTACTTGGTTATTGCAATCTAATTCTTCTATTTCTGAGGTATTTAAAAACTAGAGGCTAATTTCCTTATTAGGACTAGTCAATTAGGTAACGTATATCCCTTATATTTAGTAGTTTAATAAATTCCTTATATTTCTATTATAGTAGAAGCTTCGTAAGGCTATTAGCTACTATATAATTAATAGATACCTATTCTACTATAAGGCGATAGGCTTATATCTCTTACCTTAACTAGTAATAAATACGTTAGAATTCATAATAAAGTAAAGTTGAGGTGTAGTCGGAGTGAGATATATATTTCTACAATATCTTTATCAGTCTACTCCGAATAAACCGTTTGTCTAAACTAAGTTTTCTTATATATAGTTTATAGATAGAATTTAGCGATAAGAAGTGATTTATTATATCTTCAATGAATAATTCTATATAATATTCTCAAAAATAATACTAAATATAATAGATCTACTAATATATGATTAAATAGCTATAAATAATAGTATATTATTATACTCACTCAGCAGTTTATCTATCTGATTTATAAAAATAATACGTAGATAGGAATTTTTTTTACTCCTATAGGAGTCCTATAGGAATTCCTATAGAGGGACTAAGGTGTTTTTATAGTCCTATAGGAGTGGGTCTAGTAGGACTAGACCTCGATAGGAATTCCTATAGGACTTAGTCCTATAGGTATAGGACTAGATTTTTGCTAGTCCTATAGGAAATATCAAGGTCTAATAGTGATAAACGATACTTAATAAATGATAATAAGAACGATAGGTAGTGGATAAAGGGCGATAAACGGTAGGCGATAAGCGGTAGTGGATAAATAGTAGGTATTAATATTCCGGTCACTAAGAGAATTATAGGGCTAGGAGTATATATATATATATATAAACGTTTACCTAGCTACCGGCCTCTCTATATCTAATATATAATACGAATTCAACTACTATTAATAATATAAATACTAAGGCCTTACTACTTAACTAGTATATAGTAAAATTATAGGCGATATATAATAGGCGGTAAAGAATAGGCGATAAACGGTAGGTAATAAATAAGTGATAAATAGGTAATAAATAGTAGATAATAAACGGTAGAACTAGGGGGCTTATTGTCCCTCTTCGCCGAGTTTTACCTAGAATCGTAGATTAATATCGTAACCGGTTTTCCTAGCGTAAATCTAATAGTCGCTATTATAAGTAAATATAGCGACTTTACTAGTACTTTTCTTATAGTATCTTAAATTAATAAAGTACTCGATCCTTAAATAGTTATACTTAGCTATCTCGATCGGAATAAGCCCGGAAAAAGAATTAAAAATTTATATGAAATCTCTTAGTTCTCGAAATATATATTAAATTAATATTAGGTACTATACTAATTACTCTACGTAAATTAATATTACCTTTAGTATAGTTAACTAATAGTACTTAGAAGTAATAGAGATAGATAGCTTATAAAGCGGTTAGTCTAGCGGCTCCCTACCTTAGCTTCGCGTTAATACTTATTACCTTTAGTCTTTTCTCTAGATTTAGATATAGATTTAGAGTAGCTATAGGCGGAGTTCGGGGATTTCTCGGAGATACTAACGTCCCCTCCTAGCCTTATACCTAGTTATAATTATCTTATAATAATAGAATCACTTAACGCGCCTATCCCTACGAATTACGACGACTCTATACTATTACTCGTCGAATATATCTTCTATCCTACTTAGGATACTTAGCGGTACTTTACCTAGACTAGGCCGGACCTACTATCCTTCTATATAAGCGCCGATAATATTTTTCTCTATCTATCGGTATTTATACCTTTAAGTAAATAGAGTAGGTAGAGTTCTAGCTCTATAGGTTAACTATAGCGACTAGCGAGGTTATAGAGGAGTACCTATTCTTCCTCTCTTACTAGGAATTAATACTAGGAAATCTACCGTAGATATATAGGTAGATCTATAATATTATCTCGCGATAGGATAGCTAGGGCGCCTTAGAGAATTTATACTTCTAGTTATATATATAGCTATAGAAAGAGGTAGGGACGAGTCTAGTCCGGGATAATACGTTTTTATACGTTCGCTAAGCTACGCTTATATTGTTTAATCTAGCCTTTTTTATACGGAATATAGTAGGGAACTTCGTAGTATAATAGCGGATATAGAGGTAAATAAACCTATATATTTAATAAGTCGCCTTTATCCTAGCTCTAAATAGACTTATTTCCTTCGAGGAAGCTAGTCTTAGTATATAATTATTATTATTATATAAGTTACTTAGCGTATATTAAGGCTAGCGAGGATAGTCGCGGATACGATCTAGTTTCTAGGTCTTTATCGGAAGTATATAGCCCCTAGACACAGCGATATAGAAATTATTTTTAATTATAGGTCTTATATAAAAGCGCTCTATTAAAAAATCTATATCCTATTCTACTTACTATATAAGCTATAGAGATCGCTTTATCTAATCCTTATATCTACCTATATAATACTCAATATTACTTCTAGTCCTATATAACGCTTAACCTACCCTAGCGCTATAGGTCTCTATATATCTCTAAACTATCGGTAAGCTAGGGTTATTCTATAGCCGGTAATACGTAAACAGCGGTATATTATAATATACTATAGTCCCGTTATAAGTATAGTAGCTCTACTAGAAATCGGTATAGGATAAGCTATTATATAATAGTTAGTCTTTATTTAAGTACTATATAGAGTAGCTATTAGTTACCGAAATATCTAGCTATTCCTACGCTACTAATATATAGTTAAGTCGGAAGCTATAGGTAATAAATAGATTTACTATATTCCTAGTAACGATATTATTATCGAAGTAGGTCTAGGCGGTTCTATTACCCTAATAGTTAGGATAGATCTAAGCTTAGAGTTATAATAGAGTAGCTAATATCTAAGGGCTATTAACGATAACTAGGGAAGGGGTAAGAAACGCTAAGCGTAAGAAATAGTAAATATATATTAATAGTGAACTAAGCGGTAAAGATAGGCGTTACGGTAGCCGCTATACCGAACCTAATACCGAAAATAACTAATACTATTAGAGTAAATATTATCTAATAGGTAGTACCGTAGTAGAGTAGAATACTTATACTTTATAATACGGTAAGGCTAAGGCCGGATAGTCGCTAATTATATATATTAAGCTAAGTAAGCTAGTAAGATTAGTATAGATATCTAGCCCTATAATAATAGCTATTAACGGTAATTAACGACTATTAACGGCTATTAACGACTATTAACGTTAGGGTAGTGATTTCTTTTAGCGTTTACTATTTTAAAAGGTAACGGCTAACGATAGCTCTAAGTCTATTTATCTATATAAAGGCTTTCGCTATTAGGCGTTTAATTATTCTTAGTAGTAAATAGATACTCTATCCGATAGACTCTCTTTTTAACGGTCGTTTAACGCGTTATACTCGCGCTTTAGCACTCTAAAAGTATAGTATAGCCCTAAGACTTAAAACCTATAACGGCTACCGCTATAGGCTACTTAAAATAGTCTTAGGGTTTATCTTATTCTTTAATAGAGTCTAACTAGCCGGTTCCTATAGGTATCTTTTATATAGATTACTATAGTTATAATATCGCTATAAGCGGTACGCTAGATCGATAAAAACCCTAGTAGGATTACCTATAAAAGGCGTTAGAGAAGGTTAGAAACTAGATATAAGAGCGATCGCGGCCTATTACTCGCCCCTTAAAGAAGAACGTACTATAGGAGAATTTATCCTAAATTAGCCTTAAATATATATTAGATCTTTAGAACTAGGCTATAGGTAAATATAAGGTATATAAGCTATTTAGTCGTATATCTATCCTTTATAAGGCGTTTACTTACTTATAAATAGAGCTAGAAAATCGCTATAGTCCTTTACCGGGAGTCGGCGTAATAAGTACCTACCGAAGGATAAATATATAAGTCTTCCTATATAGGATAGTCTAGATAGTTATTTAGTAGTACCCTAACTAGCTCTACTATAGCTTCGATATAAATAGTATTAGGGTTACCGGTTAGTCTTATACTATAATAAATACTTTAGAGACCTATATATCTATCCTCGGACTAATATCTACTCGCGCCGCTAGACTAACTATATAGCGGCTAAGTCAATATATTAGGAGCTTATAGGGGCTCTACCTATTATATATAAACTTCCGGCGAATAAAGCACTAGATAGGATAGAAATAAATACTAAGTAGCTATAGTAAATAAATACTATAATATAATTACCTATAGGTCTTCGCGTCTAATAATCGATATATTCTATAATTATATACCTTAAACTTATAATAAATCTTATCTACTAAGGGATATATTCTATACTCGCTTATCCTTAATAGATAGCTATCTTTCTAGGTAGGTCTCCCTAGATAGGTCTCTCTAGGTAGGTCTCTCTAGGTAGGTCTCTCTAGGTAGGTCTCTCTAGGTAGGTCTCTATCCCTCGGCTAGCTTTTATTCTACCTATCTACTATAGTTAGTAGATAGGTTTCCTATATAGTGTATTTTAAGCTTCTCTAGAGTAGGATTTATAGGATATCTCTAGGTTAGCGAAGGCCGTAAATCTATCTACTATACTACTAACGTTTAGCTTCTTAGTTCGATTAGTCTTATTAGCTATTCCTCTAGGATTATAGCGAGTATAGTACTAGTACCGCTCTCCGGCCGATAGTAGTTCTCTAGCTAGGTATAATAGGGCCTAAGATTAAAAGTAACTAATTAGAGGTAGTAGCTAGTATAAAGCTAAATAACCTAGTAAATAGTATTATATATCTAAGGTCCTATATATACTATAAATAGATCTATTAATATCTAGAAGTAGACTACGGCCGTAGAGAAGGGTATAGGTAGATAGACCTACCCGCTATAGCTATATTACTATATTAGTTCTAAATATATTTTATAACTTCCTTTTCTATATCGGCCGACCCTTCGTAATAAAAGATATAGTTACCTATTTTAAACGAGCGCTAGGAGTTAACACCCGATATAGCATATAAGTAATAGATACTAAACTATAAAATCTAGTTATTATTAAACCTATATTTAGTTACGTAAAAGTCCCGCTAAGGTACTTATATTAAATCCCTCTTTATCTAACTTAAATATTCGTTAGAACTAGCGCGCTAACCACTATAGATAGTCTACCGAGGAAGGTTATACCCACCTAGAACACCGGACATCTTGGCATCTGCATATAACCACAACTAGAAACATCATACAACCAGGTTCTTTAAAGTATCTTCAACTTGATAGTCTGCCTCGTCTGCCTTACTTTGTCAATATACTTAAGATCTGATACTAGACCTCGTGAAAAACCTTTAGAGGGCCAGTATCTCCCGCCAATCAATCAGCCAAAGTTCTATTGACCTGTTGGAGCCTAAATAGTATCGTAACAGGCTATGCAGGCGCTTCTTTTCAGTTGAAGCAAGAACTCGTGTCCCGTACGGGCCGAAAACTATTGAAACACCACTGTACATATCTCGATCCTTTGGTTACCTGCCATCTTCCTCGCATCACGCCGCCATCCCAGTGGCATTCTTAGTGCCTACTTGCTCAGTGGCGTCTGCTGCATTGAGGGAATGCCTTACACTCCATTTTATGATGAAGATACCTATCGACCTGAAGAGCTTTATCTCTGGGACCGGGCTCCCTCGTATGCCCCCACCCGGTTTCTTGGACCGTGAATGCACGCATCCTTATTATGCCCTTCACCTGGCCCCAAGGAATCCGGCCCCGAGGAACGTTCAATGATCAGGCAGCATTTGGTATTGGAGCCACACTGACCACTGGTGGAGTTTTATTGGGTGGTTCAATCTAGGGGGACTACTTGGTGGTGCTCTGGGAGTTGGAGCAAAAATGGATGCCGATAGATAGGGGAACCATGCTGTAGATCTCTCAGAGGGTCTTTAGCTCGCGCGCCGCATTCGCAGAGAGTGGCTCCAAGACTTCGTGAACTAGCTGGGGTACAATTGCTACAAGAGCTTCTTAGATAATTTATAAATATACCTATTATGCTTTGGAACTGCCTCGTGATATAAGCCATCCTCCGCAAATTCATAAGCTACCGGGATATCAGATACTAGTGCCGATACGGATACTCTTTACGAGGAGGAACCAACCTATAAGCGGCACTTAGAGTTTCTTTACTCTATCTACTCTAGTAGGCTACAAATCATAAGTGCTACTATATATTAACGCTCGTCGAATAATAAATTTCACTATAAGTATTTAAAAACTTCTTTAAGAAGCTAACTATCGGAGGTTAACTATCTTAAAGTAACCTAACTATCTTAGTCTTTTAATACTATTATTTCTACGATAGTTATATATCGTTAAACCTTATCTAGGCCGTAGTGATTAGAGCTCCTTCGACGCTCTTATACTTTCGGGAAGCTTCGCTTAGTAATTACTACCTAGGAAATTTAAGAAATATACCTTTTATCGCTAGGATACGAAGCTTACGGTTTTTAAATAATAATAGTAGTAATACTATATCGGGCGTATCGAAACTTTTAAAATATACTCTAGCTATCTTAACCGCTTTTTATATATCGAGCTAGGTTATTATATACTTAATAGACTATCTTAAACGAAGAAACCTAATATATTTTATCTATAAATCTATCGTAGCGGGATCTATAAATTAAGGATAAAGATTATATAACCCTGCCTAGATAAGCTATACTAGAGATACCACACTAGACCTCCTAGTATAATATAAAACCCCCTATAATAGATACTCTCTATTGTTAAAATATATACTCTCTAGACGAAAATTAAAAAAGCTCTATATTTTCTTATCGACTTCTAGAGCTTTACGATAGGCCCGAAGTAACGATATATTATAAACGAATTACCTATAAGGAAACTTCCTTATATCGATTATATATATTTCAATCTTAGTAGGGTTACAGCGGCGTTAATAGTATCTCTAAATCGTATATTATATTATAAATAGTAGAGAACTACTCTACGATATTAGGTTATCGGTATCTTCCCCCCTAAAATATAATTTAGTAAGGTGACTATAAAGTATTTATATAACTTCCTCTACCGTCCTTAAGAGGAGATCGACTCTACTATAATATAATATTACGGAAATACTCTTAGCGGAAGCTACGATATAGTAGTCGCTTCTACTAGAGCTTTTATAGTCGAACGCTCTAAATAAATATCGCGGGATATCTATAAATTGATAATAAAGAAGATAACTTACTAGCGAATAGAATAGTATAGGCCTATTGGGATATTTACTTAGCGCCTAAACCTAAAACCTAATCTATTCTTCCCTTTACTACCGTTCCTTCTCGGATTTACGTTCGCATCGCACACGGAAGGCCTCGGTATAGCTATCGTCGATGGCTATACGATCTTCGTACTCGTAGTAGTCCTCGCTCTCGAAGTCGGGGTCGTAGGGCTATTGAAGACTAGCTTCGCCCAGTGGAATAAAGTAGTTATCGGAGTATAGGGTCCTAGAAGTATGAAGAGCCTGACCGTAGCATATCTCTAAAGTCTCCCGCAGAACGTTATTATCATCGCTGGTGCTATTAAGAACATCGCGAGCGATGTGACGTAAGCGATGATATAGCGTTCGGTTGCATCGGTGAACGTATCTGTGATACCGGCAAGAGCGGTAGCTCTTCTTCTCAGGGAGCTCAGTTTCACAATGCCCTGGCCGCTCGGAGTATGTGTGCTTTCAACCAAGGTCTGAACCCGTTGGGCATGTGCTAAAGTAGCTTCGCAGGACTGTATTAGCATCCGAATAGCCTCCACCAGAGCTTGCTGAGTTGGTCTTGGGCAATTAGAGGCTAATCCAACCAATTCAGTCGTCCTATCAGTGAGGCTCAATCCTCCGATTGAATCAACAACACTGGTGAACTGTTCAGCCATGCTTTTGGAAGGAAGAGCGAATAAGAAATGCCAAACAGAAGGCTACTCTCGGTAGGGTCTGCGAGTCAAAAACGGTCGCAGAGTAGGTTGCGGGGTAAGGCAGAGGGGTAAGAATACTTAAGCTCTTCCAGGTGGATAGCAGTGATCTATATTTGAGTTACGTAATGTGAGAATGGTTCTGTTTAAAGAACTGGAGGCACAGCAGAAAAGTCTTGATTTTGTCAGGGAGAGAGAGAGAAGGAAGAAGAAGGAAGCAAGAACTATCTGCATCTAAATACTACAGGTGTTGGGCAAACCTGAGGCAGTGTGCAAACACTCCAAACAGGTTCATTCAAATTAGACAACCGATTTCTTAAGCTAGCGTCTTGGCGGTGGGGCTCGAAGAGTATGAAAGAGTACAAACTGGTGAAATTGGATTTGCACTTCTCTGTATGGCTAGATTAGGAGTCATGGGTAGTTCGATCGTTGGGTGTGATGATTAATCGTCAGCTACGACGTTCTTGGGAGCTGGGAATGATGAGGGGGCACAGTGGCAGCTCTGTCCAGGCCTGACAAGTAATAACATAGGCAAAACATAATACAATAGTCCGGTATCATTACAGTACAAAGTTAGATTCTGACTGAAATGGTTTAGTATATCTTGGCACTTGCAAAAGTTAGAGAAGGGAGTGACACTGATTTCCAGAAGTACTGTACAGCGATGCTACAATGTCTATTTCTATGCCATCATTTCTTACGATACCAAAACACTGCTAAGTGCAGGATTTAGGGAGGCTAGCCGAAATAGGTATGGCCTGATGTAAAATAGAGTTCTTGAAAAGAAGCGGTGAAACTGATTTCGGGCGCGTCTGTACATTGGAGACTTTAGGGATCACCATCATTGGAGGAATATTATCAGATCGGGTTGATACTACTGCGATATAACATTATTGTGTTGTGTGCCGAGCGGGAGCTAACGCCAGACGGATGGCGGACCCACCCACGGGGGCTCCCGAGCCCCTTACCACCACAACCACGCGAAGAGGCACATGGATCGACGTACCAGAAAACCTTGCACCAACGACCACGGTCCGGACCAGGAGACAAGCACGAGTGGAAAGCGAGCAGACCCACGCGAACCCAGAACCCGTGGAGCTGACCAATACCGGAACCAGCACTGGACGAGTGACAACCAGAGAGATTTGGCAGATTATCGTACACCTACAACGTACTATTGAGGAGCAAACCACGCTCATTCACGCCACCCGGACCGAACTGAGAGAAGTGAAAGATAACCAGAATGAGCTCTAAACTCAGAATAAGAAGCTATAGGAAGAGATTGTAGCGCTACAGTCACAGATAAACGGGCAGAACGCTCTAACCCCGACACGATTATAGGCGGCTGTTATAGCTAGTATAGACAATCCGCAACCCCGGGAGACCCGGCGACAAACCGACAAAGACAAGAACTGTGTCCGAATCAGCACTTAGCGATCTGTCACTAAAGCGCTAGGCGCAGAGTATAACGGAGACGCGTTCGGCCGCTACCTCCCTACCCCGGCTGCGAACGCCCACATCAGAACAGCACTATCGAAGACGCTATCTACCTAGGATATATAGGTTACGGGGATTGGTACTACTAAGACCGGATATATAATCCGATTCTAAAAACTAGGCGTCGGCCGAAACGGCCCGCAATAACACTAAATAGCTCGCCGAGCTAGGCAACGACACTAGACTGGTGAAGCCACGTTTCGGAGTAGCTATTCACTATATCCCGACCTTTAGGTTAGACCTCGAAAATAGGAAAATCGAAGCTATTAAAAAGATCACAAACGAGAACGACCTCACAAATCGCGGCTTTCGTATCGAGGACATTACCTAGCTAAAGAAAAGAGATAAAGAACTAGGAACGTTCGCCTCGATAGGTATCTAGTTTGATTTATTAGAGGTAGCGGAGTAGATACTAGACAATAGCCTAGTAATCGACTAACGGTATATTAGAAGAGTAGAAAAGTGTAAGATTAAAAAGAAACAGTGCTTCCGATACTAAGGATTCGGCTACCTAGTGTGGTCGTGCAAAGAGACACCCCGATATAGCCACTATAGCGGCTAATATAAAGGAGAAAGATACCCTCTAGGCGTTAGACCGCGCTACCTAGAATATAGCGGTGAACACCCGACTAGAGACTTACTATGCCTGACGCTAGCTACGGCGCCCCTATCGTAATATTAGAGAATAACCTCCGAATTCTACAACTTAATACTATAAAATCGAGGGCGGGTATAGAAGCTCTTATTAACGACTATTAAAGCTAGAAACTAGACGTACTCCTAATCTAGGAACCGTCGATTACTACCTACTAAACATATATAAACTATAGCGCGTAGCGACTATATTAACCTATAGTAGAGAGCGATTTAGTTCGATTCCGAAGCCTTATCAATATTAATCGCAAACTCTTAACCTCCTCTTACCGATAGGTAAGGTATAATCACCTAGATCTAACAGCGGTTAAGATCTAGACGGCCGACTCTTAGATCCTAATCTTCTCGGTCTATATCCCGCCTATACCGATATATACGCCTAATAGAGTATCAGCGGAAGGTACCTTATCGGTAATCTACGACACGATTTAATACGTTATATAAGACGATAGTAGAACCTTTAGCCTTATTTTAGCCGGGGACTTTAATCGCTACTACCTAGCGTAGGGGAATAACTATATTTAACCCTAATCTATCGAGGACGCCGGCGAACTAATCAATTTCTTTTATAATTATAGCCTTTAGAGCTACCTCCCTCGGGGAACTACGACCTTCTAGTTATTAAGCTACCTAGGGAGAAATTCTACGATCGACTAGATAGTGATAAATAAAACGGACCTACTTATTAAATACTACCTCTACTACGATAACTACGGCTCGGATTACCGAGGCACTTATTTAGAATAGTACCTCTAGGCGCGGCGCAACCCTACTACTAAACCGAGAAAGGCCTACGACCGAGCGGACTAGGAGAAAATTAGAAAAAAGATCTAGAATCTCTTTAAGTAACCTAGGGAGCTAGACTTAGCCGAGGCACTAGACACTATCGTAGAGAGGCTTATAAGGACGACCGCGAATGCGAGTCGATAAATATATACCCAATCTAAGACCTTCCCTGTACTCTAAGCGGTGGTTCACTACCGACCTTAAAGCCTAATAGAATGATATAAACCGCCTACGATATAGGTAGTAAAAGAGCTACGTAGAAGTCGGACGAGCCGACTTACGCACTATAGCTATATTCGAGGATATACGCTAGTCACGGCGGGTATAGACTTAGACTATTAAGAAGGCTAAGATATCCTATTAGAAATAGTTC
Source organism: Penicillium turbatum (assembly GCA_030762825.1). Taxonomy (NCBI): domain Eukaryota; kingdom Fungi; phylum Ascomycota; class Eurotiomycetes; order Eurotiales; family Aspergillaceae; genus Penicillium; species Penicillium turbatum. The sequence goes on along the minus strand of JAUJYX010000003.1, from coordinate 32,341 downwards.
CTAGACGAAGTAGGTAAAGGGAAATTATAGAAGGTAGCGATATATATAAAACTACGAGATTCCTAGGGCTGTATTCCCGCCCTTAAGGTTGGCGATAGGGAGCTAGTTAATAATACGGAGAAAGTCTAGGCGTTTATAAGCTCGTTCTTCCCGTTAATAGCGCCTACGCAAGAGGAAGCGCCCGCTCACGCCCTAACCGAGATCCGATAGTATCTAATCTCCGAGATTGAAATCTATCGATCGCTTAAGGCTGCTAAAGGCACGACAGCGCCAGGCGAGGACGGTCTACCTACGTTGATCTAGAAACGTCTCTAGAAATATCTCGGAAACATTATCACTCGAATTTTCACGTCGTCGATTGAACTTAGATACCACCTATAGCGATAGAGAAGCGCGCGAATTATAGTCCTATGGAAGCCTAGGAAACCAGACTACTCGCTACCTAGAGCGTACCGCCCGATCTCGCTACTTAACACACTCGGGAAATTATTAGAAGCGGTGATGGCCCGGCGACTATCCTTCTTCGCAGAGCATTACGGTCTTCTACCGGATACCCAGTTCGGAGGACGCCCGGGACGAACAACCGAGCAAGCCCTCCTAACGCTTACTAACGCAATCGACCGGGCGTGGTATAAGCAGAAGGTCGTCACACTAGTGGCCTTCGACCTGAAGGGAGCTTTTAATGGGGTGAATAAGACAAACCTAGATATTCGCCTCTAGTCTAAGGGTATCCCTTCGGTGGCGCGAACATGGATTGCGAGCTTTATGAGCGGGCGCCAGGCTAGCATTGGGTTCGACGATTACCAAACCGAGGTGGTGCCGCTAGACAATGCCGGGCTAGCGCAAGGCTCTCCGCTATCACCTATTCTCTTTGCATTTTTCAACTGCGATCTAGTCGACCAGCCGGTCGATTTTCACGGTGGCGCATCCGCCTTCATCGACGACTACTTCCGCTAGCGAGTTGGCTGGAGCGCCGCAGAGAACTTGGCCACAATCCAGTCCGAAGACATACCCCGGATTGAGGCCTGGGCCCGGCGAACTAGGTCCTGCTTCGCTGCAGAAAAGACCGAACTTATTCACATTACCCGGAAGAGGAAAGAACAGTGCCAGGGCCAGCTTATCATGAACGGTAATGCCATCAAGCCATCTACGACCGCCAAACTCCTAGGGGTTATCTTCGATCATGAGCTTCGGTGGAAGGAACATGTACAGCAAGCTGTTAAACGAGCCACGAAGGTCAATATTGCACTTAGGGGATTGCGACAGCTCCGCCCAGAGCAAATGCGACAGCTCTACGAAGCGTGCGTCACACCGTGCAGTTGCTGCTTGAGAAAGGAGCCGAGGTCAACGCCCAAGGTGGACACTATGAAAATGCTCTCTAGGCTGCATCTATCCGAGGGAACGATAAGATTGTGTAGTTGCTGCTTGAGAGAGGAGCTGAGGTTAACGCCCAAGGTGGACACTTTGGAGATGCTCTCCAAGCTGCGTCTTTCGAAGGACAAGATAAGATGGTAGAAATCGTCTAGCATATCTAGTTCCTAATCGGTCGACATCCCTCCCTCTCTCTTATAAGACCAAAGGTCCTATGGCCTCTGGAATTTGTAGCTCGAGTAGCTGCTGTTGTACAGGAATAAATTAGCTCGATGGCTTGCTGTTGTCTACATATCACTATATGTCTGACTGTATATAGAAATGATTGCCTGTAAATGAATTGAGTAAAGAGGTTCCTTCGCATCATTTTCAAGAGCTGTTTCTATCTATTGACCAACTAGATCTGTCTTTCTATCGCACCTATATGTACTAGGGATTCTTACGAGGCTGTTATAGGAATACGGTCGTTTTGTAAGGCACTTGTATCGTACTATATTTGTATCGTCATATTCAAGAGATCTATCTTGTAATAGAAGTGGAGTAAAGGCCATGCACCAGTTTCTTGCCAGTGGGGCTCGAGAAAAGAAAAGCAGTCATAAGAGTAGAAGCTGTTTTCGCTATCGACTGTAATTTAATATTGGGGTTGGTGCATGCTGAGTCATCGCTCAAGTGAATTTGACCAAGCCAATGACTGTCAAGAAAGGGCCATTTCCTGTTTCATTTGACTTCCTTAGACCTTAAGATGAATGCAAATAAAAGAAACATACTAAGCTAGAACACGACTAGTCATCACGGGACCTGCAGATCACCCCTAGACATTCAACACTTTCGTTTCCCAACTCCGCTGGCAACTCTTCCACCCCTGAGCTGCAGTGCGAGTCCTGTAGAAAAGGGAGATTCGCTCGGCAAACGGCAAAACTGAACAGGGGCCTTTCCACAACCAAGTCTCGAGGCAGTCTGGCCAACATGGATGAGGATTCTGGCAACAGTAACCTAGTACGTGCATCCTTCTTCAGAGTGAATGTTCTAACCCTCTGATAGCCCTCAAAATGGGACTTGTTCAACTACATCCCGTATATTCTCTCGTCTAATATCGACATACGCTTTGCTCCCTCAATGAGACACCAGCCTTCTATTGTCACACTAGAAGAAATCCGAAGTGCGAAAGACCTATGTCCGCATAGTATGGGAGGCTGCAAAATTCTAGAGATTGACGCATCAACTATATTGAAAGTGGGACCTATGGTTCAGATGGGAGAAGCAGAGGCCCTCTGTCTTCTGAGGAGAAGGACATCAGTCCCTGTCCCTGAAGTCTTCAATGCTTACACAATCGCTGATATCGGATTCATTTTGATGTCGAAAATCCTAGGTATCCCTCTGGAACAGTGCTGGAAAGATTTGACTCGGGATGGCAAGAGTTCTATTGTCCGTCAGCTCGGCGGTTTTATTCGGGAATGGCGCCAGATTGAAGGGCCGTTCTTCGGATCTATTGATGGTGGCTCATGCGAAGATGTTCTCTTCCAACATCCATGGGATGCAAAACCCCGTCGCTATGGGCCGTTTTTAACAAGAAAGGAATTTAATCAAGGGGTGGTAGAGGCTCTCCGCAACTCTAGACCTAATACGCAGCTCACGAAGAGAGATAAGCCTCTGGTTGAGAAAATCCTCGTATCAGGTGACCAGGATGAAACAAAGGTGCTCACGCATGGTGATTTGCACCAAAGCAACATTATTGTGAACGAAAATGTCGTGACCGGAATCATAGACTGGGGCGCAGCTGGCTATAGTATATCGGTAAGGGAATATTTCTGCTTACGATGGCAAGCGATAGATCTAGAATGGAGGGATCTTATATCCACGATACTCGACGTCGACGAGTATGAGTTTTGGGCTGAAGTGAATCAGTCCATGGTGGACTATACTGGGGTTTAAGCTCAATATACATGCTATTTTCATTTCAGACTCGTCCAGTTGACACCAGGAGTTGCCTGAACAGCCCGTGCCGACTTTCCAACCATTCCATTCTAGAAGTGGCATGTGCCGGATGGGACAAGCTCTTCCACCTCTAGAGACAACAGGGTGTCATAAACCCAATCCTGGCATCTCTTCTTTCCATCCCTCGGTGCAGGCGAAGATGTGATAACTTGGATGGCATGTTGGCGCTGCTGTTCACTAAGATCCCCAAGTTTGACCTTGCCAACGGCCTGCATGGTGCGCAGCGGGGTGCTCATTCTCGGTTCGAATTGGTACCAAAGTCTGTCGAGGTCGATCACTTTGACATGGAGTAGGTCGCCAACAAGGGCTGAGGGCCTATGAATCACAAATCCCCAATGAGACCGGTGCTGGGGGTCTTCACCCGCCCCGAATATTTCTATTGACAACTCGTACGGCCATGCTTCTGTGATTCTGGACACATAATTAGCCTAGAGCGTCAATAAGTATAAGAATGATGTAATTACCTAGAATCGTGTTTCGAATTCGGGGTTATTCCTATGGCCGTTATGAGACATGCTGTTTCCCTGCGGAAATGACGCCTCTATTTATATGTCTCCTCTCGAAAAGAAACTCATAATATCATGCCAAGTTCCCGTCTGCCTTGTTTCACGCGTACATAAGTCGGGATATCTTCCAGCAAGTTTGGCAAATCATCTCTTATGCCGAAGCGCCTGCGCCCCTGGAGATAGCTATGCTGGACCTGCCTGGCAATCTTTTCTAGCTTCCATAGTTTTGTCCTTGTCTCGCGACTGGCTTACGTCAAGGAACAAAGAAGAAAACTGAAAAGTCGCCGGCAGCTAGTCTAAATGATCCTTCATTCACCATAGGGCAGATTTGAAGGAAAATCAATAGCCGTACATTCTGTATGTTGGGGTGAGTGGAGGGGCGTCGGCAAGTTCCTAGCCACTGTGCTAGTAGAACCTGGGACGGAGCGGGGGATCCAGTAGTAGGCCTAGCAGCTAGCATCGTGTGACAGAATGTGTTGTGTATATTTAGTTTTATACGTTTAGCGTTATACAATATAGCGCGTAATAGCGCAAAGCAAGAGTCAGGGCGCTAATTAATTGGGTGTCAGGCCCTCCTTTTAGGCGCTTTTGGTGTACATGATGAGATAATTAAATTTCAGCCTTAATGTAATCCTGCACTATAACTGGATTAAACGGAGATTTTTTTACGCCGTTGTGATAGTGCGGAGTGAGAGTGATTCGAGGCTAGCTCGTCGCATCGCGGTGAGCTATCAATCCTGTACATGTCCGAATCATATATAGCATATTCCAATGCTCTGAAACTAACTAAGATAACGGCTAGGAAAAAAGTAGATGTGCGCGCGCGTCCGCAAAAGATGGCTGCTGTTGCACCTCGGGGCTTTATTGTCACACGCGCTGCCCACTCATTTCTCCGTTGCCTTTCTGGGTCTGGCTTGTCTTGACTTTTAGGGTTCGTGCTGGCCCTCATCAAATCGTATGAACTCTTCCATAAGGACATCCTCATCAAGGGCTTGGATGTCTTCAATACCAGTCGATAGAGATTCGCTGCAGCAGCTATCCAAATTGGACATTGCCTTTTGAGCTGGGTCATCTTGGTACGTCTTTGTCGCCTCACACTCAGACCCCCTTATTCTTTTTCGATCATCCGAGATAGGCGTAAGACAGTCCTCAGGCATTTTCTGTATATCAATCCTTTCATCATAGAGACTTGGAGGTATAGGCTCAGCCTGCCACTTTCTTTTTCGCTTGACACAATTTGAGCGTGGCTCCTCAATAGAGTGTGAATCAAATAAGTGGCGACGAAGACGGGAAATATCTTGATACTCTTTGTTCTGGCAACATGGATGTGGACAGAAGACGGCTGTTAAAGGGTCTAAGGAATCTAAATATCGGTCGATGTGGTTTAGAAGAGTTGCTTTAGCTATCCATTGCTGGAACCGCTCGTCTAGGGCTTTCCCTTTGTCGTTCAAGCAGAATGGACAGAAACCAGGGGCAACAAGTGTATAGCGGAATGTTAAAATACCATATCGAGGGTGAAGATTATCGAGGTGGGTTCGGCAATGGCTTAACCATGCGTCTTCGTCACAGACTAACTCCGCACAGAGATAGCAAAATTGAACAAAGTTGCGCTGAACCCGTCGATGGGCACGTTTTTCATTTCTGTAGCGTTGCTGGTATTGCGGTCCACCTAAAGATCTTCGTTGACACTGATCATATTCCGTAGAATTTAGGATGTGCTGGGGTGTTAGTGAGATAAACGGGTGGTTACCTGCCATAGTAGGAACTACGGGTTATAGGGACCTTACGGCAATGCAGCTTCAAATCATATAAATCCTTTCGGTATAGCTGCTATACTACTTTCTTGTACTGATAGATCTTCTAACTAACTAGATCATGACCCAGGACACACTTTAACGTCTAAAAAATGCCAAAATAAAAACATACAACAGTGAGGATTCGCTGGTGGTCACCCACCCAACTACTAACTCACCGGCGTGTGGCTTATGTGCGGTCAATAGTTCGGTGGGTGTCGCCTGGGTGAGTTTAGGGTGAGAGCCGCTTTATCGTCGCGCGACCAGGGGTGACAAGGGTGAGTGTGCTATAGACGGGGTGAGAATCAGGGTGAGAATCACCCAAGTCGCGCGACCACTGCACTGACCCCCTCAGCTGAACAACAACAGAATGTCATTGGGTTATGCCCCCCCCCCCTTCTGAAACGCTCGGCATCTTGGCATCTGCAGACGGCCATCAAGTAAGATGTGAATAACAAATAGCGTCATTTTGGTATAGCCGTGTCACAGGAGGAACTATGATCACGTGGATAGCTTGACTTAGTCAGCCTGCAGCCTACTTCCAAGGTTCTTTCCCAAGCTGTTTCAGTTTCTCTCTCTCCCTTGCAACCCCAGAGAAAAGTATTCATCAATTCCAACTGTCGTTTCGTCAATCCCATAGTCTGTAGACATCCACAGGTTGAATGTGAGGTTCTCCAGCTTCAGGGCATCTATTCGAGAGATCTGATCACAAGGCACTCGATCGGTGGCAGACGCGATTGGTCAGATCAAAGGATCCACTACCATCCTGGCACCGAGTTGACAGTTTCTCTTCGTCACCTACTGTCTGTCTTACCTGTGCTTGTATTTCTACATAGTTTGCAGAGTTTGCATTCTTACCCCTTCAATATATGGGGACACAAAGGCTCCTTCACATCTCCCCTTCGCAACCATGTTATCTATTATACGGATGCTTTCTTCCCGGACTTTTCATCTGTTCCAAGCAATATGGCATCCCCTAGGGATCGCCTTTGGTTCAATATTCAAGGCCTTGCGAGGTTGGAGACAACATGCCAGTGATTCTAAAGCGCTTGATACGTCTTATCCACCGACTCCAGCAATTGTAAGTTGCAAGGGCATTTGTTGACTTCAATGATTGCTTACGGATATAGGACGGCTGGACTGAAAACACAGAACATCCAAATGATATCTCCCATGTTGAAATCATCGAAGTGCGCCGATATTACCCCCAGGGGTTTTAGAGATTATCGGTCGTGGTGGCGAGTGTTTTATCGGTGCTATTGATGAGTTTACGGTTTTGAAATATCCATGCATACCTGGTGATTATGAGAGCATTCAAATAGAGGCTCAGCTTCTTGACGTTCTTGGAAGCCATCCCCGTATCATTTCTTCTAAAGGTCTGACGGAGAATGGTCTTGTTCTGCAGCGTGCATCGAACGGTTCTTTGCGACTATCTCACGTCACAGTCGTTTATACCTTTCGATAGGAGATTACTCTGGTGCAAACAAGCTGCTGAAGCAATCAGTTACATTCATGCAAAATGTGTCATTCATTGTGACATAAACCTTCGGAATTTCCTGCTTGATAGGGATCTCAATTTATTACTTGCAGACTTTCAGGGGATGCTAAAGTCTGCTGATGGCAAAACATTACTAGATGGGCTCTCTCGGGAGTGCTCAAAGTCATATCAGCCTCGAGTCCATGGGGATTATGCGTGGAAACTGATATCTTTGCGCTTGGCTCCGCTATCTACTTCATCATGACCGGACATGAGGTCTTTCCCGAACTTGACAGCTTGGAGGATGATGAAGAGATCTTGTCACGCTTCCAAAGTGGGCTCTTCCCGAACGACAATCACCCTTGCTCCCAAATTACAGAAAAGTGTTGGAAGCAGCAATATCGGCGGGCTGCTGATGTTGTTTCTGATCTGTCTCTTATTCAAGCCACCTAGGTAGCCGCTGAATTATATTCGGGAATCGATATGCAACGTACATTTAAACAGTCATCATTTGCGTAGTTTCTTGCTATTCCATGAGATTCCATAATATTGTTGGATTCTGAAGGCAAACTGAACACATGAAGGCAGACTGAACACAAGGCAGACGGTTGATATTGTTTGGCAAAGCCAGCTAGGATGACCGAGATGAAGGCCTATAAAGGAAACAGCAATCCGAAAATGAAACAAATAATGCAATAATGCAAGTAAAGCAAGTAAGGTAACTAGATTGCTTATAAAGATGAAATTTCAACAAATTCACTGAGTTTATATCGGAAAAGACTGTTCGCTGCCGTTACAGTCGCTGATTCCCCCGCCATAGATCAATCTTCAATATATTCTGCACCTACGCCGCAGCAATGAAAAGAAGTACAACCGGAGCTGCCAGATTGACTTTGCGACCAAACACCCAGCTATATGCCATCGTTGCCAACTTATGCAGCCAGAGAGAATGGTATACAGGCATAGAAAAACCGGGAGATCGAGCATGAAAGGGGAAAAAGCATGAAGTGGGGAAACGTCGTAATCGCTGTCTCCGAACCTCAACACTTAGGACATATTCCTCCCTTTTTGGTAGACTGGCCCATATGCTGGTCCTTGTATCCACCGCAATTCGTCTTGCCACATGGCGGCTGAGGATCATATTGTATGATGAGGTGTTTTGGCAGTGCAGTGCAATTAACAAATTTGGTGGTATAGACAAATCGAGTACACATCTTGATGATATTTAGGCTGGGTCTGGATCGGGTTAGAAATCCTTAGATTAGGATTTGAGCGATCGGAACGTAGCTTATATAAGAGGCAAATCAAACTATGAGCAGCGGGACTGATGTGGAGTTGGACCAATTACAATATAAGACGAATCTCGCGACCAGTCTCCCAACCTTAGTATCCTAGAGATAGGGAGAAAAGCCAGAAGATAAGCCCTTTGTACTTAGCTCTCGCGAGGTTATAAACTTAGCACAAAAATCGTTAAAGAGTTAGGGCTAGGGATACTATTCAGCCTATCTATCTAGTTAGGGAAATCTAATCAGAGGGTACCGTTTAATCGCTAATAGTTTTAAGGAAATATATAAAAATAAGTACTAAGGATCTTAATCTTACTATATAAAATATTAAGGATAATTATAAATATATAGAACTCCTTACTACTCTAAGCCTATAGCTTTAACGACTAATTAATAATAGTTATCCCGATTTTTACTTATTCTATACGGATCTTAATAGTATAAAGCTATTATTAGAGAGCGAGATATAGGAGTTACGAAAAGAATATATCTTAAAATATATAAGTACTAACCTAATTATCCTTACCGATACTACTAACTTATACCCTTAGGATAAATTATTATTTAGTAAACTTAATATAGCTACTAATATATTAATTAAAAGTATTAAAAAGAAGGTATTAGGTTAATAAAAGTTAGATAAATATAATATATTTATAATTTATAGAGGTTCTAAAATATCCTCCGATATTTTCTAGCTACTTTATCCTAATATATAGCTAAACTCTTAGACTATATATATTATAATACTAATATCGGATAGATTATAGTATATTAGATATAGTCTAAGTATCTTATTATATAAAGATAGAGTTAAAAAGAAAATAAGAGTAGAGGATCTACTAATAGGCTAGGTTAAGGATATTAAAGAAAATCGGTAAAAAAATAGAAATACTCTAAATTCCTTAGTATCTTAGGTTTATTACTATCCTATTAACTATAGGGATTACTTTTCTCTTTTTAAAGTTAATAAATAGAAGAGAATTATCTACTACTATAATTTAAAGGTAAGTAAAGATATTATTAAAGGTATAAAGAAATCTTTAATATCGAAGCTAGCCTAGAAAGTATTTAGATATCTTAAATTTTTATATTAAGAAACTATAAGGTATATTTACCTATTAAAGTTTAACTATAGCTAATCTATAATATAAAATTAGCTAACTCTTTAATAAGATAATAGATAGAGCTATAATATTTAGGTAATCTAGAACTTCCGCCGCTTATTAAATAACCTAATAGTAGGGTTATAGGATAAAATCTTAGATCCTAAATAGATATTACTCTAAGTAGTAAAAGGCTTAATAAAATATATTAAAGATAGTTATATAGAAAGATCTAGACTAAAGGGGTCTATCGATAGAACTATTCCTTTAGTCTAAGAGTAACCTTTAATAGTAGTAGTAATCGATTAATCTATTTATATAGCTATAAAATAAAACCTATAAAGAATAATTTAGAGGTAGTATTAAAATAAATCTTTTACTTTTAAACTCTTATAATTAGTTTTAAATATACTATTAATACTTTAATTAACTATAAGCTAATTATATTCCTATTAAATTATTACTACCTTTAGAAAACTTAAAAATATAATAAGTCTCTAGCTTATAGAAGTAACTATAACTATACTATATATAGACTACCTATCCTAATATAGCTTATATTTTAGGTTACTTAAACTTAGGATAGGCTTAGTAGGCCCCTCTAGCTCCTTACCCTACTTCTATTATACTCTCTTATAACTTACCTAAGGTAACCTAATATAGTACTAAATAAGTTAGAATAGACTACCTAATTAACTAGTCTCTTCCCCTTTCTTTAGTCTAGCTTACCTAGAGCCTATCTAATATTATATAATACTAGATACTAGTAGCGGACCTAAGTAATATATAGCGGTAGCTACTATTATAAACTACGAAGATTAGCGTTCTAAATAACTCCTAAATAATAGGGAAGGATAAATTTAGGATAGAATATACTATTATTATTACTAAAACTTTAGATCTAGCGTCTAGGATCTATAGGTTAGCTATATATACCCTTTAGAGTTTTAAATCTATATCGCGGTTTTATCTAACTTAGTAAATAAAAATCTATAATTAGCGAGGTAAGTTAGGGTAATATAGTAGAAAGGTTTAGCGGCTAGCTAAATAGTTAATAGTATTAAACTAGTATCTAACCGATTCTCTAGCGGTATAGATTTTAAAATACTAATATATATTTAACTTAATAGTATAGGTATTTACCTCTAGATATAATTATAGCTAATCGATATCTTACTCTAGTTATTTAGTCGAAATAATAATTAGCTATATAGAGATTCCTACCCTTATAAGAAAGGAATCTAAATTAAGTAATTATATATAAAATAGCTATTATACTATACCTAATAGAGGTAAGATATCCTAACTATCTATATTAATAATATCTATATATCTTTATCCTAATAACTTCTTCTAATAAAATTCTACTTATATATATTAGACTAATTTTCTTAGTATATAGTACTAATATTATATAGTACCACTATTATATATTACTATACCTCCCTTTAACCTAATTAACCCTAATAATTCTTAACCTTAGGTAGCTATATAAAGTACTATATAGGCGGTTAGCGTAGTATTATACTAAACTAAATATACTATTATTAGTAGAGTAGTATATATACTCCTTAGTTCGTTATATATTACTTAGGATATAGATTTTATAGTCCCTATAGAATAAATAGGCGCTACTTAATAAGAGCTCTAAACTATAGGTATCTTTATTATTAAGCTAGGAACTCTCTATACCTATTATTAAGGGGTTAAGATTAAGATTCTAGCACTACTAGTCCTCTTTAAAGAACTATATAATATAGAGATACTAACGATAGAAGTTTAATATATATATATTCTTAAACCTATATTTATACTTAATATAAAATATTAGTTAATCTTAGAATAGGCTAGCGAAAGTAAAAAAAAGACTAATACTAAGGATATCCTATTTCTTCTATAGTAGTTTATAAATAATCTATAGTACCTAAAACCGACTATAATAAAAGTCCTAAATACTACTAAATAATTCTATAATTAGTTTATTATAATATACTATCTATTATTAGAGTAGAAGGCTTTATAGTTATAGACTAGGTTTAAGATAAGTATAGATAAGTAAAGTCTACTCTAAAATATTTATATATAATAGCTAATCCGAGCTTCTATTAATAGATACTTTCTAACTAAGTTTAATATATTTAGGGACTAAGGTAAAACTATTTAACTACTTAACTAACTAAGTTTACCCCTAAAATACCTATTTTATTATTATTAGATTTCTTACTTTTTATAGTTTTACCTTCTACTATTATTTTTCTTCTTTTTATATTTATATTATTAATAGCTATTAATCTTATAGGATATTTTTAGTTAGAGTTTAAATATATATTAAATAACTAAATATTTAAAATAAGATTATTTAACTATAAATAAAATAAGTTTATATTATAAATTTAAGTTATCTATAGATATAAACTATAAATAATACTCCTTAGTAGAATATAAGAAAGGGTATTTAGAATAATAATTATATAACTATAGTACTTAAAATAATAGTAATTATAAAGGCTAGATAATATATAATTTATTTATAATTTATAGGTAGAAATATAGCTAGTAATTATACCTCTATATTAGTTATAAAAAATCGCTTATTATCCTTTAAAACTAAGTACTTATAAGATTTATACTCCCCTTTAAGTATAGAGTCTTAGATCTTCTTTAAATAAATCCTAAAAGGCTCCTTAGTATAGCTAACTCCTATAATTATATTAAAATAGTACTATTAATACTCTACCTTTAAGTAATCTATAAACTCTCTAAGTTTTAAAATTAAAATATAGTTATAAAGATAGCCTAAAAAGTAGCTTATATAGCCGTAGAAAAAATAATATATATCTAAAGTATCTAGCTATTTTCTAATAAAGGAATCTAGAAGTTAATATACTAGTAGAATAAAGGGCTATCTAGTAGTTATCTAAGGCTACTAGCTTTTCTATATAGTAATATCTAGAAGCTTAATATCCTAGTTAGAGGCTATAATAAGAGTAACTATAGAATTAAAAAGGCCTATACTCTTATATTATAGTTCGATAAGATAGTAAATAGCCTCTTTAATATTAATATACCGCGCTTTAAAGTTAGAAGGTAGAGGGTACTAGCCTTTTTTAATAAATATATCTACTACTTCTTTAATATTATCTATAATAATATATATATTAAAGATATTAGTAGGTACTCTATAGTATATTAAAGTATCTTTAACCTAGAGATAGTATAATATATTACTTTCCTTAAGTAGGTAGTACGCTAAATATCGCTTAATAGACTATAGGTTATTATAAGTTTATTTTATATATTGTTTAAGGAGTTAGCCCTTAATAGATATAACTTTATTATAGATAGGTAATATCGGTAGATTATTAGAGAGCTTAGTATTTATAATTATATAGTATTAACGTAAATAGTAGGAATAATTAGAGTATTAAAGGTACTATATCGCTATATTAATAGCGAAAAGAAATATAGTAAGTATAAATAGTTAACGTAGAATAAAGGCTAAACTTATAGACCCTATAGTAAGATTTAACTAGTATACTATAGCGGTAAAATAGTAGCGGGAGGTACTAATAGAGGATTAAGACTAAATAAGTATAGGGTAAATATAGGCCTTAAGCGGATTTAGGTAAAGTAAAGTAAGGTAAGTACTATAGCGATAAAAGGAAAAAGAGAAGGAAAAATATAGATAATTAAATAAATAAGCGAAATAGCGAGAGAGGTTTAGTATTTATAGGCGTAGATCGCGGGGAAAAGCGGTAAAGGGTATTAGACTAGATTAGGGCTAGCTATAATTAGATCTAGGAAGGGTATTAGAGATAATAGAGGAATTATATAGTAGTAAGGTCTTTTATTATTAGTATTTCTATATATATATCTCTAAAGGGGTTTATATAGCTAAGCTAGTAAGGCGAGGCTAGGCCTAAAATAGTTTAGCTTAGGTACCCTATTATATAATTATCTCTAACTAATAAGAACTCTATAAATACTAGTAGAATCTAATAAAGGGCCGTTTCCTAAAGGGGTAATAGTAAAAGATAAATAATATTATATATTATTTCCTAACCGGTTTAGGTATATTTATATAGTATATCCTAGGATCCTATATATACTATACTATTATATAATATACTTTTATAGTAGTTAATTAGTAGTCTTAACTACTACTCTTTCCGCTTTATTATTCCTTTATATATAATCTATTCCCTCTTTAATACTTAAAATACCCTCCTAAGCTATATATATATAAGCTCTTCCTTACTTTCTCTTTTAATTCTTATTTATAGCCCTTAATTCCTTATTTTCCTTTACTAGAATTACTATACTATATATAGCTATTTAATATACTTTAGCTATCTAATCTAGAGCCTAATTTATTAGACTAGATAGACTCTTTATATAATATCTAATATATTTCTTAATAGTTTTAGTCTAATACTCTAGCTAGGTAATATTTTTAGGTATCTATAGTACCTAAGAGGCCTATAAGCCGTATAAAGACCTAGATAGGGTAGGGATATATATCTAAGTATTAAAGTATAAAAGAACCTACTCTAGATCGTATAGAGCTAGTCCTATTTTAAATAGATATAGGTACTAGGTAGCTCGGAATAAGAGGCTAGTAGAGATATAAGCGATATAGCCCCGAGAGAAAGCTCTTAGAAGATATAAGGTAATTACTATAAATAGTCTTCTTAGTAAAAAACTATTATAGAATATACCGCGCGCTATACTACGTTATTAATCTTTCTTAGCGTGAATATATAATATAGGTAAAACTTCTACAGCGAGACGCGTAATAGGGGGCCTTAATTTTAGTGCTACCGAAGGCTATTTACTAACGATTAGACTAGTAGTAAGTAGTAGTATACACTATATAAAGGGATAGTAGGTAGCGATAGGGGCCTATTAATCGATACCGGCTTCGCAATAATAAATATATATAATAGGTATAAATAGATTATCGGAAAGAGGACCGGCGGCTATATACTAACTACTATTTACTAACTTAAAACCTAAAGTATATATATAACGTATATACGCGCACTTCGTAGCTTTAGTCTATATTTAAATAATCTAGACTATAACGCTATATAAACTAAGCGGGGAACCCTATCTAAGATTAGAGGCTCCTTAGTTCGGGCCTAGCCTAGCGGTATATAATAACTTATATATTATTAGGTAACAATATAAGAATTTATATATTAGCGTAAGGCTATATCGACAATCTTATATAAGAGAATATATAGTAAAAAGAAAAATTAACCGATTATTTCGATTATTTTCTTTTAAAAAAATAGCGAAAGAAGTAGGTAGAACAGCTAGTATACGATAAGAAAATATAGTAAGAGCGAAACGGAAGAGATAGTAGAGTGGTAGACTAGATATAAAAGCATATAAGAACGTGAAGTAAGTGACTTATTAAATACTAGGCTAATAAGAGCGAAGCTTAGCGCTAAATTTAGCTATACCTCTTATAGCGTTAATATAGCGTTAAGTTAGCCTTATATAGGCCTATAGCTTATAAACCCTTCGACTTAGGTAGATTGCCCCTCCTACCGCCCGCAGTATCCGATATTAACGTAACGATATAGCTTCTAGACCTCCTACTTCGAAGCTTTATCCGATAATAGAAAGTAATCAACTAAAGAAAAAGATAAGGAAAATATATAAAAAGTGTCAGACAATGTGAGACTAGGACGTAATATACTAAACCGAGGTATAATATCGGAAACTATAAGCTCCCGAGGTTTTTTAAATACTACAACGGAATACGCAATAGAGCTAGTAGTCACCTAACTATACTCTCAAACTTCCGACATTTCCTGATCGGAGGCCGACGTCTTAGTTTCTAGTAATTAGGGATTTCTATAGATATAAGCGGGGGATTCTCCTATTTACGGAGGCTCGCCTACTAACTGACTCAGCGTGAAATATCGCGTCTTGTTGTATATTATCTAGTGGGTATGCTAGTATAAGATAGATAGTTAGTTTGAAATATGCTATTGGGCAGAAGATAGAAAGGAAGATAAACGGTTGCAATCCGCACCCTAAGCCAAAGATATCGATGTGTTCTAGTAGTCGAATGTTCTTCTATCGATGGTCTGCTGTCTTCTAGAAAAGCTCCCTCGAAGAATCCTTCTGGGTAATAAAGCTAGGTCTATGTTTGTCCTCTGATCGAAAAATCCTCTGGTAGCTGTTGTATAGATGACTTATGAAGAAGCGGGAATGCCTCGCCTTCGACCTTCAAAATGATCGTGTCGGGTTGGAACAAGGTATCAAAGGCGGGCTACCATCCCGTCATTCTCTGTGCGAAGAACCTTCATGCTGGCCTCCCGCTTAAACATGGATACTTGCCATCCCCTATCAACTTCCACCTTGTTTACGCCTTACCATCCTCACTCGGCCACCTCCACCTCAGAGAATGCTGGCCCCCAATCCAGGCCCAGCTTTTCCAAGCTTCCGATATACCCATATCCTCAACCGTTAGTCAAGCTTACTGTGCTCCCCCTCAAAAGCCAGCAAGGTCCCGATCTAGTGGACATCCTGGCTGGACAAAGCCAACAGCGTACGATGAGCTCTCCGTCTAGATTACCGACTACTTGCTGATCCTTCGCAAATAACCCAGAGACTTGGACAGTTCCCACCTTTCTCGTGTCAAATCCCTCATCCTATCCACCTTTGAACCAGTCCGACTTCGGCGAACACAATAATACCAACGGTTCCTCTCCTACCTGGCCTGGGCCAACCCGCACAAATATCAGCAGTGAGATCAGTTCGAGGCAAGGCGATGGGAACCCGCGATTATACTGCGGACTCCACTCGCAGGTCTTTGATTCTAGAGACTAGCAAGTTAAAATAGGAGAACTGTATGAAATTTGGTCCACTGGTGGCCGTTTTAGTATGCTGCTAACGTATTGCCGGCAGAACCCAGAATGCTCCTGTCGCAACAACTTCGGAATACCTAACAAATAAGACTTAACTCTCAGCAAAACTCCTACCCTATCTAAGCTACGTCCACAAACTACTACCAAATACAACCAACCTATCTTGCGGCTTTTCCGACTCGCACTACCGTCTAATTCACCTGCCCCTTCAAAGTATATTGGGAACTGGACAAGGTGATCACCCTGATAAGTAGCAGACACGGGGTTTTATACTGATATCTTAAAAGAAGTGCCACCTCCTTCCCAAAATCAGCCCAATAAGCAGGCTACCCACGTTGCGAAAGCTAGGAAAAAAAGAAAAGCGGTCTCGGCTTTCTATCGAGAGTTGCTAATTGCTATTTGTAGCAAAGATTCATTGAATAGAAGCGACTACAATAATAAGCTTATAAAAGCGGGACGCCGCAAAAGCCGAAGGTAAACAAAACGAGTAGGAAGGTATCTAAGACTATTACTAAGCCTAGGAGATGATTATAGAGTTAAACGGACTTCAAACCCTACCCTAATTCCAAACTCCACGTCTCCGCAGCGTATCTCTTTGCAAATTCCCGGGCCGTCCCTATCAAATTAATTGAGGGGATCTCGAGGAGCAAAGGTACGTATCTGTGTACACTGCGGTAGGGGTTTTAGGAAAAATACACATTTAGAGCGTTATATTCGCATCCGTAAGTAACCGTCGAACACCCCGAAATCTAGCTATTCTAACTGGTCACTATTAGATACCAAAGAGAAGCTATTTATTTGCTCCTATAGTGCAAAATTTGCTAGAAGAGATAGACTAAAGAGTCACACTACCTATATATTACACTAAGATAGGTTCACCTCGCTAAGCGGGCCGTCTGAGCCAACGTTTAAGGCTGATTCCCCGCCCTAAGCCCGAAATTGCAAAATTGCTCTAGATAACTCGGAAACACGTTAGGCTCTATGCGACGAATCTATATATCCTTCATTGACCAAGTTGGGCGTATCTGTCTCTCTACAGCATTATAAAGTAGGGTTGCTGTACTCTGATCTCAACTCCTCCCTAGCCACGGTCTCGGATATCATACCGCCGTCCTGTATAGTATCACTACCTATCTATAAAGGGAAATTCTTGCTAGAGGAAATTTCAGCATTTCCTCTACCCCCGCCGACACCTTCGGTTCGGATAACATCTAATGGTCACTAAGGAAAGTTAGGGGTTATACAATATCAGCCTAGGATTGACACTATATGTTTGAAGATGGAGTCTCTAACGGTCAGTATCGCTGGTCGTTCTGCAAAAACCACGACACTGATATCTAATATGAAGACTATGCGTATCTAAGCTTTCCATAACTGCGATCTTTGCACCCAAGGTTCCGACCAATACAACGCCCTCAATCATATCGAATTGGAGATTCAACCGGTGGAGAACGGCTCTTATAGTGCAGTCCTCCTGGCTATCCCTCTGGGCAATAGCCAGTTTGACCTGGCAGTTGAACAGACCGCTGTCAGTCGAATCAGAGACCACTTCGTTGACATTAGTCATTTGCGTCTCCTGAGCTCCGATCCTCTTTTCGCCGCCGAAATCGGTCGTTCGTCTTCGGAAACCGCATTTGCTGCTTTGACACAAATGAGCTGTCAATACAACCTGGCAGAGAGTTCAGTTTATAAATCAAATGATCCATGCCTCATCAACTGGTTCAAGGCCCAAACAAATCGAATTAAAAGACTCTTAGAGCATTATAAAAAGCAGCGCATCAACTTGGCTTGAAAGGGAGGAAAAGAAGGTCAAGCGATTAATGCACGAAACCGCTCGGGATCGTTGCTACTCGGCTATTGGTACTCGTGATCGTATTACAAACATCTTCTTTTCCCGCGAATCCCATGTTCAGCAATGTATCATGGACCTGAACAGCCCCGTAGGTCGTTCTTTCTTCAATCAATCAACCTTTACATCCAAGATTGTTTCCGCTTGAGCCTACTAGGATTACTAGCCTATACTGTCTCAGCTTACCCCGACAACTACAGTTGGAAGAAGCATTGGCAGCCTCATTGGTTTTGCCGGTGTGCTGTAAATTACCGGATTCTTGTGGTAGCGGGAAATGTGTTTATTACCTGCCAGGTCTATAAGCTGCCACCACAGTGCCCCACATATGCTATCCTGATTTCCGTACCACGGGCTCGTCCTCGTCCTCTTCATTCACGATCTATTGCTCAATGCTCCCTTCACAATCACTTCCTTCACGATATATTTCTATCTCAATATCTATAATAGATATATCACGATAACGCTTTATAAGACAGTAGGCCCTAGGATCTAGGGGGGGTAGAGATTTCGGATCGCGGGCTATTATAAACTTATATATAAGATACTTAGTAGTACCGTAATTAAAGCTTTCCTACTAGATATTTATAGAGGAAAGGTTTATATATTTAAGGTTAACGATCTTTACCTATCTATCTTCGGCTAATAAAAAGTTATCTAATCTTTCGTTAATATATTAGACCCTATACTTTATAAAGGCCTATAGCGCTACGTTAATTACTACTTCTAGGGTAGCCTCTTTACTTTTAGGAAAATTCCTATAGGTAAACTTAAGTAAAGTAGTCCTAGGGATTATAGATAAAATAAAGGTAGCGGATCGGTTATATATAGCTTCGCCGTAGAGTTTCGGAATAACTATCCTTTATAGTAGGGATAGGAGGTTATAGGCTTTCTTTTTAGTATTAAATTAATCTTTCTACCTAGGCTTTTACTTTTTAAAAATTACTATAGGGGATAGGAAAAGTAGTTCTATAAGTTCTAAATAGTATACTATCTACTTAGAATTTAGATCTAGTAACTTAGCCTTTTTAGTAATAATATACTAGTTATCTAGGAGAAATTCCTAATAGAGTTAGTATTTAGAGGGTATTTAGAGAGTCTATATTAAGGGCTTACTAGGGGAGATAGGAGTAACTTAGTAAAGTTATCTATAGTTTAAAGAGGGAGAGACTAGCCGTTATCTAGGAGGGTAGATCGATAGAGAGAATAATAAATATTAATAATAAGAAATAATATATTAGACTAGCTTAATACCCCGCTAATAGAATTTAATTTAGACTAATTAATTACTATATATTACTATATTAGTCTATAAGATTCTAACTCTATTATAAATATCTAAAATAGTCTCCGATATTATATTTCGTAGCTCCTATATCTAGGTATATCTAGAACTAGTAACCGCGCTTATAGTTATTAACCTAGATTATATATTCTTTCTAGATAAGTATCTAGAATTTAACTATTCCGCCCAACCTAGGCTATTCTTCCTAACTATTTTTTATATATATAAATATATCTACCTAGTTTAGTAGATAGGCTATCTCGCTTACTATATCCTCTATCTTCTAAAGTCGCTAAAAGACGTCTCTATCCTCTATAAACTAACTAATAGAGTATATACTAGATAGTGTATTAGTCTACGCCCTAATTAGGGCCCCTTAAACCTACCTATAGCCGTTACCTAGGTATTATATAGATATTAATCTTATATTAGGGGTTCTAGATATTATCCCTACTTTTAGCCTTAATATTTACTAGGATAAGAGTTATTCTATTATAGTAGAATATCTAATAGTAGCTATAATAGTAATAGTATCTTTAGGTAGAGTTAGTAAGCTATACTATAAAGTAAATAGATTTATTATATACCCTCTTAATTCCTTTTTAAGAATTTTTATTATATTATATATATCTCCGGTAAGGCTAACCTATTTAGGCTTAATTATCCTAGGCTTCTTAAAATCCCTAATAATAATAGCTCGCTCTAGCTAAGAGTCTCCTAGTAAGGGTTAAATAAGCTAGTAGTTAATAAATATAGGGCTAGAGTTTAGTCTTTATTATATAGCTTAGCTTCGTACCTATATAAAGAGAAAGGCTAAATAAACCGGTTAAATAAAGTCTTTAAAATCCTATACTATATCTATCTTAGTTTTAATAAATTAACGGTTATATATTTACGGAGTACTAATATAATTCGAAAGACTATAGTTATTAATAAGAACTAATAGTCTTCTATAGGGATATTTAAGAGTAGGACCGAGAAATTTATAGATAGACTACTAGGTTAGGATATATACCTCTCTATCCCGGTTAGGGTCTTAGATACTAGTATAAATTTTAGTCTATTCCTTCTAAGAAGGGGTTTAGTCTATATATTTTATTAAAGGTAGCCTATATTTTCGATTAAATTCTTTATTAAGTACTTATTATATAGTAGGCGGTATATCTATATATATATACGATTTATATAACTTAAAAGGCGATAGAGGCGAAAGAGGAATATTATAAAAGCCCCTTTTTATATTTTATCCGGCCCCTATCTAAATAAGAGGAGATAGTAGTGTTTTCCTCGATCTTAATAACGTATTAATATTATAATTAATCGATCTACTCTATAGTATTAGTTAGCTCTTAATTAACTATTAAATAGAGGTAGCTATAAAGCGGTTTTATTAGTCTATTTTTCCCTAATTTCTCTCCTATATTTCCCCCTAGTCCCCTTCCTTTATCTATAATAGCTTTAGCCTATCTAAGAGCGATTTCTTATTTTAAAATATAGGATAGAATCGAAAATAGGGGTAGGAAAATTACTCTACCTATATAAGACTGTTAATTAAAAAGGAGTACCTTTCTCTAAATATACCTTAGAAAAGAAATCTATAGCTAAAGCTATAGTAATTATTATAACGTTTATTATATTCTAGGGAGGGGTAGATTTAGAAAGTAGGGGCTTAGGTATCTTTTACTTCCCTATTATCTAATAATTTAATATTAATTTATTATTTATTTAACTTAAATCTATATCTAGTTTATAATATAACTAATTTCTAAAATTAACTAGGATAAAGGTAATAAAGAGAGACTTATCTCTATTAGTTCCTATAACCTCTATCTATCGCTATTCTAGCGAACTTAGCTATAATACTACTTATTATATATAGGGTAAGGTTAACTATACTACTAGCGAGGGAAATAATCTATAAAATAACTCGTAGTATATATATATTTATAGGGTCTTTCTATCTCTTCCTTTTATCCTTCTTCTCTACTCTAAATAGATAAAGGATTATATAGTAGGGGTAATAGAGACTAAATCTAGCCTAGAAATAGCGATTAGAATAAAATAGTAGAGAAGTAGTTTATAGAGGCTTTAGATAGAGCGCTTTAGAACTAAAGGAGAATAAAATAAAGCGTAGAATAAGGTATCTTTTAAGTACTAATTAGTTTATTATATAGATATATCTAGTAGTTATCTATCTATTAAGAAAATAGCTATAGTATTACTAATTATCTAATTAGATCTTTTATAATATAATTATACTAGGTATTCCTATCTATATATATAGTCTAGAACTAATTTACTAAATCGCTAATCTATCCCTCTTTCTACTTTCTTTATACTCCCTTTTTTAGTAGAATTAAGCTTAGTTTAACTATTACTATTTCGATTTAAAGCTTCCGATTTTCGATTTTTATAGATATTATAGTTATTATATCCTATTTAAGGTCTTAGTTTCTATCTTTAGTTTTACTATAGCTAAGTTTAAAATAGATCTAACCCCTAAATACTTTTCTATTATCTTAGTTAAAGTAGATATATTATTAATTCTAATATATAGCTATATAAAAAAAGCTTATTCTACTAGATTAGTATATAACCTTTCTACTAATATAGGAGTTAAATATATAGCTTAGAATAGATAATAAGAACTAATACTTACTAATTAAGTAATAGATATAGAAAGATATTATACCTTAGAAACGGTTCTACCGCTTATAGAAAGAAGTAGATAATAGAGGAGTTTAATATAAAGTATTAGAGAAATATTAGGGGTTACTCTACCTTAATATTATAGGCTACTTATATCGGTCTTAGGTATTCTAATATATTAGGCCTTTTTAGCTTATTTAGTTTATAGGCCTAGATATATACTATAATAAGAAACTTAGGAAGGAAAGATTCTAAGGTTCTTTAGTATCGAAGGTAGCTTAATAATAAAGTAGAATCCCTCTTAGGGGATAGATAAAGGTCCTACCCTAGTATCGCTCTATCTTTAAGATACTAACTATTTCTAATTAGTAGAAATAGATAATTAACTAAGATAGAGATATATAAACCTTTAAAATTATCTAAGAATAGCTATTAATTAGCTCTAAAAATATATATTATACTATATAGTAAAATTATATTTAATATTTAGAGTTAGAAATATTTAATAGTATCTTTTATTCTTATATCCTTAGAAAGGTAGATAGGATAAACTTAATATAGAATTATAAAGAGACTTATTAGGAAGTAAATATTTTTATAAATATTATTAATCTAGTTTAGTCTTCCTAGACTATTATATATTATTAAAATATATAAAATAATCTATTTTTAATATTAGTTTCTCTACTTTTAATAAACTAATTCTTCGAAAGATAAAGCGTAACGAAGGATAGATATCGAAATCGACTAAGTTTATAAATAATTTTATTTATAGAAATATTTTATACCTAAATTATATTAACTACTACTATAATATAAATAGTAGAATATAGACTCTAAATATATTATATAAACTCTAAAATTAATTTATTAATATTAATTACTAAGTTAATAAATATAATAGTAGTATAATTTTATAGATTATCGGTTCTAATATCGCTTATTACTTTTATATATAGAAATATAGTAAGGGGAAAGGCCTTATTAACTCTAAAGGCTATCGGTTCGCTACTATATATTAGGGGTATAATTAATATTTTTTCCTTATATAGAATTTAATAGCTATTAGTCTAGTAGCCCTAGATATAATTAATTAGGTACTTTTCGATACTAAGAATCTATATATAGTATATTACTATAAGATACTATCTAACTTAGCGATATAATTCTTATAGTACTAGACCCAATATTATTATATTATATATCGGAGTTATAAGGAGTTTTATTATAAAGGTATTAGTAGTATAAATAATATAAAGACTTTAGCGGTAAATAAATAATAAATCTATAAAGAAGCGATCTATTAAATATATTAAAGGTAGCTAAGATATATTAAGGCGAAGGGTTATATAGGAGGGTAGAAGAACCTAATATAGCCGAAACCTATCCTTTCTAATATATATAGCTAAGGCTTTATCTATATTAGTACTTTTTATCTATCTTTTACCTATTATAATAATAGCTTAGTATACTACCTTTAATATTTCTAAATCTAGTAGACTATCTCTAAATACCTAGGTATAAATATTATTATATTTCTATAAATATTCTATTAGCGCCTTTTTTAATACTAATATTATAATAATTATATCCGATAAGTGTCCTCCGCTAATTAGTTTTACTATTTAAGATAGACCCTCTATTTTAAGGACTTTCTCCTAGACTTAATATAGCCTATAAATAAATATAAATATATAGATATAAACCTAGCCCTTTACTAAGTCTAAAAGGTCTATAAATTTAGGATATATTTTTATCCTAGCTACTACCTCTTAATAGTAAGCTTCGAAGTTATTATTATCTATCGCTACCTTATAAAGTAGTATCGCTTAACGGAATATAATATATAAATATTATAGAGGGCTACTAAATAACTCCTTTAATAGGTAGCTATTATCTTCTATAGTAGGTAATTTAGGGACTAATTCCTAGAATAATAAGCCGCTATTTTATAGAGCTAATATTTTATTAATATCGAAAACTAATACTATCTCTAGTAGATTAGAATTAGTAGTAATAAATTAGTCTATTTATTATTTAGTAAGTATAGTATTAAATTCTTCTATATACCTAGATAAATCTTAAAGTAGAGGGATAAGGTTATATATAGATACCTAGGGTAGTAATACTATTATAAAAAGAATATTATATAATCTATAAAGGTAATATAGCTTCTCTTTCTCGGCTTACTACTATTTAGCTAAATAGATAACTAAGAGACTTAGATAACTTCGCTTTATATTATTTAGTCGATAGTCTATAATAACCTTAGCTAGGATATCTAGATATAATATATAGATATATATTTTAAGATTAGCTAATATATAAACTATCTAGCTACTTTCCTCTTCTTTAGCCTAGAATATTAAATACCTAGTGACTATAGTACTTTTCCTAGTATTATAATATTCCTATTTAACCTTAGCTATAATATACTCGCGATATTTAATTTTCTTATCTTCTATTAAGCTTTAGAATACTTTAAGACCACTAGGAGTTATAGCTATAATAACCTAACTACTATTATAATATATAAAACTATTATTAAAGAGGCTTCGGCCTACTTTATCTAGTAAGAATAACTTACTAAAGCTAAGGATACTATATAGACCTATAATAATAGGCGCTAAAGGGTTCGCCTATTAGACCTTAGTAGGTAGATTACTATTTTTATAGAGCCTATTATAATATACCTCGCTAGATTATATCGTTAAAAATTAGGGCTTAGGCTAGTAGGAAAAAAAAAGATAGGGTTTTTAGTATAAATAGTTATACTTATTTAAATATAGGAACGAAGACGATAGTAATATAAGCTTATTTATAGGAAAGAGGAAGACCCTACTAGGAAGTAAGAGGCGCTTTACTATATAAGAAGAGTAATAACGGGGGGAATCTTTATTTATAGATAGGGAGAGGAGAGAGAGGAAGAAGATCCTCTATAAGAGAAGGTAAGAGCTATCTATCTATAAAATGGGGCTATACCCGATAGGGTTAGCTCCAACACTTATAAATGCTGCCTCAGTCGATATATATATCTCGGCTTGTGGAACAGACGGTCTGTAGATAAATGTGTAAGTAGAAAAAAGCAAACAAAAACAATAGTGTTGGGACTAACCCTATCGGGCATAGCCCCATCTTGTAGATAGGCCTCGGCAAGTCCCATGGGACCCGTCCATGGGAATTTCCATGAACGCAGATGGACGGGAGATGGGACTAAAGATTTTGTCCATGGACGGGCGGGGAGGGTCCTGTCCATGGACAAAATTCCCATGGGAATTCCCATGGGACTGTAAACAATGCAAACACCGTGAAACCCGTGACTTGCATAAGTTGCGTAGATTTCCTCTGTAAACGGCGGACCTGTGAATTACTGTATTCGGTTAGCTTTGCCTTTTTTAGGTTTAGCGTCCTAATACGCGGTCACGTAACCTCCCTTCAATGCCCTCCGACATTAAAGACCCGTCTTCGCTGCTCTTCCTCCCTTTCTCTCATTTTTTCCTTTTTCTGCCTCTCTATTTTGCACTCATCGCCGCCCCCTTTCTTTTACTCTGGCCCCCCACCGACTACTGCACATTTGATTTCAGCCCGACGCACTGCCCCTTTCATTTTTACCGGAGATGCCGCTCGATCCGATATCCAGCTTGCAATGCCTGTCACCTAAAATCGTTACCACTGGGATGTTACAGCATCCTGTCCTTTCGTGTCGATGATCCTACTCCTTCCCTAGGGCAGTGACTGAGCACCATGCTACGAAGATATCTAGGTCTCCCTCTGCCAGTACGCCTTTCCGTCTCTGATTCGGCGGGCCTCCCTTCAAATCTGCAAAGTGCCAGTATACCCTCGACGCTGCATATCCCTCTCCCGCCGCCCCACCTAAGGTTGCATTGCACAGTCCCGGCCTCATACAATGGCTCCCGTTTGCTTGGCCCAACGCCCAGTTGTCGTCATCGTCGGTCTCTCCGGTCCCTCTCCACCCAGTCGGGTGAAAATTCGAAACCATAGCTCGGTCATGTGGGCCAATAGCGAAAATGCCGCAAACGCCCTATAGGAATTTTTACCAGTGAGCCATAACTTGTTATGGACTAAGAAACTGGTATGGTCTAGCGTCCTCGACTGGAATGGGTTGGATTGCAGGATCTGGTTGAGATTGTCTACTCTTGGTAGAAGAAGGATTACATGTTCCGGGCTTCCGTCGTCTATAAAAGAGATTACAATTCCACCAATATGGCAAAACTGGAATTCGAATCACCTTCAAAGTTTCCTCTTCGCCTGTTCCTTGTTTTCTGCCGGTTTCTTTGATTTATAAGTGCCCGCAGACACCCCAAGAGTCTTTAGCCGTCTCTTCACTATATGTGAGTTTTTCTTTGTATATTTTTCGGCCCCGGAGTTGCGCATGATACCTCACCCGACTGGACGCTGATCCTCACGCTAAGCAGCCCTTTGGAGACGATCGCTTCGCCATGGCTCTTCTGGCGAGGCGCAGTAAGGCAGACCGTGGAATTTTCTGAATATGAAACGCTTCGATCCAATGGGAGAAATGCCGCATACACCGTCGGCCTTGCGCGTGACTCCCACAGTCTTCTTGCTTTCACTGTGCGGAACCGCACTCTGTCAACCCGACATCACGTTGCGGACACGTTGGGTCTAAATCACCAAGAGTTGCATTGCACAGCCCCCGGTATCGCAGATCTGCCTACAGCCTCCTGTTTCTGGGCGCAGTAGCGCACAATTGTCATTGTGGGTCTCCGGGCTGTTTGATCCAGTGGATGTGTCTTTGAAGTCACCAAAAGACGGTGTTTGTCAGTGGCGAGAAGAAAGCGCTGCCTCGTCACGAGGTTAAGGATGGCCTGCGACTGCACAAACTCGCTCATAATTATGCAGACAACCAGCAAATGAATGAGCTCAAGGCTACAGCGGATCCGCATTGTAGACCGTCGGCGAGCGCGAGGGGAAAATACAGCCAGTGGCCTACGATCTACGTTCTGCAATCTGCGTGATACCGCGTCATTGATGATTTGACCTTGACTGGGTGAGCTATTCAAATATTCTGCGCCAGGTTAGAGAGGCCAGCCAATGAATCTTACGGGCGGCCCCTAAGAAAAACTACAAACCACTCAAATGGCAGAATTAGACTTCAACTTGTTCCTCACTTGTCCACGTCTATGCTCACATATCCTACAACGTACTTTTATCAGCAGGAATCGCTGGCGGTTTCAACTGGGAAATGTATTTGGTAACCTACCTCTTCCGATTTCTAGAAGTGCGTCGGAACTGCTTCGTGTCTTGGACGAAATGTACTTGCTCGGATGACACGTTTCGGGTTTTCAGCACCAAGGAATCGGGGCGAACATGCTTTGTACTGGTGCACGACACTCAGGAAGCAGCGGCTATCTTAAGCGGACATGTAGAAAATGCCATCGGTTTTTTGATGATGCTCAGAGACGTAAGAGAAGAGCTAGCTTAGTCCGAAGGATCAGGCAATTTGTGTAATATTTTGTCATGTCTGAATCTGAGAAGCATTTCCAAGTCCCAGTGGAAACCATCTTCATTTGAAAGAGGGTCTTCCTTTTACCGACGTCATTTTTCGTGGCTTCTCTCTAGTACTTTCTTGACTTTCTGTACATACTCTGTATCTCCCACCCCAGGATACAAACGAAGTACAGTATCTAATTGTGACCTCGCAGCCCTGATGTTCTTTTCTGTCCGTGGACAGTGCGTCTTGACAAAACTCTCATGGACGTCTTTGAAGTGGAAGGCTGACTGGAAAAACAGTCTCTTTCCAGAGTCATTCAGTAACGTTGACACCATAAGTGGCAGGTGCTGTGAAAGCTCTTTCTTCTTGATAGAATCCTCAAGGTAAAGACGGTCTTCTGTAAAGCTTTCGCCTTCTACCACACCATCATTCTTCCATCCAGGAATATCGGCTATGAACCAAGGGTGGTGGATAATAGCTGGCAGCGGTGCCACAGACATCCAATCCCAGTCAATGACCCTATGTTTGATCCGTCTGTTAGAACGAGATTATGCAGAGTATAAAGAAGCGACATTTAAGCCTACCCTGTCAAGTGAAAGTCGTCGCTTTTCATGATATTGTGCGCATTTAGATCCCCATGGGTAAACCCGATGCCAGTGTATTTATCAAACTCAGCAGCATAATTTGGAATCATCGACCGCATGATCAAATAGTCAATAGCGTTACCCCATCTAGCAGTGCCATTGAGAGTTCGTCGAAGACCTCGGTCCAGGCTTTTCGTGAGCCAGACTGAGTACAGACAAGTTTTCTCTGCAGCAAGGGCGGAAGGAACAGGGGTAGTCCATAGTTGCAACAGAAATTCTGCGAGGTCATCCAGAAGCCTTTGACGTTTGACCAGAGGGATTTGAAAATTCCAGATGGCTAGTGGTTTGCCACTGACCCATTCTGAATACAGCACAGGGTGTTCTGCTTCCACAAAAAGGTTTGGCGCTTTGATCTCTGCGCGTTGCTGTTTAACATGCTGAAATTGTCTAACGGCTCGCAGTTCGTTTTTCCAATTATTGGAATCGGTATTGACTCGGGCAGCCCATCGTACGGAGTCTTCAAAGACAACTTCGAATACGCGGTGTGAGCCGCCGTGGCAAGGATGTTGGTCAGCAAGTGAGCATGGGACTCCCAGGCGAAGGCGGCTAGCTTCAGAGAGTAGATCGAGCGAGCCTGCCATATTGGAACTTCTGGGAAATGAAAGTGGCCCCTTGTGTTTAACAGTGTGAAATGGCAGGGAGAGAAGGAGATGAATGAGTAAGGTACATAAGCAGGAGTGGGAGTGGGTCCCCTACATATGACTTATTAATACATAACTTGGCTAGTTAGGACTAGTGCAACTACAGCTCATTGGCTTCCCAGGCGTTTGATTGGACTCTTGTTGAAATGCGCTATTGGTCTTGGAATTCTTATTTATAATGGCGGGGTTTAGTACAAGACCAAAGTAGTTTCTCTCTACTAGAAATTTCCCTATGGTACCCCTATCTACCGTGGCTCCGCGAATTTAGGAAAAGTAAGCTACTGCTGTGGCACGTTTCCTATTCCTTAACGGTAGATAATAGACACGACTAATTGCAAGCAACGAGAGTAGCAGCATTGATTTAAGTGGAAGGACCGCAGCTCTCAACAACAAGGTGATAGACCGAAAGAAAATAAGTGGCAAGTGAGATAGAAGGAGTGATAGCCCAAATTGTCAGCGCATTGTTTTGCAACAAGAAACCACGCGACCTAGTTCACAATTAGTACAGAGGAGACCCATGGTCAAAGGATTATTTAACTTACCACTAGAGTTGCTTCCTTGGACGCGTTTCAAGCCTGGTCAATATGATTGTGGTTCGGGTTCGACGAACTGCCCGTGTTCGTACAGGCACATCGATACATGCGGTACGGTGGCTGACCATCAAAAACCACATCGTATCAGTTCCATTTTGAAGAAGTTCGGCGGGTATCTGTTTTAATGAGACTTGTAATATACCAAGGCAGATATAAATGAACGAACCTCGTTGCTTGGAAACATGATGTTCACTTTGCCCTCGGTGCACTCCAGCATTCCCGTGGATTCATGTCCAGACAGACGACGGAGACCGACGAAATTATCCAGCCCGTGAAGTTTGACAGCGTCAAAGAATGCTTCAACAAAAGATACATGCTCTTCGAGTTTTGGGGGGTCGGTCTTAGAATAAGGGAAAAAACCGAACTCATAAGGGTAAGGTCTGCCCTCCTTGAAGAACCAAGAGATCGGGACAATCCTCCCACATGCTTCGCAAAAGAATTATCACATTTCCAAGGGCTGTGACCATGTCTTTCTCCACGAGGATTGTTCCCTCTTCTAGGTCAAAATGACGGTGGACAAGTGCCACTCCAAACAGATTCGAAACATCATGCTGCAGAAAAAAGAGACTTTAACTTCGTTTCCACAAATGAAAGGCCATTCTTGCTTCGAAAGTGCTGGTCGGCGTCATGAAGGGATGAGATGCCGTGGAAAGCAGTCGGATCATATGGCACCGAGAAATTCATCATTGTATGTTGTTGAAGTAAGTATAGTGTTAGAATTTGAGTTGGTGACAATGGTAAACGTGGGGAGGCCGCTCTTATATAGCAAGGATCGAGCAGATTTCACATCGATTCTCTTCTGTTCTACTTCTTAGGGCAAGTGCTTCTCTATAGGCTACCAGGATGTCAAGGCAGGCTCATATGAGGGCCAACTAATCAAAAATAGATATTCAAGCTACCAGCCATTTTCTGGATAGAGAGCGAAGTGGCCAATAGTGGGCAATAATAGGCCAGGATAGTCAGTCGCGGGCAGAATTACACACGGCTAGGAATTAACGGGCGGTAGTGAGCAGCAATGTACAGAAATGAAGAGACAGTGGGTAGCGGCAGAGGCTTTGTGAACATCACAGGACATAGCAGTTGATAATGGTCAGCAGCAAGCAGTAATAGGAAGTAATGGGCATGAACGGACGGAAATGGGCAGCTCTAGACTGGACTGGGCAGGGTATGTAATAAATTGAAAGTGGATCTGGGCGCATTTGATGGGAACAACGCAAAGGAATCGCATCTGTCTTCCCTAAGGCCCTCGTTGGTGCGTGGAGAGCGACCTGCCATGAAGTCGTGCCGCAGCTTGCTGGCAGCCTGCAACAAGTCACATCCAATTTTAGAAACCAAGAAAGCTGGTGGAGGTCAAAGCTCCAAAACGGGACATTATGAGACGATTCTCGCCGCGTACTATTACTTCTGCATTTTGACTTGGTTCTTTCACTAGCTGACTACACCATGTCATTGACCGAGCATTTTTCGACTGCTTCACCAAAAATGTTTACATGACAATGGCCATTCCTGGACGCAAACAGCCAGAAGGACTAGAATCGTCATATTGTCTTTTCAAAAACATAATCAGCCCCACGACGCGACAGACCCAGAACAGGCGTGACAAGGCGCGCCAGCATCTCAAGAACATCTACTCTATAGCAAAATCGCTTTTTATCCTTGTTGCGGTCACAATCTCCATCACTGATCTGGCATCGTTGGACCACCAGAAATATTTCCTCGTCTTGACCTTTGGTGGAAGAACAACGTACCCTCTCAAACATTCGAGTCACGCGCAATTGAGCTCGCCAACAGACTAGACCATGAAAGAGAGAGAGGAGGCCTCGTCCATGTACAGCGTAAATTATTCATTCTGCCAAAAACATATTGATGTTTATTCTGTTCAAAGATAGAACAAAAAACGGGACTTTAGGAAGTTGCGTGTCAACACCAAAAGGTGAAACATCCCGTCTCTCCTCCAGAGCCAGCACCGCAAAGCAGCCCAATTGATCAATCAGGCGAAGTCCAAAATGTCCTTTTCAGAATTCGGTGGTGTCCCTCCACTCTTCACTTTATTGAAGTATACTGACAGATGGATTGTAGGTAATGACGGGACAGAGAACATGCAATTACCTTCACCAAGGAGCTCAGGTTCGTCTCTACGTACCAGTTCTGGAAATGCTAATCTGTAAAGGTTCCGTTGAAGCTTTTTAAGTAAGCCAGCCCGACGAACGAAGAGCCAATATTCCTTTCTTCACAGCTCCTGGGCTTCCTCCAAGCTTATGATAATGATTTTCCCCCATCTGCAAGCTGTCAGCGAGCTGCTTCGAATCAGCGGGCCTAATCTGCAGCTTTCATACTCTCTTCCTCAATTTGACACCTCCTTATATCCATATCGACCTTCAACTGCCTTCGGGATTGAACGTTAATATCGAGGTATCGAAGAAATCAGTTACTCCTTCATTCGGGGTATCTTTGGATGCTCCAAACATCAGGCATCTCGGGGGACGAAACGTCGCAGTAGTACGTTCTAAACACAAGGCCGGTACGCCCATCACTCAGAACGAGGATTCTTTGGCCGCTCCCTGTTCCGCAGGGCCCGTTGAAGAAATATATCGATGCTACCTCTGCAACGCGCGAGTGGATGACGCCGTCTCCCTCGTCTCCGTGTATCAAAACCGCAGGAGCAATATTTGAGTCTAAAATTTTCCCGTTGAAATAATCCGATTCAAGGATGACTGCGTTCCCATTCTACAAAGACAAGAGTAAGCAATTGAAATACATAAAATGTCCAGGAATCTAACCAACAAGGTTTT